>JACBOW010000023.1:0-600000 GCA_014706105.1 Phytophthora quercina | reverse complement strand
GAATCAATTGAAAATGCTGCTGGATCTCAAGACAAGAATCGATAAGACAATTGCGGGGTTACTTCAGCACCAGATGACTATTACGCGACATATTGTTTCGGAAATCGGACAACTTCACTCTACGACACGGATGCCTAAGCCTGTTCCTACACTCGTAAGGGGGGTAGCCAGAAGACTATCTGACCATGTTTTGGAGAAAGTATAAAAGGAGAGGGAGAAATTTGCTAATCAAATGGAGACAACAACCTGCGAGCGGGGTTCAAAGGTTTCGCTATGGGAATTTTACAGCTGGAACGAAACCTACGAGTGCAACGATGCGGATTGGACATGCAACTGCCTGTTCAACACATGCAATCACTTACCTTGCTGCCACCTGATGCATGTAGCAGGCAAAGGACATGGTTTCAAGATACTTCCATCCATGTCGATTCCAGAAAGATGGAGCACGTTTGCCGCGTTGGAGGTCAAAGAAGAGCTTGCTGCGGCGGCCGGTGCGCTGCAGCAAATTGTGAACATGTTCAAGTTAAGGTCGCCGAAGCCGCAGTTAAGGCTGCCAGAAGACAATGACGATGAAATACTGGATTTCAATTATGAGGGACCGTCATCGGAGATTACGAAACAGGTTGTTTTCGTTCGTCTTCGTCGCCAAGAACGTGCAAACCAAGTTGTTCTCTCTTCTGTAGAGAAGTATTCCTATGTCAAGGCGTTGTTGGAGCCTCTACTTCAACATCTAAGCGAGTTGTCGAGCTCGGATTTCTACCAGGAACTCAATGCATGGAAGGAGACGGTGGAGGCAGGTCTGCATCTGGGGAACCCCGTATCTGAAAAGCATGTCGAGGATGGAGATGAAGACAACATGGTCGAGACAGGCATGTATTCATTGTTAAATCCTGCTGACGCGATGAGTACTGCAAACCTAATGGAAGTTTTGGAGACGTCCAGCACCGACGGCTTCATGGATCGCGCCACTGCGGATGGTGCCACTACGGATGGCGACAGTAACGAAGACAAGGATGTCCCGCCAACCCAATCAGCACAGCTTCCTTCCGATCCAGTGGTTGACGTTCCTCCCACACCAGCAGCAGACGTTCTTCGTCAGCAAGTGTCAGCTGTCCCTTCCAAGCAACCAGTGGTAGCTATTGCTGAACCAATTCAGGAACAACCACAGGCGGTGCAAGGATCAACCAGTCTCCGCATCCAACACACTCGTCGAAGAAAGACTAGATGACGGTGGAACAACGAAGAAAGGTGATTAATTTCCTGGCGACAAGTCGAATGCGTCAGCCACCGATGCTTCAGCAGTTCCCCCGCGCCAAGTCGACATCGTCAGCGTCCCAAAGCCGAAGAATCGAGGTAGATCACGATCGACGTCCAAGCACCTACGACAAACGAAGCTTACGTCGGGTGCAAGACGTCTCGACGTGCACAAATACCCAGGTGATCTCACTGTGCCGCTGGATCAGTTTTTCGTGTGGGCCCGCAACACTGCAAACATAAAGTACGTGGTGGAGATGATGAACAGGTATCCTGTCCAGTTGGAGGACGCCTACCTTAGGTCACGTACGATACAACGTGCATGGGAAGCGATGCGACCAGCAACATACATGCACCCCTTTGTAATCCTGGTGGATCTCACGCGATCTATGGAAGCTGCAGTAAAGACCGCCATGATTGAGCTGCACGAACCGGACCCGCTAGAATACATTATCAAGAAGCAAGGTGTCGCTCTGGATCTCGTGGCGTCAAACGATCCCAAACTATGGAAGTTCAGCAGGTAAGGTCGATTTAGCAATATGGTGGCTGTATTATGGTTGCCGAATTGTGGTTGCTTTAACCAATGTTGTGATCTAGACAATACGTAGGTGCTTTAACTACGTTCCACGCTGTCAAGATCAAGGCGAGATCTTGGTTCGAAGACCGGAAATGGTTAGAGCAAGACTGGAGAAAGGTGGACTCGAATGTGGATATGTTTGGATCAGAGACAGGAACCTATGGATTATCGGCGGATGCCGTACGTGATAGGCACCGGACCACAGCAAACGAGGTCATTTCGAAGTTTGCCTCAAGCTCATTGAGCTCTGAGTTTGTGGCGCCGTCCGGGAAGGGCCACGTCTCCTTCGACAACGTTGGTGTGGACTTTGCAGAGGGTGGTTGAATGACAGCCCCGTGGATTTCTGCATGAACATGATTTCTGGTGTGGCGGGGTGCTATCGTCACTAACAACGGCTGTCAGATTCCCAACGCCACCTACAAGTCCTATTCAGGATACCAAGTTCATCGTTCTACCGGTCAATTTGAAGGGAAACCACTGGGGGGTCATCAATGCTCAACTTCACTATTCTAAAGCAACTGACAAGTTGAGAGTGCATGCTTACATGTACGAACCTTTGCTTGATGAAGAATATAATGAAGACCTGGAAATAGTTTGGGATGGAATAACGAACGATGAGGAAGAAGTGGTACAAGAAGGGCTCCGTGGGTTTGTGGAGAGATCTGGCACCAAAGTTCGGCACCAAGTACCAAGCTTGTTGTTGATCCGATGGAGTGGGTAGAAACTCTACAGGCAACCCGACTACGCCAAATGTGGAGTTATGGCGGTGGCCCAAGCATACGCCTATGTAACAGGAAATCTGCAGTGTCAAGACAGCAATGTTTCAGAGAACGACGTGAAGGTTATGCGGCTGCGCGTGTTGCGGGCCATCCTGTGCAAGTCACGTGCGCGACGTATTTCACGCGACACTGCTGATAAGACTAAGACGATCGATCAACAGCTCAAAGATCAACTCAAATAAGTGATCGCTGGCTGTATTAACGATTTAATACAGCCTTCTTTGCATTCTACTTCAACCAGTTGACTTCCGTCTCCAACGGCATTCCGTGCGAGAGCACGCCATCCTGTACCGCTTGAGTGCCGCCCAATTGTGAAGCCACAACATGACTTCGTTCTTCGTCCTCTTCAATGGAAGAAAGTAATACCACCTGAAGACTCAGTATCTTCTCCAAATTCGTGCCAATCTTCTCCAGGTTTTCCTCCATGTCTTGGAGCTCGAAAACCCGTGCGCGTAGCAGCTCACATACCAGACCTTTCATCCATCGCTACTGCGCTGCTGGGTCCTTGCGAAAATCACTAAGTGTGTGAGATGTGTGCCACACATGTTCGTGTTGCACACACACTAATGTGTGGAGTACACATACTTGGAGTGCTGGAGATTTCTCCATATTTAGACAATTCTGGTGACGGAGGCTACGTGGCCGCGACATTTATCATATAAATCGTGATGAGGGCGACGTGGCAGCGTCATTCATAATAAATTACCAGGAAACAGCTGGTTTTGTGGTCGCTATCGTCTTGTCGTATTACGGTTGCGGTAACGCCGTTCCAGCAAGGATTGTGACAGCGGGTAAGGACGACACACCCTCGCTGACATGATGTCATGCCAGCGGCAAGTTCGTTGCGAGGCGCAACTTGCGCCGCTACACTTGAGATGGAAGCTGCCATTACCTAGAACTGTTTGTGGGCGTGACTCCTACACTGATATTATAGCTTTACGAATGTTTATATCACAGTAATATAACTGGAATACGCACGACATTTATTTTGTCAGGCATAGTACACGATGTATGGTACAACACGCGTGGCCAGCGAGTCAGAATAGCTAATTCGGACTTTGCGAAACCCCCACTTTTTCGGGTGTCCTTTCGTCAGGGCTTGTCAAAGAGAAATCATACTTTTTGTAGATCGAAAGCATCATTTTTCTGGCGAAAAGGCCGAATGCCGGTCTTGGTCGTGGCATTCGGGCTTTTTCGCCAAAAACGATGCAGTTCCGGTCATTTCGCGTACCCATATGCTCACAGCAAACCTGCACGGGCATTCACAAATCATAGCTTAACTCTTAGTACAAATCTCAGTTGCTACTCTCAAAGACGCAGGAAAAAGAGTAAATTACATAAACACCAACAGAATTCGCGTTCAGCACTGCAGAGTACCCTGCCAGCACCGAAGCATAACGAGGCGCGCAGCGCCCGACCAAAACTACCGGTGCCCGTTCCCGCAGCGTCATGGGGTGACAGGGGCAGAGGGCCCCCCGCCAAAGCCGAAAGCGTGAGGGCAACACACTGGGCCGGAGTTATTTTTTTTCGCGCGAGCCGAGCGAGCGCTGCCCTCATGAAGTCTTAGCCTCCTTCGTGTGTCACCACCCTTTCTCGTATCCATCAGTAGAGGTACCCCATCCTGCAGTGCCACTCGGATTTTATCGGTGCTGGTTGAACACTTTGGGTGTTTATCGTGCACTTTCTGGTGTACACGGTAGGTTCTCCAGGAAAAACATAGTTTTTCAAGTCCGATCAGACAAAATATCGGAAAGGCATAATACATGTAGTCCCTAACTTTCATGGGATCCCGTAACGGTAACGGTAAGTGTTAGCCCCTAACTGGTAGTCTCTTAGGTAACGTTAGTTAGAGAGTCTCTCACTAACGTTACCTAATAGACTATCAGTTGAAACGCTTGTGTTTCAAAATCAACAACAACGCATCGCTTGTTCTAATAAATGGAATTTTCATTGAATGACTAGGTTCAAATGCCTTCTGCTTTCACTGGCATTGCAAGCACTACAACTACACCACCTCACAAGTGTACTCCCTCCAGGCATCCTCCATCAGTTTACTTCTTCATCGGAATCAAATCCGTGTGGTACTTATTCCGGAAGTACGAGCGCACGGGGCCGAGCACCACAATGTACTCGAATAGGATGCAGGTGAAGACGTTGCCCAAAAGCATTGCAAACATTTTGAGACGGAAACTCATGGGCATGGGGATGTCCGGCAGTCCGACGACGTTGGTGCCACTTGAAATGCGGAAGCGATCGGTGACGATGCTGGGTTCACCCAGAAGCATGTACAAGTCCAGGGCCCCCACTGCAGCGAAGAACGCCAGTAACAGGTAGTTTTTCCAGATCGGCTGACGGTAAGTCGAGCCGAAGCTGAAGACCCACGCGGAAATGTGCTGCTGGAAGATGACGGAGAAGAACAACGTCGTCGACAAGTGGTTGTCAGACATGAGCCACCACTTTGCCACATCCACGTTGTCCGGCGAGAACGGGCAGTACCAAACTTGACCCGACAGCATGTGGATGCTGAAACTCAAGTAGATGATGTTGATCGCCTCCTGGCCGAGGATGGAAAGGAGCGTCGTAGGTCCAATTAGGCTCGATGTCGGACGCATGTCCTTCAGCTCTTCAAGCGGCTTGGACAGTGTGATGACGTACGAGCAGCCCACCAGCATAAAGCCCTCAACCAGAATCCAGCACCACTGCGAGAGGTTGATAGCGTGGTAGTACATGAACAAGCGGAGCACAGAGCCGATGAGGCCGTACATGATGAGGAACTTCACAGATGCGAACGAAGTGGCCACACTGCAACGACCTTCACGACACAAGTCAACCACCGACTGGATCGTCTTCGACTTGCTCGTGAACGGCGACACCACTGAAGCCTCAGCGTCACTCAGAGCAACACCAGCGTGCGCGAAACGCAGTGCACCACAATCGTTTCCACCGTCACCACACATACCAGTCACCGCTCCTGTCTCCATGTGCAGCTTCACGCACTCCACCTTGCCATCGGGTGTCATGCGGCTGAAGATGCGAATGTTCAGCAGCAAACTCTTGATCTCGCCCATGGAAACCAAGTAGTCGAACGCCACACCCGTCACGGCCAGTTCCACATCCCCACCCTGCTCCACCAGGTGCTTCACGGCAGGCAGGTTGTACTCCTCCTCCGAGTCCACGTCGCGCCACACCAGCTTCTTCACTTCAGTCGTCGACACCATCTCGCCCAGAATCACACGCGAACCCGACGACAGCATGCCGCTCTGACGCGCGATGTAGCAGCCGCACATGGCGTTGTCGCCCGTGATCATGACGGTGCGGATGTCGCCGGCCTTGAGTTTCGCGATGGCGTCGGCCGTGTCGTCCTTGAGTTCATTGCGGAACAGGATCAGACCCAGCAGCGACAGACTCTCGTCCACAGCCTCGCGGTTGTTGGCGAACTCGACCACTTGCTCGTGCGTCCAGTCACTCGGCAGCTCGCGGTACGACAGACCCAACACGTAGCACCCGTCCTTGGCGAGACGGTCAGCCACGTTCTTGTAGTCGGCCGGCACACTGCCCGGCGTGCTCAACTGCTGCATGCGCTCGTACGAGCCCTTGCAGAAGACATAGTACTTGCCACTCTTGCGGTTGCGCACCACGACGCTCATGGACATGCGGTGGTGGTCGAAGTCGTAGCGCTTGACGAACTCGAGTTCAAGGCCCGGCTCCACCTTCGACCGCACGCACGGCTGCTCGCCCTCCTTCTCGACCAGTTCCCAACCCGTGGCAGTGAACATGCGTACCTCCACTTCATTACCCACGAGACGATCTTCAAGAGAGCCGACCGAGTGGCACGTCGTCAGTGCATACAGCAATTGTTCAGACGACGGAGCGTCCTTGACGTCGTTGACAATAGGAGTGAATCGGCTGTCCTTGACTGGTTGCACACCGAGGAAGTCGAGTCCTGCTTGGTGAGGGTGCCGGTCTTGTCAAAGCAGAAAATGCGCACCTTGCCGGCGAGAGTAATACGCTGGACGTTGAGCGAGAACACACCCTGCTTCTCCAGTCGCTGAGAGGCGTTCACCTGGCCGACGGTGATGACAACCGGCAACAAAGGACTGATGACGCAGGACAGGACAAAGATGGCGTAGCAGAACGCGGCGTATCGGTTGCTCAGCTTGCCGTTGCTCAGCAGGAAGTTGATCACCATAATACAGGCGATGACAGCGTAGATCAAGAGGAGAGCGATAAGCACCTTGAGGTGTTCGTTGTACTTGAAGCGCATCGGGATCGGGAACAGAATCGACTGAATTAACTGGCCCTTGGTCGTGTGAGCACCCGTCGTCTGAACAATAGCCAGGATCTCTTCATTGCGACCAGAAGACAACACACGAGTACCAGCAAACAGTGTGTGCTTCTTGCTGCCCTTCTCAGGGTCGTAGACCTCCGAACTGCGCTCCGGGATCGGGAACTTCTGCACAGGCATCGATTCACCAGTCAACATCGATTCGTCACACACCGTCGTGCCCTTCACGATGGCCATATCGCACGGCACCACCCAGTTCTCAGACACCTTCACCAGATCACCAGGAGCCAGGTCGGGAGAAGACAGCATACGCCACTGGCCAGCGCGGAAAACGTTCACATCCGTGCGGTAACGGGTCATCTTGACAATGGACGACTGGATCTGACGTTGCGTGTAGATGTTCACCACAGCGGCACCCAGCACAACGACCGTCATGACAATACCCATGTTCCAGTACGTGAAGTAGTACCAGACGTAGTAGCACATGATCTGGTAGATGTAGAACAGTGTGAAGAACTCGTGCGCCATGGAAACCGGCAGTGACGGCATCTCGACATCGACAGAATTGGATCCAACCGTACTGATGCGGTGCTTGGCTTCGGTATCCGACAGACCGCTGGCATCTTGCTGCATGTCATCGTACGTACGTCCGAGAGCGACAGCACCCGGAACAAAGCGACCTTCAGTCTCCTCGTACACGTAACGGAGGTGCTGGAACTCGACAATGCGAAGACCATCAACCTCCACCACCGGAACCGTCGTACGGTATCCGCTGATCTTGCCCTTGGAAGCGAAGAAGCTCTCAACCTTGGCGACAAAGTCAGAGACACCCGATCGGTCAGCGAGCAACACTTCGGTCTCATCACGTTTGAGCATGTAGACGAACTCGCACTTGTCGAGCGGAGTGCGCAGACGGAAGAAGTTGAAGATACGGTCTTGCATCGACACAATGACCACGAACCAAATGGACGTGATCACCCACACGATGATGAACACGAGTGCGTTATCCTCGGTCACGTCGAAAAGCGGAGGGTCGAAGTTGCCGTAGTAGTCGCAGATGATAATGATGAGAAGCACATTCAAGGCGAGCGACGCCACCACGACGCAGCCGAAAACAAAGTTGCCCAGGTGCGAACGGGAGAAACCAGTCTGGAGAATATCCTCAGCAGCTTCAATCTGCATACGCGTATCAGAGGCTCGCACACTAGTGTGACGGCCATGAGCGTTGCCAGCAACAGCTCGTGACGGCGTCTGAGGCGTGTTAATCAGCTTTTTGCTCATCTCGTTGACGGAATTATTGGCGTTTTGCGTGAAATTCTTGTAAACCGTCCAAGCTCCGAGGATGATAAAGAACGCGACGTACACCAGGTAGATGATGACCAATGGGGTCTCAGTGAAAGTCGTGAAGCGAGGCTCAACAGTCGAAGACGTGGATGTACAGGCGGCTTTCAGATCCGAATCAACCGTGCCGTCACGCAACATGATGCTGTAGCAAGTGGCACCTACAGGGAACGTGGCGTTGTTGTTGCGCACATTGGCCGCATAGGTCCAAAAGATGGTGCTGTCCTGGGAAGCCTCAGACAGTGACGAGTTGGTGTCTGCACATTGCAGTTCCTCCGTCAACTCACCCGTTTTCGTGTTAGCCACAGCCTGCACTCTGCAGATTGAGCTTGGGTCGTCATAGTAGAACTCCTGCGTTGTCGGGTGGTACATTGTGTACGGGTAGTTGACTTGACGTTGTTTGTTCCAGCCATCGACGTAGTACGACTCGTAGCCACCTCCAGACGGCCGGTTGTACTTGGTGTAGAGCACTTTGGTAGCCTCCGAGTATTCACAGCAGTAATACTCAGGAGCATGTCGAACTGGACAAGCAGCGAAGTCCATTTGGTCGGCCGCTGCAGCACGCACTTGTGCTGGTGCAAGTGTGGCCAAAGCCAACGTTGGCAAGAGCGTTGAACTCCAACGGGGCATCTTTGATGACAATCGGTTTGTAGGATGAAGACACTGAAAAGTGCGTTTGTCTTGAAGAAAGTTTTGATGTGAGTCCGCCGATGCAAATTGCCGAATGAACTGCAGAGACGACGACTTTGCGCTTCCTGCGGCTAGCTGTTTAACGAGCTCATGGGCGCCGTCACCTAGGGTACCCAGCACCACCGTCTCTTGCAAGAGGTGGTTAATCAGATAAAAAAGGTGTCGCAAAACCCAAAAAGACAAAAAACGGGCATAGGTTTTGGTGCTTGGGATTGCTTTTGCCTGGTGCTGTAACGGATAGAGAACCTCTAAACTTTGTACAGTACATGTACATGTATTGTAGGGCCTACAGTGTAGGCACCATTTGCATGTAGATAGGACGAGGATTTGCAGTGTGGACGTTTAGACGAGAGGGCAGTGAAAACAAAATCGTCGTTGAGTTGGGCTCGCGCGATGTCGTTATTTCTAAATCTGCGTAATCTTCGTGTCCGAGCCAACATTTTGGCAGCAGCATGATTCGAGCTAACGATGGTTAATGGAGACGGATATCTGTAGGAGAGACTGCTTCAAGAGTCCGCAGTTTAGCCTAAAAACCTTTTACTCGTAGGAAATTTTGCCGGTGTCGGCCTTTACCTGTCCGGCAAATCAGTATGCGCGTGCAGCGTGTTCCTATCCATCAACACCTGTAAAACCATCTCGCGAGACCGCAGCCTTGACAAGTGATCCACATGGCTTCTTCTCTGCGCTGTCCGTAGCAGATAGGCGTTGGACCGTATAGCGATGGTGGGTATGTAGCAAGTTACATGTATTCGGACCGCCAGTGCAACCACTATTAATACAAGTGTACCTACGCGAGTACATCGCTGTCGCCGACTTGTCTCGTGGCTGTCTCGAGGTCCTGGAGACTCAGCCCCCGATCGATTTGAGTCGAGCGAAATATCGTGCGCAGCTCAAGAAAATATGGCTGAAATCGAGACTCCATTGCGTAGGATAGCAGCACCCGGTACGAGCTGGTAACTGCTGGTATGAGTGCTGTCTGTCAAACACCGAGGAAGATGGACTGCTAACTTGTTAGCATAGCGCTGCTTGAAGTGGACTTATTAGCGATACACATCGCGGTCTCCCATTTCAAAAGATCGCATACGATGGAAATTTGGCGCCAAACAAAGGCCGACTGCTGCCTCGTTCTATGGATACATCTGCTCCCGAGTACGCAGGCCACAGTGGTCTCCGTTCGAGAGAAACAGAGGACAACCTTGTACACATGTAGGCAAAATTTGGCAGGCGACAAAGTGACAATCGCTGGGATGGGGAAGCTCCCATCCGAGTGAATTGTCACTTTTTCGGGAAGCGGTGCACTTGACGCTTACGAACGCTCCGGCGGTGCATCGAAATCATCCGCATATTCCAATTTGCAGCACCAATGCCAGTCATGCAGCACTGACGAAGCTGTCGAGTTTGCCATTGCCTCCACCGGTAGTCGGTCTCCAGTCGGCTCTAGTGACAGCGCGCCTTCGGACTCGGGAGAGCGGCACTCACCCGAACCGCCATCATGCACATGTAACCACCAAGGGCGTGCTCTTCACGGCTTGCAGTGCACTTCAGCTGGACAAGAGACGATGAATGTACGTTTTTATTCTGGCTCTCTTGCATCGAGGAAAGATCGGTTTGTCGGGATTCCTTCCTGCGTTGAAGTGCAAGGTGGAGCGTCCGCAAACAAGAAATCGGATCCATAGCTTTGCAGTCTCCAGCGGCAGTCTCCAATTTGCGATCTGGAGGATAGTACCCAAAGGAAACCCTGGTGCAATTTCGAGCTAATATTGCTGCTTGCAGACTTGTACAATAAATTGCTGGGCTTGAGCGACCTCGGCAAGTCGGGAGAAGTGAGCAACACGGTCTCCGTTCAGCGCGTGTTTTATGTACGTCTAGTACATTTTACCCAATGAGAACAGTTTGTCTGAATATTAGCCACTCATATCGATGCCGCGTTGGTTGTCGCCGAATACAGCGTGTTCCCCGTCGCTGCTTAATCTGGAACACGGCCGAGTCGCTCCCACGTCCGCGTTCTGTCTGCCCGTCCCACCAAGAGCTCCGCCGCCTCCTCTGCGGGCACTGGGCAGAGCTCCCGCCTACGAGTGCTGCCGGCACGGAGCGGAGCTCGCGCCTGCGGGTCTCTGCAGCCCCATCCCACGATGCCGCTTTGAGTGGATGGGGCAGCAGCTGCGGAAAGCGAGCACCGAGCATGGGCAGGTATAGATGCTGCAGGTGAGCACCTCGAGCATGGAAGCCCGACGCGCGAAGGTTAATGGGCGCCTCGACGTGAATTGCGACCTCCAGCTGTACATGAACCGTGTCACTCTTGCACGCCGGCATCTTTGCCCGCGCGTGGTTGCATTATGGTGTGTCTCAATTGCATGCAGCGAAGACACCACAATTGCACGGCGGTTGGTCTGCGTGGAGGAACGGAACCACAACTCGGACGTCATGAAGACAGCGACCGCGTCTGCAGCAACCGTGGCGAATGAGCGCAGTGCAACGGTAGGAATCGTGTTGGGGGGTAGACAACACGGTTCGAGGTGGCACTTCAGGTGGCAGCTGAGTCTACCGTGAGCAGTGGTAAACAACGCGCAGCCGCCGACCAGATACTCTCTGCGACATGTACTGGTGGAGCAGAGATTTTTTTACTTGCGTTTTGTATGTGTGTCGAGCCCAGTCCGAAATCGAAGCTGAAGTTCTCACCACCTGGAGGCAAGACGATCAAAGTCTTCCATTGCAATGCAATTACAAGCGGATATCCATCACCAACTTGGATCGGAACTGTGTGTCTTTGGCCTCCACACAGCTCCACCGCCAACCATTCGGTCTATCTATTATCGCCTTGCCGCAGCGAAACTTTCGACTCGCCCGCTGCCCGTCTATGGCGTCCAAGCAGCGAAAGAGGCGAAAGTCCCGCATTGCGTTGAGGTTTCGAGTCTTGGACGAAAACCACCGGTTGCAATCACACGCTGCGAACACCTCGTACCTACTTCGCAGAGGGTGCGACAACTATTACTCGACCACCTCGCCAACCATTGCGCTCTCAACTTCAGCAACCGCCAATGTTTGGATGCGTGTGCTTTTTCGTTGAAACGTGACGAAGCTGCCCGAACCACAGGGGGATTTGCAGCTAACCGACTTGTGACGCTGGTGGAGAGCATCCCGGCATTCGACCCGCCTCACAGTGTGTCATTCGGTCTTTTGCATCGGCATCCTCGCATCCAACCAAAACCTCCGTCCAGCAGTATCTTCACCAAGCGACCGATTGCCACACAACGATGCTTCATTGGAGGTCGAAGCTCCTCTCAACGCTGGCATTGGCCATGCTTGCACCTGTGCAAGTAGACGCTGCCAGTGCCAATCAAATGGACTTCGCTGCTTGTCCGGTCCGCCACAGTCCTGAATACTATTGTTGCGAGTATTCAGAGACCACCAAAGTGCTCTACACTAAGTACAATCGACCGTCTGGAGGTGATTACGAGTCGTATTACATCGATGGCTGGAACAAATAACGTCAAGTCAACTACTCGTACGTCATGTATCATCCACAGACACCCAAGTTCTACTACAATGATCCCAGTACAATCTGCAGAGTGCAAGATGTGGCTAACTCGAAAACGGGTGAGTTGACGGAAGAACTTCAATGCGCCAACACGAATTCATCACTTGCTGCTGCGTCGCAAGATAGCACCATCTTCTGGACGTACTCGGCCAATGTACGCAACAACAATGCAACGTTCCCTGTAGGTGCCAATTGCTACAGTCTCATGCTACGTGACGGCTCTGTGGATACGGCTCTCAAGCTACTTGCACGTCTTCATCAACGTCCACATCTCCATGTTTCACTACGTACACTGAGACTCCGTTGGTGATCATCTACCTGCTGTATCTTGCATTCTTCGTGGTGCTTGGAGGCTGGACAATCTACAAGAACTACATGCAGAAGACCAACCAGTCTGTCAATGAAATGAACAAGAAGCTGATTGCAACGCCGCAGACGCCGTCACGAGCTGTTGCTGGCAACCCGCACGGTCGTCACACTGGTGTACGTGCGTCCGACACGCGTATGCAAATCGAAGCTAGCGAGGGTATTCTCCAGACAGGATTCTCCAACTCACACCTTGGCACCTTCGTCTTCGGTTGTGTCGTATTGGCATCACTGGCTTTGAACGCGCTTCTCATTGTGATTATCGCCGACTACTACGGCCGATTTGATCCTCCGCTCTTTGACGCGTCCGAGGACAATGCCGTCGTGTTTATCGTCGTGTGGGTGATCACCTCCATTTGGTTTGTTACCATCGTGGCATTGCAAGATCGTATCTACAACTTCTTCCGTCTTCGCGTCCCACTTGACAAGTGCCAGTTCGTCTACATGTTGAAGCGTGATGATATAGAGGTTCTCCTTGCGGATCGTTCGGGTGTGTCGGATTTTGTGGCTAAGATCAAGGATTTGTTCGCGTCCAAGGGCAAGATCAGCGGATACCGTACGACTGTACCCGTAGTTAACGTGGGTGATCTCCGTATCATTGAGTTCCAGCACTTGCGCTATGTGTACGAAGAGAATGAGCATCGATTCGTTCCTGGTGCCGTCGCACTCGGTAACACGTACGACGATATTCTTCACGAAGCACACGGACTGTCGGACTTAGAGGCTGAACACCGCCTGGATACGGTTGGACCCAATTCTGTCGACGTCGAGATGCCGTCGCTGCCGGTTTCCATTGCGCATGAGTTCTTCACACTGTTCTACATCTACCAGATCATGTGCTACTACGTCTGGTACTACTTCACGTACTGGAACATGGGTATTGTCATGACGGTCGTTGTGCTGGGTGCCGCTGTGGTGAACATCTACACGCAACGTCAGATCCAGTCGTCCATTGTCAAGATGGCCCGTTACCGCACGGATGTGAACGTTTTCCGCGCTGGCCAGTGGCGTATGCTGTCTTCTCCCGACCTGGCTCCTGGTGATCTGGTGAAGGTGTCTGAGAACTGGGTGGTGCCGTGCGATATGGCCATCGTGAAGGGCACGACGGTGTGTGACGAATCGATGTTGACTGGTGAATCGATGCCTGTGCAGAAGTTCCCGATCCCGGAGCGCAGTTCGGAGGTCTACGACCCTGAGAAGGGCAGCAAGAAGCACACACTGTTTGCTGGTACTCGTGTGTTGTCTTCTGGTCGCAATGAAGAGATCCTGGCTATTGTTCAGACGACGGGTGCTCACACGACCAAGGGCCAGTTAATTCAGTCGATTCTGTTCCCGATCCCGATGCGCTTCAAGTACAACGAACACCTCAAGGTGCTTATCGCTCTCCTCTTGATCTACGCTGTCATCGCCTGTATTATGGTGATCAACTTCCTGCTGAGCAACGGCAAGCTGAGCAACCGATACGCCGCGTTCTGCTACGCCATCTTTGTCCTGTCCTGCGTCATCAGTCCTTTGTTGCCGGTTGTCATCACCGTCGGCCAGGTGAACGCCTCTCAGCGACTGGAGAAGCAGGGTGTGTTCTCGCTCAACGTCCAGCGTATTACTCTCGCCGGCAAGGTGCGCATTTTCTGCTTTGACAAGACCGGCACCCTCACCAAGCAGGGACTCGACTTCCTCGGTGTGCAACCAGTCAAGGACAGCCGATTCACTCCTATTGTCAACGACGTCAAGGACGCTCCGTCGTCTGAACAATTGCTGTATGCACTGACGACGTGCCACTCGGTCGGCTCTCTTGAAGATCGTCTCGTGGGTAATGAAGTGGAGGTACGCATGTTCACTGCCACGGGTTGGGAACTGGTCGAGAAGGAGGGCGAGCAGCCGTGCGTGCGGTCGAAGGTGGAGCCGGGCCTTGAACTCGAGTTCGTCAAGCGCTACGACTTCGACCACCACCGCATGTCCATGAGCGTCGTGGTGCGCAACCGCAAGAGTGGCAAGTACTATGTCTTCTGCAAGGGCTCGTACGAGCGCATGCAGCAGTTGAGCACGCCGGGCAGTGTGCCGGCCGACTACAAGAACGTGGCTGACCGTCTCGCCAAGGACGGGTGCTACGTGTTGGGTCTGTCGTACCGCGAGCTGCCGAGTGACTGGACGCACGAGCAAGTGGTCGAGTTCGCCAACAACCGCGAGGCTGTGGACGAGAGTCTGTCGCTGCTGGGTCTGATCCTGTTCCGCAATGAACTCAAGGACGACACGGCCGACGCCATCGCGAAACTCAAGGCCGGCGACATCCGCACCGTCATGATCACGGGCGACAACGCCATGTGCGGCTGCTACATCGCGCGTCAGAGCGGCATGCTGTCGTCGGGTTCGCGTGTGATTCTGGGCGAGATGGTGTCGACGACTGAAGTGAAGAAGCTGGTGTGGCGCGACGTGGACTCGGAGGAGGAGTACAACCTGCCTGCCGTGAAGCACCTGGTGGAGCAGGGTGGGGATGTGGAACTGGCCGTGACGGGTGTGGCGTTCGACTACTTGGTTTCCATGGGCGAGATCAAGAGTTTGCTGCTGAACATTCGCATCTTCAGCCGCATGACACCCGATGGCAAGGTGGAGTGCGTGAAGCTGCACATGGAGACAGGAGCGGTGACTGGTATGTGTGGTGACGGTGGAAACGATTGTGGTGCACTGCGTTTCGCGCACGCTGGTGTTGCTCTGAGTGACGCTGAGGCTTCAGTGGTGTCGCCGTTCACGAGCAAGTCGAAGACGATCCAGTCGGTGGTTGACTTGTGTCGTGAAGGTCGTTGCAGTGTGGCCACTTCGTTCGCATCTGTGAAGTTTCTCATCATGTACGGCCTCATCGGCTCTGTGCTCCGCTTGTTCATGTACTACCACGCTATCAACCTCTCGCAGTGGTGCTGGATTCTGGTTGAGGGCTTTATGCTGGTGGGCTGCTCGTACGTCATCACACTGTCCAAGCCGTTGAAGGAGCTGAAAGACACACATCCGACGTCCAGTTTGATCGGACCTTCCACTTTGTTGTCGATCTTCGGACAGGAGGCTATCAACATCATTTACTTGTGCTGTGGTGTTCACATGCTTACGAGTGAGGTTTGGTACTGTCCGTTCTCGCCTGACGACGTTGATGTGGCCAAGTGGTGGTTGCTCTCGGACAATCACATGGCGACGGTGCTTTTCTTCTCGATCATCTTCCAGCAGCACACGGCAGCTTGGACGTTTAGCTTTGGCTCGATCTACCGTCGACCGATCTGGAACAACTACCTGCTCTTGGTGTTTTTCGCTGTTGTCGGCGCTCTCGACTTGTATCTGGTTCTGGGAGAACCAAGTTCCCTCACGGACCAGTTCCGCATCTCAAGCAGCACCAACGTCGTTGGACTCCCGGATGTGGCGATGCCTATGAGCTTCCGTCTCAAATACTTTGATATCATCATGGGTAACCTGTTCACCAGCATCCTGTTCGAGTATTTCGTGGTACTGGGTCCTGTGCGCTCGTACTTCCGCAAGAAATACCACACGGACGTGCTACCGATGCGAAAGTAAGCATGGGTGGCGGGCGTATTGTAGTGTAGTGTCTGCTATAACTCAAGTCTAGGTATATGTGAGTCAAACAATATTATTCAACTACGTCATGCTCAAACACACAAGTCAAACTTCAGTCAACGCACTCTTCCAGATCCATACGACAGCAGAGCTATTGTAGACACGAACGCGTCAACTTGTGGCCATTACCGCGCGATTTCACAAAGTTACCCAACCTTGTCTCTCGCTGAGTTGCAGTACGAAGCAAGTCACGAAATGCAGGCTCGACGACAGTTTGCTGGTCTTTCGTGAACATCGTTTCGCCATTGAACAATTGACAAGCTGCGATCGACAGTAGTGGCAACGTTTGATCAAGACTCGACCCAAATGCCAGTTGTACATCTCGAAACTTAGTTCGCGCACCAAAATGATCGACACTTTCGCAAGCGAAGGCGAAATTAACGAGGCGAAAGCTGCAGGTCGTTGAATCTGACCAAAGAAGCTCCAAAATGTGATCTGCCTCACACTCAGACACCAGCAGCACTTGACCATTGTCGAACATCAACATGACATCAACTACACGTAGGAACTCGTTCAGACAGTCCTTGTTTGGTCGAGCGATAATAGTTGCAAAAACGTTTTCGGTCCCGAATATGTGTGCACTTGTCCAATCCAAATCCACCAACTTCTTAAGCGAAATCCACTGACGGATGAAACTTTCCATGTCCACCACTTTCACAAGTTCACTGAGAGCTTCAACCGACTTAGCATGTAAAATTTCTGAGTAGTTCCATGCCTTCTCTTTTGCAGGTTTGCACTGCGCTATCTCGATTTCTTGTTCTTTTTGCTCTTCCTCCTCCACATGCAGCTCTCGCTCGCACTCGTCAGTATGCGCAGTAAAACATACTTCGTCATCGAGTCCGAATACGCCACCTCGACGACAAATTTGAGCAACTAACACGTCGTCAATATCTCCAAAACCATAGTGAGCTTTGGACTCAATGCTTCGAGCAATCTGTTCTGCAGTAACCTTTTCTTGGTACAGAGTCTCAAGTGACTAATCTTCATCCACCAGTTCTGCCCCTCGATCCAGTTGAGTCTTCCGATAGTGAATACCATTACTCGCCCATTCCAACAATCCACGAACAGACTCTGCTTTCGTGTTGTCCATAACCCAATTCAGCACGTTGGTCGCAGTCAACTTTGAGACTTTTCGCTCTTTACTGGTTTGCAGGATACTCTGCGCAACTTCATCAAAGCTTGCGATCCAAAGCGTTTGGTTGCATCCGAGCTGCCTCATCCGTCCAGCACCTTGCATTAATTTGTCTTTCGTGAGTTTAGGACCTAGTGTCAACACTGCAGATGCGTTGTGGGGTAACTTCATGTCGGACCCTCGTGACCGAGCTTCGTCAAAAATCACGAAAGTCTCCTTCTCAAGCATAGATGCCTTTTTCAACGGCATCACAAGCCGTCGAGTCTTCTCTGCGATCATCCAGCAATTGAACTCTTTGCGACTATCAAAGTACGTCACCCCAGCAAACTCAAAACCTGGCTGCTGAAGCAGAAATTCGGCCGCATCATGATTCATCACTCCAGCTAGAAGTGCACCAGTGTCAATTAGAGCTTGTGCATGTTTGTCCAAAGCAAATAGAAGAACACTTTGCCAAGGAATTTGTGTACGCTGTGGATTGGGACAAATCACCTCGTAGTTGTGTGTCACCTGCAGGATCTTGTCAACCATTTTACCGTTCGTGCTCAACAATGAGGGTTCGTCAGGCCCCCGTTGTGCTACTGATAATGGAAGTAAGCGGTGGTTGTCGTTAGTTCCTGAAAATCCGATGTTGTTACTCCCTGCTGCAAGATTCCACGCTGTTCGAGACAATCGTTGTGGATATTGTTGAGTATCTCTTGGAAACACGCACGTGTTCAGGTAGAAATTGATCGTTTCCATGCAGAATTTGTAGACTTTGTAGAGTGTTTCAAATTGTCGAGCGTCGGCGAGACTTACATGGCGTCCATCACATAGAGCTTTCCGGTCTTTATCATCTAGACCGGATACAACACTTTTGTACCATTGATCATACAATTGGCGCTGCTCGGAAATATCCAAACGCAGCAACATCTTAAAAGTATTCCGAACTTCATCTTTCGTGAGACCACCGTGATAATACCCGAGCAATGTGAGCACGATACAAACGTCAGGATGGCTGAATTCCGATTGCTCGGAAGGAACATCCGCTGCTCGGAACGGAATCGCAATTTTCTTCACTCGCGTGTCAGGAAACGGAAGACCGAAATCAACACGATAGCGTTTCTCCATACAATGTTCCAATACACCAAACGCAACGAGTCCTCGCAGTACGAGAAGTTGAGAAATATACGGCGAAAACTTGTGTAAGTGGTCACCAAGAGCTTCTTCCAAACTTTTTGACGAATCCGTGATAGCGGTGACGAGAGCTTCACCAGTATCTCCATTTCCAAAAGTATTGAGCCACATCAACTCGAATGGGGCGTTGTCGATCAGATCCAGTACCAATGCTTTTTTCAGTTTTTCTCTTAACAATTCCGTGCTTTCAACGACGACGTTTAATCGTGTCCCAGCATAAGCACCCAACTGTGTCACGTAGTCTGGTGAAAAGCAGGAGACATGTGGAGACTGGAGCACATCAGCGACTCGAGATCCAACGGAATCATCGGCTATAATACGTAGTAGAGATGCTGCTGTCTTCCATCGCTCAATTCCATTGCAAAGGGGCATGGCAGTGCCTACTGCATACACCAAGTGATACTTGTGGTGAAGAAGCGCGACACTTTCGTCCAGAACGTCTACAAACTGCTCATTGTCTAGAATTTCGTCCAGCATCTCCACCAGCGGTAGATCATTTTCTGCTTCTAACCGCTTCAACTCGAGCGACATGCGATGTGCAGGAGAGACCATTTGAATGCCACCAAATAGTCTTAACTCCTGGAGGGTATCACTGATAAGCTCAAGTCTACGAGTATCCAAGTCAATCTTCCGGTGAAATGGTTGCTCAAAAACACTTGAGTTGAGCGATAGAAGTTGACAAAAAGCGGTGCATGAAATGACGCGCTTCACTCAGCAACGGACCCAAGAAGTTTGTACGTACAACTCGAGAACAACGACTTTTTGTGAAGTACAGGAACAACATTGGTAAAATTACTCGAGTCTTGCCACGACCCATGTTCAGTTGACAAACTGTTCCGGGACTATTGATGAGATGGTGTGCGGTCACAAACTGCTCGTGGCGAATCTGAAGTCTCCCTTCGACTTCAAAAGCCAACCAGTAGGGGAACTCGGTTGACTGATTGACGAACGTTAATTAGTTCGTCCACCAGCTGAGCGTCCGACAGATCACTGCTACGTTTTGCTTTCCAGATAATTCTCTCCATTTTATCTTCCAAGACACAGAGCTCCATAAACTTTAAGACCCCTTTCTTGAATTTCTCCCTCGCAGCTTCGTCCAAATTTAATGTCAGCGCGTAAAGCATTTTATCGTCGATTGAACACCGCACAATATCACTCACCGTTATCACTGGCAAACCGTTGACGAGAGCAATAAGGCGATCACGTGCACTGTTTGTAGATTTTGCAAATGCATCCAATAAAAACTTTTCCGTTGCATGTCGACGGGATGAAATATCACCAAGAAGCGTTGTAAGTATCCTGGGTAGAACACTTGGTGAAGCTTTCAGCTGAATTTGTGGTTGCGACCGGTAACAATCCCAGCTAAGTTGCAACTCATCCAGCATTTCTTTACTCACAACATTGGAACTTCTTATTTTCAGAGGTAACGGTGATATTTCATCTGTGGCTGGAGTGAACTTGACAAAGCAACTAAGTTCATCTTCGATCGTTTCCACATAATTGTCAGCTACAGGAGGTGGATCCAGAGAAATCAAATTTTGAGTTGGAAAATGTACTGGAATGTACTGAGCGACGCCAAAGATGAGTTTCTCCTCATCACTTCGAAACTTTGTGCGTAAATCGTTCCGTTGGACTTGCAAGTCGCTGTACTCCGATTGTTCATCCACACAATTCATCGACAAATTACACTTTCGCTTTTGCCATGAAGGAATCCTAACTGATCTGCTTTCGTCAGCAACGTCACCGCTAAAATCTTCACTGCTGATAGGCGATAGCTCATCTTACATATCGACAGTAAAGTATCCCTTTCAAATGCAGAATATGGTCGACTCGACCGACATCCTCGTAGCATTTGTAGAGCTGCTTCTGCTCCAGTCATCTACAGTCTCTTACTCGGTACATTCGTCCCTGCTCGAGTACAAACAGCAGCCAACTGAAGTCTCGCACCGATCGTCTCCGTTTCAAAAGTTTTCAACCGACGATGAAGATTATAGCGTGCAGCATCCACAAGACTATCCGCTTCACAAGGTATACAAATATCAACCATTCCACTCGAAGATTCCTCGACAGAACCAACTGGAAGCAACATCCGAAGTTCTGCTTGCGTAGTGCCGGATTCGTCCTGAAGCTTCAGTACCAGATATCGAGAAAATCGTGGCAGGAAGGCGTCAAAAAAAAAAAACTGCTGGTTAGAGGCCAAGATGTATCCTTTGTGCTCTACCGACTCCAACTGCATGTTATTGTTCAAACAAACTTCATTTTAAAGCGTGGCAGCTCGATTTTCAGTATTTCGTCTGGAGATTTCAATGGGTGAAGAAATCGCTTGTCTTCGAACTTTGTCAACACGTGCAACACATTAACCAGAGCTTCTCCGTTCTGAACAAACTGGTCATAAGCATCGAGATGATTCAAGATCCACTCATACGAGTATTTCGTGTCACTGAATGGCACTTGGTAGCACTGCAAATTCCTCATTTTCATCGAATACTGCTACGAAAAATACATCTCGATTCTTGGCTTCAATCGGTCTCAAGAGGACACAATCGCACTCCATCCAGTACCAATGCGAGTACAATTCACTCGTTCGAGCTGGAAACTTCTCACGAAATGTTTAAATCCAACTCAACGAACACAACTGGAACGTACTAGAAATGTCACGTGCACAGTACACGGTGGTTGGCGAAGCGTGGAAGGACCTGGGCGAGCGACAGAACAAGCTGCCGGCTGTTGATTTCGTCGAGGGCTTCACGGGAGCCGTCGCCAAGGTGTTAGGCGTTTGGAAGTTCGCGTTCAAGACGCAGTACGGGCAGGCAATGTCGGTCGAGGCTCTCATGGTGGAAGGAGCTGCCGACGAATTCTTGCTAGGCGAAGACTGGATGCTGAGCGACGGTGTGAAGATCGACTTCACGTCGTGTGAGATGAAGTGGTACGCGGAGGGTTTCAAGAAGGTCGTGCAGTTCAGCTGTGTCGCCGGTGGACAACGGCCCGGACGCGCAGCACGAGTGCGGCTGGTGAGACAACAGAAGGTGAAGATGAGGACATGTCGTGACGTGGAGCTGGCAGTGGCAGCGCCTAAAGGGCACAGTGGGTCTGTACACCCCCGCCCCGGATGTAGCGCCACACCTGTTGCTAGCCCCGACGTTGACGACAGTCCGTGATGGCAAGGTGGTGGTGCCGATCATGAATGTGTTCGAGCACAACACGAAGCTACCTACGCGTGAGAAATTGGACACGTGGGCCCTGACGACTGAAGACATGGACGTGATCGAGATGACTGGCGAACTGGATAGAGAGCGGGTGAGACGCTGGCTGACGGAGGTCTACGGTGACGATGCTCAACTGTTGAGCAACGAGAGTGAGTTGGAAGTGGGAAGCATGAGTGACGAGGACGGGAAGCTGGTGATGAAGCTCCTGCACCACTACCCCAGCTTATTGGAGCCTTGTGAGGGCTGCCCTCCGGTGACGACGCTCGGAGTGGAACATGAGATCCACACCGGCACCGATCAAAGTGCGTCCACGACGCCATGCCCACGAAGAACACAAGGTCATTGACGGCGAAGCGGGGTCGATGCTGAAAGGAGGCGTGATCGAGAAGGGGAACGGCGCTTAGGGATTCCCCGTAGTGCTAGTCAGGAAAAAGGACGGCTCCGTCCGTTTCTGCATTGACTATAGGTTGCTCAACGCTATAACGACGCGTGACGTCTATCCGTTGCCCCGGGTTGACGACACATTGGACAATTTACACGGTGCAAAGCGGTTCACGAGTCTCGATCTACATTCGGGGTACTGGCAGGTACCCGTAGCCGAGAAGGACCGCGATAAGACGGCGTTCGTCACGCGTCAAGGGCTATTCCGGTTCGTGAGGATGCCTTTTGGCCTTGCGAATGCCCCAGGGACATTCCAGCGCATGATGGATGCAGAGCTAAGAGGCTTGACCTGGCAAAGTTGCCTGGTCTACTTAGACGACGTTATTGTATTCTCAAGAGGTGGCATGGAGCAGCACGTGGTCGAGCTGGCCGCGGTGCTGGAACGGTTGTCGAGAGCGGGGTCTCGCTCAAGGCGAAGAAGTGCTCGTTTGCGTCGGAGCGGCTCGAGTATCTGGGCCATGAATTGGATGCAGAAGGGGTACGCCCCATGACTAGTTTGATGAGCAGCGTGGTGAACTTTCCGGTGCCCAGAGATGCCTCGGATGTGAAGAGGTTCGTGCACATGGCCGGTTACTACCGACGCTTCGTGCCGGAGTTCGCGACGAGAGCGGCTCCGATGACTAAGTTGCTAAGAAAAGGAGTAGAGTGGCGGTGTGAAACGCCACAGCGAGCGGCTTCGAAGACTTGAAGAGCGCGCTGACGAAGAGGCCGTTGTTGGCTTCACGCGACCGTTCAGGCTCGTGACGGATGCGTCGAAGGTGGGGCTGGGTGCAGCGTTGACACAAGATCAAGGTCACGGGGAACAGCCCGTGGCATACGCGTCGAAGATCAACTCGCTCACTGTAGCGAACTACAGCATAACAGACTTAGAATGTGGAGCAGTGGTTTGGGCAGTCAAGTTATTTCGACCGTACCTGTATGGGCGCAAGTTCACGTTGGTGACGGACCACGCAGCGCTCAAATGGTTAATGACGTCCAAGGACCTGGCTGGGAGGCTTCATCGGTGGGCCTTACCGTTCCAGGAATACGACTTTGTGATCGAGTACAGACCGGGGAAGAGCAACGTGGTCGCGGACGCGTTGTCGAGAGCCCCAGTGAACGTGGTGACTGGCAGTAGCCAAGTGAGTGGACTGCGAACCGGTGAACAGTCGCAGCGCCGAGGTGGAGAAGGACAGCTGACGGACAGGACCGTCCAGAAGCTGCTGAAGGCAGGACGCCACGGGAGCCGGCGCATCGAGGAGGTGTACGGGCTAGTGTGCATTCGTGAAGAAGACGGAGGACGCCGGGCGGTCCTACCGTCAATGCTGTGGGCAAAGGTGTGACGTGAACATCATGACTCAATTTTCGCGTGTCATCTGAGGACACTTCAGACTTATGCAAGGATCGCGGCGGTGTACTGGTGGCCGGACATGCTGGCTCACGTGAGGAAGTGGGTGCAAGCGTGCCGAGATTGCGGCACAAGAAAGACAAAGGCAAAAGAGGTCACCCCTCCGTTACGCAGCCAAGGCGTTAGATGCGGGTGACAGATGGGCGATCGACGTGGCTGGGCCGCTGCCAGTCACGCCGGATGGCGACCGGTATGTAGTGGCCGCAGTGGACTATGCGACTCGCTACGCCGCGGTGGCGGCGGTGCCCAACCACGCAGCGGGCGACATCGCGCGGTTCATAATGGAGAAACTGGTGTTGGTCTACGGACCCATGAGGGAGCTGGTCATGGATGGAGCTCCTGAGCTCAACGGCCAGGTGATCGAAGAGCTGGTCAAGTTGCTGCAGGCGCGGCAGGTGACGCCCGTGCCGTACAGACCGGCGTTACTCGGACTTGTAGAGCGTTTCCACAGAACGTGGAAGGATATGGTGGCGATCTACGTGGCGGAGGCACAGAACGTTTGGGACCGCTGGGTCCACTGTGCCGCGCACGTGTACAACAGTGCGAGGCATTCGGGGACAGGCTTCAGCCCGAACGAGCTGATGATGGACCACAAGCTGCGCGCTCCGAACGAGTTGTTGCGCGCAAGTGGGGTGCGTCAGGTTGGACGATTCGCAGACTATCACAAGGCGCTGGTGACGCACATGGCGAGTGCGACGGCGGCGGCCAAAGCGGCTATGGAGCGCGATCAGAAGCGTCGGGCCGAGTACTACGACGGGAGGGTGAGGAACACGACGACGTTTGCCGTCGGCGACTCAGTCTGGGTGCTGAGGCCGCCGAAGGGCAAGGGGATCACGCAGGTTTCGACAATTGGCGAGTGGTGAGGGACGACACGGGCGAGCGCCTGGTCGTCCATAGCAGTTTCCTGGTGACGAGTCGGTGTCCAAGCGACTCTTGGGCCACGTGGCCGAACGGATCATTCGGGAATTGGCAGAAGAAGACGGAGACGAGACGGCGAGTGGTTCCAGCGACAGCGCACGCGACGGAGTTGCGAGCAGCAGTGTGACGGCGGAAGTGAGCGGAACGGTTGAACAGTTGAACGGCCAGGGCGTTGGTGAAACAGCGCGCGACCAGCCGGAAGTCAGGCGGAGAAGTGACGATAGGCGAGATGTGGCCACTGAGGCACTAGTGGAAGTTTCGGCGGCGGAGCCACCGTCGTCGGTAACAGCAGAGCGAGGCCAGACACGGGATGCAGCACGCAGTCCGAGTGTTGCGACCCCGGCAGGGAGGCAACAGGCGGTAGTAGCGAAGAAGCGCCGGAGAAGGAAGGCGTCGATCGACGAGGAGACCAAGGAGAGTAGCCTAGAGCCACAGAGGAAGCGACGAGAAGCGGATGAGGCAAGCGTGGCACGAGTAGCGAGACGGCAAGCTGCACGTAACCAGCAAGAAGCGGCAGGTGCCCCGCAGCTTGGTGCAGACGGTCATCGTGGGGTACACGGCGGTGAAGAAGCCGGAGAAGCCGGACGAGAGCCACGGGCACCAGTGCCGATGCCTGCCTTGTTGCAGGTGCCAACAGCAGGGCACATTGTGGAGCGTGCGCGGCGGCGCACAAGGAATCGTGCAGGGCGATGCGAGCTCGAGCACGAAGTCGAGTATGGAGAGCGAGCAGGTGGCGAGATGGAGCGACGATGGCTCACGGCAGCAGAGTTTGAGGACCTTCTCGACGCTGGCAAATTCAAGATCGGAGACGATCTTGCAGCCGGGGATGGCGTGTAGTTGGGGGTTCAGTCACGTGGCACAGCGACGTGATCCGGTGACGATGGAAGATCGTGAGGTGATCGATTTTACGATCACAGAAGGCTAGTGTGGTGCACACCGGAGGAATCGGTGACCAAGTGTGGAGACCAGAGCAGTAGGTGGCGAAGCGGAGCCAGTGGGCTAGTGCCACGAGCCCAAGGTAGTTGAAGTGACGACAAGAAGATCGCCAGGAGCGACGACGTGGAGGCGGAGTGCGAGCGAGTGTATGCAGAGCGGCGAGGCGACACCAGAGTGGTGAACGAGCGGCTGAAGAGCCACGGGAGCGGAGATGAGACGACGAAGAGGGAGAGGTCCAAGGTAGGAGTAGCGAGTCGCCCGGTTCGATAGTGTAGGCGTCGGTGGTGGGCTTCGGTAGTTAGGAGGTAGCGAGTGTGCGGTTTGGCCGTTCGACCCTCAGTTGCAGTTTAGTGCAGGAAAGTGCGTTGAGCTAAGACTAACAAGGAACTAGTTGGCGGCGATCACGGGTTGGCGTCCTGCACGTAAGCGGACGTAAGAACGTAAAGCAAGGTACGCTGAGTAGCCAGGGGAGGAGCCAGGACGGCAAGAGAGTAGGGCGAGAGGACCGCAGAGAGAGACTGCGGGGGCTGCGGTGCCTATCGTTGGCGCCTTGGCCGAGGGGTCGCTGAGTGCCGAGATACCGCGCTGTCGTGTGGCATGCGCTGGGTGACGTGCTCGGTGGCCCAGTGCACATTGCATGGGAAGGCGTGAAGCGAGCGAACCCTTTTCCCGGGGCGACGCTGCCAAGAATGCTTCTCCTCGAAGTCCCTATCCCGACACCTTACGGGGTGAAGGGCCAGTGTATTCTGGTGGGCGGCTCAGCCTGGCACCTGGACAGCACCGAAGCTCCTAGGTGGTCGAGTCACACGATGCTCCTTGAGAGAGAGAGAGAAAGTTACGTAATGTAACACTATGGGCCACAAGGTTGGCCTACAATATGCTCTTTTAAGAGCATTTTAAAAGATGCCACCGTGTCTTGCAACGAAATTTTTTCTAATGTATTTGTTGAATTTGTTTGTAGTACTTAAGTACAATATTTTGTCATGTAAAAGTTGCTGGCTGCAGGTTTGGGCTTTCAAACGCAACCGCACCGATTGATTGGCTATTCAAGTTGAAGCGATCCAGCCAATCAAATCTCATCTGCATAATCCAACCCGCTCTATACCTGTTTTTACAGCATAACACACTCGCACTATAATCTCAGATTATTAATCTGAGCCACACGTGACCATCATGATGCTCGCTCGATGCCTCAAGACCTCCACCGAGGTGCCTCTTGCCGCCGCAATTTCCGGTGTTTGCAGCCATAACGTGCGCTGGATGGGCCGCGGCCCCACTATCCAGGGCAAGAAGAACGCCACGGATGCGGTAGGGACTGGCAATGGACTTTACTCGTGATGACAAAACGCTAAACCTGTATTTGACTGCAGAAGCGTACGGCTACCAATGCCAAATTGGCGCGTGAGATTATGGTCATCTCCAAATGTAAGAAAAGTTTTTTTTCCTGCTGGGTGTAGGGGTTAGAAGCTAACGGTTGTTGTTGACAATTGGCAGCGGTGAGAGGTGATGCGAACAACGTGGTGCGTTAATGACACTGACGTTCTTTATTGCAAAGTGTGAAGTGCTAAATGTTTTGTTGGTTATTGATTGCAGCGTCTTGTGGCGGCGGTGAACAAGGCCAAGGCGGCCAACATGCCCAAGGACAAGATTGAGGCGGCCATCAAGCGCGGCGTAGAAGGCAAAGACGGTAAATATAGCGGCTTTCAATGCTGAGCTTTTCGTGTGACTGATATGAATTTTGGTGATACAGGCAGCAATGCGGAGACTGTACTGTATGAAGCCTCGGGTCCGTCTGGAAGCGCCTTGATGGTAGGTAAACATGTTAATGGTTGGAGAGGTTCGTATGTTGATGAATTACGTTTTGATCACGTGCTGGAAGATTGAGACGCTGACGGACAACAAACGTCGAACGGCTCCTGCGCTGCGTCACATTCTGGGCAAGTACAACGGTGCTCTTGGCACGAATGGGTCCGTTGCGTGGATGTTCGAGCGCAAGGGTTACCTCGAGGTGCGATCCTCGTTGCTATCAGTGGAGTTTGTAGCAGTGGTGGTTGCTAATGTTGTCGTACGTTTGATATGTAGATTGAACTCCCGTCAGGCGATGAAGACAAACCGGAGGTTGACGAGGATTCGCTCATGGAAATTGCGGTACGGGACTGAAAACCATTTTTGGCTACGCGTCAGGTTGTTCATGCGTGCTGACCTTGACCGTTGTCGTCAAATATGTCTAGCTTGAGGCGGGTGCGGACGACGTGGAGATGCGTGAGGGTTTGGCGCAGGTCACGTGTGATCCCAGCGAGTTGGCTGCTGTACGCAAGGGTTTTACGGAGGCCGGGCTGGAGCCAGCCATTTCCGAGCTCATTTACAACCCGAAGGAGTTCCTGGACCTCGAGGGTGAGCAACGTGAGACCTTCGACAAGCTCATCGACGCTCTCAACGAGGACGAGGACGTGAGCCAAATTCACCACAACGTCAACGAGTAAGCCTGCTACTTGTGTTACTACTGGTACAGCACAGCGAAGAGAGTACGGGAAACCAATGAATTTTCGATTATGTGCGGCGAAGCGAGCGGAGTTCCTGCTCTCGTCTTCTGCTCTGCTCTCCTCCAAATAGGTACGCTACTTACTACCACTCAACGGCGGGTGCCTCCTTCCTTCCTCCTCGTCAACCTCATCAGAGGTCTGAAAATGACATGCGCTTGTCGTTGTTGAGCTGCGAGAACGTCAGTGGATCATCCTGCATGTGTTCGGTCTCTTCGTCGCCTGCGCCTATTGCTGGTGGTAACGGGAAACGAGACTCCTCAGGTGGAAGCTCCAACTGCTCCATCGGGAACGCTGCAACAACGTCCTCGGCGTGGACAATATCACGCTTACTCACTAACTGAACAGCATCCACGATCTCGTCTGGGCTATCGTACCCCTCGTCCTCTTCTTCGGACTCGACCTCAAACTCGCGGACGAGCACGTCCGTGTTAAAGCGAACGTGTCGACCAAGATCCCGCCATTTCTTCTTCTTCTTCTTAAGCTCATTTTGCGCAGCGAGCGACATGTACTCGTCCCTGAACTCGAGTGGAATTCGGTTGCGAGCTTCACGAATTTTTCGTACTAGATCGGCCGCTTTCTGCTCTTCTGCTGTCAGTCGCGCATGCCGCACAGCACGCTTGCGACTTACCAACCCGCTCGTACCTGATCGCCGAGAAAGTTGGCCCTTGAAGCCACCAACAAACTCCGCTACGCTCGTTGCGCCCGATGACACACGAACACGGCCAGCAAAGTCGGGTGCGTTCACATCCGGGAAATCGTCATCCGCAGCCGCTGCTGTGTCGTCATGTTCTTCATCGTGTCCATGCTCATGCTCCTCCTCGTCTTCAAACTCGTCCGACTTGGACCGAATCAAATCCACATCACGCACATTCTGAAAAGACCGACAGAGAGGGTATTCGTCTTCGTCATACGCATCAAATGGCAGGTCCTTCTTCGGCTGCAATCGAGGCAGCGTCTTTGTCGGTGCACTAGCAGCACCGATGGAACTGGTCGAGCTGCTGTCACTAGCAACGCTGTCATTGGCCATTTCAGCGTCCGCCAGCAAGTCTGTTCTCGCCTGCTGAGCAGTTTGCATTCCATTCGAGTCAAGCAACCGTACAGCTGTAAGCTGTGGAGCTTCTGGTACTTGCAGGACATGGTTCTTGACCGCCGGTACCTCCCAACTTGAGTCTGCGCGGTTCCTGTCCACCGTGTCTGGGTCCAACATGGGGAACTCGTTATCCACATTTTGGTGAGCGATGTCTTCATGTGTACCTAACACCGCTGTCTGCGATTGTTCACCTAGTTCCTGCACTGCCTTCAAGTCACTGGCTGATCCTTTCTTCTCCTTATTCTTGCCCATGTGGAAACCCTTAAATCCCAGCAACGATTTCGAGCCTTGCTTGGCGTCAATATCACTCCCTGCAACCTGTTCACCACTCTTGTCCATCGATACGTTGCTTTCAGTAGCTGTATCTGCCCCCACAAAGTCCGATCTCCTTGTCGACTGTTGCGTCTGATGATTCCATCCTCCAGACTGCAAAAAGTCCAAATCAGAACGTCGTCCTTTGGGCCCAACGTGGTTGGGTGCTGGCTTGAGGAAGATTTGACCAATAGTCGAGTTCTCGAAGTATTTATTACCATCAGAAGCTGCCACATAGGGAGTTCCATCAGGTGCATGTTCCACCACATACGTCACATTCGGTTGCGGTGGTGTCGTGTCCACGATATTATTCAATGCCTTGGTCTTGCCAGTCATCACTTCAGTCAACACACTGGATAGTGACGACACGGCGGGTGCAGAGCGAGCGGCACCAGGTAGTGCCGGTCTGTACTCGTCTCGGTCTTGACCATCATTCTCTGACTGGTCCTTATTAGCAGCAGCGTAGCCTCCTGTTCTACGCGTACGGCGGGCATTAGCATGACGTCTAGAGAAGGACAACTCGTATGTGGTCTGGCCAGGTTTGACGAAGCGTCTACGTGGACGCACGCGCACGGGCGGACTGGGGAAGCCGTCCACGGGGTCCAACTCGTCCACGTCGCCGTCGTCATCCTCCTTGTCTGTGTCGCTGCTGGCCATAACCACACGCGACGCTCGATCTGCTCGTCGACGCTCGGCGTCGTGCATCAGCGAGTTCATCGCCAGCATTCGCATGGCGGCGAGTCCGTTGGAGACGACTAACTTGGGGCTCGTCGCGCTGTTTGCTGTTTGGTTGCTGTAATGTCCCCCCGATTTGGGGAGCGGGATGGCTAATGCGACCGACTGAACGATACAGTGGGAGTGGTGGACGATGGCTGACGCTGGATCTTTGTATGAAGCAGACGGGCACGCGAGCTGGGTGCCAAAACGATGCCGCCCCGTCTCTCCCCATGCATCGAACGGGAGCGACCAATGCACACTGGAAGAAATCGTTACTTAAAAGTATGCAAGTTGCCGTTACAGACTCGGCCGGATTGGGTTGTGCATTAATTTACTGATAAAGATAATATTGCGGACCGAGAGAGTGCCATTGGCGACCGCCACCTCCAGCAAGCTTCACGTAAGTCCTCGCCACTTCAAGAAAAAGGGCGGTCATGCTATCGTACAGGCAGAATCAACTCCGAATTCTCCGTCACGTGGTGATCGGATCAGCGCGTCCAGTTTTAGATGCACTCGACGTGCCCGACATAGCGCGAGTATTATGTCGATACATGTACTGCAGTCTGTGGGCGGCTAAGGAAGCAGCATCACAAAGGCTAATCCGGTAGAGGAGGACACTGATACTGTAGCAGCACATTCAGTGTCCGGCAATCGACATAGAGATCGGCTCGGGAAAGCCTCACGCGCGGGACGTTTTATGAGCCGAGCGCCACCGAATTCCGTGCCGCAATTGACGCAGCGGTTGACGACAACAGCAATGCATCGAGTCCTTCAGCGACGTCAAGCCTTGACGTTGCTGAAGGATCAAGGGAAAACTTCATGCAGTAAAGAGCACCAGCCGCAACAGTGAGCCAAAAAGTGGCGGTGGTCATCAAATAAGCGCTGCTCGATTTTTGATCAACGTTGCACGATCCGCAGTGTTTATGTTGCCACCTATTCACTATCATATTCATTCATTTTCGCAGTCTCACTCGGTCCAACCTCTCAGCGGAAAAGGTCGAGTGGCCGCCTCGCGACGTGATCACCGATCACCTTGTCATCCTGGTGCATTCAGTAGTAGGCGCTGCTGTTGAGGTAACTCCCACAGGTAAGTGTACTGTGGGGGGATCGGCTGTAGCAGATTATTGTAGCAGAACGACGGGCGGTGGCGCTAGCAGTACGCCTCACCAGCATGGAAGGGGATTCTGCGAGCAGTGCCACTACCCACACATTGACACCAAGTGCATACATGTACATCACTCATGACCAACAAGTGCAAGTCCATTGCTACTGCGGGAATGTCAAGTCTGCATCCATATCCAAACGCCAAGATAAGGACTAAGACCATCTTCAACTTGCTCCATACAAAAACCAAGCCTAAATTGTGCGATTCCTTCACACATGTGAGTGATGGTCATCTATAACGTACACTTGGTCTTGGTTTCGTCACTCTTCAATTCACCATGGCCTCAACAACTACCATCGACCCCCAGTGCCGCTGCAGCTGCAATGCCGAGCTTTACCGCGTACGCTCCAACACCAACAATTGCGCAATTAATCCACTCGCTCTAACCTCTTTGTAATGGCAGGACGCAAACGGTGTGCGCTGGAGCTTCATGTTGAATCTGACGGACATCTCCTACGGCACCTACGGGTAGGAACAAGTGCAGACGTTTTTGCACTTAATTGTCCAAGAGTCTAACGTCTGTATGTGACTCTGCTGGCAGCAACAACAAGTTCTACATGGCGCAGCTCATCGTCGACGGCGGAGGCTTCGTGGTCTTCCGCAAGTGGGGCCGCGTCGGTGCCAAGGTGCCGCAGTCGCAAACGGAGCGCTACAATAATTTGGAGTACGCCCAGAGCGCTTTCCAAAAAGTGTTCCAGTCCAAGAGCAACAATAGGTGGCCACTCAGGAAGCCCTTTAAGCACAGGGACAAATACTTCCTCGTCGGTGAGTTGTGGCGATGCGTGACACGAAGGAGGCTTTACGAGAAGATCTAACGGTGGCTTGATCTTGTTGTGGTGTGCAGATCTGGATGATGGAGAACAAAAGGAGCTGATGATGATTCCGCTGCGAAAGTGGAGGAGAAGGACGTGGTGCCTTCCAAGCTGCCGAAACAAGTGCAGATCGTTCAGGTAAGCTAAGACTGGTAGTGATAGAGTTGACTCTTTTTTAAGAGTTAAAGAGTTCAATACCGGCCCGAAAAACCTAAAATCTGTGCTGGGTCCCAATGGCTGACGTTGTAATTTTGTCATGGTAGATGATCTGCGACCCCGACGTGGTGAAGCGAGAAATGGCCAGCTTGAATGTGGATTTGAAGCGTTTTCCTCTCGGTAAGGGTGGCAGTGCACAAGGACGACATTTTCCTCAGCTAATTTACCGATTTGGTGCTGTTTTCGCAGGCAAGTTGTCGAAAGCACAGATTTCGCAGGGTTACGATATCCTGCAGCGTCTTTCTGCTGCTCTGGAGGAGATTGAAGAGCTGACGAAAACGCCTACTGCACCGGCCAAGACGACGAAAGCTGGATCGAAAAGCAGACGAAAGGGCAAAGCCAAAGCCAAAGCGCCAGTTGCAGCTACCGCTCGAAGTCTGTCCAGCCTTCAAGCGGATCTCAAAGCACTCTCGAGCGAGTTTTATTCACTCATCCCTCACGACTTCGGTCGCTCGCTGCCGCCTGTGATCGGGACGATGGCAGATCTGAAACTGAAGCTGGAACTGCTGGAAGTGTTGTCGAACCTGGAGATCTCGCAGATGCTGCAGATGCAAGAGGCTGAAAAGCCCAGTGGACCTGCGATGCATCCTCTCGATATGCACTACAACATGCTGAATACCGACATGAAACCGCTGACCAAGCGTGGCGAGGAATACAAGATCATCGAGAAGTACGCGACTTACGCACTCCACAGTTATCAAGGTTTACAATCACTTACTAACGCCAAAACTCTGTCTGATATGCAGGTTCATCAATAAGACGAACGGCGGGAGTAAGCTCAACATTAATACGATTCTCAAGATTGCTCGTCCGGACGAAGAAACACACAAAGAAGTACTGGGATCTCTCGACAACCACATGGTACGCCACTTACTTGCAAGCTGATCCCTGGACTGGCAAATGCTGAAATCGATGGTACTTTTGACGTACGTAGTTGCTTTGGCATGGCTCCCGGCTGTCCAACTTCGTCGGCATTTTATCGCAAGGATTACGTATTGCTCCTCCCGAGGCTCCCAAGAACGGGTACCAGTTCGGCAAAGGGGTAAGGTCTGTGCCAGAGAACCACTGTCACTGCTGTCATCGGTCTCTAATTCTTCGACTTGGATCGTTTGTGTGTTTTAGTTGTACTTTGCCGACGCCTTGGCCAAGTCTGCGAACTATTGTTGCACCACATCTCGAAACCCAACGGTGAGATCATACTGAGGTGACATTTGTGGCGACCTGAATACGTTGACATTTGTCCTTCATTGCAGGCGATACTTCTGCTTGCCGACGTCGCTCTGGGAACACCATACAAAACACCAAACGGAGAGTTCCTGGACTATAACACGGTGAAGGACCAACGTGGATGTGACAGCACTCACGGACTCGGACGCATGGCGCCAGCAGAGAACGAGTTTGAGACGCTATCGGACGGTGTAGTGGTCCCTGCCGGTACGCTGAAGCCTGTGGACGGCAACCAGCACTTGCTGTACAACGAGTTCATCGTGTACCGCCGCGAGCAGGTTCAGGTGCGCTACCTCGTGGTCCTGGACTTCCAGAACATCGCGTTCGGCTGCGCGATGGTCACGGCTGTTTTCTATCCAATGAAAAGTTTGTGTCATTTCATTTTCATCCAATCTTATTCGTTTATATTTCATCCAATCCGGTCTCGTCATTTGAACTCGGTGTGAATCCCGCACCATTACATCAGCATCACACACGCTTGGTCATGAGCGCTCCTCCGCCGCCGACGTCGAGCGCCACGACGCCTCCCAGTGCGCATGTGTCTGCCACCTCAACATTTTCATCTGCATCTGGATCCTCTGTCCAAGCCGCTGTCACTTCAGCCGCTTCAGACGTCGCGTCACCGCCACGCAACGGTCTCAGCAAGGAAGACGTCGTGGGTCCGGAGCTTATCCAATGGCTGGAAGGCAACGGAGCCGATACAAAGAAGCTAGCACTGCAGGAATATGCACCCGAAGTGCGAGGTGTTCACAGTCGCAAGGTTCTCGTCCCAGGCGAGCGCATCCTCGTGATCCCCAAGAAATGCCTCATCACAGTGGAAATGGGCAAGCAGACGGACATTGGACGCAAACTACTGGCACGTAACGTGGACTTCGTGGCACCCAAACACATCTACCTCATGATGTTCCTACTTACAGACATGGAACACGTGGAAACGTCCTTCTTCCGTAACTACTACAGCACGTTGCCCTCTACACTCAGTAATATGCCCATCTTCTGGTCCGACGAGGAGCTCGGCTGGCTCAAAGGCTCGTACATCATTCAGCAGATCCAGGAGCGCAAGGCCGCCATCCGTAAGGACTACGATGTCATCTGCAGAGTCGATCCGAGCTTCACACGCTTCTCACTCGACCGCTTCAGCTGGGCACGGATGATTGTCTGCAGTCGTAACTTTGGACTGACAATTGATGGGGTCAAGACTGCAGCACTCGTACCTTTTGCAGACATGCTCAATCATTACCGTCCTCGTGAGACGAGCTGGACGTTCGACCAGAGCATTGACGCCTTCACCATTACGTCTCTTGGAACGATCGGGACGGGCGCACAAGTTTACGACTCGTACGGCAAGAAGTGCAACCACCGCTTCCTGCTTAACTATGGATTTGCAGTTGAGGACAACACGGAGGAGGACGGACGCAACCCGAACGAAGTGCTGATCGACTTCCAACTGTCTCCTGGTGATGGCCAGCTTTTCTACGACAAACGCGCGTACCTGCACGAGAGCGGCATCTACACGATGGACGCTCGTCTCAGTTGTTCGCACTCGGATGCCAACACGCGTGAGGGATTCAGCTTCGCCCGCCTCATTGTTGCCACCGAGGAGGAGTTCTCCACGATGAAGATGAAGAGCCCCGCACACTCGTCTCCTCCCATTTCCTTCGATAACGAGATTCGTGCGCTCCAGTACCTGCGCAACCTCATGACCCACCAGCTGAGTCTGTACGACACGACTATTGAAGAGGACAATGAACTTCTGGCCTCGAAGCAGTACCCGCTGTTCTCCAACCGTATCCAGGCTCTGTTCTTCATCCGAGGGGAGAAGCAGGTGTGCCGATACTTCCAGGAGCTAGCAGACAAGGTCATCCCGCTCTTCAGCCTGCCGCTGGCACAGTGTCGCGAGGAGCTGCAACGCAGCTTTGACGGCGACGGCGATATCGACCGCTACGCGCAAGATGTGATCGCCTATTTAGTCACGCAAGTCTACCGCGAGAGCTAGTGGAGAAAGGTGGTCTCGCTCACTCTCTCGATGCTTTGGACATTGTATTTTTGCGGGCCACAAGCGCGCATTTGTGGCAGAAGTTCCACACTTTTTGGGAGCGACGGCATGAGCTCGCTCGTGACAAGAGCGAAGGTGATAGTAGTATTGTCAAGCTATCGAAGCAGTCGGCGATGCACATTAGGGATAAAGTTAGAAGACAGGACAACATCGATATGGACTGCTACTGTGCCTCGCTTGTGAATGTACCCTTGCGCTGGTTGATCTTGCTCTATGCCTCCTCCTCGTCTTCGTAGAGGAAGTCGAGGTTGACGAGATAACGCAGCTTCACTTGTTCTTGACGATACACGATAAACTCGTTGTAGAGCAGCGAAGCATCGCCGTCCGAAGGCATGAACTCGCCAGTGGGAACAACCACACCGTCCTCCCTGTATCCAAGTTCAAAAATGTGTCGAATGTTACCATCGATGAGCAACTACGTATGATGACCAGCATCAACAACGTACATGGTCTCGTAGTCCTCTTCGGGTGCAGCCATGCGCCCGACACCGTGCGTGCTGTCACCTTTCTTGGTCTTCTTCAACGTAGTGTATGTCAGATCCTCCGCTTCCTGCGCTTTGTAGGATGTACCCAGCGCCACCTCAGCTAAGATCAACACGCCCTGCAACGCGAGGTCATGTAGAGGCATCTGTGAGTTTACAGCAAGGTCCGAAAGCATTGGAATCGGCAGACGTACCTTCGGGTTTTGAGGCGTGGTCCAGCAGTAATTTGCCGACTTGGACACGGAGTCGGCAAAGTAGATCTAAATTTCATCGTGTGCAAACATGATCGTTAAAGTCATCGATATAGTCGCCTCAATACAATCTACACGTACTCCTTTGCCGAACATGTATCCGTTGTTGGGTGCTTCAGGTGGGGCCACGCGAAGTCCCTTTGACAAAATGCCAATGACGTTCGACAAACGAGAGCCGTGCCATAACAACTGAGCATTGAAAAACACACGTCAGATCACACAGACCACGACACTCTGCTACAGTACAGACCTTGTGATTGTTAACAGACTGGAAAACGTCCTTGAAATGCTCTTCATCCGGACGTGCAATCTTGAGGACGGACTTGATGCGCAGCTTGTACTGTACGTGGGTTGGGGCGTGCGTAGTCTCCACATACCTGAAGCAGCCGAATATGTGTCAGCACCAAAACAAAACTGAGTAAGGGATGCCCCTTTCACTACGTACTTCTCAATGATCTTGAACTCGTCGGTCGATTCGGGCAACGGCTCCATCTTGACATTGAGCAGATTGTACTGCGCGTCGAGAGAGTTCAGCTTAGCGCCGGTATTCTTCTTCGCGTTCTTCTTCTTTTCAGCCTGCAGCTTCTGCGAAATCTCAATGTTTGCTAGCACCTCGAGCAAGTCGATCTTCAACTTCACCTCATCCAACGAATCGATCGGAGGCGGCAAGTTTCGGCCAAAGTCGTGTGGAATCAACGTGTAGAAGTCGCTTGACACGGTCTTCAGACTGTTTTTTAAACGACGGATTTGAGTTGCATTCGGGTTTGCCGTCCACTTGACTCGAGTGGATCGGCGAGTTCCAGACGGTTTCGCAGGCGGTGTAGATATCTCCTTCTTGTTTGCCAGTTCCTCAATCTCCTTGAGTGCTTCAGAGAGCTCCTGCAGCAACGCGTAACCCTGGGAGATCTGCGTCTTTGACAACTTACCTAGCAGTTTAAACCACCGCGTCAGCATGATAAGCGTGATATAATGACGGTCAACAACAAGGCTACAACGAACCTAGCGGCAGCCGCTTCAAGTCAAGGTTCATGTTTGCAACTTCTCGAGCGATCAGATCTGCATCGCAGATGAGCTACATAAATATCATCATTATCGTTTAACAACAAGTCACCAGGCAGGAAAGCATCATTTCATACCTTCAAAACATCCTGAATAGTTTCGTGCAGAGTCGACAACACCTCTTCTTCCTTCTCAGTCTCGCTCATCTCTTCCTCCTCTTCTTCTGGAACTTCATCATCTAGTTCTAAATCATAAAAACGTCGTAAGACAAGTGGGTAAGTCTTCCAACAATTTGATACCAACTCAAAACACTGCAATCACTCACCAACGAGCACGTATTTCCCCTCCACCCTCTCGAAAGGTCCAGTCAGCGGCCATTCATTGCCACTTTTGTCCAAGAATTTCTTCGTGAAAGAGGCCTGTGCTTTCTCTAATGACGAATTGTAGCGCTCCAGAGCTCGCTGTCAATTGCAAATGTGTCAACACCAATAGTATCAATTGCAGGTGCAAAGGTTTGTCTACCTGCGGCTTCTTAGCTCCAACACGTCCCCACTTGCGGAAGACCATGTAGTTGTTGCCGTCCTGGATCAGCTGCATCATGTAGAATTTATTATTGCTATACGATAACCATCAGTAGCTGCTAGAACTCTTCCAATGCATTGCTAGAACTCACCCGTACGTCCCGAATGAGATGTTGGTGTAGTTAAGCATGAAGCTCCAGGCGACGCCATTGGCGTCCTAGATGAACATCAAAAAGTAACGGTCAAATCTGATTCATCAACTTGCAAGTGATCAATGCAAAGGCACCTGATAAACCTCCGCCGAGCTGGTGCAGCCGCTGAGCGGGTCAACGCGCTTGGCACGCGCCATTGTCAACTGGCGCCAAAATGCAATTGTCAACGTGGTTGGTTGTTATTTTGTCCAATTAGAAGTGAGGACGAGCGTAGCCATCTTCAACTACATGGCTACACTCTCACTTCAACTTGCTCATAACAAATAAAATAGTTGCTGCGTGCTCAGCTGCTGTCGTCCATGCCTCTTGTCGATATTGCCACCGCTTTACCAGGCACACGCGACGTTCTGGAAGTCCAGGACCACGAGGTAGCGCACCTGAACCTGCTCGCGGCGGTACACGATGAACTCGTTGTACAGCAAGTGCTGGTTGCCGTCCACAGGCTTCAGCGTACCGGCAGGGACCACTACACCGTCCGATAGCGTCTCAAACTCGTTCTCTGCTGGCGCCATGCGTCCGAGTCCGTGAGTGCTGTCACATCCACGTTGGTCCTTCACCGTGTTATAGTCCAGGAACTCTCCGTTTGGTGTTTTGTATGGTGTTCCCAGAGCGACGTCGGCAAGCAGAAGTATCGCCTGCAATGAAGGACAAATGTCAACGTATTCAGGTCGCCACAAATGTCACCTCAGTATGATCTCACCGTTGGGTTTCGAGATGTGGTGCAACAATAGTTCGCAGACTTGGCCAAGGCGTCGGCAAAGTACAACTAAAACACACAAACGATCCAAGTCGAAGAATTAGAGACCGATGACAGCAGTGACAGTGGTTCTCTGGCACAGACCTTACCCCTTTGCCGAACTGGTACCCGTTCTTGGGAGCCTCGGGAGGAGCAATACGTAATCCTTGCGATAAAATGCCGACGAAGTTGGACAGCCGGGAGCCATGCCAAAGCAACTACGTACGTCAAAAGTACCATCGATTTCAGCATTTGCCAGTCCAGGGATCAGCTTGCAAGTAAGTGGCGTACCATGTGGTTGTCGAGAGATCCCAGTACTTCTTTGTGTGTTTCTTCGTCCGGACGAGCAATCTTGAGAATCGTATTAATGTTGAGCTTACTCCCGCCGTTCGTCTTATTGATGAACCTGCATATCAGACAGAGTTTTGGCGTTAGTAAGTGATTGTAAACCTTGATAACTGTGGAGTGCGTAAGTCGCGTACTTCTCGATGATCTTGTATTCCTCGCCACGCTTGGTCAGCGGTTTCATGTCGGTATTCAGCATGTTGTAGTGCATATCGAGAGGATGCATCGCAGGTCCACTGGGCTTTTCAGCCTCTTGCATCTGCAGCATCTGCGAGATCTCCAGGTTCGACAACACTTCCAGCAGTTCCAGCTTCAGTTTCAGATCTGCCATCGTCCCGATCACAGGCGGCAGCGAGCGACCGAAGTCGTGAGGGATGAGTGAATAAAACTCGCTCGAGAGTGCTTTGAGATCCGCTTGAAGGCTGGACAGACTTCGAGCGGTAGCTGCAACTGGCGCTTTGGCTTTGGCTTTGCCCTTTCGTCTGCTTTTCGATCCAGCTTTCGTCGTCTTGGCCGGTGCAGTAGGCGTTTTCGTCAGCTCTTCAATCTCCTCCAGAGCAGCAGAAAGACGCTGCAGGATATCGTAACCCTGCGAAATCTGTGCTTTCGACAACTTGCCTGCGAAAACAGCACCAAATCGGTAAATTAGCTGAGGAAAATGTCGTCCTTGTGCACTGCCACTTTTACCTAGAGGAAAACGCTTCAAATCCACATTCAAGCTGGCCATTTCTCTCGTCACCACCTCTGGATCACAAATAAGCTGTCACGTTAAGGATAACTACTATCAGTCTCCGCGTCATTAGCAAGAAATCCATTAGATCGAACCTGGATGATCTTCTGCACCTCCTGTGGCAGCTTGGACGCCACCGCTTCCTTCTCTTCCACCTTCGCAGTGACATCGTCAGTAGCTGCATCTGGTTCTCCATCGTCCAGCTCTGTTGCAACGTGGTCACATCACATCATCGTTAGTCCAAGTCTCCTGTTAGCACCAATTACTATCACTAAACTCACCGACGAGGAAATATTTGCCTTTCTTGCGTGCAAATGGCTCTTGTAGCGGCCACTTGTTGCCACTCTTGACTTGGAAAAGCTTCTGGAAAGCTTTCTCTGCTTGTTCCACACTGGAGAAGAACTCTGTTTTGGACTGAGGCGTCTTGGCACCGACACGGCCCCACTTGCGGAAGACCACGAAGCCTCCACGGTCGACGATTAGTTGCGCCATGTAGAACTTGTTGTTGCTACCATACAAGCGTTAGACTATTGACTGATTAAGCTCAAATATGTGCTTATTATCACCCGTAAGTGCCGTAGGAAATGTCCGTGAGGTTCAACATGAAGCTCCAGCGCACGCCGTCCGCATCCTGTCATGAACCACAAGTTAGTGCTGCAGTAAGAGCTATTGTTGGTGATAAAGCATACGCGGTAGAGCTCAGCGTTGGCGCTGCAGTGGCTTTGTGGGTCGACAACGGTGGCAGTTGAGGCCATGACTGCGGATTGAAAAATGACGAGAAAGACTCGCGACCCCGTCAGTCCTCTTGAAGTGTACGTGACGGTTAGAGATGACCATCATTGACGGATGGTATGTGAACATTCGGTTTTAGCAGCATTTACAGCTGATTTCTGTATGTGTAAATAGATCCGTTTCAAAAACGAACATGCTGCTGCTAAGATGTGAAAATGTAGTTGAAGTTGACTTCAACTTGGGTCTTAGTCCGAGATGTCACCTTGTCACCTGCTATCATTCGAAATGGTCACTAAATCTCAACTCAACTGACAAGTTCTTGGTTCACTTTTCAGCGACCAGTGGAGATGAAGACTCGATTCTGTGCAGTGGTGGGTAAAGGGGATGTCTCTTTCGTAGAGATCCAGGAACATTGGAGCGTTGCGCACTTGAAAATTACTATCAGACAGAGAATCGAGTGCTCTAGCATCCCTCACAAACCGACGCCTTATGCCCCAGGACGGGCAAGCGCTGGCTAAAGAATGGCGCGTATCGTACTCTGGTTCAATGTAAAACACTGGTCATCACGAGCAGAGCGAATTGGTATAGCTATCGCAGGGCCCGTCAACCGCAACAAATTCAAATTCAAACCATGAGCAAGGCTAACTACTACCGGTAGCAGTAAAAGACTTGTCTCCTTTCAGTGCAAAATATTGATTGTCGCCTGGTTAACTACAAATACAACGGCACTATCTAGCGACTTCGAGGTGCCTGGTGTCAAAAGCGGTTCGAGTTTACGGCTTGTCAGCTTCCGCGTCGAGATATGGGATCTCGCCTTGCGTGGTCACTCGAACCGCGTGTCTGTTACCCGGGAGGTAGTCGAAAGTCGCGTAGTGAACGGTGACTCGGTTGTCCCAGACGGCCACAGCGTTCTTGGTCCAGCGGAAGCGCATTTGGAATTCGTGACCCTCAGTGATGTGCTTGCACAGCACCTTGAGCACCGCGTCTACAAGAAACGAGTTTGTTCGTTAGTTTTTTTTTACAAGTATCCCGTTCAACACAAGTTTCGTACATGACTCGCGAGAAGAAAGCTGCGGGATACGTCTGGTGAACGCGGGGTTCACGAAGAGAGCTTTGCGACCAGTGACTGGGTGTGTGCGCACAACGGGGTGTTCGAACTCCACTGGAGGACGACGAATCGTGTGTCCACGTTGGTCTGCGCGCTCCGCTTGAGCTTTGCTGCTGTGAATCGCTGTTAGTCCTTCAATGAACTTCTTGAATGGCGGTGTCAGACGTTCGTACGCCTCGTATGCCGATGCCCACAAAGTGTCACCACCAAGAGGAGGGTTCGTTAACACCTTGAAACTCGTGTATGACGGAGGTTGGTGCTCGTTGGAGACGTCACTGTGCCACACATTGTCGGGATCGAATTGCTGGCGTTTGATGATGCGATCACTGTCTTCCACTGAATTCTCCACCACCAAAACTTCCGGGTGTCCTTCAGGATGACCCAAGTTCTGGTGTATGTGCAGAGGACCATAGTAGCGTCCAAGGTCAAGCTGCTGCTCGATGTTGATCTCCTGGTCACGGAAGAACACCACGCCACGGTGGGAAACCAGCAACGCAAGCTCATCGCGTTGAGCGTCCGTCAATTCATGCAGTTGGATACCGGATAATTCCGTGCCGATTTTCGGCGCTAAGTGCGTCACGGTCGCGTCCTTCAGTAAGTTCTTGAAAGTCGGGTCAGCCTTCAGACCTCGGTCTTCATATGGCAGTACCGGGATCGGGTCGAACTTGGTCGTGGGGTATACACTACGAAGTTCAGGGTGTTCGAACTCAAAGTGCTCCACCTCGTCGTTGAGTGCGTTCTTGATGGGTTTTGGCTTGGCTGCGGAGACCGTCTTCTCTACAACGGAAGCAGAGGTGTTGGTCGGAGCTACGGTCTGAGTGTCTTGCTGTTGAGGAGCCATTGTTGTCGTCACCAAGCGAATTAAAAAGTGAAAAATGTCTGGAGCAGTACCAACAGCTCATTGAGATTCCTTCATGGCATGCTTATCTCGCGGAAAAGGTGCGCCATGTAGGGTTACTGATCCTAGTGATGACATTGAGGCCCTTGCCGCTTTTCATTGGTTTCGCCTTGTAGCATCGTCACCAAACGACACCATCTGTGCAATACTCGCCGAAACCTAAGTCGCAGGTAGCAAATCGCTGCTCACTACAAGGACACGTCCGTTTTGACAACTTCAACACGAGATTGACAAGCGTGCTTTGCAGCTTTATACCGGTGGACGGCACGTGCACATGAAACACCGCAAATGCATAGTGCTGCACATGTACAACATGTCATGTATCCATAAGGTCTTATTCCATCGAGGAAGGTGAAAACTTTTCACCAGAGGAAGCTCTTCCTAGATTTGTCGTTCAAAGCCGTACTAAGCTTAGTGGAATTTAGCTTTTAGTTTTAAATTCGTGCACCTCGATGAGCTTTCGATGGCCCTACTATTTATACGTCGTCAAAGGCATCATCGACTTAGCAGAAGTAAAAGCTGGTGCGTCATGGCGTGGGTGAATCGCACAACACGCGACAATTGTCCCGGAGGTCTGCAGGTGAAAGCTGGTACGTCCACGAAACTCGGTCCTGGATGCTACGAAACTTCATCGACTCGTCGAGTGCGACCGAATGCTACGGGTTTTGGGTCTGGTGAGAAGCTCGTACGCGGTGCGAATGCAGGCTCTACGAAAGGCTTGACGATGATCACTCCGGGACCTGGTTCATACGCCACAAACAACCAGACGAGTTGGGAATCGCCAACCAAGAGCAAAGCGTCATCCACATCAACTTTCCAGTCCAAATCTCAGCGTCTTGGTGAGGTAAAACTCCGTCGGGGAGATAGTACACCAGGTCCAGGAGCATACACAAAGCAGGACTCATTTGCAAAGAAGTCGAAGACGTAAGTGATGAAAAAATGGTCTTTGTGTTTGATTCCTGTTGCTGACATTGCTACTTGTTGAGATAGGTACACGAGTCTTGGTAACCCTTTGGTGAGGACGCCCCCGTCAAATAGTAAAATCCGATGGACACGACTTCCTACTGCACCGTCGATTCCGACTGTATCGCAAAGTTTTGGTTATGAGCAAGGAGCGTATGGCAAACTCATTCGTCACGAACCTGTGAAAGTAGGTCATACAGGCTGTGGAAACGATACTCTAGGACCTGGCGAGTACGAACCCATGAGAGGCTTGAATAGCATCAACAAGACACGTACAACCGACTTTTCCAAGGGTAAAGTGACCCGGTTCATCGAACATGAAGTTCGATCAAAAGCGGAAGTACCAGGACCAGGAGAATACAAGAACACAGGAGATGTTGATGTACTTAAAGACCCCGCGCGAATCAATGCTGTGTTCAAATCTGCTCTCACTCGAGAGCAAGCGGCACCGATCACTACCACGAAAAATGTCCCTGGACCTGGAGCATACCATCCGAACCAAACCCACGGATTCGCGACGGAGACGAAGCCCGAGCACCTACAATTCTTCGGAAGCACGTCAACACGGTTTGAACCTTCACAACGGTAAGTGGTTTACCTTTGGAACGTACTCACTATTGCCGCATTGCTGACTTTTAGAATTTCTTGTGAAGCGATGTACTAGTTCCTGGCCCCGGCGCATACTACTATCCACCCTCAGGCAACACGCAGCAACAACGGTTAGTGCCTAGCAAGAAAAAGGCTCCGTTCAGCTCGAAAAAGGAGCGCTTCGAAGCTCCCAAAGAGAAAGACCAGAGCTTGGCTGCACCAGGCTCTTACGAGGTTCCATCGGCCGTATCGGAAGTGCTGAACAAAGTGGTAAGACTCAATTTTGTACTTGATTCGCCAGCGAAATGACCAAGTCGTCCCTGACTTGCACTCTATTTGTCTCTTTCCAGACAAGTCGGGTAACAAACTTCGGCAGCACTACAAAGCGCTTCGATACGATTTCATCAGGAGCGAATCGTGAGACGCTTGGGTCCCAGTTAGAACGCGATATGAAAGCACAAGAAATAGAGCGTCAAAAACAAGGGCAAACCAGTAAAAAGCAACAACAGCCAAAGGCTTCGTCCATGTTCGCTTCGTCAACAAGTCGTCCACATCAAATGCAGAAAGCCACGGGACCATCACCAGGCGACTACGAGGTTTGTTCTCAAAAAATAATTGTCTAGATGGCGAGTACTCACGCTTGTGCTTGGTCAGATTCAAAACTCGTGGAATGCAGCAGGGGCACAAGGTGCCTTCAAGTCCGGCATCGACCGGATGAAGGACAAACCGAGTTCGAATATGTTTGTCCCTGTATGTATTCTCATCATAAGCTGCGTAACTTATCGACTTGCCTATTTAATGAGTTCACCTCGTTTGCCAGGGACCCGGTTCGTACTCGACGGAGCGATTGAAGCAAAAACCGCTGCACAAATCTCGACCAAATGTGTTCTATGCGGCGGTGCGTGTCGTCACCAATCGAAGTTGTTTAAAGTAATGGTCTAACTTTCTCTTCTGCTGCAGGAACCTCGTTTCAAGGACAAATTACCAAAAGTGCCTGTGCTGGTACGTTCAGTCGTCTGAGTCTGACCAAATCGAACTTAATTAACTGATTCCTCATTGGATATGCAGGGTCCTGGCCATTATAACACCGACACAGTCGAATCAGACTGGAATCGCCCCACACACAACATCTCCATCGCTACCGAGATGGAATTCGCCATGATACAATAAAATGTAGCCATTTAGTAAAATGTAGCCATATCTTCAGTATCGAAACGACTTCGTACTTAATTTAGAACACTCCATCTTAAGTTCGATTTTCCACCCAGTGCTTGGACCTCCAGACGCAAAGAAGGCTTTTATGGGGGACACTGGCCGCAGGCGATCGTCCACTTCGGGCGGCGAGGCGGGGGCCGCTGCTCTCTCTACGCCTTCCCACCCAGCACCAATAGACGCAGCATCGTCTTCCGCATTTAACGCACCTTCCGCCGCTGTCAACAGCCTCCCACAAGCTTCAGAATCAGTCTCGACAGTCAACGTGTCCATATCAGGCGATGGTGACGCCTCCACCGCCTCCCAGCGGCCCCCGCGGCCGGAGAAGCCGCGCAAGACGTCAATTACGCCTCCAAGCAGCTCCAGCGACCGCAAACGCCGCAAAAACGGCGCCAATCGCGTCTCCAGCGACGGGGACACGCCACTCCAGACGCCACCCGAGACCCCTGTGGCTCCTGTCGCTGTAGCGCCGCTGGAGCCTGAACAGCCGCTGCTGTCGGACTCACAGTGGGAGATCGAGATCGCAGGCTTCGGCACGGTACTCAACGACGTGCTGCACTGCGTCACAAACCGAGAATTGGTCACTAAGACGGCTGAATACATGGCTACATTCCCGCAGCACACGCTGCGCTTCCAAATCAAGATGAAGCAGGTACTTTTAGCCCCTAAAACTTACCTTAAAAAGCCGCACCACCACACACTGGGACCATGTAGACTATTAGAGGCTGAGTCTCTATGTCTCTTATGTTGATATCTGTGTCTGACTGTGCTCTGTGTGCTGGTGGCCGCGTGCTTAATAGAATAGAGATGTGTAGACGCTTTATCACTTGTTCTTGTACTCAAAACACAACTAACTAAATGTCTTTCTGTGTCTGTTACTGTCTGTAGCGAGCTTATGCTGAAGGAGCACGAGGGTTCCAGGCCAAGTTGATGCTGTTCTACGTGCTGCACGAGTTCTTAAAGTCATTTGAAGGAGAACGACTACTGCAAGTGCAACGAGACTGGTTCCAGACTGTAGATGAGGTACTTAATTCCTGTGCAAGGGAGATCCGATACGGTGACAAACGCAATTCAGAGGAGAACAGGAAACGCGTGTTCAAGGTGAGCTCATGAAAGCTTGATTTTGAGCACTTTGGTCCTGGAAACTGACTCATCTCTTTCATTTCTGCTCTTTGTGCAGACTCTAGCTCGGTGGGAAGAACTGAAGCTGTATCCGAGGAAGATCAAGGCCTGGAAGAGCTTAGTGATGGGAGAATGCAAGCCACGCAGGGCTCCTGTGCCGCTGCCTCGCAGTGAAACGGAACGACAGGCTGAAGCTCCTGACCAGCTTCAGTCGTTCGAACTGCCGCCACCAAGCACGCCGCAGCTGCAGCTTGATCGCTCCAACTGCCCATTAGTCTTCGAGCGCCACAACTTCAGCAACAAACCCGAGGAGAAACAGCACTGGCGCTATACGGCTATTGCCTTTATCGACATCTTGTCCCGGTGTCTGGGCCTTAGCAGTGACATCGCGCTGACTGCCTGCTTCTTCTTCCATCGTGTGTTCGACCGCGGGATTTACGCGCGGGAGAGATACAAATTCGCTGCCGCTTGTCTCTTTCTATCAGCTAAGGCGTCCAGCAAGCGGATGAAGTTGTTACGCATGGTGCGAATCATGTACGATATTTTGGAGACCCCGCTGTTCGCTGGAGATGAGGAGCTGCTCGAGATCGAGCGTCTGCAGCTGCTGTACTACGAGATGGAAGTTTTACAGGGCATTAACTTCGAGCTTACGACGGAGATGCCCTTCTACTACTTGCGCCGCGTGTTGGAGAAAATGCCGGAAAAGTGTAAGTGCTTTGTGGACTGTTTGGCATCGTTGCAACTGTGGTGGTGGAAATCCTGACGGCTCTTTTGTGGTGTTTGTTTCTCTAGTCCGCAACTCCATTAATGATGACGCGCAAACAGTCCTTGAAGAATTGTGAGTAACCTGAAATTATCACTGGGTATCAGTTCCCCATTGCAATGCTGAGGTATGAAATCTAACGTTGTTTCGCATGTGTGCAGATTCTTTTTGCCGGTGTGCGTGGATATCTCGCCGCAGCTACTTGGGGAAGCTGCAGCATACATTACGACGTGGAACAAGGGTAAAGATTTCAAGTTCAAGTGGTGTAGTCCGAGCGAGGATGGCAACGTCTTCAACGAGCGAACAGCTAGTACGTGCCATTATTTCTTTCATGGTTTTCAGATCAAAGGAAACAAACCTCTAACGCTCATGTGCATTTACAGGGGATGCACTTCGGAGTCACCGATCCCTTCAGGCATGGAAGAAAACCCAACAAACACAATTCGATGCGCTGGTTAAGTCGGCGAGCTCATCAGAGGGTGACGAGACAGCGAAACTTAAGCAAGCTTTTAAGCCTCAGTTGGGTGGCCTGCGACTGGACCCCTCGGTTATCTTGAACGAGGCGGAATTCACCAAGAAGACAGAAGAGGATTCTAAAGAATGGGCAAAAAGTGGCAAGAAGAATGGCGGTGGTAATCGGTCGAGACGTGACAATCGGAATGGAAACAACTTGAAGCGATACAAAGATAACGACAATGAGCCGCGTATCAAGGTGGAGAATCGGTCACAAGCTGGCAGCTATGGATACAGCGATGATCGTGACCGGGATCGCTACCGACCTCGAAGCCGTAGCCGTAGCCGCAGCGGTAGTGACTCGCGCTACGGAAGGGGGAGTGGGTCAGCTTCCAAGTATGAACGAGACGATAGCCGGGCGCGCAGTGGAGATCGTCGCGATCGCGACCGATACTACGACGAAGACTACGATGACAGTGATCGGCACCGTGAACGCAGACGTGGTGATGACAGGTATGGCTCTCGAGATAGGTCGTCGAACTACGACCGAGAAGAGCGAGGATACGACCGACGCAGCACCCGAGACCTTGATTACCGTCGTGATCCGTCATATTTCGACCGTCGTGATCGTAAGGCAGATCGAGACGATGGTAATGGCCATCGTGAACGCGACAGTCGCAGCAACAGCCGGTCTCGAAGCCCGCGGGATTCGTCAAGGAGCAGAAAGCGCAAGCGAAACCACAACAACCGTGGGCGCTCGGACAGTCGGAGTCGCAGTTCCAGCCGAAGCCACAGTCGAGATCGCAGTCAATACTATCGAGCTGAGGATCCGTCTCCATCATCATCCAGAAGTGGACGGTCGAAATCAAGCAAATATGGTCCTGCTCGTTCTAAACACCGGGAGACGGAACGGCTTTGGATCAAGCAAGAACGTAGCGCGGCCTAGTGATTTCGCACTGCAGCGACGTGGGGTGAGCTGGCCTGCAGATAACTTGATGAGGGGTTAGTTTCGTTGAGTAAAGTCTTCTGTACTGATTCATTAGCTTACTAACTGCATGTGCTGTGTGTTGTGTGAACTGCAGTGTAAAACAACCGAGCAATGTGTCGAAAGTGGGAAACTAAGACCGTTCTCGAGAGTGCTCGAGATGAACAGATACTTGGGTTATCTATTGCTGATGTGGATGAAGGATCCTGCTACAATTCACTGGAACAACAGAAACCGACAGCAAGGACGAGAGCTCGAGATTGCAGCTGGTAGGCAGAATTTGCCACTTTATACTTTGCATGGATTGCTTTGATAAGAGGGAGGCGAACTTGCTTCTTGTTAGTGCATTCTATTTGGCAATCATGTGTATTTCAATTGGCTCACTCTCAGTCTGTGCTTCTGTTTGATTGACTTTGTAGACGTTTGCAGCCGGAAGAGATACAAGTTCAACTACATGATCAAACAGTAAAGATGCAAGGATGAAGAAGAGTACCGAGTATGATAAAAGGATGTGAAAAGTGACAACAAGGTAATGTGGTAAACGAATTGATAGGTGTCTGAGAAGACTGCTTCAACGTCAGTGAAGACCCTGAGCACATCAAATATGGAAGTGGTTGGTGCGCTAACACTAGGTCGCACCGATGGATGGAGCTCACGTACTTACTTCTTGTAGTACGATCCCGAGAGCGAGCTCCAGCCGGAAGTTGGTTTGCCGACAGCACACGCGATACGAGGAGTGACTTTGCCGCAGACGGCGTGGAGGATGATGTTCCATTCGGGTGTGTTCTCCTCAGGCAGTGGGTAGTTGGGGTCGAATGACTCCTCACTCACCTTCTTGTTCTCGTCCAGCGTGAAGTCTCCGAATTTACCAGCCAAGTCACCTTTCTCGCAGACAAGTGGGTCTTGGGCGTAATTGTCCGGGTTGCAGTCGTACTCTGGTGTCTTGAGCAGACACTCATCTGTACCGACGAACTCGGAGTTGGGGCCGCAAGCCTTGAGTGGATCGTAGTGGTTACCCGTGATGGCCAGCGCGCATTGCTCGAAGGACTCGGAGTCGTCGTCGTGTGGCCACTTGACGTGGATGTGCCACTTGTACTCGGTCACCTCCTCGGTGCAATTGCCGTCGAACGCCATGATCTCATTCTGGTCCACGTCACTGAAGTCGAGATCAGTTGAGATCACAGCGAAGGTGGAGAAGGGTCCGGCGTATTGCACATTGATGGTGCCGCTCACACCAGCAGAGTATTCTGGGTCGAACGTGTACGTGTAAGCCGGCAGCGCGCTGTAATCGCTCGAACCTTCGTCATAGTAGCTGCTACTGTCATCATCATAGTAGCTGCTACCTTCATCGGAGTAGCCACTGTCGGTGGTGTAGTCATCGGTGGCGTGGTCGTCAGCGGCTGCAAGGGTCGCGAAGGCGCAGAGTACGAGGATCTTGGCGCTCAGCATCTTGTGGCTTGAAGACTGTTGGAAGTGTTTGGTGCTGCTTGGTGCGAGGCGAATTGAGGAATGAGCTGATGATCACACTGCGAGGGTGACACAAGGTAAGACTTTCTACTGGCGATTTCACTGTTTGCCTGAGTTATGGATGTGAATCAGGAGCAACAACGCTGACCGCACAAAGTGTATCCGACGTTTAACTGCGTGGATTTTTGATCGTCTCAGCGGAAGAAGTCATCGAATATGAAGAGGCACAAGGTGACTGAACCCATTTGAACCTTCTTGCCATGATTACATTGATCGTTTACTCCGTTGCGAGTATGCACTACGCTTCAAGTGCTCTGTCGCGCCCGAAAGTGGCTTTCCAGTCCTCTTCCAAGAGCAGTGAACCCATTTGCTGGCAGAATAGATTGTCGACTACATGATACGCCTCGTCATTTGCGTCAAGGAGAGCTTGTGTCTACTGCGCCTTGTTGGCACTGTCACGGAATACAGGGACCGTCTCGAACCAATACTCCACCACAGTCGACGTGGATTCCTGCTCTGGGCCTTGACGAGGCACTCGTCGTAGTCTGATGCAACCTCGCTTGTGAAGTTGCGTGCCGCTGAACTTGACGCCGTTGATCTCCTCGATGTCTCCGCTGCCAGCCGACATGATTGTGATGCCGCCAGCCTCATCCACGTATCTGCGGGCCGTGTACTTGCCCCAACTTTCGACGTGAACCCCTCAAAGTTTGTCCGAATCTTGAATGAACGCGCTATTGTACCCGCCTGCACAGACAACGAATGGCTCAGCTCAAAGACATCAACACACGAGATAATATTTATTCACACTACCAACAGATCTGACTCGTTGTGAACGACACGGTCCATTCCGTAGCCACAGCCAAAGAACCTCCAGTAAGCATCAGCAGCCAACATCCAACCCGAACGGCAGCGTAGTCCCACATCGAGCTTCCAACACGAAACCTGCTTTGATACTGGAGTCCCACCGAACCATCTCCCGACCCATGGACAACCTCGACTCGAGGTACAAAGTCCTGCTTGGCCCTTGCCTCTGTAGCCTCATCCTCGTCACAATAGCCAATTGATCCGCGAAAATCTCGTCCGCTGGGTCAACTTTGAAGTCCCAATATCTCTGCTGCTTGGCGGTCACACTTTCCGCCACCATTTGCTACACATATCACACCTTTCATTAGTCGCAAGGTCAAGTTGAAGTTGCCTTTTGGTCTCACCTGACTCTCGTCACATTTTTTGAGCAATTTGTGCAGCTCCAGCGATAGATTCGCAAACTCCATATGCGTCTCTTTCAGTTTTTGCTGCTGCTGTTCAACACGAAGTCGCTCCTTCAGCTACCGGTCCTGAATTTTGGTCCGACCTATTCTCGACCAAATTCTGAACCAACCGCGGCGACGCAAATTCGGATTTGATGATTCCCATACGCGACCCGCTTTGCAGCTTGAGCCGCTTGAGTTTCAGCTCCAATTCGCGCGCCTGGTGCCGGAAGAACGGCAGCTCAATGTGCTGCATGCGCCGCACGCGCTTCTTGCCGCGATTTTTCAGCGTGTTCGAAGCCTTAAAGTGCTGGGTATCGGCACAATGAGCGTGTCCGTGGGCGAGATCATTGACGAGTTAGCCTGTGAGCGCCGCCGAAGCATCGGACGTCAGCGTATTAATAGCGTCTTGCATTGGAGTCAGTTCCAGCGTCAAACGATTTGTGACGGAAATAGTCCATAATGGTACCAGACTCTTTTTTGAACTAAACTACCGAATTTTGCGAATGGGTACAGTACGCGCCGAAATTACAGCCGCATCCCAATAATCACATTTTTTGAACCAATGAATGCGTTTCTGGCGTCAAATCGACGCTCATGATTCGTCCAAAAACGGTCAAAGAATGGTGCGAAAACAGAATAGAAAAAGCTGTCACTGTGTTACCGCAAATAAGGAAAAACTGAATTGGGGTCGGGTCACAATTATAGCCGCATCTTGAAAAAAGGCGCTGATCCCTTTTTCAATTCTGTTTTTGCACCGGTTTCCGTCCGGGTTTGGACGAATCATGAGCGGCGATTCGACGCCAGAAGCGCATTCATTGGATCAAAACAAGTGATTATTGGGGTGGGGATGTAATTTCGGTGCGCACTGTAGACACCCCAATTTGCCGGCTTAGGGAAGGCCCCCTAAACGATATTTTATAATAAGTGATGGGTTCGTTTTTTTCCACAGTGTCGATTTTCTAAGATTTGACCAAAGTTAGAGAGGGGCTGCCCTAAATCGGATTTAGGGCCGCCCCTTCTCTAACTTTGGTCCAGTCCTAAATCGGATTTAGGGCGCCCCCTCTCTAACTTTGGCCTAATCAGGTAGCGAGTGAAGCAATTTTCATCCAATAGAATTACGCCCGAGCAAATTATTGATGCAGTTTTAGACTTAGCCCACTTTTGATAAGTACATGTAAAAGGGAGGGCGAAATTCGGTAGTCACAGTGGACTAAAAGGACCAGAAGTGAGTATCAGACGATATCTAGGACGTTAGACATTAGAGCTTCTGCCGCTTGACTATCAGGCCGCTGGGTTGCAATATCGATGCAGTGTCACGTCACGGGCGTCAACACGTTAGTGCGCCAAAGTCAGCAACCTTTTATATATTCACACCAGCCATGTGAGGTTGCTCAAGCATTGCTCAATGCTCTCGGACATTCCGCTGGAAAGATTCCGCCGCTCCTTCCCGCCAAAACGCGTCTTCTCTCTCATTGGTGGAATCCAAATTTTCTACCATCTCTCATTGGCCAAAACCCCGTCCGACTTTTCCCGCGTCTTTTTTCCGCCGCTTTGCGCGCCATCATTCAAAGCGCACGCAGTCGTTCCATCTGGTCGTTGAAGACGTCGCACTCTCGCGCTTCGTATTGCCTCGAGCATCGACTCCAGCTCAACATCGGACTCTCCAGACGACAGAGCAGACGATTGCGCGTGCATCGCGACCCTTTGCAGCCTCGTAGTCGCTCTGTGGACGACACTACAGCCCGTCGCAAATCATGGGCAAGTCCTGCCCAAAGCGCTCGAAGCAGGACGATGCAGCGCCCCCAGCGCCCTTAAAACTGGATACTGACCAACTAGAGACAGCTGCAGATACTCAGGCCGAAGATGAGACGCTAATTCGCTCGGAAAGTGCGTCAAAAAGCGAGAAACAGGCCCAGACGCAGGTACAGGTCGCTACAGGGGCGGAAACGACGCAGCCAGAGCAGGAGCCGGAGCTGGAGATGAAGCAGCAGCAGGTGCAGACGCCGGAACGTGACGAGACGCTCAGTGTCATCTCCAGTGACGTGTCGCCCCATGACAGTGACTTTGACTTCTTACAGATCAACTCAGACGCAGGTTTCTCGCTGCTGACGCCGTCGCCTCATCGACGAGGCTTTGCAGGTTCTTCACTAGACGTGGAGATGGTAGCAGGACCATTAGCATCCCCTCCACTGTCTTCACGTGGATCTAGTGCAGCATGTTCTCCCTCTAGGTTCTTTAAGTCGCCACTGGTGGCTAGTTCCAGGTCAAATTCTAAGGAGAAACGAGCAACCAAGACACCGCAGAGACGAACTATTGTGCCAATCAGATTGACGACGCCCGAGAGGCTGCTGGAAGCTATTGACTCACTACAGGAAGAGGAGAAGAAGACACAGGAAGATGATGTTGCAATGCCCCACAAGATCGAGGTGAAGCTGCGTGAAGATGCGGCGCAAGTTTTCACTACACGACCGAGGAAGGCATCGACATCGTCGACACCTCCACGCACACCGTCGCCGTCATCTAGACAACAATTGCTATCTCGACGACTAAAGGATGTCTTTGACCGCTCGGACGACGATGAGGAACGTGCATTGAAGTCGCCTGCTGTCACCGGCAGGAGATTCGATACTTCTGCCTCGCTTCTTGACGCTGATGACATTCAGTGCGTGCCGAGCAGACTCATGACGAGTCCGAGCGAGCACGACTCGTTTTTCTCCTTTGCGAACTCGCTTTCCCCGCTGATGCCTGCGGACGAGTTTGAGAACAGCTTCTTGTCTGTGAGACTTTCACCACTCGTGTCGCTCTCATCCTACGAACTCCCGAGATTGTACGTCAACTTCCTTGCCAATATCGTGTTGTTCGCAAGTTCTAACGGTGTGTTGCCATACGCCAAACAGACTCCCGCCATTCCCTGATCCGGAGCAAAACGGCGATCAAGTGAAAATCCCAACCATTGGCGTGCACGACGGCACTCCTTTGATTCTCAAGACACCAAAGAGCAAGTCAAAGAACAACCGAGGACTTTCATCGGCCGGATCATTAGCTGGCGGCGGTATTTCAGCCCCCGGTTCTGCTAATGGTAAGGTTTCTCCGAATCTTTTCAGCGAGTCATTCCCGAACATCCAGGCATCCACAAGTGCGACACCAGGAAAGGACGAGCGTTCTAAGCTTGGTGGTCACAGCGTCATGAAGATGAAGCTCCACACGTCGTTTGGAGCTTCTCCATCAACGCTGGACTCGCACCCCACGCGTGAGATCCAGGCCATCAACAACAGTTTGTACGTTTGCCACGACGGATGATCAACGGTTGAAATACTGACAAGCATTTGTTTTTGCATTGATTTTACAGGAAGAGGAAAAAATACATTCGTCGACGTAAAGCAGAGGAGAAGCGCCAACAGGTTTCTTCGTCCAGCAATGTTCAACGTAAATTATTGCAAACCCCGGTCAAGACAACGGCATCACCGCGTACAACCACTCGATCACCGCTGCACCCTTGGAACGGACAAACACCGGAAGGTAATCAGTTCAAGACCCCCACACCGCGAAAGCTAGTCCCAAGCCAGCAAGTCACCAAGCTTGCCGCTGGCGGTACATGGTTGACAACACCTCCGTCTCCACCTGTAGTGCGAAGACTGATCCCAGCGACAGAACCAACACCAGCACCAACGACTCCCGTCGACAACAAGAAGAAGCGGAAATCGCCGCAGTGCGTCTCGATGCCCACTTCGATGGCCAATATTTCAGGACTCAAGATGCGAAAGTCGCCTCTAGGTGTTCGACAGGCTGTAGCACTGGCCATCACACCTGCGAAGCAAATCAAGCGGGAGGCGACCACTACAACTCCAGCCCACTACAGCATGTTGACACCACAGATCAATCCAGCCAGTAGTGTAGGTGGCATGCATGCGTTCGACAGCAGCATGTTTAAAATCCCAACGCCTGTAGGCTCGTCGACTTCACTGACGATGTCGCTGCAGTCAGCGTCCAAAGCTCCACTTGGCTCTGCAGTCATGGTTGTGCCAGTACAAGTGCCCAAGAAGGCCCCGTGCAACTGCAAAAAGTCGAAGTGCCTCAAGTTGTACTGCGAATGCTTCGCCAGCGGTGGATACTGCGACGAAAGCTGCAATTGCCTTGACTGTGCGAACACGACCGCAACGGAGGACGTGCGACAGCAAGCCATCGCATCGCGGCTGGAGAAGAACCCGAACGCGTTCAAACCCAAGATCGGTGCTACATCTGCCATGGTTGGAATGACTCCAGGAGGTGCTCGTCGCTTGACTGTCGGCTCATCTGGTGGAAGACGTGCTTCACCTGAAGCCTACCTGTCGCCACCGGGTCAGTTGATTCTCCAACAACAGCAACTACTACGAGCTGGAATGGTGACTACAAAAATGCACAAGCATGGATGCCATTGCAAGAAATCAGCGTGTCAAAAGAAGTACTGCGAGTGCTTCCAGGCAGGAGTGCCGTGCGGTGAAAACTGCCGTTGTATTGTAAGTGAACCTTGCTGTCGTGTTGGAACCATGCCTTGTTTTATTGACTAAGACTTACCTGTTGTTTGCCGCTCTACAGGACTGCAAGAACCAGACACCGTGTGCCACCCATACAAGTGTGGCTGCTGCGGGCTCCGTTGTGGGCGGAACTCCGTCGCGTATCGCCAACGAGCTCGATGAGACGTTTGTATCACCAGTTCTTCAGGCTGTGCGCAAGCGGATGCGAATTGATCGTGAGACTTGGAAAAAAGACTTCTCGTCACCGTTCGAGGCCTCTCCAGGACGTGACCGAGAGCGCACAGAGCTGCTGCAGTCCAGGCTACTTGCGTCCAAAGGCGCTAGTAATTCTGGTGGCTCTCCGTTGAGTGTGCGGGTGAGAGCAGTGCCATTCACGTCACCGTCTACACCTCAAGTAACGAGTCGAACTGGTACCAGATCACTTGGAAAGCAATCCCGTGGCATGTCACCGGTCAGAGGAGAAGGTGAGGAGAAGCGTGGTGGTAGCACTGGAGCTGCTCACAACTTGATGCTGATAAAGGAGCGCGAGTTGCAACAGTACGCGTTTGGCGACAAAACTAGCAACAGCGTCGGTAAAGCTGCACTGTCAGCTGTGGTTCGATCATCGGCCGGGGCTGAACGAGTCTTCGTGCTGCCGCTGTTTGGAGGAAGTGTACCCCCGTTGGAGAGTGGCGTCAGCGCCAACATCTTTCGCTTCTTGACGAATGCCGACCTGCACAATGCAAGCTTGGTTAGCCACCTCTGGAACCAGGTTGCTCTGGGCGACACCGTCTGGGACCACGCCAACTTCATTCCATCGGAGGCGAACGTTGCTGCCGCACGACGTTCAAGAAACAAGAGAAAGTTGGATATGCCACTGATCAAGCTCGAGCCGAATAGGCAAATGGTGACCATCAATCGAGAGCCAAACCTAGCAGTGCTCTCGGCCCTTAGGTAAGTAAGTAGGATAGGAAGCAATGAAGATAATTATTAGCGTGTAGTAAGTAGGAAAAGCACACAGATAGGAATTGTATTAGCCGCGCTGCTGAGAAGTACACAGCAGACCAGCAAGCAGCGAGCCAAATGAAATGCGTTGAGTACGCCTGCTGTTGCACTCGGCACGCATACGACCAACTGCTGTGTCGGGAGCGAGCTTTTCCCTTCAAGTTCCCTTCCACTTGAGAAACCATGAAGAGATCGTTGCATGCCATGTCCATTAACACCGTCCAACCGTACGCGATATCGTTTTCAACTTGAAGCCTCGAGGTTGGGTTGATCGAAGGCACTCACGCTCATGGTGAAAGCTTCGGCATGCGGCGTGGGTTGTCAAGTGAAATATGCTGCATGCGAACAGCACCAAGGATAATTTCAGGCAGCTCTTCGTCAGACTGGGCCTCGAGCAGGAAGGCCATGTCCACAACCAGCGACTTGGTCACACCTTGCACCATGCCCACGACGGTATTGGCAACCGAGTTGGACGAGATATCAATGTCCACTTCGAAGTAATTTTCTCCACGGTGGTACGGGCACTTGAGCTTGTTGCCTAGCAACGTCGGCTTGGAACCGACCGACTGCTTGATGATGAAGCTGCCTTCGACGACAGTGGGAATGAGCTTGAAGCGCGAGTTCCGGAACTGGTCGTCGCCATCGAAGAAGTCGTTCAGAAGCTCCGAGAAGGCTGAGCCGTCCTCAAACACGTTGTCACGCACAGGCTGGAAGTAGAACACCATGCAGATGTTTTCCGGGCTCGGGATGATCATGTTGACAACAAACGTGAACTTGGAGCTGGTACGCCCGATGCTGTCCGGACGAGACGAGATATTGTATCTCTCGGCTGCACTCTCGAACGACAATAGATCCACGCCCACGGTGTGAAACATCGCCGGCCCTGACGGGATCTTCTTCTTGTCATTCAGGTAGTTGTGCCCACGCACGCTAAACAGTGAGGCGTCAGGCTCAGCCCACATCTTCTCCGGAAGACTCGTTTGCAGCTTCTGCACTCCCATAACAACGCCCATAGAGTCCACACTCGTGCGATGGGTGACAACAGCCTCCTCTTGGCCAACCTCCGATCCATCGGCCTCCCCGACAGGCGACATCGAGACGTTGGGCGTGATGAAGTCGGTAGCGCTCATTTCGTCGCGAATACCCACAACGCTGCGCAACATCGGCATGACCAGATCCACATCCATGCCAAGTTGGTGGTAAATGCGCGACCAGCCACCAGAGTCGTAACGAAGCACGTAGGTGACCAGTGTGCGGATAGATCCACTAGGAACACGCTGGGGAGCGATAACGAAGCCGCCACCCAGCAGATTTGCACGCACATAGTTGTGACGCACACGGCACTCCGGATGCTCAATGCTCTGGTACATGACAAAGTATGATCCGTCCTCTTCACGACGCCAGTAGCGCATTAGCACGAGATCACGAGCCTTTTGCCACAGTGGCCACAAGTGCGTCGGTCGTTGGGTCACGTACACGATATCAGCGTGGTCATCAAGCTGCTGCACCACACGCATAGTCGCCGTTCCCGAGTCCCACCTCTGGATTCTCTTGGGGTTCATGATGAGTCTAAAGACTTCCGTCGGGGATCCATGCACCACCTGCGAGACACGGAAGCTCGGGATCTCAGGCGCTTGAGTAGGCGTCACAGCCGCACAGCAGACTGCAATCGCCACTAACGCCGTCAAAAAGCTCAGCAACATGTTGTTCACGAACGAATACATGCTGCTAAAACTCAGTGCTGCGCCTACAAACGCACTGAAGATCAGTCCGTTGGTCGTGGCTGCGTGTTGTGCGTACAAATTGGCAGCAACATTTGGTCCGAGTGGACATTCCTGCATGATCCGGAGTCCTCCTTCCACTCTGGCCAACCACCAGGCCTGTTCCGCCTTGACATTGTCTGCATCCAAATTAAACAGTGACACAGTGTCTTCATCAGCCTTCAACATCCTTGGGACGTGGGTGGGTGTGGGGAAAATCTCGGCATCTGTCTTGAGTTTCTTCTGATGGGCTACCAGCTCTCTCAACGAGCGGACGGCGTTCTCCAGTGCCCGTTTCCACTCCTTTGCGTTCTCCTCACTCTTAGCTCCTAGATCCAGGAATCTGTCCTTCTTGTACGACTTTTCTCCGCTCCCAGAGTCCCCCACAGTGAAGGTGATGCGGAACATCCACACAGGTCCGTGATGCTTGTGTTTCTCCTCGGAGTTGAACACGGGACTCACTACACAGGCATCAGTCAGAACGTAGGTCCCTCGAGGTGCTGGGTCTCCGCGTTTGCGATAGTAACGGAGCTGGTTCCCGTCCAAGAGGAAATAGCGATCCACTAAAGATGACACAAATTATGATACATGGTTTGTGAGTCTTCTACTGCGAGTTTTAAGGTGATAACTGCATGAGCGGATAGAGCGTACGCCATATAAGGTTCATGTGGTCGCGGCGTTTGGTGAGCCAGCCTTCCATCGTCGCGAGCGGCGTCGAGAGCGAGGCGGCAAGACGTTGGAGACTTTCGCAATGTGTCGCGACGTGGCGGATTTGCGACTGAAAGCGCAGATTGTGACGGATTATTGGACATTTTTAGGTCCGATGGTCGTAATACGCAGCTGCGATTGGCTGGATTTTGGACAAAAAACCTATTCTGATTGTGACACCAGATACACACAATTTGTGTGACACAAACTGCACTTGACCGTAGGGACAACTTGTTCAAACTGAGCTTTACTGCTGGACGATGGTAATAACGCTTCGACTACAGTACTCAATTCTGCTCTTCTTCTTCTCACAAGTTAAGTCTTCAACAACAATAGACTGAGTCTAATGCAGCAAATGGGGTGCGTACTGAGACGGCGTGTCTAGAAGCCCATCCAGCCCGTGTACCAGCGGTTCTTGAACTTGTAGGCGTCCGTCATCTGGCGGTACATGAACACGAAGCCCAGCGCGCAGCCCACAATGGACAAGTAGCGCACAGCCGGGTTGCGCACGTACAGTGCCCACTGCGAGAGCATGATCATGAAGATAGCAGCGCAAATATCGTAGCCGCCAACGATGAGACCTTCGTAGACGAACTGCTGACGACCTTGCGGGTGGAAGTACTGGATATTGCCCTTGCGGTCGGCCGTGTACGGCGGCGGGTTGCGGATGATGCAGTAGACCATACCCGACACCGACAGTCCGTAGAACAGCAGCGAGACCGTCATCCAGAGCTGTTTGCGACGTAGTTTAGCCATGACAAAGTCCAAGTGGTCCAGCACCAACTTGGCCGTGACAGCAGTCGAGGCCAATGCAGCGACTAGAAGCACGTAGAGGAAAGCCTTAGAGCGCTGGATGACGAACTCAAAGCCTGTGCGTTGCTTGACAAAAGTGGCCATAGCTTCAGCGTCTTTGCCCTGTGAGTAGACGTTGTAGAGGTTGTGCGGCTCCACTTTGGCCTTCTTGGGCATGCGTTCACCCGCGTCAATGGAGCGATCAGGTGCCACGTACACCACGTGTGGAGCTGAGGTAAACTCGTACATCCCGAACGCTTCCTGGTTGGCTTCAAAGTCCACGACACCGAAGAAAACCTCGAGACCGTCGCGTGTGTCCACTTTGACCTGCTTAGCGGCTTCGTAGCTCTCGCCCAGCGTCTCAAACTCAGGCGCAACGTGTGCGCACGTCTCGCATTTGTACTTGGCGGCTGTGGCTGTGAACAGAAGCACCAGATGGTATGGACGGTCGGGACGTACGGCGTAGCGTCCGAAGAGTTCACTAGTGAAGGGGACCACACCATCGCGTACACGACCTTGCAGCTGCGCCAGCTTCTCGCTGCCCTTGAGCGCCGCGTCCTTCGACTTGCGACTCTTCTTGGCTTCAACGTCCGTGGACGACCAGCTCGTCACCAGCAGCAGCGTCGCTAGCAGCGCCAGCAAACGCATCGTTCCCCGCGCCATTGTCACTCGAAGGCTCGACACGTGGAGGATCGAAAATGAGGAGCTACAAACAGCATCTAGCTGCACAAGTTGGCATTTTCAGCCAATAAAAATACGTTATTCATATTGTGTCCTGTGGAAAGTGTCGTGTACACTTCAATAGTGATAGTGCACAACATGAATGAGACTGTAGTCACCGGACACTAGCTTATTATTTTCAGCGAATCAGACGCGTGATAGAATTTGGTGTTCTGTACACAATTCACATTTGTGTCATTTTGATACCGCGCTTACGTGGAGCACTTGATCACCTTGCTGTCATGGCTGTCCCGACGGCGGAGGAGAGCGCGCGGCGCTTTAAGATAGTCTACGTGGGGGCGTCACTAGTGGCCATGCTCATCTCCACGTATACGACGCTGTATGGACCCATGGACTTGTCTGCTCCCGCCCAATCAGGACCCGCAGCTTTAGACCCGCAATCACTTGACCAATTGACCCGCGGGAACTCGGCAGCCCGCTATCGCTGGGGTACTTTTCGTCCTGGACTATATTTAGGTCTTCGATCTCGCACTGCGCCCGAATTCGTGTCTGCTGGACTATTATGGGGGTCACAGATTGAAGATGTGTCACAAATTCGTCACCAATGTCGTCAGGAGGACCGACTTCAACGTTACGGCTGGTTGCAACACGACGGGACCAATTTCGGGTTGCAGAAAGTGGAGGACCAATTTAATCGCTTGGAGCTCAGCACCAGTTACGCTCGACTACAAAGTGAAGAAGTCCAGGGATGGGCAGCTAGAGTGCAGGCAGCTCCATTGACGCCCAAGGACGAGATGTTGAAGCGCAGACAAGTGCAAAGTAACAAAGTATCGCTCTTTTTCTATGTTGATTTGGGCTGTGGAGACGAGAGTCTGGAGCTGGAATGTCGTCACAAATTGCAGAACTTGATGGAGGTCACAGCTGAGCCCACGACACTGCAGTGTGGACAGCAGGATGAGCAGTGTGTGCAGATGGTGCTGGAGAGTGAAGGGCTGGAAGACAACAAGCAGAAGGAAGATGCTGCTCCGTTGGCGTTCCAGATGCAGGTACAATTGAAGACGCGCTCCAGTGTACGTGGTGTGGAGCTGCACTATGCTGGACTCAAGGACACCAATGTGATCAATGTCAAGGACAGACTGATGCCCCTCGCTCAACGTCCAGGAGGTGACGTGAACAAGGACTTGAAGGTCGACAAGGAGATTCAACTGGATAACTTTATTGAAGAGGGCAGCACGCTCGTTGTGGTGCAGGCAATTGTGAATGTCGATGCTGATACGTTCAAAGAAGGTGACGTGACGCTGGACGTGCTGTTCAATGAAGCTGTTTCGGCTACTGCTGCGGAAGCTGTCAAGACTCCGATTGATACGTTAATCACTGGGACGCTGGTTGAGTACTCGCAACAGTTCGACGACAAGTTCGAGGAAGCTTTCCAATTGTCTGCGAAGACGTGGCCCGCGAACGACGGCGAAGAGGTTCCGTTCAATGACAGTCTCGTGGCATTTGCAAAGGCGGCTTTCAGCAACTTGATCGGTGGCACAGGCTACTTCTACGGCAGCTCGTTGGTGCAGCATGACCCGGAAAAGCCCGAGGTTGTCGAATCGCCCGTGAAGCCGCTGTTCACGGCCGTTCCGTCGCGGTCTTTCTTCCCTCGTGGTTTCGTGTGGGACGAAGGCTTCCACCAGATCGGCGTCTCGGCGTTTGACGACAGCACTACGCGTGACGTGATCGCTCATTGGCTGGGTTTAATGGAAGAGGACGGCTACATTGCTCGTGAACAGATTCTAGGCCAGGATGCGCGTCGTCGTGTGCCTGCCGAGTTCCTCGTGCAGCATGTGGAGCACGCCAACCCTCCTACACTGTTGCTGGCTTTGGAGAAAATGATGCAGTGGCACCAGAACGCTGACTCGGACAAGGAGTTGAAGAAGTTTGTGCGTACGATCTTCCCATTCCTGAAGCGCTGGTACAGCTGGTTTTTGAAGACGCAATATGGCCCGCACGACGCGAGCTTCCGCTGGCGCGGCCGCCACCCGAACGACGGCAAGCTGATTTCCAACACACTTTCTTCGGGTCTAGACGACTACCCTCGTGCATCCCTCCCTTCCGACGACGAAATGCACGTGGATCTGCTTTCGTGGATGATCCGCTCGAGCAACGTTATGGCGAAGCTTGCAGACTTTATCGGCCGGGACGCTGATGTCCAGCTCTTTGAGTCGAACAGTGCTCACTTCTTCACCGGTCTGGACAAGCACCATTGGAATGAGGCGGCTCAGTCGTACTTCGATGTGGGAGAGCACAGTGAGGACGGCGTGATTGAGTATCAAGTAGCTGTACGCTGCCGCAACGAGCAGGGTCAGGTGGCCGATGCTACGGCGCCTATCGCACAGATCGAGACCAAGGAAGTCAGGTGCCCGGCCAGTCACCCCAACTTCATGTTCCCGCTGGGTGACGGTCGCGGCGGACTGCAGATGCTGCCTGTGTTCGTTCCCCGCACGACAACGCTGCAGCACGTGAAGCATGTCGGCTACGTCAGTGTGTTCCCGCTGCTCCTGAAGGTGCTGCCGGCAGACTCACCGAAACTGCTTGCGCTGCTGAAGCAGATCACGGACCCGGCGCAGCTGTGGTCTCCGTTCGGACTGCGCTCCTTGTCGACGCAGGACCAGTTCTACGAGCAAGAGAACGCTCCTGGAGACAACCCATACTGGCGCGGAGCTATCTGGATGAATGCCAACTACCTGGCTTTGGATGCGCTACACCACTACGCGCAGCCGAGTACGGGCAGCCCGTTCCAGGAGGAGTTCCAAAAGGCGTACACTGCACTGCGTAGGAACGTGATCGCCAACGTCTACCGCGAGTACGAACGCACGGGATACCTGTGGGAGCAGTACAATGGCGACATCCACGCCGGACAGCAGTACGGTCAGGGTCAGCGGTGCCACCCGTTCTCGGGCTGGACGGCGCTTGTGGTGAACATCATGGCGGAGATTTACTAGAATGGCAGGCAACATGCGTGGAATGGATGGACATTTGACTTGTTTTCTTGTCTACAGTTATTTACACAAGATAGTTGGCTGGGCAGGACAGGGGGTCCCAGTCATCGGGTTGTTCGATTCTAGACGTTGGTCGGATAAAGCGTCGAGTATACTTGTGAGCCCCAGCAGGACCCGTGGCGTCGATCGCAATCTGCGCATTAGCAGTCGCAAGTGCAAACGCTACGAGAGCGCAGTGATAAGATGCTCCATAGTGCCAACTGAGTGAAAGTTCGTCCAGGTAAGCACGATCAATGTACGTACTGCTGTAGTACCACCACGCCAGTGTCACCAATAACCCAAGAAGAGCGCTAGTAAAGCTGGAAAACGCGTGACAAGACGTGAAGTTGCGTGGGAAGAACATCGACGACAGTCCGAGACTCACAATGGCGAAGAATCCCCACAGTGCCATGACGTATTTGACGGTCTCCAATACTACAAGACACGCCACATTCTGCGCTCCTTGCATGTACCAGGTGAGTTCACCACGTGTGTGACACCAACAGGATAGTGCTTGAGTCACCACAAAGTCTTGGTTGCTAGTGTTGTCGCTCTCTAGATGTGACGGCGATAAAGCGAGAGGATCAGGACCTGCACTTGGCCAATCATCAGGTTGTCGTGAGATTTCAAGGATGGCATGAAGGAATGGTTGGCACTCGGAGCTGCCATTGCTGAGTCGAAGACAGTAGCCGTTGGGCGCGAACGTGAGCTGGTTCACTGGGTTGTTGTAAGGTTTGTTGAAGTTCTTGAGCTCGATGACCGCCCACGAGTGTAGATATACAGCAATGATCACCAGTAGTAGAACAGCCAATTGCAGTATGAATTGGAAGTTCTGAAGACCTCGCAGCATGACTGAGTTGAGCACTGGAACGATGATCAAGCAATGACAACGAAAGGCAATTTGCACTAGTGTAGCCATCTCCCGCATGCATATCAAGACGTGAGCCAATCACCGTCGAGGACGATAAGTACTAGTACCTCATAATATGGCTACATCCGGTTGCACATGACAGCCTGTGGTGTCAGTGATATATGTACTTTGGTATAGTCACCAGATGCAAGTAGCAAGCACTAGCAAAGACAGCAATGATGCTAGCTAGATACACCAGATGTGGCAAAGGGTGATCATGTTGAAGTTGGTCTCGAGAGAACCCACATCCCATTTCCGAACCCTCAAGGAACCCCTCAAGTCTTCTAGCACTATGGCAGTGTCGACATCAAGTTCAGGCTGTGACTTCGAGTGTTTGGCGATCTTCGATCCGGTATGCGCTTCGAATGGCGAGACGTTTGGCAACGCGTGCGAGTTCAACCAGACAAAATGCACTACAGGCGATGACACACTCCACATCGTCTCTGAGGGTGCGTGTTCCAGTACAAGTAACAATGGGTCTGGAGCTTCTTGTCTACAAGAGTTCTCGTGTCTAGACGTGTACACGCCCGTGTGTGGCTCCGACGGACAAACGTACAGCAACGAGTGTTTCCTGAGACGAGCTCAATGCTCGAACCCAGCGCTTACAATGGCGTCTGACGGAGACTGCGCCAGTAAAAACAGCTCAATTGCTGCTGAAGGAGGCAGTGGGGAGAGTATTGCGTTTGCCAGCTCGATGTCTGGCTCAGGAATCTGCACTGAGAGCATCTGTACGAAGGAGTTCCGTCCACTCTGTGGATCAGACGGCGTCACGTACGGCAACGAGTGTCTCTTTCAGAACGCCCAATGCACCAATTCGTCGCTCACACGAGCGTTCGAAGGGGACTGCAGCTCCGCATCGGGCTCACAGACGTCTGCGTCGATCGCAACACCAGGACCTGCCGTTGGCTCGGACGATTCAACCAACTCGGAGTCTGCTTCATCGGAGACAAATGTTGCAAGTATCTTCCACAAGAGCTTCACGTTGATCTCAATGATAGCGGTACTGATGCATTTGACGGTGCTATAGCTGCTAGCAGATACTACAGATAGCGTGGTCATTAATTTTCAAGCTCGTATTCACTCTACCAAGTTCTACATTCGCAGTCGCGACGGTTCAAAACTCATGCTGCTGTAACTGCCACTTGTGAACTGCTTTTGAGCGTACAAAGTGCTTCATGTCTTCGCGTAAGCCCCGGAAGGGCTCAGCATGGGCTCCAGACTCGACCGAGGCACTTTTCGACGACGGAATCAATGACGATGACAGTCGAGAGCGATGGAAACGAAGTCTCCAGATTCAAGAAGAGGAACAAACTCTACTGCACCGCACCGTTGTGACTTCCAAGCGACAAAACCTAGAGCTGCAATACGAACGAGTACGTTGCTTCCTGTTGCAGTCGACAACCATGAAAATGTCAGTGTCTAACCAGTTCATGTGCATCAATTGCAGGTTGCCAAGCAGCGAGCTTTCATTCGTCGTGAAAAGCGCAAATTGTTGCTGCAGCATGCGCTGTTAGCTTCTGAGCGTGAACGGTTTGAGGCTTCTCGTTCCTCCGACTGGTTCTGTCTTGCAGCATTTTCAGCAGCAAGTGATCGTCGCGTGACTGTGGACGTCGGTGGTCAACTTTTCGAGCTCTCAGCAGCAGTAGCCTCGAAAGACTCTGCGTCGTTGCTCGCTGCTTTCGTTCAGGACGATTCACCGCTCAGTTTAGCTGAAAGTGGCTGCTTCCGTGTGAATCGAGACTGGAAATTGTTCCGACACATTCTCCGGTTCCTGCGTGATGGTATTTTACCGTCCGACCCGAAGCTTCTGAGGGACTTGTACGTGGAGAGCGAGTTCTGGCGCTTTGAGTCGTTGTTGAAAGCTATTGAAGCGAAGAACTTGGATCTGTGGCAGCTCAAACAACGTGGAGACGCAAAAGCTGTAGTCAAAGACACGGATGAAGAGTTGAAGGATCCGAGTGCGTGGTGGCTGGATCCGCCGTCGTGGTGGGGGGCTACATCAGGTGGTGGCAGCAAGACCAAAGAGAAAGTAGCCAAACCTACTGTGTTGAGCACCTTCCAGAAGAAGAAGAGCTTGATAGTCAAACCAAAGTCGAAGAAAGCTGACAAGGACGACGACGAAACGGGGACGTGGTGGAAGGACTCCAAGTACAAAGGCATCGATTACTTGGACATTCTCGCGAAGGAAAAAGTCGTCAAAGACGACGCTCGAACCCCGCGTAGTCCACTAGTTACAAATCATACCTGGATGGCTTCGATGACACCCAGGAAGTAATACACGCCCAGCTGTCTACTTGTCTAATTGGCCTTGTAGGACAGGAACTCGAGTGCCAGCGACTCAAAGTGCGAGAACGGACAGAGTGGATCCTGCTTGTGACCTGCGAAACTCACGACTTCGTTCTCGTAACGTGGCTTGATGAAGAATTCGTGTGTGGCCTTGTCCTCGTACACCTCCAACGCCAGCATAGTGCCATACTCGGGCAATTGCGAGCCCACATCAATCTGTAAAGCACCCAGAAGCGCCACAATCGAGTTGTCATGTGCCGAGAAGAAGGAAATCTTGGCTGACTGCTTGTTCTCCACCACCGACTTCACAAACTCGTAGATCTCCTTCACACCGTCTTTGAACGCGCGGTAGCAAAAGTCTTTGCGGTGGTACAGACGCTGCCACAGCCACGTGTCGTAGGCTTCAACCTGCTCAAAGATCTTGCGGTCTACGCCCTCAGGGGACGGCCAGCCGTGTGCTTCACGACAAGTCAAAGCGTCACGAACTGCCGTCCAAGACAGAGGCTGATCGTCAGGAACTCCAAGACATTCACGTAGATGGAGACCCAGTTTGTCCATAGCATCACGTTCAATTTTACTCCTCAACTTCTGCACATCATCGTGCACAATGAGTTCGATCTCGTTAAAGACTTGGAGCGGGTGATTGGGCGCCAGCACATTGTGTGTGTACGTGTGCACGTAGAACTGCGGGACCTTCTTGTCACTCTGCTGGTTGTCATCATAGAAGAATCCTCGGAGCAAACACTGCACCGACTCTATGGTGCGTGGTACACTGCTGGAGAGCACGTAGACGTCCTCAACTTTGACGTTGTCGTCCACCAACTGTCCGTAGCGTTGGCGTAGCACTCGACCTTTGCTCGTCATGTGCTGGACGCCCTTCTGGGTCAATAGTCCGTAAGGAAACTGCGACTCCTTTGACGGTCGAATGACTGGAGGCTGCGTCTCGTCGGCACCCACGGGCTTGGCAGTCTGTTGCAACAGCTCAATCTGCTCCGCTGTAGCCACTTTGGAGGCCCAGAAGTCCTTCTCCTCCTGCGTCGCCTTTACCTTCGAGCCAATGGATGTTAGCACAGGCGTACGGTCTCCGTGACGGTGGAAGAGGAGTACGTGACACAATGTCAAGTCGCGACTAGAAAATGTAGCCATTATCAGAAAGGAGGAGGTTTCGGTGGACGCTTGCGGGTCTGCTGGAGGATTGCAAAGTGAGCTGACTTGAATCTCAGGTTATTATTTAATGTGTTTTACACCATTATTTGGCCGACTCAGATCGCGATACGTCATGGCGTGTCATCGAGGAGGACACTGGAGGACACGATTGGTGGACAGACACGTTCACAGCGCGGCCACTTGCAGTTGCAGGAAGTTCTCTGCCGCCTGTGCAAACACGGCGAATGGACACAACGCCGAGTGCTCGTGACCCGCGAAGGTCACCTCAACTCCTTCGAACAGCACCTTGAGGTAGAATTCACTCGTGACACGGTGTCGGAACACCTCGAAGGTCAACATGGCGCCGTACGGAGGGATCACACGTGGAACCTGCAGCTGCAGCGCATTCACGAACGCCACGAGCGAGTTGTCGTGCGCCGAGAACAGCGACAGTTTCTGCTTGGTTGAGCCCTGTGGAAACAAGTTACGAGCAACAAGAACATCTACATTGAGGATGCCACTGGCTACAACCAACGTAGAAGATAACGAACCTGCGTGACGTTGTTCAGATACGAGTAAATGCGCTGCACGCCGGCCTTGAAGCTGGACCGGCAAAAGTCCATGTTGCTATACAGGTGCTGCCACAGCCAAGCGTCGTACTCGCAGATCTGCGCGAAGAGCTGCTGGTCCAGGCCGTCCGGGAAGGCGAAGCCGTGTGCCTGATGGCAGATCAATACCTCGCGCACTTCAACGCGACAAGCAGTCAGAATCACCACCTAAAGCTCAATCGCATCACCAAGCAGCACTCACATCCCGACCAAGCGACCTGTTTGCTTGACCCCGCTCCAATAATCGCGCTGATTCGTTGCGACGCCTCGGCAAACCCCGGTGGTGCATGTTGCCTCAAGTCCTCCGCCAGCATCTTGCCGAGATCCTTGTACAACTCGTACGAGTGTTGCGGTGCCAAGCTGTTCGATTCGTCGGCGTGGATCACAAACACTTCGTCCTTCTTCAGCATTTTGTTTGCCTGCACGTTCTGCAGGAACATCCTACTATCCGGCAGCAAGTGCTCATTAGCTGCCAATTTATTGTCGGCGTCGACATGCACAAAGTACTCTGGGAAGAGTCCAGCCAGCAGACTCTGCGCCGAGCGGATGGTCCTCCGGATATTGGTGGATTGCACATGAACCTGTTGAATAGGGTCGTCAATGCCCCCCAGTAACGTCTTGTACTGCTCTCTCAGTTGTTGTCCCTTGCTTCTCATCATATCAATCCCCTTGGCCGTCAATTGTCCACAAGGCCAGCGTCCTCCTTGCTGAGGTGGCAGCGGCACCTCCAATTGCTGGCCGAAGCAGCTCTTTTCATTGCATTCCCCATTGTGATAATTGACCACTTTCGTCCCGCTGTTAAGTGCCCCAACGACGCTCAGATCCGCCAGTCGGGAGACCCACATGTTCGTCTCCTGCTGCGTCATCATCACTTTGGAGCTGATCTTGCGGCTGATAGGGGAGCGATCGCCATGACGAAACAGCACACATACATGCTCTAGGATCAAATCTTTCTCTTCAATAGGCTGGTTGTCCGCTGCGAGGCCTGTGGAGCGCGTACCAGCAGCAGCCGCAGGCGACTCCGGACGTGGAGCCATCGCCAAAAATGATAACGCAAGCTAAAATGGCTCTTCAATGTGAGGTCGCTCGAAGGTCGCTCGACGATGACATAGATCCCGGAGGTTGCTCCAGTGTTGTACACATTGTGTACCAAACACACTACGAAACCTTCACCTGTCATTTCTGATAGTAATGCTGAGCAGCTCCATACGCCGAGACGTCGTGCGCCGAGTGCTGCTGCGCGGCCTGTCGGGCTCAGCGGCCCCGCGCGCGTCGCCTGTCGTCTCTACAGACGTGAAACTAGTGCTGGAGAGCAGCATTGCCAGCCGCGAGTCGTCGCGCGCGCTCGCGGCCTTCGACAAGTTGCAACAGGAGTCCGCGACGCAAGACCCGCAGCTTCTGCAGCGTCTCGCGCTGCTGGTGGCCAAGCGCGGGCAGCCGCATGAAGCTCCAAGGGCGGCGCAGATCCTGCGACATTTGCTGAGTCGGCCAAGCTTCGAGGCGGACGACGCGACGCAACTGGCGGCCATTTACACGCTGGACGCTTGTCTGAGACAGAGGCGACTGGAGGACGCGCTATTATTGTTTCAGGCGCTTAAGGAGAAGGACATTTTGGTGGACCTTCCGGCGGTGGACAGTATGTTAAAGTTACTGGTGGACACTCACAGAGTGGACGAAGCGGTGGACATTTTAAAGAACGTTACGACGCAACAAGACGTGAGACCCACCGAACAAACGTTTCAGCCAGTGTTAATTGCAGTTATGCAGCAGAGGAGATATGAGGACGTTGTGACTCTTATTGAACATGGGAGAGCCAATGAAGTGGACTTTTCTCCAGAGGTGAGGACAATTGGAGGACAGTTGGAGGACAGAAGAATAAAAAAAATACTAACTGTGCTCTTTGTAGACGTACGATCCGTTGGTGGATCTGTCGCAGGAGCAGTACACGACGGAGAACGTGGAGCGACTAGGCACGTTCATGGAGTACGTGAACGACGCACTACGAGCAGATGGGGTGAGTGGACTGCAGTGTTGGTGGTGTTAACTGAAGTTCGTTAACGGATGAAATGGTGTTGTTTTAACAGTATTGGGAAGAGGACGACGATGAGGACGATGACAGCGAAGGAGTTGACTTTGATGATAACGAGTATGATGACGACTTTGATGACGATGAATTCGACTAGCTTAAGAAGCTTGTGAGGTATGCGCTACGACACTAATAGATGGATGGCTATAGAGCTTTTGTACCGCTCATTGGTTCACGTGTGTTGATAGATATTGTGGTGGCCAGTCTTACTACTTTACAAGGCGTAGAGTTCTCCGCCTCCACTTTTGTTTTCTCTTCCTTCAAGCTCTTGGATCAGTTGATGTGCAGTCGGACGACTCGACGGATCCTGCGTCAAACACGTGGAACCAATTCGCTGTATCCTTGGAGGACAATCCTGAGAGAACGTTGGTCGCAACGTACCAGACACGACATCTTGCAAGATCTGGACAGGCTTCACTTTGCCACCGTTCGCTGTCATCGCGTCGTGGTAAGGAATCTTGCCTGTATCCAACTCCGACAGCACCACGCCGAACGAATAAATATCTGCCTGCTCCGTGTACCGTTTGCCTTCCAGGATCTCCGGCGCTGTCCAGTACGGTGTGCCAACTCCTGCTGTCATCGTAAGGTCGACGGCTCCACGACTCACTCCGAAGTCGATCAACTTTGGCTCGAGTATGTGCGTCAGCAAAATGTTGTTGGACTTGAGATCACGGTGGATTATCGATGGAGTGCGGCTGTGCAGATACTCGAGAGCTCGAGCAATTCCGACGGCCATGTGGATTTTATCTTTGGCCCATGAGAGCAGGTCTGCGTTCTGGTGTAGATAACTCTGCAGACTCCCCATCGGCACGTAGTCAAGCACCATGATCAGGTTGTTGAGAGTGTTCCACGCCACGCCGATGAATCCGACGATATGTGGGTGCTCAAGACTGGCAGTGAGCTCAATCTCTTCAGCGAATGTTTGAACATTTTCAGCCTTTTGCTCTTTAGTCTGAAGCAGTCTTTTAACCGCAACTTGTTGTCCATTGTGCTCGCAGACCCAGACTTCTCCCGAGGATCCCTTCGACAATGCTTTTTGGTACGTGATACTCTCGTATGGAATCCGTTTATCGAGAAGGTGTTGACTACCGAGCAGAATTTTGAGCGTTCTGCACGACCCAGCACTCTCGTAGGCCCCAAGTTGCGTCGAGCGAAATGATCCCTGAGTTGTCATGATCGTCGGTCGAAGTGCTTGGTCGGGTGTGTCTGAAGCGTACTTGGGTAGCGGCACCGTGTTTCCACCCATGTACTGCGGAGAGGCTCTAGTAAGATCACAAGTGGTGGACATCGTCTCGTCAATTTTGTTCTTCGTTCTCCGTTTCCAGTACAACCACCCGAATCCAACCACTGCGATCAAGACGAAGGAGCCCAAGATGATCGGGATCAGCAACAGCATGTCAAAGCCAGAGTTTTCAGCGAATTCTTCCTCGAGCCAAGTCTTCACCCAGGCGCTTCCAGTGGGTGTGTTCATAGCTACCATTTCATCATCCGTGAACTCGTCTCTCCTGTGGCAAGGAACTGTCAACGCCCCATAACCGTCGTTTGCAGGACACACATTCCAAGCCGGGTCATCAGCCACAGCAGTTGTGTGCACAGCGTAGACGCTGTAGGAAACCTCCGTCACAGGATCTACCCAGGAGTGATCTCTAAGTCGAATGTGCGGAGTCATGTCGGGGTCTCCACCAACGGACCACATTGAGCCCAAGTAGCTGGTTGCAGCCGAATCCACGAAGGTATCAGCTACGCATCTGGATACGTTGACCATCTGAGCTCCTGAGCAGATCAACGTGTAGTAAGCCAATTCGTCGTCGGGCTGCGTGCAGTTCTTAAAAGTGCATCCTTCATTGCTGACTTCATCTTTCGGAACGGCGATGTTTGCCATGGTGTAGTCCTCCATTGTCCAGATCTGCACTGGGTCATTTGATGGAGAAATGGCGAAACCTGTGTCCCAGAGCACTGCACGTTGAACGAGTCCAGGTAAGTCGCTGAACTTGATGTCAAGGTCGCTGAGGCGGTTGATCACAGCAATGGGGACCGAGTTCAATGAGACTTTATCGTTTGTGTCTCCAGCTTTGTGACGGCTGTAAAGCTGCTGCGCTATGTCGGAATTGGTACCATCGAATACGAATGAGGAATCTGAAAGCGAAGTGGACGCCAGACTTCGCAAACTGATCGTGTGGCCTTGCACCAGACTGCACGTTGTTGCAAGAACAACCACGAACGCAGTCGACATTTTCATGGCAAATCGGCGAGTGTCGGAATGGTGAGCCGCGACCATCATGGCACTTGAAATCGGCTGGTGGCGTGGCGGATTTCCTGCGCTGGGATTTGCATCGAGTCAGAACTTGACCAAAAAGGGTCAAGGCACAGCATCAAAGCCAGCAGATGATCGGGTGCATGTGCAGCCACAGCGATGTCAGCGCAGCAGTTTGGTTTGAGGCAGTGAAATGTTCACAACCGCTCTCGCAAATGCTTGAGCTTCCTACACATCGTCTTTACCAAACGCACTGACGTCATAAGCCCGATGCTTTTAGCGAAGCTAAGGCAGTCCCGAAAACTCTAGCAGATGTACGGAACCATATTGCCGAACAACTGCAGGGTGTCTGCAGATGCTGGAACTTCCAGCATCTGCCTGGAACACACGCGTTCAAGCTGGCAAAACGTGGCGTAAGCAATCAAGAGCCAATTTCTCGGTGGGATACTGCACCGAGAAGTTTACCAACGGTGATGGTTCATATATATTTTTTCAAACTTACTCAACTATGATTCTAGTTTCTAACATTGATGTTCACTTGCTGTCACTACCCTGAAGATCTTGAACTAACTGTTGTGCGGTTGGTCTACTCAACGGATCGTACGCCAAACAAGCGGAACCAACTCGTTGTATCCGCGGTGGACAATCTTCCGAGAAACTCGGCTGCAGTTCACCAGACACGACACTCTGCAAGATTTGAACAGGTTTCAACTTGTCTCCGTCTTCCATCAACGCGTCAAAGTAAGGAATCCTCCCGGTATCCAACTCAGTCAACACGACGCCGAACGAGTAAATGTCTGCTTGTTCTGTGTATCTCTTGCCTTCCAGAACTTCAGGAGCTGTCCAGTATGGCGTGCCAACTCCCGCTGTCATGGTGAGATCGACAGTTCCACGACTCACACCAAAGTCAATGAGATTCGGTTCGAGTTTCTTTGTCAACAGGATGTTGGTAGATTTGAGATCTCGATGAATCAGAGGTGACGCGTGGCCATGCAAATATTCGAGCGCGCGAGCGATTCCGACGGCCATGTAGATCTTGTCTCGTGCCCAGGACAATAAATCTGCGTTCTTCTGCAGATAACATTGCAGATTTCCCATCGGAACGTATTCAAGTATCATGACGAGATTGTTGAGACTATTCCACGCCACGCCGATGAATTCGACGATGTGAGGGTGAGAGAGACTCGCAGTGAGTTCAATCTCTTCAGCAAACGTTTGTACCTTCTCAGCCTTTTGATTTTTGTTCTGTAGCAGTCTTTTAACCGCAACTTGTTGTCCATTAAACTCGCAGACCCAGATTTCACCCGAAGCTCCTTTTGACAACATTGTCTGGAATATGAGACTTTCATAAGGGATACGTTTACCTTGAAGGTAGTGACTGTCAAGTAGAATTTGAAGTGTCGTATTTGAACCCGCACTTTCGTAAGTTCCTGAACCAGGAGATTCAAGTGTAGCAAAGTGACTTGCCACTATTTCATGTTGATCTTCACCCCAATAAGGTAAAGCTCCGTCACCAAGTACAGGAGATTTACTCGACTTGTTAATTCTTCTTCGACGTCGATACCACACGAAAGCAATAGCAGCGATTACCACCACAATCCCCAGTACAATAGGGATCAGTAACAACATATTAAAACTTGAATTTTCCTCAGCGAATTCTTCCTCTAGCCACGTCGTAACCCACGTACTTCCACTTGGCGTATTCATAGTCTCCATCTCATCACCCGTGAAATTGTCTCTCCTGTAACAAGGCACTGCTAATGCTGCATATCCATTATTGGCAGGACATTCGTTCCACGTCGCATCTTGAGAAGCTGAAGCTGTGTGGATAGCGTAGACACTATACGCCGTATTTGAGACTGGATCTGTCCATGAATGATCTCGAAGACGGATCTGTGGGGTCATATCGGGGTCCCCACCTTGTGACCACATAACTCCTAAAAAACCCACAGCACCGTCATCTTCGAAAGTATCAATTACACATCGACTGACACTTAGCATTTGGTCACCAGAACACACCAACGTGTAGTAAGCCGTCTCATTATCAGGTTGTGAGCAGTTCTTGAATGTACATCCAGCATCACCAACTTGATCTTTCGGAATTGCGATATTTGCCATACTGTAGTTGTCCATAGTCCAGATCTGCACTACGTCATTATCAGGGGAGATGCCGAAACCGGAATCCCATAGCACCGCACGTTGAACAAGTCCCGGTAATTCATTGAATTCGACGTCAAGTTGGTTGAGTCGATTGGTTACCGTCGTAGGGATTGAGTTAAGTGAGACTTGCTCGGTCGTATCCCCAGCTTTGTGACGGATGTAAAGTTGTCGTGCGATGTCGGAATTAGTGCCATCAAACACGAAGGAAGAGGAAGAACCAGTGCCTAAGACGACTCCAAGTGCAAGCGCAGTCGCCTGCATCGCTGCAAATCTCGGAATGAGGTCACGTTACCTATTGTGTGAATTCTTATAAGATCTCAACGCAACGTTGACCATGTTCCAAACCGATCGAAAGGTAGGATAGTTGTCTGACGATATGAACCTGCTGGTTCTCGCGAAGGTAGAGAGCTGGCAGCGATGTCAACGTTTGATGACGGGCACAAGTCGACATGACGACTGTGAAAGTGTGGGATCAATACGTCGTCTGATCAATGGATAAAGTTGGTTAGAAGGAGTACACTTGTTCAGTTGTGTTGCCTTCAAGCTCTTGGATCAATTGGCTCGCAGTCGGACGATTCCTAGGATCGAACGCTAAACATGCCAAACCGACTCGTTGGATGCGTGGAGGACAATCTCGTGTAAAACTTGGTCGTAGAGTACCGTTCATGACGTCCTGTAAGATCTGGAAAGGTTTAGCTTTACCTCCACCGTCAGTCTCAGTGTCGTAGTACGGGATTTTACCCGTGTCGAGTTCCGATAATACTACACCAAAGGAATAAATATCTGCCTTGGTTGTGTATCGTTTGCCTTCCAGAATCTCCGGTGCAGTCCAATAAGGTGTACCAACTCCTGCTGTCATCGTATGATCGACGATTCCTCGACTTACACCAAAATCTATCAACTTTGGTTCAAGTTTATGTGCTAGTAGAATGTTGTTAGATTTGAGATCACGATGGATAATTGGAGTTAAGCGTCCGTGCAGATACTCGAGCGCTCGAGCGATTGAAATCGCCATGTGAATTTTGTCTCTTGCCCATGACAATAAGTCCGCGTTCTTGTGTAGATAGTTGTGTAAGTTTCCCAAAGGGAAGTATTCCATGACCAAAGCCAGATTAGTGAGACTATTCCACGCCACACCGATAAACTCGACGATATTGGGGTGAACGAGACTGGCACTCAACTCGATTTCTTGCGCAAATGCTAACACAACCTCAGCCTTCTGGTTGCCTTGGATCAACCGCTTCACTGCGACTTGGTGTCCACTGTAGTCACAGATCCAGATTTCTCCAGAAGCTCCTTTTAACAGAGATTTCTGGAACGTGAGACTGTCGTACGGAATGCGTCGTCCTTGGAGATACTGGCTATTGAGAAGGATCTTAAGTGTACTGTTGGAACCTGCGCTTTCACAGTCTCCCGCACGACTGAACAGAGACGATTGTTGCGTAAGTCGCATGGATGAATTTGCTTGACGTGTTTCCAGCTCGACAGCCAAATATGTGGGCGAGTCGACGTCAAGATCTCGTGCATCTAGTGCAGATTTCTCTGCTCTTCTTCTACATCTACGACAACAATACCATATAATTCCGATCACGAAAAGTACCATAACAGCACCCAAAATGATCAGAACCAGTGTCAATGTTCCGATACCGGAATGTACAGCGAATTCCTCATCCAACCAGGTCGTCACCCACGTTGTTCCTTCTGGTGTGGTCATCGTTGCTGCCATTTCGTCAGTGATATTATCTCTTCTGTAACAAGGTACTGCTAGCGACGCATAACCATCATCAGGAGGACATTGATCCCAGGTTGCATCCAACGAATTGGGGACTGTATGAACAGCATAGAGACTGAAGGAGTCGTTCGAGACTGGATCTGTCCACGAATGTTCTCTCAATCGAATCAACGGAGTCATATCGGGGTCTCCTCCTCTCGACCACATTGCACCTAGAAATCCAACAGCACCATCGTCTTTGAAGATATCAACTACACAACGAGATACACTGAGCGTCTGAGTACCCGAGCAGATTCTTGTGTAGTACGCAGTGATATCGTTGGGCTGGGAACAGTTCTTAAAGGTGCAACCAGCACCACTAACCTCATATTTTGGCACGGCGATGTCGGCCATGGAATGGTTGTCCATTGTCCAGATCTGCACTGCGTCATTGTCAGGTGAAATAGCATATCCAGAGTCCCAAAGAACCGCACGCTGGACAAGTCCAGGTAAATTGGTGAATTTAGTATTCAGAGACTTGAGTCTGTCCTTCACAGTGGCGGGGATTGAAGTGAGCTCAACATTATCTCCAACAACCCCAGCTTTGTGACGGATGTAGAGCTGTCGAGCAATATCCGAATTGGAGCCGTCAAACACGAAGTCATCCGACGATACAGGTGAAGTTGACTGCAGACTTCGGAAAAGCATCGAGTGATCTAGTGAGAAGCTCGAGAATGTTGCAAAATAGACTGAAAGAACTCGAAGTTGCATGCTTCCTGGAATGGGGAATGCTTGAAGACACGTGTACGTGGGGATGAAGTCGTAACGGATCTCTCCGAGAATAAGGAGGTTCAGTATCTTGCCCGAAAGGGGCCAGTGTTTCAACTGAGCACCGATGGGCACACTTTGAGCTGCAAGTTACAATGTGGTAGTATCCAGCTTACACGTGCGACTTTCACTTTGCTGGACGACAATGCAGTTCATCCCCTGTCACGAAACGCTCTGCAGAGGTGTGAGTGAATCCTAAACTTACCGTCAGACCCAGCAAATCTCTACTTTGACGAGAACCCGACGACATGTCGTGAAGACGCTACAATGTGAAGACTTCACAAGTTAGTTCCTCAGTTATGGATATCTTGTCCACTGGTTGAAGCCACCAGCGGGAGTCTGAGGTTAAGGCGGCCACGTGAGGTCTCAGGTTTTGTCTTCTATCGCTCACAAGGAAGCTCCAGATGGCATCTTTAGTCCACTTCCCTCAAATGAATATCACCGACGTTGACGGCTAGATGGCCGAGGTAAAGTCGTACCATCGAATACAAATTGAGAACTCGAAGACCAGATCAGACCGCGTACCTGCGTACTGATGCTGTGTTGAACACCTGCAAGTATATACTCGACTGCACGGAAGCAGTGCTCGGAAAAAATAATTATAATAAAATAATTATAGTATCATATTGACGGAACAACGGATTATTGGATTTCCAAGCTTCCCGTATAATATCAAATTGTACCAATAATAAGTATATTGGATTTATACCAGATTCTTAAGCTAAACGTCTTACTAAAATCTAGAAAATAGTAGTAAATACCCTACAATACCACCAATAATATACCAATTATGCGGAATAATTATTGCAATTACTTATTACGGGAACCTCCAGATATGGAATAACGGATTATTTTTTCCGCATAATCCAGTATTTTATTTTCCAAGCACTGCACGTAAGTTCGCTGTATGCACTAGAGCATTTCAGTATTGGCTGGACTAGTAGATTTATTGCTCTACGTCGCTATTGCTATCACTATTCCTCCCTTCGAGTAGTCGAACCAGTTCCTGTGCAGTCGGACGATCTGAAGGATTCAGCGAAAAACAAGATGTAGAGGTTCCGGCAGAGGTTCCGACAGCGTCGGATGAGTCTCCGTTTCCAATTGGACCCAGACTGGAACTTCCAGTCTGGAACGTATGCAGAGTCTCAGCAAACCCACGCCATGGACAAACATCGTCTCATCTGAAAGAAGCACACGTCCAATGCTTTTCAATGCTGCCCTGGTCAGTAGCGATTATGTCTTGGACACTACTACATGTACACTTTCGTATGGGTTCGCTTACACCTGTTCCTCTTGAACCCAAAGGCAGGCCCAGCGGTCTCCGCTGGCGGTTCTGACCACTGGATTTGCGCCATTCCGCAATATGGGACTCTGAGTTCGCCATTAATTCGAAATTCAACGCTGTTCAGATGTGGACATTGGGGAACCACAACATGTTCGCTTTGGCACTCACGCTGGACGAGTACGAAACCGCTGGTTGTGTTGCTAAGAATTGCACGGAACCGGACGATACCGTCATGTATGAGAGTTACCATTGCAATGGGGCACAAATGAACAATGCTGCAAAGTGCGTGGTCCAGGAATTCCAGGATGACAAAACATACAATGCGGCCATGTGGGGTATTGGTGGCAACATTGAGGCAACCCCCACTATTCGCATGGCCAAACGTGACTGGACGGATAATGGAGAACGCTACATTGTATGGCTCTTCATACTGCGACATTGGAGAATGAACCAGGCTACAATGAATGTCCAACCAGCTCCATGAACGGAGATTATGGGTCGGTAGTGTTTCCTTGCAGGACAACGGCCAACCTTACAGCGGAGAATAAAGAGGAGATGAAAATTGTCACGGGAAGTGACTGGGTCAATGAGTGGTTGCTAGCGGACTACAAAGAGTCGGCGAAGAAGGATTCGAACGGATTCAACATGTTATTGTTGATTCCGATCATTCTGGGTGCATTGGTGATCGTTGCGTTGATCTGGTTGGTGTTTTATTGCAAGAGGAAGCGACAACAACGATACCTACTGATGACACGCCGTATCTGGCTCCTACTCCAGTGAAAAGCTTTGATCAAAGAGATACTACCGCTCGACCGACGTTAGCTGTTAGTGAAGATATGACAACTGCTACGTACACAGGCGCCGACCAGACGATTTAGTTCCCAGCGGGGTATGGAGGTGATTTTGTGTCTGCTGGCTCAAACACTACGTTGAAAGTGCTTCTGACTAGCGAATATCTCGTTGGAAGTGCATTCCAGTCGAGAATTTAATCCTCGAGAAGGCTCTGTCAAAGGGGGCGAATGGGGAGGTTTGGATCTGTGAGTATTATGGACAGAAGGTTGCAGCCAAGCGTCTACTTCAAACCAAAGAGAATAAAGCCGAAGACGTGCATGAGTTTGCTCTGGAGATTGAGTTGAACGCCCATTTGAACCATCCCAATATCAGTGCATTCATTGGCGTCGCATGGAGTAGTTTGAACAATTCGACGATGGTGATCGAGTATTTCCCACTTGGAGATCTTCAAAGGTATCTGAAGAAAAATGCAGATTTGTTGTCATGGGCGGGAGATAAAATCCACATGGCTGTTGGTGTTGTTCGAGCACTAGAGTATCTTCATGGCTACTTACCACCGATAATTCATCGTGATCTCAAGTCCAAGAACATTTTACTCACGAAACAGTTAGAAGTGAAGGTAATTGACTTTGGAGTAAGTCGTGGACGTCTGGACAACACAATGACGGCACGTGTAGGCACCCCTTTCTGGACAGGATCAGAGATTTTGGAAGGCAAACGATACTCCGAGCAGGCAGATATTTACTCGTTTGGTGTTGTGTTGTCAGAGCTGGACACTTGCAAGATCCCGTTCCACGACTGCGTGGGGTCAAATGGTAAGAAAGCCAAACCGTTCCACATCCTCCAAGAAGTGATGTCGGGTACTCTACGTCCGAGTTTCTCGGAGGATTGTCCGTCTCGAATCCGGCGTATTGAAGTCTTGTGTTGTCAACACGATCCTGCACGACGACCTACCGCCGCTCAACTCGTTCAAATGCTGCAAGGCGAGTAAACAAGTTAACCTTAATTTGATTATCTTTAGTGTAAGCTATCCTATCCTTTTTCATCTTTGTATAAGCGCATGGGCTGCGCTTCAGCCTTCCAGTAGTCTAACAAGCCCCGAAGCCGACGGTCTCAACTTCGGATCGTGCTGGAAACACGCGTCTGCTGCTCTACGAATTCGCTGGGGACATCCAGCAGAGAGATTTGGTCTCAATTTGCCATCGACAACCTCCTTGAGGATGTGGAAAGGCTTCATCTTCTCTCCATTTGCTCCCAAAGCGTTGTGGTACGGAGCTTCACACGTGTCCAGCTCCATTAGCAGCACTCCGAATGAATAAATATCTGCCTTCTCCGTGTACTCGGTGCTTTCAAGCACCTCCGGTGCAGTCCAAAAGGGTGTACCAACCCCTGCCGACATATCGTTAGGCACCCATAGCCGACTAGTTCCAAAGTCGATCAATTTCGGCTGCAACCTCTTAGTTAACAAAATATTGCGAGCTTTGATGTCACGGTGAATGACCTCACGACTGTGTAAATAATCAATCGCTCTTGCGATTCCAATGGCCATGTCGATTTTGTCACATGCCCAAGTCATCAAGTCACCTTTCCGCTTCAAATACTGTTGCAAGTCTCCTCTAGGAAGGTACTCTTCCACCATAGCCAAGTTCTCCAAGCTGCTCCACGTCACACCAATGAAACGTACAATGTTGGGGTGATTAAGACTGGCAGTCAGTTGAATCTCGTTTGTAAACTTCTCCGTCTCCAGGAACGTGTGTTTCTTCGTCTGTAATAACCTTTTGACAGCCACCTTCTTACCAGCATAGCGACATGCCCACACCTCACCAAAAGCTCCTCGTGAAAGCAGTCGACCAAGTTCAATCCGTTCCCAAGCAATCCGCTTCCCAACCAAATTGGAATCAGTTGTCAGCGTGTACTGCACATTGTCTGCAGCAGAGTAGCGACAGAAAGTCTCGCGTAGTGCAGGAATCGACTCGCGATCAGCTTGAATCGAGTCTCGGAGTGACGGCATAGACTCTACGATCGGAGACATTGATGCTGATTCTCGAAGGGTAGGCAAATGGTCTCGAGTTGGTCGGTTCGATGGTCGGTCACTCCAAACTTCCGATTTACTTCGTGCTGCTGGGGTTCGAGCTGTCGATTGATGTGTTGCCGCTGAACGTGAGCCCCGAGTTGAAGACGGACGCGTCCGAGCTGATGATTGACGCTGTGCAGGGTTCGAACTCCGAGCTGAGGATGGTCGAGCAGCAGGAGTAGACGATTGACGTCCTTCACGAGTAGAGCTCCGAGCTGAAGATTGACGCGTTGCTGTAGTCGAAGTACGGCGAGTTGATTGTGTTCGAACTACAGATACAGCACTGCGAGCTGTCGATTGATTTCGTGTTCCTGGTGTTGAACTGTGAGCTGCTGGCACTGTTCCTCTCCGAGTGGCTGGAACGTTGGTTTGGACGACAGGAAGACTACCTCGAGCTGCGGCTGGGACAATAGTTCTTGAGACTGGCGCAGTGTTTCGACGAGGACGTGGTAGAATTTCCTCGATTATAGGAGATGGTTCTTCGACTGGACTGTCGTCCGCTCCAGGCAGGCGAAGCGTACGATTGAACTCGCCAATGGTTTCTTGTTCTGTACGACGAAGACTTGTCCTGTTGTCTCTTTGCCGAGGCGCAGCAAGTGGACCAAACGGCTTCGACTTGCGACTGGAATCGCAGTCACTATCAGCAGGAGAATTACGCTGCCAATACACCGATCGTAGTCTTCGACGCTTCTTGAACACAGCAAAGAAGATCAATACAGACGCCCCCAGAGCAGCGAGGATGATCGGAATCAGTAGCCAGAGGTTAAATCCGCTACCGTCGCTCTCAGACTCGCTGCTCACTACTGTATCTGAAAGCGGTTGGTACTGTTTGATCCACGTCGTCACCCAAGGACTGTGAACTGGCGCCGACATGACTGCGACAATATCCGACGACGTATTACTCATCGGATAGCATGGCACTACAAGTGATCCATAACCTCCTTTGTTACACGTTCCGTACGCCGGCTCCGCGTCTGCAGTCATTGTGTGCACAGCATACAACAAGTACGAATCATTAGTAGACGAGTCAAGCCAGCCGTGCATCACTGCGCGGATTTCCGGCACCATATCGACGTCACCTCCGTCCGACCACATCGCGAGGTGTGAACTCGTGTCCGAATCGAAGTTGTCCATTAAACACTTGGCCGCTGTCAGCATCTGCGTCCCTGTGCAGTATTTGTTGGCATTGTACGTCGTATCGTCCGGTTGACTGCAGTTCAAAGCTGTGCATCCTGTCGTGTCGAATTCCACCTTGGAGACGGCCAACTTCGCCATTGATCGACCTCCTAGCGTCCAAATCTCCACCGCGTCGTTCTCAGGCGAAATGACGTATCCAGAGTCCCAGAGTAATGCTCGCTGTAGTAAACCAGGCAGGTTGTCGAACGATACGTTCAATGATGCAATTCGCGTCGTAACCACCGCTGGAATCGTGTTAGGCACACACTTGTGGATGGATTCACCTGCTGCGTGTCTTAAGTAAAGCTGTCGGGCGATGTCGGATGTGGAGCCGTTGAAGACGAACGAGTCGTTAGTTGGCAGCTCGGAACCAGCTTGAGCCTCGGACGTGAAACTCAAGCTCAATTCACGTTGCGTGGCATCAGAAGCGACGAGATCTGTCAATGTCGCCGCCAAGACGACTGCGACTAACGCCGCGAGTCGCGCCATGCTACGTCGTGGTCGTGACTCAATCGTTAAAACTTCTTGGACACAGGCAGTGTATTCCGAACTGATCGAGTGTTGTTCACGACTCATTAACCCACACTTGAAAGCACTGTCAGGGCTGCCTCCGACACTCGATTGCAGGTGGAAGAGACAAAGCTTTTCAGAGATTGATCAGACACGATGTTTCAAACTTTGTCTGGATGCCGTTCCACAGTGCTTCCACTTCGATTTGCCAAAGTTCTGGAAAAACTTGGAGCGTTGCGGTCACTCAGCGGTCAAGCGACCTCGATCAAGCCCAAAGTCATCGGCACGAAAGATGCTGTCGGCATCCACCCGCTTTCCAGGATGTATAGTAACCAGAAGCTGAGTGAGGTGGATCGAAATGGAACTCTACGTTTCGATGGATCATCGGCAGGTGCAAATTCGAGATACGGAGGCATCTTCGGATCGGGCGTTTGCATGGCTCAGATGGACATCATCTCGCCTGTAAGTTTCACCCCCCAAGTCGAAAGTACATGTACACTCGTGCCGGCCGATCCATTTCCAAGTCTTTCCCAGGTCTCACAGTCCACTCGACTGGGCTCTGCGCATGAGGCTATCGTCGAGTTCGAGATCCAACCCACCGCAACGGACGGCAGGCCGCAGACGTGTAGGTATACGATACATGTACGTATTTCTAGATATTAAAATATCTGTACAGATACGAGCGAGCTGCTCTGTAAAAACCATTTTTTTCCTGTACATGTATGGAGAGCTGTGATTTTATCGCAAACAACTTGGTGTCTCAATCTTTCGCGCATATTTGCCATCAACACACATGCCTGCTTACTGCCCCATTTAGCGGCGTTACTACCTGGCTTCGTACTACAAGTGTGTGTACGAGCCAAGTTCTACTATCCATCGGCCTTTGGAGAATTTGCAATCGTAAATTTCACTTGAGCTGGTGGCCATTTGTTCGGCCGTCATATGCTGCGTGAGCGGACACTGGGGACACAGCTGTGTCCATTTTGACCACACAAGTTCATAGTGAGCCACATCAACACGACATCGTGAGCGGAGGTGGCACAGCAACACTTCGCACGTCACGTTGCTGCTACATGTAGTACAACATGAACAAAAGATTGCTCGCTGAGCGCCCGCCACACGAATGCTCGATGGCGTCAGTGTCGCGTTGATACATTTACCTGCAGACAACTGGATGTACATCGATAAGCTCGACCGTCTCAACTGAAGCAGGTCGTCGAGACGGAGGAGACGCTACCTGCTGAAATGCTTTGAATGGCGTGGAGTTCTCCCCAACGAAGTGCCAACCTGCAGTCCATTCATTTATTAGGTGACTCTGAGCTCTATAGACGCATGTTGCAATTCGCTGGTCGAAAGTCTCTGCAAAGATGGATTTTGGCATTCGAGGGTACTGCAACCACCCCTTCTTCGTCGAATGGATCTCCACGAACCAAATCAACGTCCCCAAGGCCCACCAGTACCAAGCGTGGATTTGGTCAGTGGATGGCTCCAGCATACCCGCCAACATTTTCCGATTCCTACTTTCATACTTCCTTTTCCAACCTCCTTCTTCTCACCCCCCTTATTCTGCGCTTTCCAAAGCGCTTACTCTTATCTCCATCCTCTCGATTCCCACTCTCGGATGGTTCATCATTTGGCTCATGTTGCCACACCTTTCATCTCACCGCACCTCGGAAACGGAGAATCTTGTAGGAGGTAATTCCAAAGTTAAAGCGAAGGATAGGAGTGCGCTGCTTCGCTTAAGCACAGCATACAGTCCGAGTCTCTATGTCGCCATCAGTCCCTTTGAGTTGGAGAGTGTACTCGTCGCAAGTATCCGGAAAGAAGACGTAAATAATCTTGACGTTAGGATAGTCTTCGACATTGTACACTGGTTGCCGTAACGAGTGACTTCGAGGAACAGAATTAACCATGCACATCGTACTGATATTGAGTAGTTGCCTCTAGACATCCGCTTGTTGTACCGCAGTTGTGATCTCAGTTTCATTCAGTTGATTTGACTTGAGCTCGTATCCATATTTTATTTCATTGCTGCTGATGGTGTCCAGTCTTCGGTTTTGCTTATCGTAGGGATCTCGAGCTTCCGCGAGGACATTCTTGTTTGAGACGTTGTTCGCCTTGAAAATCTCCCGAATCGATGCGTATAGTTCAAACTGGAACACAGATTCGCTGGGAGATAGCTTATTGTTCACATCCACTTGTCGAATCGATACCGGATTCATAACCCGAAGTGAGACAGCGAACAACTCGAGCGGATCATCAGCAGTTGCAACAACGCGGATTTCGCGGATGGGTAAAGCTTCTAGGCACCGTTGTATCTCCTTATTGTGGGTCTACATACAGCCCAAAACTTGGCCACTACAGGCGGTGAATCCAAACTTGTTGAAGTGCATGCCGCAGAAGAAGACGTCCACATCCGCCACGAGGCTGCCAAGCCCTGGCGTCAATGCATAGCCGAGGAAAACAACGGTCGCCAGGATGGTAAGATAGCGCAGACGCTGGTTGATTGTAGTCATGGCTGCGACATTAGCACGGCAGACACTGCGATTGCCAGCACCGAAGCCCACAATGAACCGGTAGACGGATACTCGATGGCAGACCTCGCCCCGCCTCGAGATGCTGTCGATGATGCCGGATGCACATTCGTGGACTGTGTGCAGCCTAACAACGTCACGGCCTCTTACGTTCAAGGAGGCACTGGGAACCAAATGCTCAGTGTAGCACGCTGCGTCGTAGACACATTCGAGGACTCAGATGCAGCGGGATTTTTAGGTGCGATGCGGTCGAATGGCGGTGAAGCTACTATGACACCTCAGATTCGACTTCGGGATCATTCGTGGACGGATCCGGTTTCAAAAATTCCTTACAGTGTGTACGCAGTTCATACTGATAGCAGTGCCGACGAGGTGACCTGGAATCAATGTCCTGATAGTGACAAGTACGCTTCGTTGACTGTGCCATGCTACAGGAGCGGCAAGGTGACGGACGAAATCGTGGCTACGATGGCCAAAGCTACTGGGAGCGTCTGGGTGACGACGTGGCTGAAGGAAGAGTTTGCTGGAGATTCCAGTTTTGATAAGCTCTTGTTGATTCCGATCATCGGTGGTGTCTTTGTTGTGATCTGTCTGGTTGGTTTCGGTTGGTTCTGCTGGCAACGCAGAGAGAAGGCGAAAGCACACACGGAATTGATATTTGCTGCAGGATCCCCGAACTTCGAGGAGGTAGGCACACCATCCGTAGGGACCGATACAACAAGCCAACCATCGTCTCATGGCTCTCTATCTTTGAAAGCTGAAAGCTTTCAGAGACCAGGGTCCAACTGCACACTCCGAATCTTGTTGGGCAGCGAGAACCTCCGAGGGAGACGCATTCCCTACGATAGCCTGAAGTTTGACCGAATACTTGCAAAAGGTGCTTCGGGAGAGGTCTGGATCGCCAAGTACAAGGGACAAAAAGTAGCTGTCAAAGACTACTACAGACCAAAGAACAGAAAGCTGAAAATGTGCAGGCTTTTGCGGAAGAGATCGAGCTCACTTTCCAGTCTCGTTCACCCTCATATCGTAGAATCGAAGGCGTGGCGTGGAGTAGTCTCAATAATTTAGTCATGGTGCTGGAGTACATTCCGGCTGGAAACTCACGCAACTTCCTCTACCAAAACGCGGACCATTTGTCGTGGGCCCGCGATAAAATTCACATTGCCACCGGAATTGCGCAAGCTTTGAGGTATCTCCACAATATTTCATTCACCGCGACCTCAAGTCGAACAACGTGTTGTTAACTCAGCAACTGGAGCCCAAACTCATTGACTTTGGCATTAGTCGGGGGTTAATGGACCCCACAATGACAGCAGGGGTGGGCACGCCATATTGGACAGCGCCAGAGGTTCTGGAAGGCAAAAGATACACCGAGAAAGCAGATATTTACTCATTTGGAGTGGTGTTGTCGGAGCTGGAAACTGAGAAGATTCCTTACCACGAGCTGGTGGCAAACAGAGGAGGAAAACTGAAGCCGTTCCTCATCTTGAAAGAAGTCATGGCTGGCAGACTGCGCCCAAGTTTCTCAGGAGAGTGCCCGTCACGGATACGGATGATTGGCTTAGCATGTATGGCGCATTCTCCAACGAATCGTCCAACAGTTCGACAGGTACTACAAGCGCTTGAAGCTGTTTGCTGAAGGATCTACTTTAAATGAAGGACTGTAGGCTACAAGAGGTACATCTGTAGCTCTTGATGAAGAATTAAGACGAGTAGGGTAGACATTTGGTTAATACTGGGATAGCAGTTGCCTGAAAGGTGCTGCTGCACAGCCCAAATCAGGTAATTCACACTACTTGACGCGTACATGTAGATTACGGAATGGAGTGTCTACATGTAGTGTTCACAATTTCCGAAATCGTAGCGTGTGATTGATAAGTTGGCTACTCAAAGTAGCAACTTCTGAGCTTGGTTTGTTGAATGTGCTTGTCTATTTTATAATCAATTCGTATTCAGGGCAAAGGTGACTGAAAGTTCAGCTTTCATGCTAGCCAGTCCGAAATTCGCTTGAGCATTTCCACTACGTGAACAGCCGTAGGTCGTAAGTCTGGATCATGCTGGCAGCAGGCCGCAGCAATTCGGTGAATTTGTTGCGGGCCTTCTTTCGAGAAGCTTGGATGCAATGTTCCCGCCATCACATCTGCCAGGATCTTGAATGGCTTTTGACTCTTCCCCTCCGGCGTCAACGCGTCGTGGTAAGGCAGTTTTCCCGTGTCTAGCCAGACAAAATCACTCCAAACGAGTAAATATCTGCCTGCTCCGTGTATCGATTCCCCTCGAGAATTTCCGGTGCAGAGCAGTACGGCGTTCCAACACCAGCCGTCATGGAATTGTCTTGTCGGCCTCGACTTACACCAAAGTCAGTCAGTTTGGGATCGTGACGTTTAGAGATCAGGATGTTCTTTGATTTGAGATCGCGGTGAATCAGCGGTGGAGAACGTGCGTGTAAGTACTCCACTGCAAGAGCGATCCCAATAGCAATGTGGATTTTATCCTTGTTCCACAGCAATAAGTCAAAATTCCTGCTCAGATATCCTTGCAAATCTCCAAGTGGGTGAAACTCTAGCACCATAATGAGGTTGTCGAGACTGTTCCATGCAACGCCCACGAATTCCACAATATTGGGGTGAACTAAGCTGGTACTGAGCTGGATCTCCTGCGCGAATCCCTCCACTTCGTCAGCTAAATGGATTTTGTTCTGCGGCAGTCGTTTTACAGCCACCTGCTGTCCAACCAAGTCTGCTAGCCACACTTCTCCATACGCCCCCTTTGACAAAATGCGTTCGAAGACAATACTGTCGAATGGAATTCGCTTCTCAACCAGCAACTCACCAACAAGCGTCTTCTTAAGTGTCATGTTAGACCATTCGTCTTGGTTTGACAATGTGGTTTTGTTGAGCATAGCGATGGTGGTGCAAAGTGATCCATTTTCACGAGAGTTTGTGCTCCTAACATCGCGATTAAGATTTTTAGAAGAAGACTGCGTTCCATCAGATAAAATTCCACCAGCGTGCTGCTTTCGCCTACGTTTGACGAGTAGTAGGAATCGCAGCAGCCCGATAAGAACGATAACCACCGATAATTGGCACTAACAGTACTTCGTTGAAGTCACTGGTGTCGTTTGTTGAGTAGTCTTCCTTATGCCAGCGAGAGACCCACGCGTTACCTTCAACTTGTACCATGGCCTCCTTCGTCGCATTGGTGATATTTGCCGTTGTAAAGCACGGTAACACCAACGACCCGTAGCCGTCATTCTGAGTTGGAGCTGGGCATGTGTTCCACGCAGGTTCATCATCTAGATCTAGTGTATGGATGGCAAAAACAGTGTAGGAACTCTTATCGCGTTGATCTTTCCACTCGTGCTTCCGGACATGTGGAGTAGGAATCTCAACAAGGCTCCCACCGGTGACCCACATAGCAGCATGGATCTCCTCACTGTTGTCAACAAAGTCCTTAACAACACATCGAGCAGCTTGAAGCATCTGTGCACCACCACACTATTCATTGCTGTAACTTGTGCTGTTATCCGGTTGAGTCACGATTTTTCCTCGCATCCGACCGCTTGGAACTGTTTAAGTGGAACTGCGAGATCTGCCATCGAGTGGTTCTTAAGCGCCCAAATCTGCACTGGGACGTTGCCGTCTGCCAGACCGAAGCCGGTATCCCACAAAAGTGCCCGTTGTGCGATACCTGGTAAATTATCCCATTTCAGATCTAACTCATCCAGTCGATCCTGAATAGCAGTGGGAATGTCGAAGTTGTCGAAACTCGGTGCCGAGTCTCCAGCTTTGGCTCGGAAATACAACTGACGAGCAAGGTCAGAGTTGGTACCGTCGAAGACGAAGGAGCCGTCATGTGAAGGAAGCTCTGCATCTGCGTACGAAACTTTTAGGTGTCCGTTGCTGGACCCCATTCTGCGAATGAATAATCTTGAAAGAGTGCGAAGCAATTGAGACCAAATGATATTTTCGATCTTGGCCATATCTGCTCTATACAGCTGAACTCTACAACGTACCAACGTGGCTGAAGCCACGGCTTCATCTAGCAGCTGGCATATGAAGACATCCAACATGCCAAAACCAGCAACTTATATTTGCTTGTTAGAGATGAGTTAAGTAATGTTTCACTCTTCATACACTGCGTGAAAACACTCAGAACATTCTGAGATCATGACAGCATCAATCCGCCTCTTGCAACATCTTCACTACCCAAGCAGCGGTCGGTCGTCGTGTAGGATCTTGCTGACAACAGGCCACACCAATGCGTCGGATTCGTCGAGGACATTCTGCCGAGAAACTTGGACGCAGAACCCCTGCCATGACGTCTGCCAAGATCTGGATTGGCTTTGGCTTTGTGCCTCCAGACGTCAGTGCATCATGATACGGAACTTTTCCAGTGTCTAGCTCGGACAAAACCACTCCAAACGAATAGATATCGGCTTGCTCGGTGTATCGCTTGCCTTCTAAGATTTCAGGAGCTGTCCAGTACGGTGTGCCGACTCCAGTCGTCATGGAATTTTCCTGCCGAACTCGACTCACGCCAAAGTCGATGAGTTTGGCTTCCAACATTCTCGTCAGCAAAATATTCTTTGACTTGAGGTCTCGATGGATGAGTGGGGGAGTGCGAACGTGCAGGTATTCAAGGGCCTGAGCTATTCCAACAGCAATATGGATTTTATCCCTGGCCCAGGACAGTAAATCACCATTCTTGTGCAAATAAGTTTGCAGATCTCCCATAGGGAAGAATTCGAGCACCATGACCAAGTTGTTTAGCGTATTCCACGCAACTCCCACAAAGGAGACGATATTTGGGTGAACCAGACTGGCACTGAGCTCGATCTCCCGTGCGAATCCCTCTACTTCATCCGCTGGGTGATTCTTGCTCTGAAAGAGGCGCTTTACAGCGACTTGTTGGTCTTGATAGTCACAGAGCCACACTTCTCCGTTTGCCCCCTTTGAAATAGGTCGTTTGAAGATGACAGCGTCGTACGAGATGCGCTTCCCGACCAAAACCTCGCTGCTATGAAGTAGTTTCATCGTGACATTTGACCCAGCGCTGAATTCTCCGTCGTACGAGGATTTCAGTCGAATTGTCTTGTCAACTCCTTTGTACGTCGCTGTCTCTGAGTCTTCAATCGTTGGAGCAGTAGATCTTCCTCGTGCAGAGTCATCAACTAGGAGATCGACATCCCTGCAGCCGTGATAGTAACTCTCCCCACAAACCGGGGATGCTTCAAGGGTGAGTTCGTCAGCCTTGGCTTGGCGTTTACGCTTGCAGCAGATGAAAAGCCCAACAAGCCCGATAACGACAATGACCCCAGCCACGATAGGCACAATCAACATCAAATTGAACTTGCTATATGTCGAACCTGCTGACGCTGAGTAGTCTTCCACAAGCCATCTAGAGACCCACGCATTACCAGTAACTTCTCGTTTGGAATTGTTGAGTTCTGTCGTGATATTTGCTGTCGTGATGCAGGGCAAGACGAGAGAGCCGTAGCCGTCGTTCTCGTCAGCCGTGGCACACTCGTTCCATGCAGGCTCGACATCCAATTCGACTGTGTGGATAGCGAACACGATGTACGAATTGTGGTCGAGACTGTCATTCCACGCATGCATTCTTACTCGTGGAGTCGGGACCACCACGGGATTGCCACCAGTAACCCACATTGCGAGATGTATATCGATGTTATCAACAAAATCCTCCACAACACACCTGGCGGCTTTGAGCATTTGTGCTCCAGTGCACTGGTGGTTACTGTAAGCGATGGTGTCGTCTGGCTGTTCGCAGACTTTTTCGTCGCAGCCAACACCTTCGAACTGAGTTTTTGGTATAGCTAAATTCTTCATGGAGTGGCCATTCAATGTCCAAATCTGCACGGGTTTATCGTCTGGGGTGATGCCGAAGCCAGAATCCCACAGCAGCGCTCGCTGGGCGATACCAGGTAGTTTGTCCCAGTCGAGGTTTAGCTCATCAAGGCGTTTCTGTAGCGTTGGTGGTATGTCGAACTTGGCAAACTGTTCTGCTGAGGCTCCAGCCTTGGCACGGAAGTAAAGCTGCGTAGCGAGATCCGAGTTGGTCCCGTCAAAGCTGAAGTCGGAGCTGTTGGACGGTAGCTGAGCATTTGAGTACGAAGCTAGAAGACGATGTTCTTCCATCTTTGAGACCAAAGATGAAATGACGAGGTTTCACAAGGGTTCACTTGCCGTTTGGGGCAAGTGAACCGTTAAAACACAACGATCTACAACTCATTCGTAGCCGTTGCACTGGAGTTCCGTTTCAACTACTGGCACGATATTGTCAGTTGACTTGCGACTTTAAACTCACTAGAGCGAATGGCTTACAGTTGAATCATCTGTGAATACTATGAAGTCAACAGAACCACGCCGATTGTCCTATTCGGCGTGGGATCGTGATATTTACTAATAAATGATCGTGCAATTAGTGCCATTTTTGAATGAATTTAGATGACTTGCAAAAGCAGAGGTGATTTGCTCATGCATACAACTTCCAAAAAGTTTAGGTTCACTACGTTGGTACTGTAGCGCATTGAATATTTCCGATCTTCGTCCGCGGTTGAGCACGGACGCATACCGAGACACGCTTTAGCAATATATCTGTAAACCGGCACATACGGAGGTAGCGCGTTCATAGAGATTTTTTTTCCCTGTAGACATTGTATTGCTCAAAGTGGACACTAGGTAGTACGCTTCAATTGACCTTACGCAACTCAACAATAACAAATCTGGGGCAACCTACTTGTCCTCTAAGAGCATTCTCACTGTACCGGTTGCGGTTGGCAGTCGGACCGGATTATGCTGGCAGCAAGCGATACCAATGCGCCATATTTTACCAGGACAGTCGTCCGAAAACCGTGGGCGGAGCATGCGTGCCATCACATCAGCCAGAATCATGATTGATTTAGGAGTCGACGCGTCATGGTATGGCAGCTTGCCGGTATCGAGTTCCGAAAGTACAACTCCGAAGGAATAGGTGTCGGCCTGCTCTGTGTAGCGCTTGCCTTCTAGGATCTCCGGGGCCGTCCAGTACGGCCACCAATCATGGAGTACTCGTGGCGGTTGCGACTCACGCCGAAATCGATCAACTTCGGTTCCAGGCGTTTAGTCAGCATAATATTCTTTGACTTGAGATCGCGGTGAAGGAGCGGTGGGCCTCTGGTATGCAAGAATTCAAGAGCACGGGCAACTCCGACTGCGATACTCATCTTGTCCCTGCCCCACGACAATAAGTCAGCATTCTTAGCCAAACACTCTTGAAGATCTCCAGTAGGGAATAATTTGAGAGCCATCACCAAATTATTGAGGGTATTCCACGCGACACTGACAAAGCCGAACTCCTTCGCAAAAGCTTCAACCTCTTCAGCTCGAGACGTTTTCGTTTGCAAGAGGCGCTTGACGGCGACCCGCTGGCATTGATACTCGCCAACCCAGACCTCCCCGATAGCTCCCTTTGACAGCGCTCGTCCGAAGATAATGCATGTGTTCTCGAATGGTACACGATATCCGTTTAGGAACTCGTTGTCGAGAACAATTTTTAGTGTGGCGTCGGAACCGGAGTGAAGTCAATGTCGAAGCCAGAACCTCGTCTCATCCCACCGCTAGCGTATCTGCGAGAAGCTGTCTCGGTGTCTTCGATGGTCGCTCCGTCGATCGACCCTGGGCACTGCTGTATTGACCACTGTTGTACTTGTTAGGCTCGGGATCCTTACAACCCTTCGTACACAACGTTGGGGTTAGCGAGGGTTTCTTGGACCATGTTGGTCTCACTCAGATTTTGGTTTCTTCCCCGCTTGATGCATACAACCACCGCCACGAGCGAGATAGCGTCAGCGAGCACTCCACCAACTATGGGCACGAGAAGTACCAAATTGAACCCTCCTCAACTGGTTGTGCTGAATGATCATCCGTAGTCCTCCACGAGCCAACGAGAGATCCAGACACTGCCATGAACCTCCTGTTTTGAGCTTTGCAGATTTTTCCTACTGATAGACATGGTAGAAATGAACGAGTTTCGACTGAGTCTAGTGATGTTAGACGTTAACCGTAGTCGACAATGGTGTAAAGATGGCGGCAAGAGGTCCCGCAGGTGTCCTGAGGACAGAGCGTCCACCCATCGATTCACTATCGAGTGTCCGCACCACCTGTCGACAAGCTTACCGCAGACTATTAGTAAGTATAGTTCTTATCAGATCACCCCCGTCAATAGACGAATGTCTATGCCGCCTTTGCAACGACCCCAGCAAAGTTACCAAGTCTTGCAAACCTAAATCAAACAGAGTATCCGGAGAGTATCGAACAGGAGAGTATCTTGCCTGGCCAACATATCATCAGGTGCTGAGCCCGATAGGGAAGTTTTTTTTTGCGAAAAATTACCGTGTGGCCGTAGTCCTAGCGTCTTATGCGTCAGTTGGACTGAAGGAAGGCCTTGAAGCTGTAGGGGATGGAGATCAGCGTGCGCGCTGGTTTGACTCCATGGGTCAACCCAGAAAATTTGTGAAGGGAGCTCGCATCGTGCCAGTAGCGTGGAGTCAAGTCTGCTGTTTATACGGGAGACCTTAGCCGAAGCAAGTCTCGAATTACTCGAGTGCAGTTCAACACTACTTCACTGTGGTCATCATGGACACTTCGCACATCTACTATCCATCAGCTTCATGTATACCTTCAGCACTATCGAGGATGGTGCACAAACAATCGGCTAGAGCTCAAGCTTGCGCTCGAGCAAATCGACGTCATGTAAATTTGGTTGCTATACTACTTTCTCCAAGACATCAAGCAGAGAGGCAAACTCATCGTCACAGTCTTGGTGCATCAACGGAGAAGTTCCGGTCTCCTCGTGTGCTGGAACGAGTTGTTCAAGTGGAAACAAAGCACCAGACTACTTATATTGCGACAAAAAAACCCATCGATGACAACCGAGGATGCATTCGACAAACTTCGACAAGCTGTTTCGGTGGTGATTCACAACAGCAAACAGCAACTATCGATGCTAGAACTGTTAACAGGGTTGGATGCTGCTTGCTGGCAGCCATTTGCCCCAGAGTATGAAGGAAGCAGTGGGAATTGAGGCTGAAAGCGTTTAGATGATTATTCAATGGATGACGAAAACCAAGTAAATCAACAGTCAAGAATCCTCCTCTCGCAGCTACTGCGTGGCACGGAAGCAATGCTCCAAGAAGAGAAACTAGCGTGCCAGGAACTGCGTGGTCAAATTCGGCAAGTAGAAGTGAGCAACAACGAGCTCCCGAAAATGATTCAAGAGTGTCAGACTGCTGTGGCTCGCGCAATGGAGTCGGCTGTGTATGGTGCTGCCTCCTTAGAGCATAGAATTAGCGCTGTAGGTATTGCCGATGGAGTTGATATCACTACTACGACCACCACGATACGTGACGAGATAACCGAGATTCGACGACGAAAACGTTTGCGCACCTGGGCATGTGATGAACTTCGTGCTGGTCTATATGATCTCCTTACACGCCGCAGTAAGCTGAAGCAGCTCGTCTACGTAACGATTGAAGACATAAAGAAGGCGGAACAAGCCAACAAGATGCTAACTAAGCGGCTGGAAGATCTGCGAACTTTGTCAACTGCTTCTTCACTGCTACCAACAGGTCGCGTCGGCTCCAAGACATCTACACAGCAGCACTTTTGTGACGTGCTCTAGCTTTGGCGAAGAACCAAGTTTTCACAGAAACACAACAAAACCGCAAGGCTTTCACGCGAGTTCGTACCGAGATCATCTTCGACGTGCGAATTCAACTGCGTGAACTGAACAACCAACGAGTCACAGGATCTGAAAGACCTCGAGGAGAAAGCTGCACATATGAAGCATGCATTACACCACGGCCAGATTGGACTGAACTGCATGATGCAACGGTTGTTACCACTGCAGTGGATCGAGTTAATCCGACGCATGGGTACCATGCGTAACAAACTTGCAGCAGATAAAGGGACTGATCTTGATGAAGACCGTGCCAGTGAGCAGCGAGTAATGCAGATTTTGTCGAGTAACTGGAGCACTGTGGCGAAGGTTGGGACCATGGCAGCAGAACTTGCGAAAATCCGGTCACGTGACCTTGCAGAAGACACATTCGAGCTGAGCAAAAGGAACTAATTGCACAAGGAGATTGCGCGTCTCATGCAGCAACTGGGAGCGGTGGAGGCACACTCTGCAGCATAACGAGAGAATAAAACCTGCGTGGTCACGAGGGCAACGACGCTGGTTATAGTACTCCTATGACATACGATCAAGAGTACAGTGACATGATCTGCGGTGTCTGCATACCGCTGCTCTTCCAGCTGGAGTCTTTTTGGCGGACCATGAACAGCTTCACAGGAAATTCAGTGTCGGGTTGTGCTTCCCGGGGACGAGTCGTCCAAGCTGAAGAGGCTCCATCGCCATGATCAATTCATACGTTAGGTCGTTGTCCGTCCACTGCGAATAGTCCAAGAACGACGTGCACTTGGGTTCTTCACCGGTGTGCCAGCAACAGTGCGGACGGACGCACCCAGACGGCGATGCACGCTGTTTAATGTTTTGGTGCTCGAACTATAACCCACTTTGGACGGAGCTCACTGGATTATGGCGGCAGTTTTGATTCTCGTTCACGGACGCGATGCCGCTGCTGGCAGTATTTTGTCTGCCTGTGATTTCGATGAGTGCGTGAAAAGGTGGTGAAGCAGCGGAATACATTACATTGGCGATCTGTGGGGCACCATCCAGATTCGTACAGTGTAACAAGTGATCGTCTACAGCTTCTTGTCCGTGAAGCGTCTTTTGGAAACGGGCCTATTTCTGAGTGAATTTGGAGACTTTCGAGTTGGGCTGTCTCAGCAACAATACAGTTCGATTTTTTTTGTTTCCTAACGCTTGGACTCCAAGTTGGATACAACCAAGTTACCTCTGTAGACGAATGTGCCCTGCACTCACTGGAAACAGCTCACCGAGGTTTCACACCAGCGGAAAGTTGCCCTTGACCCAACAACGTTCACGCGCGAAAAGCCTAAGGCCAAGACTCGCTACTTCGGCCGAAGTAGCACTCCTATGCGCCGTCTTTTGCATCCCCCTCAGCGTTCCAGCCCGAGCAAGCGTGTGAGAAGCTCGCATTTTGGCATCAACGATGAACGCGCCTATTGGGGACCTACGGATGCGTGTGTGGAGACCAATGGCGTTAGCAACAAGGAAAACAGTGGAGTGGATACACAAGTGAGCATAAGGGGTGGAGGGGGTCAACGTAGACCTCTTGGCTTTGCGTCGCACAACCAAGGACTAGCATCTAACAACACTGAGCTGGCTGGAAGCGCTGCCGAAATGTTGGGACTGCAGCAGGCCCCACAGGAAGTATCGCAGGCGTCACTAAGATTGCCTCCGGCGGCGTTGGGGCTGTCTTATGCCACTGATGACTTCGTGTACGAGGGCAGAACAGCTTCAACAGTGGATTTTGGATTTATGGGAGGTGAGCTGGATGATATCTTCAGCCGTGTCGGCAATTGTGGCAGCGAAGTTGACATTGCACCTGAAAGATTGTACCAGAATGAGGTCGTTGCTGCAGGCAACATTCTGCATGGCCACAATATGTGAAATTCGAGTGGTTACGGCTATGATGATCAAAGTACACGCCTTTCAGCCCCAGTTTTCAATAACGAAAACCAATTCTCAGTGACAAATGCTTGGACTGCTCCGTACGCGAATCCTGCACTTCCGAATGGTTGGCTCGCGCCTGCACCTCACTTCACAGCAACAGCACGTGCCAGTACAGCTCTACCCCCGTCATATCACATCGTTGCCGCGGGGCGGGGCCTCCCAGCCAGTACTTCCCAGCTCCGCCCCAGACGTACCAGTTGGTTACTGCGTGTTCTCCTACCCCAATCTATCCGGCGCAGGCGTATTATCTGGTTGCTGCTGGGTCTACCTACCAGATACCGCCTACTACAGCACTTCAAAACTCGATTCCAGGACATACTATGGTGACTGCCGAGGCATCGGATAGCGTGGTTGTTGATACTACGACACCGGTGACTGCAATTGGGTTGAGCCCAACTACTCTTCGCCAACCAGCGCTAGCATGCAAAGTTCCAGTCAATGATCCAAGGCTGGTATTCAAGTTAATCTCCATCCACAGCGATTGAGAAGAGGCTATCATCGAAATGCGAAGCGGAGATAACGTGTACCTGCAACGGTACCCTTACGGGGGAGGCAAGCTCAAGCGAGTAGTCTACCGGTGCCAGAGCCATAAAGACTGTGAACATCACTACCGAGTGGGTATGTATGAATTTGTCGGCATCGACAAAATTATGTGGGCACTGGAGGAGAAAGGAGAACATTGTGGTGCTGAAACTAACCGTGTGCAGTCTGGCATTCATCCGGCATTGAATGAAACGGTGGACGCGTTGGCTCGAGGTGGAGCAGGCCCCAAAACAATTCTAAAGCAACTAGTTCAAACGTACTCACTTGATCCGGCCATGTTACGCAAATTTCCGAAGCCTTCTCAAGTGAAAAGCCGCAAGTCCTATTTCTTGCAGGACTCGAGAAAGGATGGCAGCTCGAGACGTTAGCTGATCTGTGTGAATGGTGCAATCCTCGCATGTGCGAGACAAAGGACGCCTTTTTCGGACTAACCGGATTTGACAGCGAGAGCGACGAGAAAACATTTCAGTCACAGTCCTTTGATTTCCAGAACATGCCAATTGTTTTGAAGAGTTTCACCCACACATACAGCGAGACGGCACGGCCAAGGAGAGTTATGGTATCGCGTTGACGTCGCGACGGATTTTTCGGAACGTGCGGTATGCCGCTGAAGGCCAAGGTCGTGATGGTATTTTCGCTGCAGCTGACGGCATTTACCGCCTTGATCATGGTACGTAGGTTTGATTCAGTGGTGTGGCTACGTTTATAATGTTTCTCTGCGTTTTGTCTAGGGAACCGGACCCTTGTTGCCTTGGCACGTATCGGTTGAGGTACACCAGAGGCAAGTACAGTAAAAAACTTCGTTCCCTGGGCGTACATGTTCGTACGCACAGAGAACGAGTTTGCATACGAGATGCTGTTCTGCACGGTGGCCCGATTTGCACAAGAAGTCTTTGGGGTTCAGCTTATCGTTGAAGCCTTACAAGGAGCCGACACGGTTGTCATGACCTAACGAGGTAGTCCTTGCCGACGGTACTATTGGACAAATTGTACAGAGCATCAGTGGCAAAAGGAAACTTCGTGGGAAGACTTGTGAAGTGGGTGGGTGAAGCGACAGCTACGAGGGTGCCGATCGGGAATTTATCACAAGTACCAGATCTTATCGCGGAGTTTAAAAAAGTCGAAGAAAGAAATGAAGGAAAAGATGGAGACAAATTAGGGGGGGCAATGGGGGGAGGGGGGGGCAATGTCCTATATGTATCCCGATTACATCCCCTACGATTTCTGCTGCTTTAACCGCCCCGACGCTCTCGGTTCTTCATCGTGTTCGACTTACGTTTTCCGTGACAGCACATGTATCCACGTTGCAGCTCGACATGACTCAACCACCTCGCTTGGCGGGTCCACTTAAAGAAGTTGAGAGGATACACTTCCATTGGTGGATACTTCTTAGCATTATACCCATCAAGCACGTCTGCGCGTTTGGTTGAACCATTCGCGATCACAACGAAGCAGCGACCCACATCGTTCTCACCCGCACTCGCCAAATAAGCACCAGGCGGTAGTACTTGATACATCGACTTAAGCGTCGTAATGTTGGAGCTGCTGTTCGGAAGGGGGATTGTGGAGAAGATGGTCGTAATTCAATGGCAAACTTTTGCGTTGAAGGTCCTTGAAGAACTTTGTCACATCATCGCGCGTCACGCCGTTTTCAGCATCAGGGCGGGTAGCTTCAAAGGTCTCTCTCCCACATCTCCATAGTAACCAACTGTGGCTTTCCGAGGTAGTACATGGCTAACCGGAAGGCATTCATGAAGCAGGTTCCTCCTGGTGACGCCGTATCGTGTACGGTATGCCAAGACGTGAAGGGGATCGAGGTACCTGAAGCTATCCACCCGTCGACCTGCTTCATCATGTTTCGTGTCGAAGGTTTATCCAGTTGTTCCATCCACACCCAACTCATTTGGAGTGGGCGTCCCTTCCAACGTACGAGCTAACAACGGTGAGGAACTTCGCCATGCACATCTAGCAAGCGCACGATGCCAACCTCGGTATCGTAATCCCAAGGCGCATCCGGGTCGTAATGGTTCAAGTGATTCGACGTCGGATGGCTTGCAGGGGGTGGAGGATTCCAACTCGAGGTTTCAACGCCTCGACGTAGCCGAGTACGCGTCGGCCTTTCAGCCTTTTCCTCTTCCTCACTATCATCCGTGATTACAGTATGCGGTTGAGACGAGGACGCATCATCTTCAGCCAAATATCTGTCCTCATCGCTGTCAAGATCTCCGTCGGACGACCACTCAAACCGCACCGCTTAACTTAACTCTACAAGAGTCTTTCGGGGAGGTTCGGAGGCTTCCGGCAAAGCTACCGATGCCGTACCAGCTTCAGCCAGCGTGAGCGAAGCGGTTTCAGACGTCTCCATCGAAGGCATCGCTAGCGATGGGGATGGTATCGTAGCCGGTGGATCTGTCATCTCTACGTCCGACCTGGCAGCAGGTGGATCGGATGCAGATACTGCCGGTGGCTCAATCGGTGAGGCAGCCAGTACAGGCGTCGGAACTGGTGGCTTGACAGCAGGGCTGGAGCTTGCGCCAGGAGGCGTGTTGCATGAAGTGGGGCGAGCTTGCGAGCTCTTGCGCGGCGGCGCAGGCCCCCGATTCTAGATCTGGTCCAGCTGCTCTTCATCGGTGTCGTGTGGGTCCTCTGCAGCTGCTGGCGAAGCTCTACGCGGCTCAGAGGGCGGACTATCGACAGGTGCCATCGGTGCGGGCGAGGATGCAAACAAGCAGCAGTCAGACAACGGCAGAAGAACCCAGCACAAGCGGAACCTATCCAAGCCCAAGACCAACTGAGGCCGAAGCGTGGGTGACAAGGGTTGGACGAATTCCAGCCGGGAGCTCTGTTCGCTGTGTCGCTTTTTCGGGAATGAAGACTGAGGGGACGCGCAGACCAGTGGGGGAGTGAGTGTATCTGATTGGTAGATATTTTTTCTAGCCAATGATCACTAGTCGGAGAAATGATTTAGGGCGAGATAGTCAAGTTCGGTAGTCAACATGCATCGCAAACGCCTACGTTACAGTATGGCCAGACATTGTGCTGCTGGATTGTTATGCGCATGTAGCTCGGAAGTGCCGAGAAAAGGCTGGCGTGCTGCGCGACAAGCGCTTTTTCGACACCAACATTGCAATCAACATCAAGCAAATGCACCACGCACGATCTTTAGTGCAATTGCTAAAAAATGTGTGGCGCACTGGAGAAAGGAGAAAGAGAACGATTATGCGGACTGTTTCGAGCAGACCTATCTTGAAGAACGCTGCTCGCGGTGGTACACGGCATGTGCAATGCCGAGTATACTGCCATCGCAAAACGCTCTCGAGTCACACAATGGCGTCATAAAGACATGTGGAGTTACGTCAAAGAAAGTCAAGACAGGAGTCGTTCTAAACGACTCCATTCCTGGTGTTTTAGCAATAGCTGCCCAAGATATAGTGAACACCTCGTTTGGACACATCTGCAAAGGTATTTTTTTGTGCAAGTTAGAGTTGCCATACAAGAACTCCGCTCACTTGCTTCTGCTGTATGTGCAGGACCTCTGCTTAGTAATGTGGTGTCGCGAACGTTTGTTCATGTGGCGGATGGCGCGCATTATGTCCGTGCGTGGACCAACGCCGATAAGACCCCACGCCGATCGATGTGGTTCAACTCTTCCAAGTACAGGCAAAAGCCGAATGAGTCACCCAGCCACCGCGTCACGAAAACTCGAGTGGACTGGTACTGTAACTAACCAAGATGAAGTGTTTAATATTGGTACTTCTAAGTACTAAGGAGCTAATGTTTGCATGCAGGTACTTGAAAGGCAAAGCTGGTAAGATCGCCAAGGGCTGCTCGGTGGAAGACATCACATTGAAGTATCAATCCCTTCATGAGGTTGAATTTCTCAAACCAAACGAGCAGCACGCGCCGTTGATGCTGAAGTTAGAGCCAGAAATACCATTGGGCACGGTACGTCGAAATCAACTTGACTGTGACGAAGTGCATGACTAGCACACAGTTGTATCAATTGCTAAATTGAACAGGTTGAGTTAATTCGCTCGTTGTGTCGTTGCGATTGCAAGGCTTTCTGGAACACTGGGTGGTTATGCTCACACGTAATTGCAGTAATGGAGCTGTTGGGACAATTTCGATTGACTCAGGCACTTGCTGTTCTGCCAACGACCAAAGTAAGTGGAGGTCAACGAAAAACACGCGGGGCCGTGCACACGGATGACCCGACAAGTAAGGCATTCACAAAGGGGTACTTAATTCCTAAGATTCTTGAGAACCCGCTGTACGTTATCTGATGGCAAGTGCACGAGGAATTCGACATCAATGTGGATGGAGTCACAAGGCGCGAGTTGATCCCTGGGATCATCAAAGGATTCTGCTACGGTACGAAATACAAGTGGCGCGTCAAATTCACCGATGGGGACCAGATGTACTTCGAGTGTGAAGCTTTGGTGGAGATGATTATTTCGTCGCGTAAGCGCGGTTTGGACGTGACGAACAGCGCTGCAGCTGAGAAGTACCGCCGTTGCATCTTCGACTGCGAAGCCGATTCTTGAAGGATGGGTACGTACTTGTCGCCATGATAGTATTGACTGGCAATGCTGGCTGTTGACGACTGCGCAATGTTCCGCAGCATCTTGGTTTCTTGAATTTGGCTACCAGACACATCGGAACGCGCGACACGTTCGCTTCCAGCCAAATCCACAAAGTTTAGCGCACCAGCGAGCATGGCGTTGTGAGCAGGATTACTACCAACGAGATGAAGGGTGAAAATGAAGTGAGATCGGGACGATGAAGAGTTTATCATCGTACTCGATGTCGTGCGTCCGCGGGTCGCCTTCTCCAAAAACTTACTGTGTAGGTTTTTCCGGAACCTGTTTGCCCATTCGCAAACAAAGTCGAGTGGTATCCGTCAAGAGCGGATTGGACAAGTCCGGAAACTGCTTCAAAAACAACTTCTTGACTGGTTGCACCTGGCAACACCTTATCAAAAGCAAATGTGTGAGTGGTTAACTCATCCAGGACACTCAGGTGCTGCCCGTCGCTTGCAAATGACAGCGCTGATTCTTTATCGGTCTGCACGGGACGGGCTCGGACCATGACGCGAACTTTTCCGCGAAGTTCCTTCATATAAATTAGAAAACGGACAACTCAATAAATTGAAATGAAAGTACAAATTTCCAACCAAGACTTACCTGTATGGTCTTGTGTGCAGCTCGAAGTTCTTCATCTCTCTGGTGCTGCACCTCGGTCAGCTTCAAAACGTGGTCCTTGAGCGCGTCGACCTCTGTCGAAAACCATTCCTGCCCGACAATTGCAATATTGTTGTGTGTTAACTCGTAAAGAAGGTGACCTTAACCCGAGCCCCTTCTAAAAAAATGATGGTATTCCCAGCGTAAGTCGCAGACGAGCTAGTTATTTAGCCGCAATTACTGTATTGTGTTACGCAATGGACCTCTATATTACCTGTGTAATAACTATTCATATGGATTTTAAATGACTACAATACACCAACTGGAAAAAAATACTATTCATATTGAGAGACGGAAATATATATTACGCCGGCTCCCCGTAAGTTACGGGATATCGTCATAAAAATATTATTGTGGAGTTTGTATTATAACTGTCCAATCCAGTACTATCCGGATATATTGAATATTCCGAAGCCTGGGTTGATGCATTGGAGTGTCTGTCATGAACTCTGCCAACAGCCAATTTCTATATCTTCCCTTCTGATGCCAAAGCACCATGATACGGCCGTCAAGCTGAATTTCCAATAGAAGATAACATTGTACGTCACCTATAGCTCAATCGAATCATCATCATTCAAATTGCGACCCTTCAATATCCCTTATTGAAAAGTAGCAATTTGTTACGACCTCTGCCGCGTTCGCATCGTTTCACTTCTTCGACTCAGTATCCATGGATAAGCAAGAATCACTCAAACAAAAATTGCGGCAGCTTTGCGATTCGAGAGGAATAAGGTTATGTAACCTAGAGTAAATTGCAGGCCAAAAATCTTATGCCGGCTCGTGTCGAAGTGATTTTGGTCAAATCGCCAGTGTGCGGGTTTCAACACCTCTCTACACACTTTTTAAAGCTGGACGCCGACGTTGACGGTGCCCGCGCCGCTGCTCGTGTCGATCGTGAACTGTGCACACAACGGGTTCGTGATGTTTTCGTACACGTTGCACCACGTATCCGGTTTGATGGCCACGACATAGTTGCTGTCCTCCACGATTCGCTTCAATCCGCTGCCAATTTTCGGCTCGTAGACGCCCCAGTCCTCCGCTGACAGAGAGAACGACACGTCCGTAGACTCACCCGCTTGAAGCTCAATCTTCTTGAACTTCTTGAGCGTCTTCATCTCCGGCACAGAAATCTTGCGGAACGGCTGGATGAGGAACAACATAACTACTTCCTTACCAGCACGCGAGCCAGCGTTCGTGATGGTGACGGTAGCTGTGAGCGTGTCGTCGGCATTGGCGATGGTCTTCTTGTCCAGTGTGACGGCGGAGTAGTTGAATTGGGTGTAGCTGAGACCAGCACCGAAGTCCCATTGCATCCAGCAGTTGTCCCACATGCAACGCGTCGTGACAAGATGGTTGTATGGGATGGCAGTGTTGGCCGGGTCCTTCGGGTACGTAATCGGCAGTTTGCCACTAGGGTTCACGTCGCCATACAGGATCTCTGCCATGGCCTGACCGCCTAACTCGCAAGGCAGCATGCCGTCGATAATGGCAGCGGCGTTGTCCGGAATGGAGCCAAGCAGACGTGGACGGCCCTCGAAGAGGATCACGATTACCTTAGTGCCAGTAGCTGCTAGAGCCTCGATGAACTTCTCGTGGCCCTCAGGCAAAGCGGGATCGTTGATGTCTCCGGCTTTCTCTGTGTAATTCGGTTCACCGATGACTGCGACGGTGTACTCGTGTTGGCTCGCTAGTTTGACAGCCTTTGCCAGGTCTGCATCCGAAATCGATCCATTCACTTGGAGTCTGTTGAAGTAAGTGAAGGAGTCGTTGCCCACCAGGTTTTCCAGCCCCGTGCGGACCGAGATGCCGTTCTTGAACATATCGTTGCCGGAGTATCCCTGCCAGATGAATGTCCAGCCACCACACTGTAAACCCACGTTGTCTGCCGAATGACCCGTCAAGAAGACAGACGCAGACTTTGGGAGTGGCAAAACATCGTCCTCGTTCTTCAACAGTACAATGGACTCGCGTGCCATCTCCAGTGCAGTCTCCTTGTCCTTGTCATTCGCCACCATAGACACGTACTCCTTGCCAGGCACCGGGTTCTCGTACAGTCCGAGTTGCAGCTTCAGCTTGATGATCCGCTTGGCTGATTCACGCAGTCGAGCCTCCTGGCCAGGGTTCTCCTTTAACATACTCAAACCGTAGTCGATAAAGTCCGTGTCCGTAGCAACCATATTCATGTCAATCGATGTCTGCATGAGAGACGTGCCTACGGCCTCTTCACGGGTAGCTGCAACGCGATGGAAATCGTAGAGATTGTAGATCTCGTTCCAGTCCGAGAGCAACACGCCGTCGAATCCGAGATCCGATCGAAGTAGGTCATTCAGGATCCTTGAGCTAGCGATGACTGGGTCGCCATTCAGAGAAATGTAGTTCTCCATTGTCGTCAAAGCACCGGCTTCCATTGCAGCCTTAAACGGCGGCAGGAAGTGGTTGAGCAAGTCGAAGTCTGACATTAAAATGTTTTCTCGGTCATGGCCTGTCGGGGTCTTCGAGTATCCGATGAAGTGCTTGATGCATGCAGCCGTCTGGTTGTAGCTCTGCAGGCCGCGGACAAGAGCAGCTCCCATGACAGAAGCCAGGTACGGGTCCTCGCCGAACGTCTCGTAGGTACGAGCCCAGAGCGTGTTTTGCGAGATTTCAAGGATAGGTCCAAATATCCATGGGATTCCAGCAGCCTCGGTGTCGCGAGCAGTGATGCGGCCTACTTCGTAGACCAAGTCGGGGTTGAAACTTGCACCACTATTGATCTGCTGCGGGAACAGCACAGATCCGTCGACGTAGTTGGCACCGTGAACCGAGTCGATGCCATAGAGAATTGGATGACCTCCATTCTCCTCCATGGAGATCTCTTGAATACGCTGAATAATGGAGCGGAACTCAGTGGCATTGTAGCCGTAGCTGCCGTTAACCGGGCCGTCCCAATACGTATTGAGGTACGACCCAACATTTTTCTGAGCAAATGCTCGCACCGCAGTCTCGTTTAGTGTGCGAGTGGTGCCGTTCATGACCGTAGCAAGAGTAAGTTGCGTCATTTGACCCAACAACTGCTCTGCCGAGAAGCCGTCGACAATGGCTTGAGCTTGAGCATCGTAGGCGTCACCAGCAGTGACAATGCATGCAATTGCTGCAGCAGAGCAAATTGCAGCCAACCAGGACTGGAGCATTGTCTTGACTCGATGCGGTTACCTCGTAGGCGATGTACTGCGCCGTACAGTGGAAAAATTGAAGTGAGCGTGGCATCAAAGGCGCCATTTTGCGAGCGTGTACAATTGGACTACAGACAACGACGGATTAATCCGACCGACACAAAAATCCGACTGGAAGGTTTGTGCCTTTTACAGTGGAGAATCCCATTAGCCAATCCGATTTGAGCATTGTACTTGGTTTTTGTAAATCATATGATTTATGTATCTTCTTTGGATTTCTATGTACTTTATGCATCACTGCGTGTATTTTATGCAAATTTCCATGTGCATTTTATGCCGTTCCCGACAGATGAATCCGACATTTTACTATGGGGGGTGGTGGGGTCGGATTTTTCCGTCGTTGTCTGTATCAGGCTTGCGCCGGTCCAAGCATGGCAGATGTAAGCAGCGTAACTTGGATAGGCCTTCAATATCGTTGCGCCAAGGAGCCACAACGAGATGGGACCAGACTCCGGATACATGCTACCGTCGTGCCTCGTTTTCGGCAAGATAGACCATATCAAAACCTCGAGTTCATTATTTCTCAGAAGTCGATTTAATCTATAAAACGTTCACAGCACAATCTATTATTATGGATTATGTGTTTAAAGAGGTGCTGAAATTGAGGTATACGACTTTATGCAATACTTAGTAATACATGTAGTTGCTTGACCAAGTCGTCACTTCGGAGGATCTGAAACGCTGGCCACGAGTATATTGTTCGGATGGTGGTGATTGCAAGTGAAATTGCCATCCGGATAACAGTGATCTTACCGCTGATAATAATCCTTGCTGACCGTAGCGTCGTGGGGCGTGATCATTCGTACGGTATTGGTGCTGCGTCAAGTCCACCATATCGCATTCCTTCGGCGTGTCCAGGCCCCGGGAAATACATAATGATAGTGTATTGGCCTAAACAAGAAGGAATAATAAATGATTGTTGTTGGAGCTTTCCAATAATAATATATTGGGAAATACCAATATATTGGCATCGCGCTTGCTGCACCTTCCCCTTGACATTGTGATTCAAAGTCCTTCTCACCGCATCCTCTCTGCTAGAGCGCTCTCGTTGCTGATGCGCGATCTAGTCCTGAAAGGTGTCTATCGACGCACTTGAGCTCTGCTGAACTAACGCACTGTCGGAACAGGGCAATTTTCTACAGGAATATTATTTAAAGTGAGCTTCTTTGAGGGATAATCATAGTGTTTGCTTTGGAAACAGGATTTCGCAGTCTTTGCTCGTAGGTGATATGATAAAACAGAGGATTGTAGCACAAGGAGCTGGTCATTCCCCAGTCTAAGGTTTACATGAGCAGTTCAATTTATATTGGGCTTAGCAAATAATAGCAACTTCTCGGAGAAACCAATAATAATATATTTGTGCAACCCAATACAATAATTATTCATTCGGTTATTTTTTTCCCGAGGCCTGGGCGTGTTCGTATCGTATAAAACTTCGTAAGACGTCTAAAACGCCATGCCAACGATAACGTTGAGATTAAAAAGACTCGCGCAAAGTGATGATTCTGCCAGGTGTATTGCTTCATTCTTTCTGATCCGTCGGGATCCCATCCTCGACGGTACGGCTACAGCTATCCGCAGATCTGTTGCCGATCCGGCTTCTTCAATGACGACTAAACAGCCCAAAGGAGGTCAGGCAGGTCCTAACAGCTAAAGAGAGAAGAACAGTTTGGAATTTGCTTAGCAGAGAGCAGTTGGCCTGGTAGAGGACCATTGAGGATTCTCCGCACGGTGTCTCGGCAGAGAGGCACGTGCGAACAAAGTTGACTTTAGTTCGAGGACATCTCGCAAACTCCGCGCGTCAGCGTCAGCGCGAGACAAGATGGAACACGAAGATACGAAGGTTAGCGAGAGCGCTGAGCTCGAAGAGCGAGTAGACAACGGCGCCGTTGATGAACCCGCGGCTCGAGCCGCTGCAATGCAGCTAGAAAGCTTGGCGTCGCGCACGCCGCGATCCCCGGGCCTGCGCATTCAGGTCCCGAACCCTTTCGACCGTTTCGACACGGCTCAAGAAGGAGCCGAGGACGGTAAAATGCCGACGGCGAGCCCGGACCCGCAGCCGTTTTCAAGCGTCGCAACGTGTGGCTGCAGCTCCCGCGCTCCCACAGCCTCCAAGAATCGAAGGACGTACGATGCAACATCGAAGAGATTTCATGCGAAAGTACACGACGTACTTAGGGGCATCAACGCCCTACAGACCCAGTGGAGTGGTGCGTTCGCGATGCCAGTGGGTGCTTGTATTGAGTCCAGAACAAAGCGAATGATTGCGCGGTACGAGTTCAGCTTGCCGCCGAATGCGATCACAGAGTAGCAGTGGATATCCTACTTCCTTCAGGCGAACACCCCTTCTCTCATCGATTACGCGTCCGTCGACGAGGCCATGAAGAAACTGCAGATGAAGACCATGTGGCCAGAACCTGAGAGTAGGATGATGAACCTCCAGGCGTACCTGGAGGGGATATTGGACAAGTTTAATTTGACCGAAGTGGCATTCGAGCACGAACAGCGTCGGCTGGTAACGTACCTGGCCGATGCGCTGGTTCCACCCAGCTTCAAGACAGTCATATCAACGGCGCTGACACTCCAAGCGAACAAGAAGTACAAGAACGAGGCCGTTCCCTTCTGTACGTGGGTGACAAAGCTGATGCGACAGTTCATGACATGGTAGCCCGCCGCGCAGGCTGCCACGCCGTCCCAGCTCCAGCAACAACAAAGTGGTTCTGTTCATGGCAGTCGTGGTAGCGGCGGTGGACGGGGCCAGCACTCCGGTCGAGGAGGCAGTGGCGGCGGTCGAGGACGTAGAAATGGCGGTGGACGTGGCGACCGAGGTGAGCCAGCGGTCCCGTCGGCAGAGAGCCAGACGGTGGCGCCGACGCCGAGTTCTTCGAGGGAGGACTCAAGACCTGTGCGTGGCGCATGCCTGAAGTGCGGCTCAAGAGACCATCAAGTGTGGGACTGTTCAAGCAGCCAGCCCGGTGAGGCGACACAACTGCTGCAAGAACTGCGAGCCTGTCGTGACGCTGCGCGCAGTGCGGCTGTACGAAGATTTGATGTTGTGGCTGGAGGAAACGAGGAAGGCGTCGACAAAGGTTCCACTAGTGATTGAGGAACGGTTGACGCCACGGTGGATGGCGTCACGGTGACGGCTTTGCTATTGGACTCGGGTGCAGACACGTCACTTGTCGCGCGTGGAGTCCTCGAGGCTTTTGCCCGAGATGCGAAGCCATTAACCGTGAGTCCAGTGGACGGTGTCTCATTGCTCCCAGTTGGTAAGCGTGAGGTAGCCGTGACTCCCATGGTAACTTTCCGCGAGGTCGTCTTGGCCATCTCTGCAGGGCCTTTAATGCTGCGAAACTTGGTTTGCTATGTGGAAGAAGACAACGACAACATGGAGGTGACAGTCGGCCGTCCGATCATGAAGATCCTGGGGTATTTCAACTGACAAATTGCTAGTGGAAGTACGTAAAGTTAGCCCCGAGTGGGAGCTCGGCGGTCACCACGCAGAGAACAACGTGGGACCGACTGCGCTACAAAACGTTTGTCGCTTGCAGATGGCTACACGGGGTTGAAGCTGTGGACCGCCGTGAGACAAGAACAGCGCTGCCGAGTATGCGTCCAACCAACCTGACGGAGGTCATTAAATATTTGGAAAGAAGGTGGAGATAGTTACGAGGATGGGCCTGACGGTCGACGGTCGTGTGAAACTGCGCGCCGTGGTGCACGGGAGAGTAGACTGTTTTCGTCTGGAGTTTGGAAACGACCCGCCAGCACGCGTCGCGCCCATGCAGGTTCGGTTGAAGCCCGGAGCAAAACCGGTAAAGGCACAGCCGCGCCGTTATTCACCTTCTGATCGAGAGTTTTTGGACAGGCACACGGCTTCGCCGCTGCAACATGGCCTTATATTCAAGAACCATCGAAGTCGGTGGGCGTCAGCTCCCAGATTTGTCCGGAAGAAGGAGCAGGGTGTAGACCCAAATGCGGATCTGAGAATGACCATCGATACACAGAGAGTGAATGAAAGAACGGAGCCCATGCCCTGGCCGATGCCAGTTCTGGAAGTGGTGTTAGGAGAGCTGGAGGGAGCGAAGGTCTTCTTCGTGCTCGACTGGTTCAGGGGTTACTGGCAGTTGCCCCTGCACCCTGACTCGCAGGAGTTTTATTCGTTCGTGACACATCGTGGCATTTACACCCCTACAAGGGTGCCGATGGGAGCTACAGATGCGGTCGCCTACTGCCAAGGCGTTGTGGAAGAAGTACTTGGGGACTTGCTAGGCCATGGCATTTTGGCGTGGTTAGACGATATACTTGGATACGCAGAGTCCCAAGAAGCGCTGCTGGTGCTGTTGGAAAAGGTGCTGGAGCGCTGTCAGAAGCATGGGCTGAAATTACACGCGAAGAAGTGCGAGTTCTTTACCAGGGAGGTGAAGTGGTGCGGCCGAATAATCTCGGCTGAAGGCGTAAAGCACTGTCTGGAGAGGGTGCAAGGTCTCGTGGAGATGCAGCAGCCCCGTACAGGCGCTGAGCCGCAGCAGTTCTTATGTGCCATTAATTGGATGCGTCTGAGCATACCAGAGTACACACGCATCACCACCACGCTCTACGACGCGATCGAGCGCTCTGCGAAAGTTGCCGGCTCGAGAAAGAAGAATCCGTTGGCTAAAGTGCTGCTAGCCGAAGCGATTTGGGGCGAGAAGGAGGCTGCCAGTTTCGATGACATCCGCACGGCGTTGCTGAAGATGGTGCCGTTAGCACATCCGAGCCCGACGGCTGATGTGTGCCTTTACTCGGACGCGAGTCAAGATTTCTGGGGAGCGGTCGTAACCCAGTTGGAGCCTGGTAAGGTCCAGCTGCCGATGGATGAGCAAAACCATCGTCCCTTAGCGTTCTTGAGTGGCCGATTTGTTGGAGCTTCCAGTCGCTGGTCAACGATCGAAAAGGAAGCATATGCATTTGTTGCGGCCAGTGCTCCCGATTATGGCATTTTTATTTATTAGAGGTTAAGCTAGGTCATAAAGTATGACATCCATCCAAATATTGACAAAATAAATTATGCGATGCCAAAATGCACGGTCATAAATAATGCACTAATATTAAGAAAACGTTTAACTGAAAGTTTGTATGCTGCTACCAAGATATTGCAATACAGGAAAAAAATTCGTGTTATTTTTCATACGCAATTACTGCTGGATCCTCTCGTCATAAATAATGTTGTCTTCACACAAAACCGATCGCCATAAATAATGAGCCAATTTTTATGATCATTATTGTTTTCACCATGCCATAATCGGGAGCCCTGCACGCGGCGCCTCGAGTACTTATTGCTCAGACCTGATGGATTTAGATTGCACAGTGATCACAGGCATCTCGTCTACATTTTCGACCCGTACGCAACGGATGGCACAATGGCGAGATACCAAGCTGACAAACTGCAGCGATGGGCGTTATCGTTGATGTCTTTCAAGTACATGATTGAACATGTTCCTGGCGAGATGAATGCATGGGGCGATTTGCTCAGCCGGTGGGGAGCAGGTCAAGTGCCCCAGGACGAGAATGCCGCAATCCGAGTTGGGCGTCTCGCTGTGGTGCAGCGGGTATCGCCTCTTGAAGACCCTGAGTTCTAGTGGCCTTCGGAGGCCGAGATTAATAACCTCCAAAGAGCTGCACGTGACGCCGGCCAAGATTTGCACGACGTCCACTGGAATGCTGATCGGCAGTTAATGGAGACGACTAATGGACAAGTTTGGATCCCGGCTGATGATGGTGACGTGCGGCAACGACTTTGTGTAGTCGCACACGCGGGTGTGAGTGGCCACAGAGGTGTTCGTGCGACGCAGCAAGCATTGAAGCAGTATTCTTCTGGAAATCCTTGGTGGTCGATGTGGCTTCATTTGTCGGCGGTTGTTTACACTGTATGGCTACAGTTAGTGGTCGCATCGCACGTCCGTTTGGAGAAACCCTGAAAGCGACGAAGCCGAATGAATTGCTCCATTTTGATTATCTGACAATGATCAAGGCTTCAGACGGTCTGAAGCACGTCTTGGTGCTAAAGATGGTATGAGCGGCTACGCGGAGCTTAAGACCGTGCTCCCTGCCCACTTCCGACAACGTGTACCACGGGTTAATGGATTGGTTTAAGAGGTTTGGGGTCGTTCACCAATGGGTCTCCGACCAGGGAGCCCATTTCCGGAACCAAGTGGTTGAACGCCTCCAATGTGCTCTGGGAGCGCAGCACCATTTTACGACCGCGTATACCCCGTGGGCCAACGGGACGGTTGAGGTGGCAAATCGCGAAATACTACGGAGTCTCAAAGCAATCCTGAGCGAGCGCAGGCTTAAGGCCACAGACGGGCCAGTAATTCTGCCCGTAGTGCAGGCGGCGCTCAACGGAATGCCAGCGGATCGACTTGGTGGCAAGACGCCACTCACCGCCTTCACTGCATTACCTGGTGGCATGCAGCTGAGAAGCATCCTTCACCCCCGTGACGCCAAGGACGCTACAATTGAATGGGTTCAAGAAGAGATCGCAGCTCACCTGGCTGGGGTGCGTGCAGCATTGGATGGGCTACATGCTGAAATGGTCGATGCGAGTGAGAAGCGCCGATGCGCGGCACGCGAGAGACATGAAAGACGTCAAGGTGTCAAGCTCCAGAAGTTCAGCGAAGGGGACTTCGTCTTGGCGGCCACTGCAACAGGGAGGAGCGGTCACAAGCTCGCTCTAGTGTGGCGCGGGCCAAAAAGGATTGTACGAGCTCTCAACGACTTTATTTTTGAAGTGCAGGGTCACTATCAGGCATACCTCTCGGTTGCAGAGGCGGAACGTGGACGAGTCGAAGAGTTACTAGAGCAGGCCATTTGTGGCGAAGGTGGACACCTTGTTGAAGCGCTGCGTGAGTGCCGTCTCAGCCCCGATACACACCAATGGGAAATTCTTGTCAAATGGTACAGCCTCAATGACGTTGAGGCTTCGTGGGAACCTGCAGAAACGATCAAGCAGGACGTCCCCGTGTTGGTGCAGGCTTTCCTGGACGCAGCACCCGATGATCCGCTCCGAAACCGTCTTGCTGCTGCATTGCAGTCCCAGCAGGTACCCGCCCGGGAGCCGCCGGCACCAAGACTACCACGCCGCCGCCGCGCTGGCGGCAGGCGTCGACTACGAACAGCAAACTAGGACTACGGCGAGCCAACGCTCCAAGTTGAGGGGGGAAGCGATCCGTCGGGATCCCATCCTCGACGGTACGGCTACAGCTATCCGCAGATCTGTTGCCGATCCGGCTTCTTCAATGACGACTAAACAGCCCAAAGGAGGTCAGGCAGGTCCTAACAGCTAAAGAGAGAAGAAAAGTTCGGAATTTGCTTAGCAGAGAGCAGTTGGCCTGGTAGAGGACCATTGAGGATTCTCCGCACGGTGTCTCGGCAGAGAGGCACGTGCGAACACTTTCGCCCTTGTTCCCACTGGCGAGCCGGAGGAAGCTCAAAAGTCTTAAGCCAACACCATTGCGCTCCCCTGTCGGCTGCTTGATAGGCGATTCGCTATCGGGTGCGTACATTTTCAACGGTACTACGGCAAATTCAAACTAAGCTTACGACACATACGGATGGGGAAACTTGGTGCTCCTTGCAGCCTCTTGATTTTCGGCCTGCCTAATCTCGGCCAAACGACGGCTCGAAGGCTCCTTCACTCGCCTCCATACGACTACTAGGTAGTTTGGCGGCACGGAAGTCGTCGTCCTTCCATTCTTAGCCGTGTGAAGCCGCACACATGGATTTCAATCGTATTCATTGCAGGTAACTTATTATGAACTAACCATGAACCGTAGTCATTGCAATGATACACTCCCTCGTCAAAGAGTGACTCTTGACTCCACAACTTCAACTCGATCCACTTCAGCACCATCACCAATCTTCCTATTCCGCACAAGCCAGCAACGACTCGTTGCCAACGAGACTAAGATGTACAAGTACGTACTATTAATTATGCGCACAATAGGCGAGCGCCACGTCGGACTTACGAGTAAGGAACACCATTTCGGTGCGGCTGCAACTGCAAGTCGAATGCAGATATGATATCCGACCCATCGCGGTGCCTATCAATGGCGTCGACGCCTTCGCGATTCATGAGTACGCATTAGCATTCCGAGATTTTCCACGTGGGGTTTACGACCATGGTCTCCTGTTCGCAGTGATCTGGAGCTGTGTGCAGGCCCAAACGATCACGTTCTGGAGTCTAGAGGAAGCGTCTTCATCGTCTTCCTCTTCAAACACGTCGTTCGTCTTCGATGGCACCAACTCCGACATCTCCCGACAGCTTTACATCCGTCACAAGGCCGGCGACACTGGTGCTCAAGTCGAGCTAAACTCTGTTCCAGCGATTGTAGCCAAGCGTTTGCTCCCGTTCAACATCAACTTCGACGATCTCCTGGGTCTCGTCCAATGTGCAGTACTATGGGACTCAGGCTTTGCCATCTCCCCGGACAACGACGCGGTGCAAATGTGGACCTTAAACAACTACACAATGGCGGAGATCGCCATCCCCAAGTATATGGTCGATAATGTGGACTGCACTTTCCTCAATTGTTCACAGCCTAACGATGTCGAGGCCTACTACACACAATATTGCACGGGGTATCAGATCCTCAACGCGTCTCGCTGTGTAGTGGATCACTTCGAAGATTCGGGCGCTGGTAGCTTCTTGGGTATAATGTGGTCTACTGGAGGTGACCCAAACATGACCCCGGAGCTGCGACTAAGAGATCACACGTGGACGCAGGACATTGAGGAATTCGGAGGGAATATCACTTTCTCAGTCTATGCAGTGCACACGGTGTCTGCAGCAGATGACCCAGCTTGGAATGTGTGTCCTTCTGGATACGCGTCGTTGACTGTTCTCTGCCACCCACGAGATCAATTCACAGACGAGTACATGGCTGCAAACACGACAAAGCCGACGGGTAGTGTCTGGGTAACCACGTGGCTGGAAGAAGAGTTCGCGCAGAGCTCTGGTTTTGATAAACTACTGCTGATTCCGATCTTTTTAGGTGCTGTTGTTGTGGTTGGTCTCGGTTGGTTCTGTTGGCGACGTCGAGTGAAGAAGAAGACGGAGAGATCCACATCTGCTACAGCTGACTACGACTTTAACTCGACCTCGCAGTATTGGGGTGGAGGTACGCCTGACATGATTCTTCGGCCAATGATGGTGACTAGCCAGCTTAGCTCTCAGTTGTCGAACCTCTCGATGCAATACGAAAGTGCTGGCTCCAACACGACGCTCCAGATTCTTCTCGGTAGTGAGTATCTCCAAGGAAGACATCTTGCATACGAGAGTATTGTGTTTGAGAAAGCTCTTTCGAAAGGAGCATCGGGAGAAGTGTGGTTCTGCGACTACGATGGACAAAAGGTGGCAGTGAAGAGACTGCTACAGACGAAGCATCAGAAAGCTCACCACGTGCAAGCTTTCGCTGACGAGATCGATCTTGGCGCCAGTCTTGTTCACCCAAACATTGTCGAATTCATCGGTGTGGCCTGGAATACTATCACCAATTTGGTGATGGTGATGGAATACCTACCTATGGGAAGTCTACAACGTTATCTGAGAAAGAATGCGAGTATGTTATCATGGCCCAAGGAAAAGCTTCGTATGGCTATCGGGATCTCCCAGGCAGTGGCATATTTACACGATCGTAAGTTCATCGTGATCTCAAATCGAGCAACATTCTGTTGACTAGTAAGCTGGATCCTAAACTGATCGACTTTGGTGTGAGTCGAGGAAAAATCGATCTCACTATGACGGGTGGTATTGGAACGCCATACTGGACGGCACCTGAGGTACTGGAAGGCAAACGCTCCACCGAGCGAGCAGATATCTACTCGTTCGGTGTAGTGCTGTCGGAACTTGACACTGGCAAAGCGCCGTACGCTGACGCTGTAACAGAGCACGGAGGGATGCCCAAGCCATTCTACATCCTGCAGGATGTGATGGCAGGTCGATTACGACCTAGTTTCTCTCAGGATTGCCCTCTTCGTATCAAACAAATTGGTTTGACGTGTCGACACTTGATCCAGCAAGACGACCGACAGCACAAACGTTGGTTCAAGATCTTGCACTGGAAGACAGTACTGGAGAAGAGGTGTAACCCTTGTTACAGAACTATGATCTGTACTGCATATTCGAGCACAGCGAAGGGATATACCAAAGCTGAAGGAATTTAACGAAGGTGATTAATGTATTGTTAGTGTTACTGCCTTAAGACTAATCTATTTCTTGCAACATGTTGGCTACTTGTGCTGCAGTAGGGCGTCGTGACGGATCATGTTGGCAACATGCTATGCCAATGCGACGGATTCTCGACGGACATCCTTTCGAGAAACTAGGTCGCAGCATTCCTGCCATGACGTCGGACAGGATCTGGAATGGCTTTAACTTGGTGCCTTCTGACGTCAATGCGTCGTAATACGGGATCTTTCCTGTGTCTACCTCCGTTAACACCACTCCGAACGAGTAGATATCGGCCTGTTCAGTGTATCTCTTGCCTTCCAGGATTTCGGGTGCTGTCCAGTACGGCGTACCAACACCAGCAGTCATCGAATACTCCTGCCGATCACGACTTACACCAAAGTCGATGAGTTTGGCCTCCAGCTGACTCGTTAGCAAGATATTCTTCGACTTGAGATCGCGATGGATCAACGGAGGAGATCGAGAATGCAAATACTCGAGTGCACGTCCTACACCAACCGCAATGCGGATTTTATCCCTCGGCCATGACAATAAATCCGCGTTCTTGGCCAAATACGCTTGCAAGTCTCCCATTGGGAAGAATTCAAGCGCCATCACCAAATTGTTGAGACTATTCCACGCAACACCGATGAACGTCACGATGTTGGGATGAACCAAACTGGCACTCAGCTCGATCTCCTGCGCAAACTCCTCCACTTCGTCCGCACGATGCGCTTTAGCCTGCAACAACCGCTTGATGGCGACTTGTTGACCTTGATACTTACCCAACCACACCTCTCCGCATGCTCCTTTCGATAGAGATTTTTTGAAGTCAAGGCTGTCGTAGGGAATGCGTTTTCCTGTCAGGTACTCGCTTCCAAGTAGAATTTGAAGAGTGTGGTTCGACCCGGAGCTTAAGTCACTCGCAAAGCTTGTACGTGGTAACTTGATGGTCTTGTCGATGCCTCTGTGGGAAACAGACAGAGTGTCGTCAAGTGTTGGCGCAGTGGATCCGTCTCGGGCGAAGTCACTTTCAGGTGGTTTGTCCTCATAGGTTTCCATGTAGATTAGCGAATCTTCCAGTGCCTCGGTTTCGATGTTCTGTTGCCGCTTCCGTTTCGCAAACGCAAAGAGTGCAACAAGAGCGACGACAACGAGGACTCCAGCTACGATAGGAGCAATCAGCACCACTTTAAATCCGTCACCGTCGTTCTTGGACGTCGCCGATGTTGATTTCGCCTCTCTTGAGAAGTCATCCGAGAGCCATTTCGAGACCCAAGGACTGCCTTGAACTTGTTCCATTGCAGTTCGGACTCCGTCAGAAATGTTTGTTTCTCGATAACATGTCAACACAAGAGAACCATATCCGTCATTTTGGTCACTGGTGGGGCACTCGTCGTAGGCTGCTTCATCTTCAAAAGCCACGGTGTGGACGGCTGCGACAACGTACGAAATATTGGTGGAGTCGTCGATCCATGCGTGTTTTCTCACTCTTGGAGTCGGGATCACTTTGGGGTTTCCACCGGTCATCCACATGGCGAGATGCATCTCGTCACCTTCGTCAAAGTCCTCGACAACGCAACGAGCAGCAGTGAGCATCTGCTCTCCGTTGCAGTACAAGTTGCTCAGACTCATTGTGTCATCTGGTTGTGTGCAGTTCCTCTCTGTGCAGTTCACAGCTTTGAACTGCGAGAGCGGCACGGCCAGGTCCGTCATGGAGTGTCCACCAATGGTCCATATCTGGACGACCTTGTTGTTCATCGTGACGCCGAAGCCCGAGTCCCACAACAAGGCACGTTGTGCGATGCCCGACAGAGCGTCCCACTCGAGATTGAGGTCATCGAGGCGCTGCTGAACCCCTTCGGGTAGCACCAAGTTGGTGAACTGTGACATAGAGCCACCCGCCTTGGCCCGCAGAAACAATTGTCTGGCCAGGTCCGAGTTGGTGCCGTCGAAGGCAAAGAACGTGTCGTTGGTGGGCAGCAGCGCGTCGTCGAGCGATCTCATGGTGCAGCGGCGATGTCTTCGATGTTAACTGGAGAGAATTCTTTCGAGCAGGAGAAAGCGAGAATGAAGGCGTTTGGAAGTCTTCCTTCATGCTCGTTTTACGACGGGAGAAGGCCAGCGCCACGCAAGATCATAACTAGCCATCGCTGTTCAGTGAACGGCCGTTGTTGCCCGTTGCAACATGGTGAGCCCGTTAGCACCGGACAAAGCGTTTCTTGTCTTCCGACGGTGCGTTCCACCTGGTAATCACCAATTCTACACTTTTCCAGCGCAATGCCACATCTCATTCCATCCACTTACAGTTGTGCACCTCGTTTTCGGCAGGGAGGACCATATAAATAACTCCAATCGATGATTTGTCAGGAGTAGTTTTGACCTATAAAGTGTTCAAATCAAGATAAATTATCCTAGTTTATGTGTTTATAGCGGTGTCGAAAACGCGGTGCAGGACTGTACTTTAATCATGCTGTACAAACCGAACAACCACTGTTTCCAGGGGGCTGTTATCAATGGTACAACTTGTGATACCTCGTTACATGCTACGTCAACTCGTGCACCATTGATTTTCCAGCACTCACTTGTCACCAAGTCGCCATTCCGAGATTTGCCCCCACGTCTCGCAGTCATGCGATTAACTACCGCGTTCCTGTTGCTACTTGCGACTTTTGTCCAAGGTCAGACAGTGGCATTCCGGAGTTTAGAGGAGACTTCGTCCTCCGGTTCCCTGCCTTCCTCTTCATCTTCGTCCTATGTCTTCAATGGTTCAGACTCGGACATCGCACGACAGCTCTACATCCGCCACAAGGCCGGCGACACTGCCGACCAAATGAAACTCACCTCAGTCCCCACTGCAGTGACGGAGCGTCTCGACGCCATCAATGTCGACTTCAATACTTTGCCTGGAATTGTCCAGCGTGCTGTACTCTGGGACACTGGATTCGCCATCTCACCTGGCAACGACCCAGTGCAGATGTGGACCAAGAACGACTTCACTATGGATAATATCGCTATCCAACAATGGGAAGTTACCAATGTGGACTGCACTTTCAAGAACTGTTCGCAACCGGATGATATCACGGCCTATTACAGTCGCTACTGCACTGGGTGGCAGATGCTCAATGTATCGCGCTGTGTTGTCGACCTCTTTGAAGATGAAGGAGCTGGCAGCTACTTAGGCAATATGTGGTCAATAGGTGGCGACCCCGACCTCGCTCCAATGTTACGACTACGAGATCACACGTGGACAGACTGGAACCCTGTCGTTGAGGCTAATGTCAAGTACTCTGTATTCGTTGTGCATACTGTACCCTCTGCTGATGACGTGGCTTGGGATGTGTGTCCTTCTGGATATGGATCAGTGACAATTCCCTGTCATCGACGTGATCAGTTCTCTGATGAGTACATGGCTGCTAACACGACAGTCCCGACTGAAACTGCGTGGGTAACGATGTGGTTGGAGGAAGAATTCGCTGAAGACTCGGAATTCGACAAGATATTGCTAGTCCCGATCATCCTTGGTGTTGTGGTTGTGATGGGTGCAATCGGTCTCGGCTGGTTCTGCTGGAAGCGGAAAGCAAAGAGGAACGCACAGAAATCAGCTACTTCTGCTCATCATGAGCTGGAAGCGGACCAATATTTGGCTCTTGGTACTCCGGAAATGATCCTTGGACCTACTGGTTTGACCACACAAGGTTCCACCTACTCGAGTCACTACGAGAGTGCAGGGTCCAATAAAACACTTAAGATTTTACTGGATAGTGAACATCTCCCAGGCAAACGGATCCCATACGACAGTCTGGTGTTTGAGAATGCTGTGTCGAAGGGGGCGTCGGGTGAAGTTTGGATCTGCGAGTACAACGGACAGAAAGTGGCTGCTAAGAGACTATTACAGACTAAGAACCAAAGCGCCGAGAAGGTGCAAGCTTTCGCTGCTGAAATCGAGCTCAGTGCCAGTCTCATTCACCCACACATCGTCGAGTTCGTCGGTGTAGCCTGGAACAGCCTCAACAACTTGACTATGGTGCTTGAGTTCTTCCCCATGGGCAACTTGAAGGACTATCTGCAAAATAACGCAGATCTATTGTCTTGGGCAAGGGACAAGATCCACATGGCTATTGGAGTGGCTCAAGCTCTGGAGTACTTGCACGTTCGCACACCGCCTCTGATCCATCGTGACCTCAAGTCGAACAACATTCTACTTACAGACAAACTGGATCCCAAACTGATCGACTTCGGTGTGAGTCGTGACACTGTCGACCTTACCATGACTGCTGGAGTCGGCACACCGTACTGGACAGCGCCAGAGATTCTAGAGGGCAAGCGGTACACGGAACAAGCGGACATCTACTCGTTCGGTGTGGTACTGACGGAGCTGGATACGTGCAAGATTCCGTACTCAGACGCAGCGGCGGAGCAAGGAGGTAAACCGAAGCCTTTCCAGATCTTACAGGATGTGATGGCAGGCAAACTACGTCCAACTTTCTCCAAAGACTGTCCTCCGAGGATCCAGAAGGTTGGCATGGCGTGTTTGGCGGTTAACCCGGCGGATCGCCCCACGGCGAAAGAATTGGTGCAAGAACTTCAAGGAAACGGCGGTGAGCAGTAGGCTCTGCGATATATAAAAAGGTGGAACGGGAGCCATATATTCGCAGTTTCCCGACAAAGATTGTCGATATCTGAGCCACAAATCATGTTGAAGTGTAAAAGTTGAAGTGGTGGGAATACTCCGTTCTGATTGGTAGATCGTGGCTGATGGAAATTCAGTCGTAGCAGCCACTTCTAGTGTAAGTCTCTGATATCCACCTGAGACTTATGGATGGTGCTAAGTCGCTTTGTCCATTTGGTGTTTCTCAATAGCAACATGAAGCGGACACAAATTGTCATTATTTTAGCAGGTTTTCTGCTGGTGCAAGTTTGTCAAGGTTGGAACCATCCCAATTTCTGTGGAGACGGCTCTGAAGACCATCCACATCCTAGTTCGACAACTCCAGCGTCAAAAAAAAAAAATGGCAGCTCCAATGCGTGTGATTGCTCGTTGAAGTCGACATTGGTATCGGCGTCGTCAGCATCAGCTGAAGATTCTAGTTTGACGTCGGACATCGCACGGCAGCTCTACGATCGGTACCAAGCAGGTGACCAAATCGGACAACTGGAGTTGACAACGGTGCCTGAAGCTGTTCAAGCAAGGCTGGAGAACCTATCGCTAACGTTTGAAGACCTCCCTGGGATAATACAGCGCGCAGTTCTGTGGGACTCTGGATTCGCTATCACCTCCGACAATCGAACGGTGCAAGTCTGGACGATAGAAGATCGACTTATGGCAGACATCGCAGTATCTGCTGACGAGCTCGAGGCTGCAGGATGCGAAGCTTTATCGTGCACAGTATCAAACGATGGTGCAGTCCAGATATACTCAAGTTGCAGTCAAGGTCCAGCTCAGATGCTAGCAGCCTCCAAGTGCGTCGTCGAAGCTTTTGAAAGTGATGATCGTTCAAGCACGACAATGTGGTCAACTAGCAGCAACTCAAGCACGACTCCAACCATCCGCGTCGACAAAAATGCTGGAACAACCGACTGCGGCTGCGAGTACACTATCTACTCCATCCAAACAGCAGATTCAGACACTCAAACTACTACGGGTGAGTGTCCTGTTGGCGATTGGTCTGGATCGTTGGCAATCCCATGCTACGGCAACGACAGCATCCCAGACGCAGTTAAATCCGGACTGACAACTCCAAAAGGGACCGACTGGGTCACGAGATGGATTTTGGAGCATACAAAGTCTTCGACGACATCGGAATCATCTGCGCCATCTCAAGGCTCCGCTTCGGCGACAACAGGGTCTGGTAAAGAGAGTGACGGCGGCTTCAACTTGTGGTGGCTTCTGCTCATTCTGTTGATCATTCTCCTTTTGATTATCGCAACAATCGTTGCATGTCGACATTGTCATCGACTGAGTCGCTTCAACTCGCCTCCAGACAACACGACCTACATCTTCGTCGGAGGCCGCATGTGGGCGGTCCAAGACGAAAATCACGGCCGAGGGGCAGGTTATTGGCTCCGTTTCGCAAATTGGTGCAGGAAGACGTTCAATTTATTTGAATAATGCAAATTTTAAGACCTTGAACACCACCAAAGTATGTTACACTCCATTCTGCTACATTGTGTGGCAACGGCGCTCTCCTTCCACCAAAAAAGACCTCTGAGATGACAAAAAAATGGCGTTGTGAGACGACGAAAATTAATGTTGGTGGGTGACGCCGTTTTCCGCTCTGATTGTGTGCGAGTCCGTTGCACGATTTGAGGCCGCGTTCACTTTTGTTTTTACCACAAAGATGTCAAGCAGCTGGTCTTCCTCGTCGAATGATACCAAAAACTTCAATATGGGCCTTTTAGTGTCGATTATTGGTGTTACGGTGCTGCTTCTACTCGGAGGATTTTGCTGCTGCTGGATGCACCGCCAATGGAAGAAATCCGGTCGGAAGGGTGAAGACGCCAATAGCTACGACAATCGCACCGTGATGATATCGTTCTCTCAGTTTAATCAATCGAGTGAAATGAGTGACATCGTGAGTTCCAGGACGATTCAAACCGCTCGGCAAGCTAGTGGAGAAGACACTTTCTCCGTCCGTCGAGTTCCCCCTCGAGAAGCGTATGAATTGGGCTCAGATTCAGGACCAAACTACGTCTGGAGAATCCTACAAGAAGATCAAAACCTGGCTAGAAACCGGATCCCGTACAAGGAAATCAAACTTCGAGTCAGGTTATCCAAGAGTCAAACGCGAGAAGTTCGACTTGGCGAGTACCAGAACCAGCAAGTTGTCGTCAAGCGTCTGCTAAAGTCCAAACGCTCGCACATCTTCCACGTTCAGGAGTTTATTTACCAGATTCAGATTCGCTCGACACTCATGCACCCGAATATCGTGACTTTGGTAGGTGTGGCGTGGAATAGTGTGGCCGACGTCATGCTTGTCATGGAGCATTATCCATTGGGAGATCTACTCAACTACTTGCAAAACTACGGAGAGTACATTTCATGGGACCGTGGAAAGTATCGGTTGGTCGTTGATATCGCTCGAGCTTTGACGTATCTTCACAGTCAGCCGACACCAGTCGCTCACCGTGATCTTCGAGCGAGTAACGTGCTGCTAACGGAGACAATGAGAGCGAAACTCACAGGTTTCGACTCGTCGTGTCTGGACGAACACAGTCATCGTTGTCGCGTTGCTGGTGCGCCGTACTGGTCAGCGCCCGAAGTTTTGCAAGGCAGACCGTACACAGCCAAGTCGGACATTTACGCGTTTGGCGTGTTGCTCACGGAACTTGACACAGCGAGTGCTCCTTTCCACGACGCGTTGTCGCCTATCGGTACGAAACTTAAACCGATTCAGATCCTGAACGAAGTAATGCAAGGAACGTTGCGTCCGAGTTTCAGTCCGAATTGTCCTCGACGTATTCGAGTGATTGGCGTCGGATGTTACCAGCACGATCGAGACCGAAGACCAACTGCTGCTCAACTGCTTCGTCTGCTTGAAGCGTAAACGTTTAGCGCCCAGCGTCCTCCAGGGTTTGTAGGTTCAGGAGAGTGCTCTCTGTTGAGCTTTATCGTTGCATGTACGTCGGTTAATAGGTTTACATCGGGTCCAATAACCTATGGCCGTTGCACCGCCGTAAAGTCACTACGAGTCTCGCGTGGCGTTAGTTTCTCGCCAGTAGCAGTAGAAAAATGTTGGGGCACTCGTTGTCTTTGGCAACATGAGGGTCAGTTGAGAATTTGCAGCGGTTTGTGTAGTTAGCTTGAGAATGGCATTGCGCCGAGAACTCACAGATTCATGGGCGCCAACTGGAAGCTTCAACTTCGATGGGAGCTCTTTGGACCTCGCTTTACAGCTCTACACACGCTCACTACATGGGGACGTGATCACTCAACTGAGCTTAACTTCAATACCGGATACCGTCACTTCTAGACTGAGTGACGTGAGCGTGGCGTTCGATGACTTAGACGGCTTCGCACAGCGTGCCGTGCTCTGGGACAGCGGATTCGCCGTGACGCCCGAGAATGAGGTGAAACAGATCTGGACGCTCAACGGTGTGTCGATGGCGGAGATCGCATTGACGTTGGAGGAGTATGAAGACACGACGTGTACAGCCTTCGAGTGCCTTCAACCTGATGACACGATCGCCTAAGCTTAGCTGTGTTAGGTGGAGCAATAGGCGGTGGACTGGGTCTCTTACTCATTGTCGTGCTCGTTGGACTGTTCGTTGCAGCTCGACGAAGAAGAAAACGATCCGAGTCGGAGAATCAAGGGATCCCGAAGGTGGTTGAACATTTCGAGTTGGTGTCGCCTGACACGAGACACTGGGGCGATCGGAGACCTACAGTCTCCACTCACCCGCGCCCCACACTTGACGAGTCTTTGCCGCGTTCTGGAGTTACCTTGCCAGTGTCTGATGATTTTTGGTCGAGGCATTCCACCTCAACACCAGCCTTCACGCTATGATGGTGATTTCCAATACTCGGGACAGTGTCGGCCACAGGAGACCACGTGGGAATCAGCTCCTGGTTTTCCAGTGCAAGCGATGTCTTACGCGGGTGCGTTTGGGTCCGATGTCGCCGCTCCACCACCGTACCAAGAAGCTGTTCGGAGCAGTCACAGAAGTTCTCAAACGCAAGAAGTGGCAGTTCCACTCCACGTCGAGAAGATCCGCGGGTTGGGATCAAACAACGCGCTGCAAGTGCTGGCTGGTGATCTGAGTGTCAATCGCAGACACCTACAGTTCGATCAATTGCAGATTGAGCGACAACTTCCCAGGACGACTCTGCAGACTGATTCATTTGTTGGACGCTACAACGGACAGCAGGTTCTACTCAAGCGACTTGCACCAGGTTCCAGCGTTAATGTTGCTGCAGTCGAAGAGCTCGCGTTCGAGATTCAACAGCGAGCACATGTTGGGCACCAGGACCTGGTGCAGTTCGTCGGTGCCGTCTGGACTTCGGCTCATGACTTGGGTATTGTTGTCGAGTATCTGCCCCATGGCACTTTGCAAACGTATCTAGACCGAAACAAGGCAAGTTTGGGCGCTTGGACGCCCCAGAAAACCGAGGTCACTGGCGGAATTGCTCGCGTACTCGCTTATCTCCACCGACAGAAACCAGAATACGATCACCGCGATATCTACGCCAAGAATATGCTTCTCACCGACAAGTTGGAGGCGAGATTGACCAGTCCTGGCTCAATAGAGACGAATTCGTCTAAACAAAACCCTCGCCAGGTTTTCTGGACTGCACCCGAAGTGCTCAACGGAGCTGCGTACTCTCCTGCTGCCGATATCTACGCGTTTGGCGTAGTTGGACACTTGCGAGACTCCATACTTCGATGCTCGATCAAAGAGCGGAAATACTATGGAGCTAACTGAAGTCTTAGCATTGGTGAAGGAAGGAAGACTTCGACCAAACTTCAGTGCCAAGTGTCCACAATTCATCCGTCAACTAGGCGTAACATGTTGCCAACAAGACCCCGAGAACCGACTCACAGCACAACAGATCTTACAGCTTCTGGAAGGGAAGTAGGAAGTAAGTATTGGAGACGAAGATTGCAAGTTGATCAAATTGAAGTAGAAGTACTCCTACTTGGATGGATCTGGTCGTGCTTCAGGGGCACGTGACCTCGTACATCCTGTCGTTTAAAGTAGACTGACGAAGCGTTAGATAGCAAAAGACATCTGCAGACGCTCTCCTCTACCTTCCCTCTGTGTGAAGTGTATCAACGTGTATTAAAGTGTCAAGTGCTGGCTGGCAAACAGCGCAGGTGCGTGCCATCTGGGTCATCAAAATGATTACGACGAATAGTGCAGAGTGGTTATCGGACGGTATCCACAGGTTTTGCAGTAGGGGATAAGATCACCATGCTGTGCTGTACCTTGGGGTAGTCGGTTCAGGTTCTAGTGGAGCCCAGTCCGCCATTTAACACTCGCTGGAGCTATAGTCATTCTGACAGCGACTCGACCGGCTGAAAATGGTGCGTGAAATGCAAGACGACACTCAAAGCTAATGATCTATTATAATAACCTGTGTCGTTGTTGTTAAAATGGCAGCTGGAAGCTCTGTCGTGAAAGCTGCAGGGGCTGATCGGATCCCTCGTAGACACAGTATTCGGTAGCGGTGATACTACCGAGACAATGACTCCATCTCCCACTACAGCTCCAACGCCTACAACTAGAGCACCAACACCGACAACTAGAACGCCGACACCGACTACAAGAACTCCCACCGCAACAACGAGGACACCTGCTCCAACGACTAAGAAGCCCGTGACTAAAACACCTCAACCTTCAACGGCTACACCCACACCATCACCGACTCCGACACCTACCAGTACCCCAGAACCTACACCGGAACCGAGTGGTTCTACCAGTGGATCATTAGAAACCAAAGCCCCGGATACGGATACGGAGACCCCCGTGCCGACGATAGAGACGAATAACGCGTCTTTCAACTCATTTTCTGCATCTTCGGACGCAGAATTCGTGAGTAATTCTAGCTCAGGTAGTGTTGACGGAAGTTGGAGCAGCAAGGGCTCTCAAGTTGGCAATGAGTTGGCTTCGAGTCAAGATGCAGATGTCGTTGCCGATACACCAGGTACGTCTAGTGTTAGTGTTGCCAGTTAAAAGTTGTCACTAACTCCTCAATGCTCGTTGCAGTAGATACGTGGATGATCGTTGCCATCAGTTTGGCAGCAGTATCGATGGTACTTCTCTGCATTGGGTTTGTTGTCTTCTGACGTAGACAAAGGAGACGAGATGAAGACACGCCTCCAATTCAAAGTCACTTAATTTTCGGCGATTCAAAGTACGCCGTAGCGGACGACACTGTCAACACTCGACTGGATACTTCTTCAACAGGTCTGTACACAGACGGCTACAGTGGAGAACCTGGAGCAGGTTATTCGGTGTCGTTCCTCACAGCAGCACAAGGTGGAATGTGGGAAGACGACATCATCACAGCAATGCGTATTCCAATGGAGAAGCTCACAAGAGGAAAATTGGTCAACAAAGGAGGCTACGGAATGGTTTATCGAGGTTCGTGTCGTGGAGAATCCGTCCCTATCAAGACGTTGCTCCCAGAACAAAGGAAAACACTACGTCAAATCAACGACTTCTTGGCAGAAATTAAGATGATGGCAGCACTGGAGCATCCACGAATCGTCCGGTTACTTGGTGTAGCTTGGGACTCTCTCGCTGATCTCTGCTCCATTGCAGAGTACATGGAAGGTGGCGATCTACGCACACTCCTCAGCTACTTTGAGTATCACGACCATCGGCCTCATGGTTTCGATCTGGACAAGTCACGAATCGCTTTACACGTCGCACACTCGCTCACGTATCTGCACTCACTTGATCCATTGGTGCTTCATCGCGATCTCAAGTCCAAGAACATTTTACTAACGGAGAATCTCGATGCTAAGATCACCGACTTTGGCGTCTCTCGAGAAAGTAGTGACCGGACTATGACTGCAGGAGTAGGAAAGTCCTTGTGGATGGCACCTGAAGTGATGATGGGAGAGCGATACGGCTCCAGTGCCGACATTTTTTCATTTGGTGTGGTTTTATCGGAGCTGGACTCGCATGTGTTGCCGTATGCTGCTGCAAAGGAGACTGACTCCGGACGGGTGATCCCAGATACAGCGTTGCTACAGCTCGTGTCACTGGGACTGCTGAGAATTGAGTTTTCTCCTCACGCACCACAAGCTCTGATGGAGTTAGCACACGCGTGTGTAGACCTTGATCCTGAAGCAAGACCCAATGCAGGCGAAGTGCTGTATCGACTCCAGCTCATTATGAGCATGTACGAGAATGCCACGCTCTAAGACTATTTTATCAGCTGAATGGAGCCAACTCGTAGTGCAAAGTCTTCGGTGTGCTATCGCGTTATTCGTGTGAATATTTGGATGTCGTGTAACAAGTTGTCGTAAGCTTATCGAGTTTTCATCGTCTTAGCAGTCCTAGGGGTTGACCAAATTGCTCACTATCGTCACATGCAAAGCCGGGTTTCCACCTTCAACATCAGCGGTAGGGGCAGTAAGTCGGGTCCATTGTGCAGTTAAGCGACTCCATGCGGGCTGAGGCGTGGAGGGTGTTGCTTCTAATCAAATTCTAGACTGACATGCCAAATAACTACGCTTCATCTCGTGGGTTGTGATCCAACCACGGCCTTGATCGTCTAGTTCTGTACGACCCGTGGTTCCGCCTTTGTATTGTTGGAAAACCAGAGGCCTTGTCAGGACACTACCATTTACACCTTCAACATCAGCGGTAAGGGCAGCAAGTCAGGTCCATTGTGCGGTTAAGCGACTCCATGCGGGTTGCGGCGTGGAGTGGCCCCATTGTGGCGAAGCCGCCCTTGACTGCTTGGTTGCTTGGTACCCGACGCCATGGCTGCTGCGATGTCCTTCACGGTGACGTTGTCGATCCGAGCGTACTGCTCGTAGCAGTCGGATCTCCAGTGTCCAAGATGTTTAATAGCGAGTCGGTCAATGCCGGCCGCAAATAAGGTGGTCGCCCCACCACTTCGCATCGAGTGCGTGCCGTAGTGGTCGGGATTTTCGCCTGCGTTTTGAGCTGCTGAGCGAATTGCCGCTGTCATCTCTGCTGCAGAGACAGTGAGTTGCTTGGATACTGAGCAGAGAGCGCCATGCTCTTGCACCCCGATGTGACGAGCGTGCTGGACAAGTTCCCACACTGCTAATACTGGGCACAACCATCGCGAGCCTGAGCGTTCGAGGGTTGTTGTCATCCCTTGCCATTCTTGGTCGGTCTTGCTGCCCCGGAAGTGGATTGACACAGAGTAGGCCTGAGCTCTTGACCTTGCCAGGGCGCCATATTGAGTACGGAACTTGACGTCTTGTAGCTGGATTGCATACGGCTTGAGGATGCCTCGATCACTTAGATATTCGGACCGACGTAGCATGTAGAAATAGCCCATGACCGCAGCCCCCCCAGAGAACGCGGCCATGGGCTGAGCGAAAGTTGCAGCGGGCACGAAGTCTGCGGAGGAGGTCGGGAGTGATTGGGTTCTTTCGCGAAGGAGGTGCTGCCAGTCGCTGCATCCATTGCAGCGCCAGTTGATGGTCGGCGTGGAGGCCGACTGGGAATTCTCTGTAGCGGCGATGATGCCAACTGATATGGCCCAACTTGGACATGATGGTCGGGGCCGAGTTGCGACGGTGACCAGCGCGAGGTTGCCAGCACCAGATCGCGAACTGGATGAGCTGCTCAGAGTCCCGCGAACGAACCCCGGAAAGCCATGCTGAGAGTCCTTCTGCGGCGCACCACGAAGTCCATTGTCGCCACGTTGCTGCATACTTGCGGTGACTCCCGACGACCAACGCCTGGGCTTGTAGCTGTTCGAGAACGTTGTGTACAGTTTCCTGGTGGTGGGAGGGACTGGAGTCTGTGACCACGACATAACGGTGTAAGTCCACAAGCGGCGGTGAGAAGACTTACTGCAGCGGGTTCTGGCGTCTGCTACGCGGTTGGCGGACCCCGGCAGGCGCCGGGCGGAGAGACGAAACCGGTGGGTTGCTTCGCTGAAGCCGATGGCACGGATGAGTTCCTGGCCAAGCGGGTGATCGCTGCTCAGCTTGTTGATCCAGGCGACTGCTCTCGCGTTATCGGACCAAGGCACATACATGTGTCACTTGATTAGGATCGGGTGGGGTCCATCCGTGGCCCCACAGCACGGCAGCCAGCGCCGCGCAAAAGAGCTCGCGAACATTAATGTCGAAACTGGTTGTCGCGTTTACCTTGGTAAACGATGCTCTCTCCTCGTCGTCGAACTGGAGCTAGATGTAGCGGCGGTTGGCCGGGTCCAGCACAGCCAGACCCTCATTGCTGGAGTCCATGTAGAGATGAACTGAAGCAGGCGGAAGCTCGCGGAACATGACCAATGGTAAGCCAGACCATTGGCCGTGAACCAGGATAGACCGGAACCACTGTAAGTCCCAACGAACCGCCGAGGTTAGTTGAACCCGTCCTCGTCGAGGTGCTCGCTTGGCCGCAGAATGAACGCGTTGGAAGAACGGCTTCGCAGCACGGAGGTAGCAGAACACGTGGCGTAGACTCCCTAGCAGCTGCTGAAGATCGGAGCGCAAAGCTGTGGGCGATGATGCTAGTCGCGTAACCCGGGCGAGTGCCTTGGAAATTTTGCTTGGTGGCATCGAGACCATGCGTAGGCGCGCGTCGAAGACTAGACCAAGTACCTCAATGTTGGTAGCCCATGTGGAGAAGTTTTCCTCGTTTATCGCCCGTGGTCCAAGAACGGCTAGCATCGCCATGCGTAGAGTCTCTCGTGCCAAGTGCAGTCGCATTGGTGTGTCGACTTCCACGAGCACGTGGTCGTCGACCCACTCGTACGCGAAAAATGGCACGCTGTCGGGAGAAGCACCACCGGACATTGAAGAGGGGCTCTCGCAGCCCAGCAACCACGATATTGCGCCACCGAAGGCACCGTAATACGACGGTGAACCGCTCCACCCGAACGGAGCCGACATATCGAGGAGTAGGGCTTGCAGTTGCGGAATGCGGGCTCCCATCCGAAGCACATGAGGACTGGCGAGCATCAGGTGGCGAAAGGCAGACTTGACGTCGCCTTTGAGGATACATATAGCTTGGCCAGGATACTTGTTAGACAGCGATTCGACGCGGCGAGCAATAGCGGCCACGTGTTGATACTCTATCTGTGGAAAGTGTTCCTTGTCCGAAGCCTCGTTCGCAGAGCGCTCTCGTGGAAACGACAGGTCATGGATGAGGCGCACATCCAACTGCGGGTATGTGTCCTTTTTCGCGACAGCTCCCAGCGGACTAATGTACACAGCGTCCAAGCACGAGATAACCTTGCCCGAGAGTACTAGGTACTGGCCCGCGTCCTGGCCACGTCGAACACTCTTGATGACAGCATTCAGGTGACGATTAGCGGACTGGTGGTTCTTCGATCCGGGGGCGATGAAGGGCACGGCTGAGCTCCACCGGGGCGCGATACCTATTGCCACCACCGAGCATACCACTCCACAGAACTTGTAGCCGTGAAGAAGGTGCATGAAACGATTAGGGCACAGCGCCTTATTTAGTCTGTAGTCGGTAGATGTTTGTTCTCGCACGAGTTCAGCGAGATCTTGCACGGAGTGGCCATGATCAATTACCAGCGATGATAGAGCAGTCCGCAGGGCCTGGTCGAGCATAAACTGATGCGAGCCGTTCGGCTTGACCGTGAATACTGGGGTTGACCTGATTATCGGGATATTGAAGGCGCGTAGGGTGGCATGGATCTTTTGATCTCGCGTTGTTTTCATTAACCGTAGCTGCTCCTCGAGCACAGCTTGCACACAGCGGGAGCTCGGGAGATCCGTCGTCACGTACGCCTTCAATACTCTTCTGTCGACGTCCGGCGGTGTTCCAGCTGACGAGATAGTGGCGGTCTGGAGCTAAGCGGCGCTAGGCGAGGCAGTCGCTGACTAATTACCAAACAAACTATGAGAAGCGGTCGGTGATCGGCTACTGGAGGCTGGAGCAGTCGGGGGCGAGAACCTTTGCAGCGTGGGACTCGGCGCTGTAGAGAGCGAGTTGTTGCGACCTCGACTGCGAATGGCACGTCGACAGGGGCCGCTGCGCGGTCCACTTGGGTCTACTGGTCTTCTGCGTAGTCCAAGTCTCGGACCTCTTCATTCCTCTTGAAATGGCTTGCGGAGACTGCCGAGACGGTTCGTGATGTACTGGCGAAGGCGAGCAGGGATAGTGTCCGGCTAGAAGTGGGCTCGGGTTTTAAAGGTGCACTTGTCCAGGTACTGTAACTTGCAGCCACGGTTTGACAGAAATTGAAGGCATACCTCCTTATCGCCTTGCCTTGGAATTTCAGAAGTTACGTCGCCAGGAATCTTCCGGTCAAAACTTGTACGAGCTGACTCGCGCGCCGATGGTGCCTTGGTACTTGCCGAACGAGCCTCCGCTGCCTTTAACCCTATCGCCGCCTAACCACGCAACTTGCAGTGTTTAGCAAAACCTGTTTTTTTTCTACTGGGTTATAACCTGGCAAAATGAACTCGTTTGTACTACTCACCTGCTTTTGGGATAGCAGGGATTGTATTGTCAGTCAATCAAATACTTGGAATTGTGTCTAACTTCGGAAATATTTTAGCCTCAAGCGAAATATTTGAGCTGAGGATTCAGTTTTTACGAGTATACAAAATTATATATATATGCCCCAACACTCCCACCGATACAAGACCCCATATATTCGCCCCAATCGGTGTATAAGCGTCGGAACCTTCACACTTAACTAAGTGTCTTTCACCACCATGTCAGACTTCACGGATTCACAGGACGCCGCTTTGGTTGGTTTAATCCGATCCTGCATTCAACAGCAACAAAAGATCAAGTGGGACGACATTATGACGTGTGAAGTGCTAAAGCCCAAGTCTAGACGGGCTCTGCGCGAAAGCCTTAAAACTCTGAAGAAAACGTGCGGCAAACAACTTGACCGGGTTCCGAAGCAGTATCTCAGACATCGTCCGTCCAACCCCTCTAGTGTTGCTTCCCCACCGGTCATCTGCCCGTATAGCGCTAGAGCATGTTCAAAATTCCGCGAGGCGCATCGTATCATGGACCTCGTGTTACAATCCATAACACGTCAAGATGTTCGACAACCGTCGGGAAAAAGCAACTTAAATGCTGGTGAAATTGCTACCACGGGGATATCTAGTCTACTTGCGGCCCTCAATGTGTCTTCCGATGACATTTTTGGTGATATCGGGTGCGGGATCGGCAATGTTCTGGTGCAAGTCGCGATCGAGTCGAGAGCTAAGTCGTGCGTTGGTATTGATATTCGACCTGAGCTCGTGGTGGCGTCCCAGCGCGCAATTTTCAATCACTCGGTGCATTATCCAGAGTTGTTGAAGGTGTCAGTATTTCTAGGAGATATCTGCGCAATTAATGAAGAGCCTAACTGTGTATTCACCATGTGCTCGGTGATTCTGGTGAACAACGTGCTTTTCGGCGAATCAGCAGACCACGCTATCGAGCAGTTATTGTGTATTTCTCCGGCAGTCACTCGTGTGGTGCTCGCACAAAAAGTCTGCCCAAGACATCGCAGCAGTTGTCAGCGCGTATTCTGCATTCTTTCGGACCTCAAGCACTCGATACAAATACGAGTCAAACGGACAGCTACGCCACAAACATTTCACTTGTACATGCGCGCCGCGCTACCTTCATTATAGCGTATCCACAAAGTAAAATGTTCTTTCAAATTTGTTCGAGGTGCTTGCAAGTGCATAACATGAATTGTATTTGAAGTCCTTGGTAAGACATCTCGGCATACAGCTACATATAAACCGTCGAGGCATCTGACGGTGCAAAGGGAGACACTACAATGCGTTCGGCGAAAACGTTTTTGTCCAGGTACAGCTTGGACGTCCGTCGAAGCCGGCCACTTGCGTTGAACAACCCCGCTGGGAAGTAATGGCAGTGAAATTTTTCCCAGCATGACCACTCAAACGTTTGACACACAAGCGATTTTGTCGGTTGCGCAGTGTATGTCAAACTGCAGAGCGAGACCATATGAGTAGAGCACTCATTAGTCACCTCTGTCGAATATCTTCCTTCGAATCGGCAGATTACGCACCCTCGTTTGGCTCGTGACGACGGGAATTGCACTTGAGAGTATCGAGGAATGCAACGCGACTTTGTCTCGACGCGATTCGAAATTTCCGTTGCAGGATGTACACTCGATGATGGTGTCCTTAGCACGACAAGATCGGGATCTGTTGAGTTCATTTGCATCGCACCAGCGTCGGAGAGTGTATTTTTCCAGGCACCCGATAACAGCTCTCCAATCAACTCCACCATAAACGCTCTGTGCGGATTTCGCTGTGTCGAACACCCACCTGCCATTTTGCGTGTGATAAATGCGTTGCATCGCGCGAGGTCGATGAAAACGAGCGCTAATGTTTTGTGCCATTTGCGGAATGAATGACCAGCGATAGAAAATCGTGCCCTTAGCTGGTCGATTCTATCAACACCTTGCATTGCCTTGTTGTACTTGATGACACAGCTCGGTGCGGTAAATGGTCGTTTTTCATTCCCCAGTAGTCGATGAACAGTAGTTGTCGACGATGCATCGCAATTCGAAACAATGTTGACCACAGAACCATCCACCCACGACACAACAACGATTTGGTTCGCTTCACTAACAGCCTGCTTCATCGATCCCCTAGGCAAGTTGTCCTTCTTCGAAATCGTCACGCAGCGGGGAAAATTTCGCTGTTCTCGCGAATTGTTCCACGACCATACATGCCAAACACGCGTAGCATCTTCAGGAGCTGACAAGATGTGTAGTAGTTGTCAGTATTCATAATTCTGTTTGAGTGGTGAATTGGTCGCGTTACTTCCATGACGCATTTCCGCACCTCGCCTGCCCACTTAGTAGCTTGTTCGAGAGCGCGTGCTTCCGCATTAGTCACTACACCGTTAAGTTGCTCACTCAAATCACTCGCACAATGCAAGCGAAAGTTAGCCATGAGCCGTGGCTCCGAGCAACAGCACATGTATAGCTTGAAGTGGTACTTTCCAGTTGGTTTAGTGGCGTTGAAGACAACGATGTGTCGAGCAAACCGCGACCTGCAAGCGATACTTGACTCGTGCACAGCAACGTTCCTCCCAAGAGTAACAAACTCGGCGCCCGGAGCTTCAACATGTTCATTAGGGGTCGAATGCGCACGGCGGGATCTCTCTTGAGGTCTGCGATAGACACTTCGTGGCGGAAGCAAAGGTTTTGGCGGATGAACTCGAAGCGCTTCAATGCCATCACGGGATCTAATCGGACGCTATCAGAGTCAAATATCATGTCCTCGACTTGATCCCCCCAGTAGTTGGCATACTCACCCTTGTCAATGAGTGCCATGTAGAAAAGAATCCCGAGAAACTTCATCATCTCGTCCAGGAACACACGAGGGCGTTTCTGAGCAGCAGCATACGCTTTCGTGTTCTCAACAACCTTTCGCCAAAACGCTAGAGGAAGATATGCGAGAAAACTCGATGAAGCAGAGTGGACGAAAATTGACTTGAACTCGGATTTTACTTGTGGTGCTGTTGACCCGTCCTCTTGCGTGTACAGATCATTCGGACCTGCAATAACACCTAGCGGTTGGAACTCCATACTTGCCACCTTCACCACTTCTTCAACATCTTCAGGAACGCTTTCTTGACAATCATACTTGGCATCAACCTCATCCACTTGCTCAAAGTCATCCCATAAATCGGCGTCGACCGTTTCCTCGTGGTATGGCCTGCATAGGACATCCCAAGTTTCATTTCTCAACTCGTTTTCATTCACGCGATTGAAGCTTGTAATCCCTTCGAGAACCTTGGCGCAAGGAATCTTGTGGATGTGCCGCTCCATTTGAAATTGAGTTGTGGTTCATCGAACCTCACAGAGAACTTCGTCGCGGCTGGCGGCTTTTTTTTGCCTTCTTGTGTATACAAGTATCTATGCCTGTCATATAGGCAGAACCCACCGCTCGGTAATCTGCACGAGGCATCCACGCTTCGTGGTCCGGCGTAAAGCAGACGTAGGCTCCAATGAGGTTGGTTGGATCAGATGCTTCATGTTGCTGCCCTTCGCGATCTTCACCGTGGTCAACTTCTGATGCTGGGCTGTTTACTTGGTCTCCTGAACCTATCTCATGATGACCATGGCGGCGCCGAAAGCTCTTCACAGTCTCAGGTTTCAAATTTTCTTCAGGCTCCCAAGTGTTTTCATCCGAGTCGTATCCGAGCCACTTCACAAAGAACAAGCCAGCGCTTTCCTCGAGAATAGCTTCGACTTCGTATTCATGGTCGCTATCCTCTTCGTCAGCAGTAGAGCTTCTTCCTTGTGCTCCTGGGAAGCCAACCGATCTGACACTCGTTGCGACGCTCGCGTTTGTCCAGCATCCGCCGCAGTACTTTGGGACCGAAGACGTCGGGCACTTCCGCGCGATGCAGAAACGTCGCTGGCGGCAAATGCAGTGTCAAGTGTACGCTTCGTTCGGGTTCGTGTCATGTAGCAAAGAGAAGTGCGGGTTCATGAATTGCAGCCATTGCTGGTGACAGGCAACGGGGTAAACGTTTTAGTCTTACTATCCGTAATGGCACATACAAACCCCAAGTAATTTGCCCCAGCAAACCTGCCAATAACCACACGCAACAACTTGCACCAAATCAGCATTTTTCCGAATGTGTGCATGTATTATAGAAGCACCACCTAGCATAACTAACTTCGCGAATAAACCTTTACGTTATCCACCGACCACAACTTCGCGTCGGTACAAACCCGTACAAATAGGCTCGCCACCTCGCCGCGTGCGCACACACAGACAGCACACACTTCGCAGACTACACTAAACACCTGCCAAAGTCATAACAAGTAGATAGGACACAACACACACGATAGTTAGCACTCTTTGGCGTCGAACACGCCACGCAAAACGTTACGCACCTCGACTGCAAACGTTACTGACGTGGGCTGGAGCTTGTGTTTCCGAGGCTTGCAGTTGTGTTACTTCTGCAGCAGCATGGGGCATGTGGCGGCACTGGTTTTCCTGAGGGGGGTTCTTCAAATGGGGGTCGCTCGTAAAAATGACGACAACATGGGTAATTACGTGGCGTTTATCGCGAAATTTTGCCAAACTCCTCTGAGCTACCAAGGTGGCGAGTTAGAGTTTTGACCAATCAGATATCATGCGGAAGGTGTTGTAAAAACAAGCAAATATGCATGTTTTACGTTTACTGTCGGGCACCAAAACCATGCAAATCGCACAGGTGGGGTGCGGTAGCCCGGGTTAAACCAAGCTAGTATGCATATTTAACTATTTTAGTATCAAAATGGTCCATACAAAATCCAAGTATATATTAGCAGCAATAGGGTTAAGCGTCCGCCCAGCGCCGTGATCATCAAACTGTGCAGCTCTGGGTTGGAGATCGAGAACCAGGACGCTGCAGCACCTCTAGTGGTCGTAAGGTGGAACACGTCGTGGGTTGCAGCGTCGCGGTATCGCTTCAGTAACGAGTCAATCCACCGGACGACCAAGGGCAGATCCGCAATCTCGCACTGTTGCCGGCCTTCTAGTGCTGAAATGAACTGGTCGAGAGCTTCAGCGACCTCGATCGTGATTGCGTCACACATAGCTCGACTGTAATCGACAAAGTTCCTGGCTGTAGGACCAAGCTCGGTCCAGGAGATCGGTTCACGAGGGGTCGGTGCTGCCGCTGTAAAGTCCTGCGTGTCTGCACCACCATTTCGAATTTTCTCCAGGAAGCTGACCCGCCAAAAGTGCTTGATAGAAATCCCTCGCCCGAATCGAAGATCGTACATCCGTCCCACCGCGCCGGGGTGCGTGTCAAACTACATTAACGGTGACGTCAACACATACTCAAAGAAGGACTCGCTTGACTTACCTCGAAAAACATCTGCCGTGAAGAGCTCGTGCACGCGTTCTTGATCACTCGTAGGATGGAATGTTGCCCGAGCCCGCTTAGGCAGTGGCTCCACTGCTCCGGTCTCGTCTCGGCAGCGCTTGTACTCGCTCTGCCCACTTCCTTGGCTGAGGTAGTGTGGCAGCAAATGAGACTTGTGTTTCCGGATGAGGTCAATAAGCTCGATATTTTGCGGCGGTGGGAGTGGATGGGGCGAGAGTCTGCGTCTCTAGAGGCGGCTGGTAGGATTCCTGCACGAGACGAGGCCTAGCCGAGTAGCCATCTGTCGAACCAGGGAGGCCGGTCCTGTCGGGTAGGAGCCTCCCGCAGTATCGCTAGGTGGTACTCCATCACCGGCGTCGCTGTCGTCGTCGGCCAGCGGGTCGAAGAATCCAGCATCGGATTGGTTGTCGTCGGGCCGTCCTGGGGGTGTTATGGATGGTTCGTCACAGAAAGAAGTTCCGATTGCGTTACGAAGAGTTGAGGGGGCGTCCCGGTTGCCGTCCATGTAGAAAGCGTACCAAGCCACATGGCGAAGCGACGTGCTCATACTGGTGCCGGTGCCTGGGTCCACCCAGTCATACCGCAAGTCGCTTAAATCTCCCAGCTCGTGATGCCACTCGCTGAGCCACGCTTGGATCGTCCATGGTGAACCGTTGTCGCCCTCCATCAGATGGGTCAATATCTGATCTTGGAGTGTGCGCAGACGAGATTTTGGCCAGCTTGCTTGAGGCCAACGTTGACTCCCCAGCACCATGGCAATGACGGGATAAACTTCTTCATGGACACATTCGAGGGCCACGGTCTTGGCTCCGAAGCGCGTTGAAACAGACAGCTTGGTGCCGTCGTAAGCAGTGACCTGGCCGTAGTAGGTAGCTCTGCGGTGCTCGAAGCGCACCGACCTGCGTAACCACACTCCTGGACGGTCTCCGGTTGCTTCCTCGGCGGGGACACGCCGAGCGTCAGCCACATCCTTCTGAACTGCGTTCACGGAGATCTCCTCTCCGCCCAGGGCTTCAAAATCAATCTCACGCGGGTGACGGAGGCGTAGAAGGAAGAACTGGTCACCCCGTTGACGTCTTCCGGTCGCAGGAGCATGTGGTCCCCTGGTCCAAGCGGAGGCTGGCGGTTGTCGTGGCGCGTGCGGGGCATGTTGTCGATAGTTAAGACCTGGTCTTAGGTTGTTGCTTCTAATCAAATTCTAGACTGACATGCCAAATAACTACGCTTCATTTCGTGGGTTATGAGCCAACCACGTCTCGTTCTGTACGACCCGTGGTTCCGCCTTTGTATTGTTGGAAAACCAGAGTCCTTGTCAAGGACACTACCAATAACTCAGCGTGGAACGTGTTTTTTCAGCTATGAGCCTCGATAGGCGACGAGGTCTTGGGATTGACTCCTACTGCGACCAGTAAGAGCCGCTTTATTATCATGGGGGGCGTTGAGTGCTGCCTCGGTCTGATCGTTTTTTGTTTTCGTGTTCCAGCTATCCCAGAAACATATCTGCATCAAGGTACTAGTCTCTCATCGACGCCGCGGTCGACACCATTGCCGATGCTGCTAAAGCTACATCAGATACCATCACCAGCCCCTCAACTTCTTCCCCCACCGCTGCTACGAGTTCAAGTGGGAGAAAATTGTCGACATCTTCGTCAACAAGCCCAGCATCAACGCCTTCAACGTCGACGGTAACAACGAATGCACCGAAAGCTACGCCGACATTGACTCCAAATGTTTCTTTGGATAGTTCAAGTGCTTCGGACAGCTCGTCTTCCTGAGATGATGCTATTTCGATGTGACACCAGTGGAATGAACAGAAGTAAACCAAGTTCCAGCTCCAGTTACGTCAACAGAGGCGATGCATCCAGCGAAAGCATAGGCCCGCAAGAAGATGAAAGTCATGGTACGTTCACTATCGCTAACCTCTTCCACCAAACTTACGTTGCGTTGCAGGTATAGGAACAGGGGCAATCATCGTCATCACGTCTCGTGCTTGGTGCTCCTTGTCGGACTGCTGGTTGTCCGCTACAGTGGTCACAAACGTTGGTTCCGCAGGTTGCAGCCAACTCCACCAAGTATCTACGTGACGGCAGGAAACAGTTCTCAATAAGGTTTCACGCTCCCTTTCACACCAAGAACTTAAAAAGTAGCAACTCCTCCAACTCTTTAGACCCGATAGCAATGTGGGAAGATGACGATATCACTTCCCTGTGTATACCTTTCGAGAAGGTCACGACAACGAAGTTGTTCAGCTACGGAGGACACGGTCAAGTGTATCTTGGCACCAATCGAGATGAACAAGTGACGATCAAGCGTTTACTTTTTTCTCCATGAACGAACGCTTTCCTCGCGGAAATTAACCCTTAAGATGATGGTGAGTGTTGAGCATCCTAGAATCGTTCGCTTTATCGGTGTGGCTAGGACTCGCTTACGGATCTATGCGCCGTGTCGAAATTTATGGATGGTGGTAACTTGCACTCGTTACTCAAACAGTTTGAGACCGAGAAGCGGCACCACGGATTCGACTTTGACAAAGCTCGTATTGCCCTTCAAGTGGCTCATGCACTGGCGTATCTCCACTCGCTCGACCCGATTGTTCTCCATCGGGACCTCAAGTCTATGAACATTTTACGTTGGAGGCGAAGATCACGGACTTTGGGGTATCTAGACAATGGAGTGTTGACACGATGACTGCCGGCGTGGGTACTGCGTTGTGGATGGCACCCGAGGTCATGATGGGCGAGCTCTACGACGCTAGCGCCGACATCTTTTCATTCGGAATTGTATTGTCGGAACTCGACTCGCACTTGCCGCCGCACCGCGAAAGGTGGTCTTCGAACGGTCTGAAGGTGTCGGACACCGCCATCCTCGGTTTCGTTAGGTCATGCATGTGTGGATTTGGACGACCAAATGCCAGCGAAGTGCTCTATCGTCTACAGATCATCTTGCGGTTGTACGAGGCGTACACGATCTGACAAGATAAGTCTTAGCAAGCAATGGCGTCCGGTTCATCCATGAATTCCGTTCCTTGACACAACGCGAGGTCGAGAGACCCAAGGAAGACGTTGAAGTCGTGGCTTGCACATTTGCTCCTCGTCTCGTCTCTTCATAATGCTACTGCGATCAGTTGGGGCCATTGCGTGGTATGGTGCTAAACTTTCGCGTTGGTCAGAGATCGATTTTCCCGACGCGTTGATGATGACCAGGTCGACGGATCGGAAGAGTACGGTGCTGCAGGTATGACCGTCCGTTTAGATCGCGGTATCACTTGGTAGTCGCGACGTCGCACTTGATTCGTGCCGAGCAACTTGAAAACCATGAAGGAATCGCTCATCGGCTCCGTCGTAAGCTCGGTGACTGGCACGGTCGAGTCCACCGCTAATGCATTGACAGGAACGACTTCGACTGATACGTCCTCCGACAATTCAGACACTACGTCTGCGCCGGCATCGACTACTACCACACCGAAAACCAGGGCTGCCGAAAAATAAATTGATGCTGCAATTATTGCAATAAATTTGTATCAATAATTTACTGGAGAGGTTTCGAGAAAACCTAAATCAATTATCTATTTCCGGAGTTGAAAGTCCTATACAAAGTTTAAGTAATAGGAGACGACAGGATCTGGCAAGAGTAGAGAAAAGGCAATCAATAATCTATTTCCGACAAATCTTATGGCCATACAATAATCTATTTCCAAGCAATGCCCACAATAGATAACAATGCAATATACGGCTGCCCTGCCGAAAACTACCACTGCTCCTGTATTGGCCACTTCAGCTCCAAAGGCAACAACTGCAACACCGATGACGGATTCAAGTAGTTTAAGCTTATCATCTTCGACATCTTCGAGTGCAACCAGCACCAGCTCATCAAGCTCTTCCGTATCGACATCTTCGCCTTCTACTTCTACTTCTTCATCGCCATCAACCTCCACCACCTCGCCAAGTCCAACCAAAAGCTACGTCAATAGTAGCGCCGACATGTCTGCTATGTGCGGCAGTACTTCGAGTTCGACACAGCTACGGGGAAACCAGAGCTACGTTAGTGTTTCAATCGGCAGCAAGAACAGATCAAGCAGTCAAGGAGACGGAGAAGCAGGAGCGACAGACGTCATCCACACAGGGCTCAGTACGGAAAGCGTTGTCGGTCTCGTATTGGGTGCACTAGGAACAGTTCTCCTGCTCGTACTTCTCGTAGGCTGGTGCTTGCGAAGAAGTTGATGAATTCGATCAACCACGTGAGACTTGGATCGAGACCTTATCCTCGTCCGTGTCATTCGGTTCATTCCACACTGCACGAGACGTCACTGCGGATGGTTCAATATCGGTTGGAGCCGGATGCTTGTGGGAAGACGAAGTGATCATTGCCACGCGTATCCCGCTGGAAAAGCTCACTACGACGAAGTTGCTGAGCTCCGGTGGCTACGGTGAAGTCTACCGCAGTGTCTATCGAGAAGAGACCGTTGCGAACAAAGTGTTGTTACCTGAGAAGCAAAAGACCTGCACCAGATCAACGCCTTCCGAGCGGAAGTAAAGATGCTGGCGAGTATCGATCATCCTTACATCGTGCGTTTCCTTGGTGTAGCTTGGGATTCGCTTTCAGATCTATCGGCAGTAATGGAATTCATGGAAGGAGGCGACCTACGTTCACTTCTCGATCGCTTCCAGCAAGAGCAGCGAGCACGAGGTTTTGACCTGGATAAGGCTCGTATCGCCCTTCAGAGTGCGCAGGCGTTAACGTATCTGCATTCACTCGACCCGAAGGTGCTGCATCGTGACCTTAAATCAAGGAACATCTTACTCACATCGGACTTAAATGCCAAGGTTTCGGGCTTCGGTGTCGCCCGTAAGTACAGCTTCACCAGTATGACTGCGTCGGTGGGGACCTCGCTTTGGATGGCACCCGAAGTTATGCTGGGCGATGGGTATGACACCAGTGCCAACATCTTCTCGTTTGGTGTCGTACTCTCCGAATTGGACTCGCATCTGTATCCGTACGCTGGAGCCAGGATCCAACAGCGGACAATGCGTACCCGACGCAGCGCTACTGCAGCTTGTGAGTATGGGGAGGGTGAGCGTTGATTTCTCGTCCAATGCACCAACAGAGTTGATAGAACTTAGTCGCGCCTGCGTGAACTTGAACCCAATGGCTCGACCTAGTGCTAGTGCGGTGCATTACCGGTTGCAGCTCATGATGCAGTCGTACGAGATGTACACGCTGTAGAAATTCCAGCAGTAGAGGTGAGACCTAGGCACATGTAAACCAGTTACAGTAAATGCTGTCCAACATGGCAACGCCATCTAAAACTTTCTTAAGCGCGATCTAAAGCCACCGAAAGCGCCATCTGGGGCCACGCGAACGCAACATGCCCTTACCGGTACCGGTACGACCACTCAAGGTCGTGACACGACACGACTCGTGTGGCGCTCCATGCAGCCTGCATGATGCAGGTCCAGGATGTTGCTGAAAGATGTGGTCGTGCATAGACCTCAACACTTTGAAGCATGTACCTGCTCGTTCGATGTCGTTGACACGGGGCTGGCAGCACTTTCCAATGTCGCTTCTGCTGCGGCTTCCCCCCTCCTGGCTGTAAACCAGTTCGGAACGCGCAGGACGTCTCACAAACACGGTTTGAAGCTTCACCGCGACGGAGAAGTCATCGCACCTAACACAAACGAACCCGGTACGCTTCAATAGTGCTTTAGTGATCGTAGCAACACCATGTCACTCCTCGGCACGGCTCACGGGCCCGGCTGATACCTTAACTGGTACCTCATCGACAACTAGCACCCCCACACCAACTACAGCCACCCCAACAACTAGGACACCCACACCAACGACCAGGACATCCATACCAATCACTAGAACACCCACCCCAACAACGACTCCACCCGCGGTGACTACTGCAACACCCGTGGAGACAACCGCAACACCTACGTCCACTTCATCGATATCGACAACTAGTACATTCACCCCCACAACACAAACCACAACGACTCATGCAGTTTCAGAAGCGGGGTCAACATCCTCGCCAGCTTCGAGTTCCAGTTATTCTACAGAGGTTACATCCGCACCGGCATCGGCATCGGCAAGTGCGAACGCTTCCACGACGGTGATCATTAACGTGGATTCACATTCTAGTGACAGTGAGGCATCATCGGGGGTTACCGTTGTGGAAAGCAGTGATAAAGGTGCGTTCATGAAACATGGAGAATTTTACTTCCCGGTTTCCTTACATTTGTTTCTTGGACAGGTGTAAGCACAGGAACCGTCATCGGCGTCGTTGCAGGCGCAGTTGTATTCGTGCTTTTAATTGCGGGGTTTGCTTTTTGGCTGTACCGCCGTAGGAAACAGAAAATGACGCCGCGATCGCCCTCTTTTGACGCTTCCTACGCTATCGCGCCGGTCACACTCCCCGCAGCTGACCCTATTGTCTTGGAAAGTTACGAGCCATCACCTGCAATTGCGGTGCACGACTTGAGTAACTTCGACAGGACGGTAGACCTTGACAGTACAGGGGGACTTGACTCCACACTACGTCTCGAGAGCAATACTGCTTCGACCCCAACGACCAAGAAAACCAACAAGCCCAGTTTGTGGGAAGACGAAGCTATCCTAGCAGCTCGTATCCCAATGGAGAAGCTCATCCGCAAGGAGCTGGTCAATGAAGGCGGCCATGGCGCTGTTTACTATGGTCTGTATCGTGGCAAATGCGTCGCGATCAAGGTGCTGCTCCCCGACAAGAGGAAGGACATGCGTCAGATCAACATCTTCCTCTCGGAGATTAAAATGATGGCGAGTGTCGAACATTCAAGAATCGTTCGCTTTATCGGCGTAGCTTGGGATGCGCTCAGTGATCTGTGTGCTGTGTCGGAATTCATGCCGGGTGGTGACTTGTTCTCGTTGCTCAGGCGCTTCGACCGTGTAGACCACAGACCACAGGGTTTCGACGGAGACAAGGGCAAGATATCGGTACATGTGGCGCAGGCGTTGACGTATCTGCACTCACTGGACTTCATCGTACTACACCGCGACCTCAAGTCGATGAACATCCTTTTGTCCGAAGATTGGGACGCCAAACTCACGGACTTGGGCGTCTCACGCAAGTGGACGGTGGAGACCATGACGCAAGGGGTTGGCACGCGGCGCTGGATGGCACCCGAGGTTATGATGGGCAAACACTACGACACAAGTGCCGACGTCTTCTCGTTCGGTGTGGTGCTGTCGGAGCTGGACTCACATCAACCGCCGTACGCGAGCACGATCGCTACCATCACGTCCGACTCGGGCGAGAAGGTGACGGAGACAGTGCTGATGGAGATGGTGGCTATGGGCCGAGTCCGCGTCGAATTCTCACCTAACGCACCGGCGGCGCTTGTCAATCTCGGCCACGCTTGCGTGGACCTAGACCCGCGAGCGCGTCCCAGCGCCGGCGAAGTGCACTACCAGCGGCAGAAGATTCTGCGCAGGTACCAGAAGTACACGCTATAGCCCAACGAATTGGACATACCGACAGCTAACAGTTCACCTTGCCGTGTCGAAAGCCACTAGAGAACAGCAACATCAACCTCGATCGCACCAGTAAATTGGGTAATACAACTTCAACTTACCCAATTATTTGGGATGAAGGTCTGGATTACTAATCGTAAATGGCTCACTTGATATACCCAATTTTGGCAATAGTAAAATCAAGTCTAATCTAAACGAGGCATTTCAATGAGGCGTCGCACTTAAGTGAGCTATCGTGAGGTGTCCCACTTGATGTGGCAGTCATTTGTAGATCAATGGCGACCCCAGCAGCACCTTCCGATGCCAGCGCCGCTGCTCCTCCTCCGACTCCTGTCAATGCGTACGCCGCCGCGGCTGCAGATCCGAGTCTGCCGAAGATCTACCCAAAGCCCGTGACAGTTCTGGTGATTGGCATGGCTGGCAGTGGCAAGACGACGCTCATGCAGCGACTGGCAGCCTACGGCGTGGACTCTGGCCTACGTAACTACATCATCAACCTGGACCCAGCAGTGCGCAAGACTGGCTACACAGCCAACGTGGACATCCGTGATACAGTGGACTACAAGCAGGTCATGACCGAGTACGGACTGGGCCCGAACGGTGCCATCATGACGTCGCTCAACCTCTTCGCCACACGCTTCGACCAGGTCATCGACCTGTTGGGCAAGCGCAGCGGTGACCTCGAGTACGTCTCAGTAGACGCTGCAATTGCTGCTATTAAGTGAGGTACTAACATGAGTTATTGTGTTGCTAGCTACGCTATTGTGGACACTCCCGGACAGATTGAGGCCTTCACGTGGTCGGCGTCGGGTCAGATCATCACCGAGTCGCTGGCGTCCACGTTCCCGTCCGTGATTGTGTATGTGGTGGACACACCACGTACTGCTAGCCCCAACACGTTCATGTCCAACATGTTGTACGCGTGCAGCATTTTGTACAAATTGAAGCTGCCGTTCGTCGTCGTGTTTAACAAGATCGACGTGATGCGTCACGACTTCGCCACCGAGTGGATGACGGACTTCGAGGCTTTCCAGACGGCGCTGGACGAGGTGCAGGACGACAGTTACATGGGCAGCTTGTCACGCTCGCTCAGTCTCGTGCTGGAGGAGTTCTACAATAATCTCACGTCCGTGGGCGTGTCTGCCGCCACTGGAGAAGGTATGCCCGAGTTCTTCGCTGCCATCGACGAGGCTGCTAAAGAGTACGAGAACGAATATCTACCGGATCTGTTGGAGCGTATCAAGCAGAAGCAGCAGAAAAAACACGACCAGGAAGAAGCTACACTCTCCAACGTCATGCAGGACATGGAGATCTCGGCCCACCGCGATGAGGACCTACCCGTCAACGCTGCTAACGTCGCCGGTGAACGTACCGATCTGTAATTTCCTCATACACACATGACTACCCGGACACTTTCTATGTAAATGTGTGTAATTTCCATATTTCTATACTTAGTCGAAAAGTGATGTACACCACATGAACTACTAGTATACAACTTTCTTCCAGTTTCAATTAGCCCCCCGAGAAGCGCAATGGAGTCGCGTGCGCGAGGCCTCGCACCTGCATCTACCGCGTTCTACGGGCGTTTAATCCCTCAAACAACCGACGAGGAAGAAGTAGCAGCTGCTCTGGCAGCTCTAGAAGCTCCAGGAGACGGTGTGACGCCTCAATTAACGCGCAATCGCGCTGTGTCTGCTGCCAGGACGTTGCGCAACGCAGTACTCAAAGAGTCGCGGTTCTACCGCGTCCTACTCGAGTCCAAGTTGTACTCAATCGACTTTGGAGGGTTAGGAGCGTCCTTGACTGGTGAAAATGGTGCTGAGAACGGCGACAAAGCGACGGAACTCGATGATATGCGACGACGCGCGACGTCCCTCGCTGAGAGCGACTACAAAGTCGTGCGGATCCAGGAGCTGGCCAAGCCAAATAGTGGACGCACGTCGTCAGCCAGGAGCAGGCAACAGATGCAGCAACAAGATCGCAACGGTAGTTTTTAGTGTTTATTATGAGGTTTTGAGCTGTTTTTCTAATGTTTTTTGTGTTATTATTAGCAGTTTATAGTGTGGTGAAGATGCCTGAAGAAGTGGTGGCCAGTAATGGACGTCTGCAGTGTTTATTCGGAGCTTCGAACGCTCCTACGTGGTTTATTCGTCTCGCTCATGTGGAAAATGCATTTATGATGCTTTCTACTAAAGAAGCGAGTAAAACTGCAGAATTAGGAAATACAACGGAGAAACAGTTTCTAGAGCCACTACCAGAGAGCGAGAAGGCGGTCGTGAACAAGGGCAGATTCTACTATCGAGTTCTGGTGCCGATTGAGCTCCGTAAGGCTCCAGATCTTCTAGCGCCGGTGATTTCCAGACATGTGTTCAAGAACGCAGAGGAGATTATTGAATGTCACGAGACGTACCGCTGCCCACAGAGTGGAGTGACTTTTGTGAAGCTGGCGTACGAGGATGGATGGTTGTTTGAGACGTTGAATTCAGGGATTAAGGTGCTGGAGCGACTTGCGACGGAGCCTGACATCCAGTACGGACATTTCTTCTACGTGGTGAAGATTCCAGTGGGTATTCGTGTAGCACCACATATCATGGCACAACGTTCAGGAAAAGGTTTCAAGTTGCACTCGATCGTCGAAGCATCGCAGCGGTTCACACCACCGGGAAGTAAAATCACGTATGTGCGTGTGTGCAAGGATAAAAACTCTCGGTGCGGCTGCTCACGGAGTCATGCAGGCAGTGCAGCAAGTCCGAAGTCCATGGAGCGGAAAATTAGTGCTGGAGGCGGCGACATCGATGCTGACGCTCCAACTGAAGACAAACCATTTGCGACGTTGTCTGCTCCGCCATCGTGTCACGGAGGTTGGATCTTTGAGACTACGATGGACGGACAGGTAGTGCTGGAGCCGATGCCAGAGCCTAAGAAGCGACAGGTAGAGCGACTATTTTATCGGGTTTTGAAAGACGTGGATGTGCTTCCTACACCTGCCGGCGGGAAGAGGATCGTAGTTTCAAGCCCATCAGCCCCATCTAGTCCTCTAGGCAGGCGTAAACGTCTGAAAGATACGCTAATTGAGTGCAGCGAAAGGCTTGTGCCTGCGGTGCCACCAGCCGTGGCAGACGCCGGTGAACCTGAGCTCCCGGACATAGGCTTTGTGAAACTGCGTCACGATGTGGGGTGGATATGCGAGCGGCAATCGCACTCTCCTTATAAGTTGCTTCTAGAACAGGTTCAAGGATACGCCGTCACGCGCGACTTACCCAAGTTCTACCGAGTGCTAGTGCCAGTGTATCTGCGCTCAGCGCCAGATTTCGAGTGTCCAAGATTGCCCGGTGTGGCTCCTATGACGGCAGGCACCGTGTTCGAGAGCAGTCTGCAGTACACTCCACCAGGTAGCCGAATCACGTATATCAAGGTGGCTAGCGCGTCGCACCCGACAGCAAACAGTGCATGCAACGGTTGGCTGTTCGATCAGACTCCCAGCGGTGACCAAGTGCTGGAAGCTGTGGACGAGGACCCAGAGAAGAAGAATGGCAAGTTCTTCTTCCGGGTAATTAGTGAGAAGAAGGAAGTGCTTCTTTCGCCTGAACGTACAAGTGAAATCGTGCGTTACCTCTTCGCGAACACAATTTTCTCGGCTGAAATGGAGTACACATTACCACGTACGCAGGAGACGTACGTACGACTCACGAAAGAGAAAGGATGGGTTGCTTTGGACCCGCCTCGACCGCGAACCGGCAGCTTTTCGAGTCGTCCATCCAGCCGCAGCATCTTCAGTTTGCAGACAGATGAGGACGAAGATAGTCCACCACGAACACTCGTGCGGATATCAGAGGAGCTGTATAACCTCTATGCTATGCCGCCGAGTTGGGTCAGCATTGGCCACCCGAATCGCACTTGGTTCAAGGTCCCTGACGAGAACTGTCGTACAGTACTGGCGGAGGAGACGATTCTGCAGATGTCAGTGTTCGAGTCGCGCAACATTCTGGCCTCGAGCTCTCAGGGTCGTGACGGTGTGCCGCTCTCTCGCAGAGGAACGCTCAGCTTGGACGACGGCAACACCGTGTGTAACTGCACGTTGGAAGAGATCAAGCACCCAGCCAGTGCGTTGCTGTTTACGTTCCCGTGGAAACAGGTGTGGTGGATCTTCGAGCTGGAGGGGTCGGAGGAGCGGCATTGCGTGGAGTTGCAGCACGGTCTCCGCGGCGGCTTCCGCTCCATTCTGCTTGACGGTGAGCCACTACTACAGAACCGCAGTGTGACGGACATGTTGTGGGACTCTGGCAGTGAGTTCACGTTCACGTGGAACAACCACACGTTCAAAGTGCTCATAACTCTCGAAGGTGCCTTCTTCTCGCAGTATTTGCAGTTCTACAGCTACACTCTGGTCGTCGACGAGGAGAACATCGTTCCTTTGGATTAGCTGATGATAACAGAGAGGTGACGAGACTAAAAGCAGGTTCCGACAACTTGAAGGATGGCAGTATGATTTCTTATTAACCGCGATCTTATAGAGAACATTGCACGGAGAGTGTCTTGACTATTGGTTGTTGTTAGGGAACTGGTATGATATCCGACTTAGATCTGGAACGCATCAAATCGTGATTGCGGGGGTTCACTGTTCCATCATTTTAATGAGGAAGTCAAGTGCCTCTTCCAGCGGGGGTAAGTCCAGTGTACTGGTGCGGTTGGTAGTGTCCAGTGGTTGTTGTGTTGCGTCGAGTTCTTCTTCAGGTTCCGAGCCACTGTCTTCAAGACTGAGACGGAATTGCACGGGGCTAGTGCACGGACTGGAGCTGGTGCTGGACGGAGGGGAGACGACCACTTTGGTGTTGATCTTGAGTGCATTAGGATCACTCACCATAACTTTGTTGCTTCCCATACTCTTCATGAAGTCACAGAACATGACGACGTCATCATCGATACGATGTTCGACTCGTGCCCAAGTCTTGCGATCTTTACGAAGACCTCGCACCCTCCGCATGATTTTCTCGTAGTATTTCTGGGTATGAGTCTGCACTTGTCGAACGGAGCGAGTACCAACAGCCGCGGCGATGCAACCCCATGGGCCTCGAGGATATTCCTTAATGGCGAGTAGGAAGCGGTCGTGTTCGTCTTCGGACCAGATACCGTGCTTCATGACTAATGGTAGGTAGATTGGTATTCCTACACCTCTTCGGTGGAATATTGTAGACGACAGGTACCGGGAGTGGTAAAGTTGCGGCCTGCACAGCAGATTGCAGAATGACTGCCGCTCATTCATCCGTCGACGATGTTGGCCCCTCTCTTTCACCTGTGGCCTTGAAGTGACAGCAAATCAAACGGCAACTTTCCCAAACAGCAAAATATCGAAAAGAGTGACAGCACTGACACTGAGTGAAGCTAAAGGTATGTAAAGTGACATGTTGGCTAGAGAGCAACAGTACTAGTCCGGGACTACAGCGGTCAACGGGAAGCTTGTCAAGTTTGGGCATTCTCGCCCGGCAAGAAAATCCAGGAGAGCCGACGCCGGACTTTAGTTCAGTGACGACCGCTTCAGAGCGGATAACTTGAGATGGACGCGCGGACTGAAGCTCCTCGGTACCTGTACTTCGTGTTTCTGGTGCCACTTCAACACTCTGTTGCGTCATGAACTGCGGTAACGAGTTCATACGATTCCTAAAACCAAGTCAAATCACCCTATCATAATGCACTTTACCTATGACGCAGAATTTGTTTCCGTTTTGGCAGTGGTAACAGCCGTCAAATTTTGCTTTGCAGGTGCTACGAACGTCACTTGACAGCAACCCAGCTGTACATGCATTACTCTCGACACCCATGTCGAGTAGTGTATGTCGCCGCTCACTATCTGCTTATCAACGCCTGCAATTGATATTCGCCTGTGGGCCTCGAGGTCAATGGCATCACTAAGATTTTGGTTTCAGGACGTGCTGATTGGACACCGATCCAAAAAGGCAACTCTTGTTGCGGTACGGTAACGAGTACAGTACATGTACAACGAGTGTCCGTCCGCTTCCTCGATGGATTTTCTCCTCCTCAAGACGCGTTCGTCTTGGGGATGGATGAAGAGCTTTCGGTGGTCAGGAGAGGAGGCGCGTTGCCTTGATTGATGATCTGCAAATATCAGCTTCAACAGCGCCACCACCGCCCCTGCAACGCTAACGCCTCATCACGCTGGACGCGACCATAGCGCCTTGCAACCCTGGATTTTCTTGTCTGAAGCTTCCTCTGTAAGCAAAAGCTGACGATAAATGCGGCCTCATCATTTCCCATTTACTATCAACATTGCACCAGCAATGACCTAAAGCGCTGTGTCAGCTTTCGGGGTTCTGATGGCGTGAGTTCTGGTTTCGAAGGTACTCACGGAAGAAGTATCACCAGTAGGAGGACCTCATGGATGACATACACTTTCAGCGTCGTACAGCAAGGCGAATTAACCCAATCTGCAACGTAAACAGTGGACATACAGATTACAGCGTAGTATGTCCTGGAAACTAGGATCGGGCTATGTGTTTCCCTAAAGCACACTTGGCGTTCAACACGAATTCATAAAATCATTTCTTAATAACATGAACGCAGCGAGTCTTTCGACCGCGCTTCGTTGCCAGCCTGGTACTCAAAGCGCTTGATTTCCGCTGACTCACACGTCTCTGCGAAGTTGACTACCCTGGCATAACGCTGGACGTTTTGTGTAGTACAAAGGAGACGTTGCCGATCATGTTACCTGGTACATTTGCGCATACGGTCCAATTTGGACTCCAAAGACTGCCACGCAAAGTATCAGATGTGATTTTGATTGTTGGATGCCAATCAATGCGAACGAGCGGATTAGTCTTTTGTCGACGAATGCTTCAGAGCTTCCGAATCCGAGGTAACGTTACATGTGCAATAGGTTACAGGCTACTTTACCTCGCCGGAACACCGATGCTCGGTACAGTGTGCTTTAGCCGCACATCAACTCGAATATCAGGCGGTCAGGCGGGGGCCCTCGGAAACTGACCCCGTCTTCCACGTAGTTAGCGACGAAGACCAAAAAGGTTAAGTTGAAAGGGGCATTGTTAACTGTTACTGTAGTTCTTTTTTCTGCTTGTAGTTCACAGCTAATTTGTCCACAATGCGTCGCTGGATCTGCCACTTCTCAGTGCCTTCCTCCAGATTCAGCTCCCACGTAACCTCCGTCGAGTCGACGCATGCAGCGAACGCCTTGTCAAGATCACCGTTCTTCACTCATACCTTCCGTTTCTTGGTTATGAAGGAAATTACACCTGCTGTCGTTCGATTTGAGTACTGGTTCAACAAGCATTCGGGCGTTCTTCCGCTCGCTATAAGCAGCAACCACGTGCTTTTAAGAAAAACAACACGGGTGAAGACGAACTGGAATGATAATTGGCATCGGCAAATGGTTAACAAATGCATTGATTTCAGTGCACAATGTCACGCTGTGATTCAACGATTGAACTTCTAACACGATCACGATAATGTCATCTACACGTGATCATTTTCTTGTTTGAATGCATCGATCAAAATGAGGTGAAGTAGTATTTGCGTATTTCGGGACATTTACACATGCAAAGCGTTTATCTATGCTGAACCATAGCGGTGTGGAGCTCTCACTCCCTTTATATTTCGACTTGAATGACTTCGTTCCCCGCCTTGGACAAGCGTTCGATAAAGAAGTCAAGCGACTCGTCGATTGTCGGAAGTTGACAGGAAGTGTTTGAAGCTGCCAAGTCGACCACAGTGTCGTTGATGCCGTTGGAGTCTACGCCACCGGGACTCATCGAACCAGCCATCGAATCCAGCAAGAGCGGGACCATCAGCTCCGTGGAACCAAAAGTTGGCTGTTGCTGCGGTGAAAATGAAGGTGAGGTTTCGATGCGGTTGGGCAGGACAACGCCGAAGCCCTCACCGACTTTGCAGGCAGCTAGTAAGTCGTCGTCGATACGATGTTCTTTACGACTGGAGGATCGACGTCCTTTATGCAGTCCACGCATACGTCGCACCACCTTTTCATGGTACTTTTGGGCGTGGGTTTGCACCTGTCGGATAGAGCGTGTACCAATGTACGCTGCGACCCTGCGCCACGGTCCGTGAGGGTAGAGCTTGATGGCGACGAGGAACTTGGCGTGTTCTTCTTGAGACCAAAGACCGGTGATCATGGTTGATAGTGGAAGTGTACGTAGTGCTGGTACGTCTTGAGCTTAGCACCGTGAAGGTCAATTGAAAAGTGATGCCGGTGATCAAGTGCCGTGGTCTTAGCAAGTAGTGCGTGTTGTGCAGTCTCCAATGCCTTCCACTCGACAAGATCGTCGCTAGAGGCTGCAAAAGCTGAAGCACGTTCCAGCTGGGTATACAGCACGAGGAATTCACAGAGAGGGGGAAACGAACGTAGAAAGCAGAGCCTCTGGTGGTCGATTCGGACCATGGTGCAATCCGATGTTTGTTGCTCTTGACCGCTGGTTTAACGACCCGCCACGAGGACTTTTGACTGTATCGGCATTCGACGTTCAGCCTCACCACACGTGAACATTTTGACTACGTTCTAAGATCTCCTAGGTGCCTGCTACGTGCTGTACAACCACACGACTGCCATTGACATGGCTACGATGTTAAGAGAGCCCGACTTGCAGTGATATCGGTCCAACAGCATGTTCATAATTCATCTTGCATCCAGTCTCGATGGTAGTCGTAGTGTTGAGCTACGAACCACCTCTGCTAGCTCAAACCTATGTACAACTCTATGACTGTGAGCTCTGCAATTGAGACGCTGATGTCGTGGTGGACACTGCGTCGAAAAACTCTTCCTCGTCGTCTTCAGTTTCATCCGTGGCTTCGCTTTCGTCGTCATTAATGAACAGTTCCAACTCTTTTGCGTGTCCACTTGGCAGATCCACAGCAGCGATGACCTGGATGGCCGCCTGGAAGGTTGTCAGCACGTAACCTTCGACGCCTTTGCCACCTCCGTTCGTGAAAAATGAGATAAATGCGATCTCAGCCACAAAGTCCGATCCGGCACGACAAACTCGTGGACACTCGACCAGGAACGCGCACAAGATAGGGATTAGTATGTCCGCGTTGGAGACCGACTGGTGCAGCATCTCCGCGAAACAGCAAATGCTTCGGAAAGCATCACAGAGCAGCACCAACTTCAGCAAAGGCGAAGACGTCTCCTGCATCATAGCGACCATTTTAACTTCAGCTTTCTGAAGATCTTCAGCGAGAACAGGAAGTTGCGGGTGCTTCCCTCCTAGGATCTGGTGTGGTAACTGCAGGAGAGCAGAGGAGTGATACTTCTGCTCACGTCGAATGTCCGCTAAGTTATCAACAAACGAAGTGTCTGCGTCCTTGAACGCGCGCTGGAACTCCCCGAACACCATAGCATGAATGTCGTCGTAAATGATACGCTCGACAGCAAGTGTACAGCTGTTCACGGCTTCCGGTGTGCTCGCTAGGCTCGGAAAGCACTGCAAGGTCGCACCCAGGACGTGTGCCAGATACATCTTAGTATCCTGAAGGGTATCCTTGGCCATAGCACGAACTGCGGTTGCCTCAGCGACGTTCGTACTCCCAGTAAAACTCGGTCTTCTCATCTTCTTTTGGTGCCTAACTGCAAAGCGCTTACGGAAAGCTTCACAAAGCTGCACATTCATCTGCCCCAGAAGCTCACTGGGTGAAGAAAAAATCCCAAAAAGGAAGCGGTACACTTCGGCATCATCTGGCATAGTCTCCTGTGACGCTGAGCTTGTGCTACACGTTGACCAAATTTCTCCATCTTCACCACCATCAGATTGCTGTCTCTGCTGACGGTGCAGATCTGGTAATTGAAAGCGACGAGTAAACTCAGCATCTTTCTTGCAAGCCTCATCCGACGGTGCACCGTCAAAGTTCTTCTTGCAATTCCAACAAATCTCCATGGCCCACTCGCCCTTCCGCAGTCTTTCCTTCTTGCGTTTCGCAGCCTTCACCTTATTCTGATGCGTAACAGTTGCCGCCGCAGCAGCACTGGCCGTAAGTCCAATGCCCGCCATGACCGTCTCCGCCCCCACACTTGCCACCAGCATATTCAGCCCAGCCAGCACTCCCGCCGCAGGACCCATAGCAATAGCCCCCACCACGCCACCTGCAGCCAACACTGGTGCCAATTTCTTGGCAAACTTGGACGCTGTCTGAAATTGCTGCTGCTTCTGCGTCGCTCCACCTTTCACCGTAACCGCTGAAGTTGCTCTGACACTTGCAGCACTGCTACTGTTCAGCTCTTCAATTAACGTCGCCAACGTGAAACTCTCGGGCCTAACAGCACCTGAATTCCCTGTCTTGTGTCCATTACTACTGGTTTGAATCTCCTCTTCAGATGGTGGGAATAGCAACGCATCCGCCGGTGGCGGAGCATGGCTACACTTTGGCATGAGGCTTTCGTGGCCTCTACAGTAGCGATGATCATGTGAGAAACTCACACACTCTCGATGTGCAAATTTGCCACAGCTTAGACACTGGCAGACCCCCGAGTTTGACACTTTAAGAGCAGTACGAGGAACTTTAGAACCGGAGAACTTCCTTCTTCTGACATTATTGGGCTTCCCGATGGCCAGGAGACGCTCGTGGCACAGCAAACAGTCCCGGAAGAAGAGAAGACTGCGATCTACAGTTGACAGAAGACGAAGTTTCACTGGAGAGAAGCTGTGGCCGTGTAGAGGGTCTGAGAAGGAGCCGGCTGTATCGCGGAGGTAGGCGCTGACGTTGAGGATGGAATTGTGGAAATTGTAGACGGAGATAGCGGGGAAAAACCATATAGACAAAGAGAGCAGATACAGACAGAGGTGAGGAAAGTTGAACGGAGCAAGGAAACACTCTAGAAAAGGAGATATACACTGGGGAAGACGAGTGACGGCCGTACCTGAGCGCCCCTTGCATGAGCATGTGGAGTCTGAGAAAAACAAACCTAAGGCGAACTTACAGGTAGCGGTGTGGTGAGAGATGGCTACACAGTTGATCGACAATCCTCTCGGCTGTGATACTGTAGCTACTGATACTACGTATTACTATATAGAGGGTTACAATCAAGAATTGTATCATTTTAGGAATAATAGAAACAGGAATATGTTTCGTACTTGGAGTAGTACTATTGTACCGGACATGTAGTGCAGATGTGCTAAAATACATGTAGTGTTGTGCTAGCTTTGTAACGCGTCTCAGAATCTATCATGCAAAACACCATGGTTCTCCATAGTTGTGCGTACATTAGTATTCTGTGGCCTGTATTTTCCATTGGAAAAAATGCTGATGTACGCACAAATAATAGACCAGGAGTTTTTTTGCTGACTTCGTAGTTTATCTGTCGTATCGACTGGATGCCCCAGTACTTGTATATAGCATTTTAATGCGTACAAGATGCATTGGCACTGCCTTCAGGGGGCTGCCAGTTCGGCAGCGTGCGATGAAAATTTTATCGTACTTAGTATTGTGAGTTTTACTCAAAATTTCCATGCGTGGTTGGTCGATCCACGCGCGCGGCTAATCTCGCACGCCATAGAAAGCCACTGATAAGTACGAATCGTACTTAGAAGGATACCCCATAACCATTTCAAATGACTTGCTTTTGTATTGGCGATGATTTGGGTGGTTTGGACATGCGGCCCGATTTGGTAAATTTGGCCGGAATTCACAATATCCGACATGCGAACTTTACTACCGAGGGGAAGGGGTACGGGAACACAAGCTTCTGCTTCTTTAGCTAATAACCTCTAGGTTATAATAATCCAGGGTCCGGAATTGCACTTTGTTAGCGTGGATCCAAGCCAAAATCAGCTCAGGCTTGCATTCTGCTGGTCACCAGGGTCATCCATATCCTTGAGTGGGGTGTACATACATGTACATGCTAGGTATGTATTACAATTCGGTTTATCACGATTGAGAGGAATGTACTACACACTGGCTAAAAGCTTACGTTAGGTTTTTGCTGTTCGTCCGACGACTCAGGCAACGGCGTTGTAAGTGCAAGTCAGTGATGGCACGTGGATTGACTCCATCTGCTGTGCAACGCTAGCCACAAGAAGACAACGGATGAGTCAGATTGATTAGTTCTCCAGATGAGCAGTAACATAGAGCTACAGACTGTACCTCTTTGTCACAAAGTTGATGCAGCGTCAACGAAAAAGTTGTAGAAACGGTATTGACCGCAATCTTTGTCGATCTAGCAGGTGGTTTATTGGAAGCCAGACCCAACAACTTGCGAAGATTTGCCTCTCGCTTGCTGCTCGATCTGTATTCCAAACCAATGAAGTCAAGATAACGCGGAATGAAAAGCCATTGGCTACAGGCTGTAGGGATGGGGACGTAAATTAACGTAAAGTGAGTTGCTACTGGCAGTCTTCGTCACGAGTTCGTGGGCATGGACCTTACCACCTCATCACCTTCGACGTCTGAGTAGCCACGAGGTCTACCAGCGTTTACCGACCGAACAAGCCGCCATGGCCGACGACCAAGCGACCTGCGAGGAAATGCTCCAGAACAGTTTTCTGTCCGACTACATGATGAAGCTACCGGCTTTCGGGGGATTCCAAAGCTACGTTAACGCCAACCTCTTCGATCTCTACCCAGCTATTGAGAACTCACAGTGTTCTCTCTCGACTCTCGTCTCGCTCGTGAGCGCAGTCTCGAAAGACTCGCTTGCGTTCATGGAAGTGATGAAAACCCTATTGGGGGGCGTCATGAGTTCGTCCAACAGCTCCGGATCAGTGGATTTGAAGACGACGCTGTCATCGTGGAGCACCAATACTACCAAGCTGAACGGTTTCTGCAACATCATGAACACACAGGCGGGACCGTGTATCGAAGCGCTGGTGCCTGCTCTGATTTCACTTTTGGAAAGTGGCGCGATGTGCTGTCATGAACTCAACGGGTACTTGGAGTTGCTGAAGCTCGTCGTACCAACGGGTAAAACACTAGAACAGACTCTTATCGACATTCTGAATGGCCTCCATCAAACCATGTGCACCACCGCAAGCTCCGACGGAGAGATATGTGCTGCTCCTCTGAGCTCGTATCTCTCTGATGTCAACACCACTGACGAATCGTTGCTCGATGCAATTATCTTCCGGGCTGGTGTACCGCTGTATGCTGCAGCGGAGAACGATGTATGTTCATCACTGGAGACGCAGAGTCTAACCAGCGGTCTTGCAAACGGCAAAAGTATTCCATACTACGCTGTGTCGTGCTGTGTTTCGGGACTATCAAAGTTCTTGCAGAGTCTTGACGCTATCATGACACATCTGTCGGGTAACTCGATCGCTGAGCTGTTTACCCTCATCACCGGTCGCCACAAAGCACCGACGCAATTTGCTTCACTGTACCCTGCGATCGAAAGCTGCGCCTTTGGGTCTACATGCACCGATCCGAACTTCACTATCTCTGTCTCCAACACCAGTACCAACGCTACATCATGGTCGACCCATGACGCCGTCGAAAGCAAGACTCGCTCGCCCAAGAACGTATCCTGCACGATCACAAAGCTGTGTGACAGCCACAACGTGTGCAGTGAGGTGTGTGAGGCTGGAACTGTGAGTATTGAGCCCTGGGTGGCTAATGCTATCTCCTTCCAGCATAATTTGTCCTATGCGGAGACTCTGTGCTACACACAGCTACCAGCCATTCACAACAGTGCTATCACCCAGGCTCGTGGTTACGGCAACCGTGACCAGCTCTTCAACTAAAATCTAAACGCCTCGAATGCCGATTCGTACATGCGCACGAGCAACCAGTTCTTAAGTCTGACAGACCAATTGAACCTGGGTGTTCGGTTCCTGGAACTAGACGTGCACTACTTCGCTTCAGCATTACGCGATGCTCACTGCTCCAACCTTGGTGTATCTCTGATCGAGACTTTATCAACAGATATGGTGATTTCTCTCAAGTCTGTTCTAGAAGCGAGTGGTGAAGACACCACCGTCGAATGGACACCCGATCTGGTGGGTTGTCTGCCTCGTTGAGTGGAATTCGAGCTGAAGAGCAGCGTCTTCACAACGAATCGTTGGCTGAGGTGGCCACTTGGTTGGCAAGTCACCCGAACGATCTCGTTGTGCTCTTTGCAGATATCGGTGACGAAGTTGAACTGTTCACGCAGACATATACACTGATGAAGCTATACGCGAATACGTTTGGAAGCCTAATTTTCACTCCGTTCGACCTCGAGAGCGCTGGTGGTGACTGGAATAGATTCACGTTAGAAGACCTGATCCATCGTGGCAAGCAGGTCATCGTGGCCACTGCATCTGAAGCGAACAGCGTAATGTTTCACTCTCGTGAGATGTGTGCTGGTTGGGTCGATATCCCGAGGAACGCGACGGGGCCAGTGGGCACATTCTTCGGTGAAAAGATGAACGTCGGTAAGATCGTCCGTGCCGTTGAGAGTGAACTACACTATGTCGCTTTCAGTGAAGCACTTTGGGTGGTGGTAACAGGAGCGCGGATACTACTGCGCAACCGGCCAATGTGAACGCCTCTAGTGTGCCAGTTTTCGTGGACGCAGGAGTCAACTTCGTAGCACCTGATGGAATGGACGGAGCCACGATGGCTGCGATGGTCTGGTCGTGGGCGGAAAATGAGCCTGCTGGCAGTGCTACTGCCGTGGAGTTGTCAGCTATCGATGGACGCTGGTACGGTGTCACCGATTCATCTAGCATTTCTCATGTGGCTTGTGTGAACAACAGCAATCGCATGACTTGTAAAGTGGTGGCCAAAGGTTCGAACTGCCCCTCCGACTATGCTACTGGTGCTCCTCGATTGGCAGTGGAGAATGCCGCGCTGCTGAGTGAACTTCGTGTCGAAGGAGGTGCTGCGACGGCTCAACTCGATGTGGACCTCAGCAGCTTCTCGCCGATTCAAGTGTCGACCAAGCTGAACGCGGACGCCCAAGTCCTGCCAGCGGTGATCTAACTGTAAGTGACCGCATCGTTCTAATGATCCAAAACGGGTTATCCATAAACAACACGTAGGTATGGTTTCGCTACTATAGATACTGTAGCATTGACAATACATGTACCTGATCAATTTTCTACCTCAAACATGAAAACCTCGACTGATTTTCACAAAACCCTGAGTGTTGGTATTGTGGAAGTGGCCACGATCCACCCCAACGGCATCGCGAACTCCGACACACGAAGCTTATGTTTACGGGGGAAGGAGTCCTTCCCTCCCTTCAAGGACAGCGTGACGTCCTGGTCAACAGAGCAGCGTGATCGACACGCTGCAGAAAGAGGGCGATTTATTTAGCCTTCAACGTGGATGGGAAAAGACCTTCACAATCGCGTGTGTCCAACGCAGCAGCGGTAGAGTAGAGCTCCTGAAAATTGCAGCTCAACACCTATGTAATACATGCACATTTACTGGAAACATTCCTTGCATAGTGCGATAGGCGGCGACTCTGTCATTCATTACGCGTGCCAGCCAACCCCATGGATCTCCAATGCATTGCATGACTGATCACTTGGGCGGAGATTTGCCTGGTCGAAATGCCGATCCCAAGCTCTCGTTCCAGTCATCTACGTGCACCGCCAGTCCAACGGGTCGGCTGGCAAAATGGCTACACGGACTTAATAGAATGTTTTCTCTTCCCAAACACATAAATGCATCTGTCAACGTAACAGCTCAGTGCGGATTTAATCGAAAGTCATAGGTAAAAGTCGAAAAAACCATCTGAACTCTCCAACTCCAATGTCATTTTCGAAAGTGCTAGCTAGCACCAACAACGGTCTCACTTCCCAACGGTCTCACTTAAGCGATGGTTGTGCATCGTTCATGGTTCATCCTGTTGGTTCTAACTTTCTTTGCAACAATTTCATCAAGTTCACACGCGTGGGGGTTGAAGGCGCAGCATCGACAACTAAATGTCAATGATCAGGAGGTTTACGCACGTCTACTGGAAGAGCAGGCGGCTATGGCGGACGATCAAGCGGCCTGCAATGCCAGTGCACGCAGCAGTGTGTTGTCAACGTATTTGTCGGCATTACCGGCAGTCGCGGGGCTTCAGGGCTGCATCGCCACCAACATTGCACAGCTGTACCCGTTGATCGCAGCTTCTGGTTCTCAGTGTAACCTCACGACGCTCAGCTCTCTGGTAGGCGGGAACTCGGATGACTCATTGGCATTCAATGAGGTGCTGAACCTGCTATTGGCAGGCGTCGTGAGCTCCAGCAGCTCCGGGTCTGGATCAGTGGACTTGGCTGACTCCTTATCCTCGTGGGCTGATGACAGCAGCACGTTGCAGATATTCTGCAACGTCATCAACACACAGGCAGGACCGTGTGTTGAAACACTGCTACCGGTGTTGATATCACTGTTGGATAGCGATGCAACGTGTTGCAATGAACTCAATGGGTACTTGGAAGTGGCGAAACTTATTGTCCCCACGGGTCAAACACTGGAACAAACTCTCACGAGTTTAATCAACGGTCTACATCAAACCATATGCACCACCACAAGTGCAGACGATCAACTCTGCTCCGTGCCGCTGAGTTCATATTTGTCTGGTGTTGTGCCTCGTGGTGAGTCGTCATTGCTTGGAGCTATCATCTTCCAGGCGGGGGTGCCGCTGTACGCTGCATCTGAGAGTGAGGTGTGCTCGTCGTTGGAGACAACCAGTCTGGTCAGTGGTCTGGGAAGCGGTGACATCTCGTACTACGCCGCATCGTGCTGTGCTTCTGGACTATCGACGTTCTTGCAGAGTGTGGATGCAGTGGTTACGCACGTGTCTGGCAACTCGATGGCCGAGTTGTTCACGCTGATCACAGGCCGTCAAAATGCTGCGTCGCAGTTTACTGCGTTGTACTCCACCATTTCAGGATGCAGTTTCGGCTCCACTTGTACGCCACCATCTTTCACGATTTCAAGCTCAAATTCCGGTGCTGGATCCTCATCAAGCAGTGCGGCTGCAAACAGCAAGACTTTGTCTCTGGAGAACGTCACATGCACACTTGTGAACTTCTGTGATAGTGACGATGTATGCAGCGAAGTATGTGAAGCTGGAACTGCTCTCATCGAGCCATGGGTGGCACGTGCAATCACGTACCAGCGCAACTTGTCGTACGCAGAGACGTTATGCTACGCAGAGATCCCGGCGACACACAACAGTGTTATTACCCAGGCCCGTGGCTACGGCAACCGTGACCAGGTCTTCAATGCGAAGCTCAATGCGTCCAATTCCGAGTCGTACATGCGCACGAGCAACCAATTCCTGAGTGTGACGGACCAATTGGACCTAGGTGTGCGGTTCCTTGAGCTGGATGTTCACTACTTTGCGTCTTCGCTTCGAAGCGCTCACTGCTCCGAGTTTGGAATCGCTTTCGTCGATGACGCAGCAACTGCGTTGGTGTCTTCGCTGGAATCTGTCCTGGACGCTAGCGGTGACGACAGCACAGTTCAATGGGGATCTGAGCTAGTGGGCTGTCTACCTTCGTTGAGCGGCATCAAGGCCGACGAGCAACGTCTCCACAACGACTCGCTAGCTGAGATCGCTACCTGGTTGTCAACACACCCCGACGAGCTGCTTGTGATCTACACTGAGATTGGTGACGAGGTCAGCACGTATTCACAGATCGACACGTTGCTGGAGCTGTACACGAACACGTTCGGCGACCTACTCTTCTCTCCGTCAAACTTTGACGATGCTGGTGGCGACTGGAACGGATTCACACTGGAAGAACTGATCGGCCAGGGCAAACAGGTTATCCTGGTAACTACTCCCAAGGCGAACGACCAAATGTTTTTCATGCGTGAATTGTGTGCTGGTTGGGCGGACGTTCCAAGCAGCACCACCGGCTCGTCCGGCACGTTCTTCGGTGAGACGATGAATTCAGGCACACTGGTTCGTGCTTTCAAGAGTGTGTTGCACTATGCCACACTCACTGAGAACGCGTTGAGCGGTGGCAGCGTTGAATTGGATACGGCCAGTGAGCCTGGCCACGTGAACGCCACGAGCCTGCCGGTTTTCGTGGACGCCGGAGTGAACATCCTGGCCCCTGATGGACTGGACGGCACAATTATGGCCGCTTTGGTCTGGTCCTGGGCGGAGAATGAGCCGAATGTGGATAATGCTATGGCCGTGCAGCTCTCAGGTTCCGATGGTCGATGGTACGGCGTGGCCAACTCGTCAAGTATCAGCCACGTTGCCTGCGTAAGTAGCAGCAACCGCACAACGTGGGAGGTGGTGACTCAGGGTTCCAATTGCCCAGACGGCTATGCTACAGATGCACCTAGACTGGCGGTGGAGAACTCGGCGCTATTGACGGTGCTGCGGGCTGAGGCCAGCGACGCGACGGCGCAATTGGATGTGAATCTCACCAACTTCCCGGCCATTTCGACTGCAGACCAGGCTGCGTACGACGCCGGCGACACCAGCAGCAGCCAGTCGCGTATCGGAGCGGAGGGCACAGGTAGCGGTAGTGTTGTTAGCGCAGCGACGATGTCTACCTGGTCCTTGGTGGTGACTACATCTGCGATGGCTATGGCGCTGTGGATGAACTAGGAAGAGGAAGTGTATATTGCACGGTAATAAAGCTCTAATGTATTGCTCAGTCGGTCGTGCATACTGTATCAAGAGATGACCGTCGTGGTTACATGTACAGGTACCGCGTGGTTGCATAGAGCTTTGGTGGGGATTTGATGCGTTGTTGAAGTGGCCAAATTTTTGCTGTCCGCACTGATTACTTTTTGATTACCCGACGCTCGCTTTTGGTGAGCCCGTGAACCTAATTCGACTGCTGCAACCGACTCGTCGTCACTGGATTTTTTCTGGCATACGAACAGCAAGTTATGATGGAAGTGTGCAATGACTGGCTCGCGCAACCGATTCCATGCTGAACAAAATGAATGCTTGGTTATAAGTTACAGTACTCTCCATGTCGAGGTGGCCGCTGTTCCCTGCGGTGGTGATGTCAGCTCCTTATCTATCGAATGCTGGGGTCGTTTTCCTAAGCTACTACTTGACTGCACTGCACAAATATGCTCTGAGTGTCACACATTGACGACAAAGTCCTCTCCGTTGCTGCTGTTGGCCAATCCACCGCCCAGCACCTCAATGAGGAAGTCTAGACACGAGTTATCAAAGTCCGACAGGTCCATGGCGGCGTCACTGTCAGTTGTGGAGCTAGCACTTGAACAGGGGCTAAGGGGTTCCGATGACGTCAACGACGTTTGTAGCTCCTCCTGGAAAGACTTTAGCTGCTGCTCCTCGGTCTCCATGGCCAGTAGTGAGATGGGAATCTTGGAAGGTGACGACAGCGGTGCACGTAGGCGACTGGCAAGTGTGGGGTCCACGTGGCCATCGGGGTCTTTCCTGTCCTTGGCAAGCTGACAGAGCTGCACCATGTCCTCGTCGAGACGATGTTCGGGACGCACGAGTTTCTTGCGGTCCTTACGAAGTCCACGCAGACGGCGGCCCACTTTTTCATAGTATTTTTGTGCGTGTGTCTGCACTTGACGTGGTGATCGGGTGCCCACAAAGTTGGCAATTTTCTTCCAAGGCCCGTGAGGGTAGAGCTTGAGTCCGTCCAGGAAACGGTCGTGTTCCTCACCTGACCAGAGCCCTCGTTCAATGCATCGTGTGCTGTTCGTAGGTTTCAACATGTGGTCGATGACTATACTGAGGCTCACGTGGCGGGGGCAAGGCGAATTTCGAAATGAAGCCTGGACCGCTTGCTGCGCGGTCTCTGCTGCAATGGGGATTCGAGTGATACTGCCACGGTGTCCGTCTGTAGTTGGCGATTATGTTGAGCTGGTGTTTAGTCGGGCTTTTTGTGTCAAACCCCACAGCAGGCCACGAATTGGTGAACATGAGGCGGACGAATCTCCGCAGGGCGTATGACAGCACTGCAGGCTGGACACGAACAGCTTAGCGTCGTCATAGCATCATCAACAACAAACAGCACAAAGTGGGTTCATTTCGCCGGGGCTTTCCTGGTCTTCAACGTACAATTGTCGCAACGGCCTTGGGGCCTCTGCTTGGCAACACCGAAGTGTTTCTTCCAGCAGAGAACGAAAATCCACGCGAGGAAGTCAAGCCAACAATGTCGAGGTTGGCGATGTTGGCCTTGAAACCAAGCCTTGTACAGTACAGTGTTCTCGTGTACGGTTCGTGGTAATGACTAAGCCCCAGATAAACGGGATAGCCTACAGCAGCAAGCGGTCCCGCCTCAGCACGCAGTCGCCAGCTGGGACTCCCAGTGGACACAATTTTTCGTTGTACATGTACAGCGTGTTACGTTTAAGGAGTTATCTTATCTAGGTTGAAAACTCGGATTGGAGAACTTAAGTAAGTACAATGTACGAGAAGCATACTGAATCCACTACACTAAGGATTCCGAAATCCTGAGCTCGCTTTGGATTCATTTCTTGCTGTCCGAAGAGGAGCAAACTACGAGGTTTGCAATCGTACAGATTCCGCCTTCCATTCCGTCCGAGGTACCACTCATGGCTTTTTACATTGAAATTTAGTATAGAAGGTTATGAGATTTGAACATATCAAACATTGCATTCAAAAGTGCATCGCCGACGCACAAGCAGTGACCTCACGTACTCCTACGTCGCTACCGCTACTGCTCTTCTCAACGCCGACGGAAGATTCATTTGCACCTCTGAAAACAACCCCTGTGTGCCGGAAACAGTTCTAGATGGTGGCCGTCTTCTGCATCTCGCTCCAGATCTCTTCGCACCACTCCACTACCTGCAGCTGATTTACAGCGTACGCGTTCTTGTCAACGGGCTCCTCGCGATTGATCTTATCGTACACCCATAGTCGCCCATTCTGCTAGGTCAGCGTGTGTCATGCCAGGATGCTCGGTAGATTTAGTTATGATATCTCTCTTGTGTTTTATGGTGAGCCAACGCCCCATGTTTGTTTGATGCGATCGATTCGGATTTGGCACGATTTTTCGCCTCTGTTTGAACTTCAAACGACCTCCACAAAATAATACTATAAAATATAAAGAGGTTATATCCGAACTACGGGGATGGAATGGAGGGCGGAATCTGTAACAATGAATCTATTGCGGAGTGTTTAGTTTATTAACATTGTTGCAGGGGCGCGGCACGTATGCGTTTGAATAGCGTAGTCAAGCACACACGTTCCCATTACTGTACGTATTCAGAAAACGGACTTGCCTCATCTACTTCAAACGTGTACTTAAATAAGATAATTCTATGTTTTTGCTGTGCGGGTACGCTGCCTATCTGCAGGACGTGATTGGATTTTTCAGATGTGGTTGCGGCACGTGCGCGGCCGCACGCGCTCACATCACTGTGGAATGACCGAGGCAGCAAGCATGACACCAGCCGCTACGCTGGTCTCAGACTGGGGGTATGATCTCCGCGGCTAGCCCGGCTAGCCTAGCAAGCAAGACCAAGCAGGTGTGGTGGTGACACGGCGGATAAGTTCGCAACGACACGCCGTCCGACTCGGTCGCCGCTGAGAAGAACTGGGAGTCCGAGCTCTTCTCAGCGGTGAAGAATCCTGCGGCGATTGAAGTAGTACAGTGGTGGTCACGGCAATTGTCTGTCGTACACTTCGCCTTGATGTCCACTAGCAAGGGAGCTAATGAACAATGGAGGTAGCTACACGTACAGGACGGTGTCTTGTTCAAGTATTCGCTGGGTGGAGCTACCAGGGAAAGCATGAGGCTATCACTTACCGAAGATGCTGCTGCTATCGCCATGGAATCTCGGAAAATCGGTACAGTGTACCTATAGTTAGTCGACGTATGGTACAGTAATCATTGCTAGGTGTAATCACAAAATGTAGCCATCTTTATTGTTCTGCAGACTGAATCCGCTGTTGCTGGCTCCATGTGCTTGTACTGCTCCTGGTGGCTACAGTGTCGTTGTGCGTATGACAGCGCGTTAGGAACTTCTCAAGCGAGAGAAGAGCGGGGGCTGGCGCGTTCTGATCGTGGGCGACCTTGATGATGAAGTTGACGCTATCTTTGCCCAATAGCCTCTGCTGCAGCGCGTGCTGCAGCTTGCTCAAGATCTTCTGGTGCCACACAGGCAGCACCGGCAGTTGCAGCAGTTCTGCCGTCGGTTCCGAATCCGTGTTTGACCAAAAGAACTCTATTACATTCCGACTGCAGTGCGGTAACAGCGCCCACTTGTCGAACGGCAGCCGATTTGTCTGGGAAAAAAGCCGAAGTCGCCGACAGTTCACGCGACAGAGCTCTCCGCTCTTGAGCCCTTGCAGAATATCTATGAGCAATTTCATGGGGTCGACTGGTCGGATTAGTTGCCGAGCGCATACTGCCACAATCTCGCCCGAGCGGGTGTAAATGGCTGTGGTTTGCTCGTACATCTCGGCTGTAGACTGCCGACGGGGTGAGAGCTCACCTTCATCATGTAACACCCACTTCTTTCCCATCACCTTATGCAGTAATCGCACGCCTTCTCCTTCCTCTGGGGTCATCACTGTAGCTAGCTGCCAGGTTTCAGGATTAAGAAGCACCTTCATGTTCTCCACCATGACGCGAGACACCTGTCGGGTAAGTATCTGCAGCATTCGCCGCGGTCGCTCGGGTTTCTTGAGCACGCCAATGTCATGTAAGAAATCTTCGTCTTCCTTTGTTGGTCTCCATATCCGCAGAACGTGAATGCCCCAGAGTGCGTCGCTAAAGGCTGACGACATCGTGATCAGATCGTACCAAACACGCGATGTCAAACTTAGTCGATGTAATCCACGAACAGTGAGAAACTCTTGCAGTCGAAGAAGATTTCCGTGGCCGTAGTCAACTACCCGCGCACCACCAGTAGCCAAGACGTGCGTTCGATTGTTCAACGGCATTGCACCGAAAAAGCTACAAAAAGTTTCTTGGTGGGCTTGAAAGAGGCCCGGATCCAGCTTATACTTCGACTGATGGTATTCTTTGCACTGCTTTGCTGCTCCTCGCGAGGTAGAGTTGTTGAGTATCAGAGCTGGCGGTACTGGTTTCCCAATAGGCGACCGGATGTGGGAATTGCTAGGTGCAGCAGTGGCTCGGTACGTGTTGGTAGCTAGTGAGGTCACCGAAGGACACATCGTGAATGTTCCGGAAGCGTTCACATCCACCGGCCGAGATCCACCATAACTTCCGCTGGTTGCAGTCGCAATTGGATGCTTTTCGGCATATTTTTGCCGCGGTGGCGTTGATACTACGGAAGACGTCGATACTACGGAAGCGGCTTCACGTCGAGGAGCTGCAACGTGCAAGAAGTCAAAGTTGTTCGGGTCATCCAGTGATGCATCGGACCGAGACGGCCTCCGTGCAAACGATTTGGACTTCCTTAGATGTCTGGCTTTCGCTGGAGGATTGCTGCTATCATTCGCGTTTGTACTGCTTTCAAGCCGAGTTGCCGTGAAGCTATCACTCCGACAGATCAAATCTGGATCTGGATGATCACTGGTCGAAGACGACAAGGACGCAAGACCAGTTGCAACACGAGACGGTCGACTTTGTTTGCTCTTTTCATCAATTGAAGCGTTTGAAGAGCCGAATGTGACCTTCACTCGAGCACTAAGCGATGGTGATATGCGGATATCGCTGGACTCGATGCTTTCTTGGCATGCTTGTGAGCAATACGCTCGAGCCACAAGAGAAGCACGCATCGTGGACGAAACCGGTTGGCTGGACGACTCGGTGTTAGAGATCCTAGCGGCTGGTCTCTTGATATGAGGGCGGAAAAACCGCGTCTTGCAATTCCAACACGTCGCCAGCGGGATATTGTTCGATGACGCCGGCTTTCGTAGCGGGAAGGTGGGCTTCGACGCGGTGGGAGACTTTGCGGTGTTTTGCTGCTGCGCTTGGCTTGAGTTAGTCGAGCTTGGCACACCAGGTACTCGGGGCGAAATTAGTGGGAAAACCAGAGCTGAACCTGCTGAGCTCATGATTGATGATGGCACAGGACGGTGATCACTCGCTTCAAACGTCGAACTTACAGAACGAGCTGAGTCTGGTTGTGATCGATTAGTAGCGACAGCCTTCTCTAGCCGTCGTTGGTGCTTCTTCAGGTTCATGTATTCATTCTGGAAAGACTCCCAACTAGAATCATTTGCTGATGTTTCCACATCTTCAAAGAGTTTACGAAGCTTGGGTGCCGGAGTGTCTAGCAATATTTTGCCTGTAATTTGCTCGCAGACCACTACCTGCGCATAACCTCCAAGTTGTTTGGCGTTGAGATACTGCGCAAGCTCAAGTGCGTCCCAATATCCCGGCATCATGGTGATACCTTCGTCGATATCGTCACTCGATCCATTGTTTGTGCTAAGTGTTAACGTCTTATTACGTGCCCCCTTCCATTTAGTGCCACTTTTCCCAGTACGTGAGCTCCGACGCCAAGCCTCCCGTTCCACTTCAACAACCACTTTAACATCGGCAAGTCGATCTTCCATTTGCGTGATATCATTTTCCAGCTCCTGCGTCGTTGCCGACATGTTTCAGCTTTTTACTCGGGAATCTACTACACTTGAACACGCTCATCCATAAACAGAGACCTCTATTTATACGAACCTTCGTGCACTGCCACGGAAGACAAGCACATCGACTTATTTTGGTGGGAATGGCAGGTTCAGCGCTTGATATAGGAAAGCAATTTCCATAGCACTCTCCTCCAATTGCTCTAAACGACCACCACCGCCGAAATGACCCTCGTCTTCAGTCATTTTCAACAGCATGAGACGCTTGTAGCGCTTTGGTAGCGAAGCTTGTACTTTACGCATCTTGTACATCCATTTAGCAGGCTCCCAAAAGTGCACTCTCTGATCGTTCAGACTGCCGGTCACGAACATGGCAGGATACACCTGATTCTCGCGTACATTTTCGCACGGCGCATAGGATTGAATGTACTCATGAGCCTTTGGTCCAGTCGGATCGCCCCACTCGTCGTATTCGTGAACTGTCAGTGGCAATGTCGGGTCTTGCATAGTGGCCAGGATGTCTACAAAAGGCACCTTCATCACCAAAGCCTGGTAGAGTTGCGGGTACTCGTTAGCCACGTATCCCATGATAAGTCCACCAGCACTCACTCCCTTTCCAGCAAGACGTTTGGGATTTGTAAAGCCTGCATCCAGTAGGTGATGAGTGCACGATATGTAGTCCTCAAACGTGTGACGTTTCTGCATGCCCTTGCCAGCCTGGTACCATTGCAAACCTAGTTCACCGCCACCTCGTACATGCGCAAGTGCGATCACCCAGCCACGCTCCAGTAAACTCAAATGTTCTAGCTCGAAATCTGCCTCTAGGTTGGTTCCGTACGCCCCATATCCGATCAGTAGCGTCGGGTTTTGTCCATTCAGCGAGATATCGCGATGGTGGATGAGGGTCAACGGTATCTTCACTCCCAAGGTGCTCATGCTGGGCACGTAGCACCGTTGGCAAATATACTGTTCCGGGTCAAATGAGGATTTCATGATCTTGTCACGTTTGAAATCTCGTTTTAATGAGCGATCAGTCAGCTCCGTCTCCTTGAGCATATGCAACTTTTGGTTCTTCATATCATAGTCGAACACAATTTCTGGGACCAATGGCGTAGATACCTGAAATCGTACGTTGTGAGCTCCATAATCGCGATTCACACCCGGTGAAACGCGACAAATCTCGTGCTCTTTGGGTAACGGGATGTAGTGAGGGACACCAGTCTCAGCATCACTCTGCTCACCCAAATTGCACACTCGAATACGTGGCACGCTATTCACACGTTCGAATAGAACAAGGTAGTTCTCAAACAGATCCACATCCTCAATTTTCACGTCTTCGTGCTCGGGAACAAGCGTTTCCCATTGGCTAAATGAAGACTTCGACGACTTGGACGTGGCAATTTTGTAGTTGAGTGCACCATCAGCATTCGTGACAATGAAAAACTGACCAGCAGCATGATCTGCAAAATACAACGTGCCAGCTTCGCGTTTACGTAGCAGATGAGGTTGTGCATCGATGTTGTTGCCTTCCAGTGCGTAGATTTCGGATGTGTTCTTGGAGTTGCAATTAATGAGAACAAACCTCGCGTCCTTGGTTTGCGAAACATCCACAAAGAAAGCTTCGTCCTGCTCCTCGTAGATCTACAGTATCAAAACACAATTTAGTGTCACGTTGCAGACGCATCCCCCTTTTCGTCTGCCATTTCTGAACTTTCCACTTGCAAAGAAAGTGAAGAGACAAATCGATAACGTCACGTACCAATTCTTGTGCGTGAGTCGCCAAGTTGTATCTGTACACTGCAAATGGTCGTCCGTGGCTGTCCACTTTCGTGTAGTAGAAAACTCGTTTTGGTGGCGGCGCTGAGCTCCACTCGACGTTTTTGATACCGCTGGCTTCCACTAAAGGCTGCAATTTGCCCGATTTCAAGTCCCTCAACACTACTTGACACTCTTCGTTGTCGTTTTCCATGACCAGCAGCAACTGCGTTGCATCTGGGGAAATTTTCATGCCCGCTACGTACTGAAATCCATGGTTAAGTGAAGGCTCGACGTTCTGGTTTAGCACAATTTCCTCCTTTGTTGCAGTTGCAGTTGCATCGGATTCCGCACTCCGCAATCGGCGGTAGTAAACGGGGAAATTTTCACCTGGCACTTGCCGCATGAAGTATTCATATTTGCCAATGCACTCGGGGATGCTAAAGTCTTCACGTAGCAAACGGTTTCGCAGCTCCATGTTGAATGCGCGCTCCACTTTGCGAAACTTGGGTTTGGACAGTTGATTCGCCAGGTAATTTCGCTCCAACTGGCAAATGTTTTGGCAAAGGAAACTTTAGAGAACTGCAACAACCTATTGCAAAACTGTGATAAGTTGCCGGCAAACCTTGAGGAAGCGTTGCAAGCGAGGGTTCTCGGGGTCTTTAAGCCACTTCCAGGACGTGTCGACAGCTGCGAAGCATCCGAGTTGCTGCTTGACTAGCGGAGAGACATGGAAACGGCGTGCAGCGGCACGAGACAACGCGGGACGGCGTGTGGTGGCGCCCAGCAGACTTGCGGTGAGGTGCAGGCGGATCATGGCGTTGTGACCGCCCGAAATGTGTCGACTATTTCCCGGTTTTGGTCCGAATTGTGCCCGTCTGATTTTTTTCGGAACCTTTTTCGCGACTAGGTTTGCCATCTGCCTTTGATTCAGCCCGCTCGCCAATGCAGCCACATCTGGGACAGCTTATGCTAGACATGGAGCCCTCATTGCACCGATAATCACGCATTTATGGCGTTGCGGAGCCCCTCATTGCACCGATAAACACTGAAAATCCATGATGCCGTCAAGGTGTCGACGCATCAAAATATGTGCGCCACACTAGTGAAGCCACTTGTGCCGCATTCTGATTGGTGTGTGCCATTTTTGCCCTATCCGCGGCTGAGGAGGGGGAGCAAGCAAAGGCACAAGGAGAAAAGGAGTGCCGAGCGTTCACTCGCGCAGACGACAGCAGGAGCTGCCACGAACGTCAGTCTGGACGAGGAGACACTCAACTCCTCAAGGGAAACCCGCCACGCTAACTGAGAACCGAACGCGGCGGCGAAAGGGCGGAAACCAATGGAGGGAATCAAGGTGCACCTACCCCGCCCATGGCAAAGGCAATCTTGCCTCCCCTGTCGCTTTAGGCTAGTGCTAAACTTTTTTCCACTTTTGCCACAAACCACAGGTATACACGCCAGACATTGAGCACATGTGGCTGCCCGGCGTGATCTGTGGCGCCAGCGGGGATGGCAAGCAGCTCACTGTTCGCCTAGATGAGGTCGTGGGCCCCAAGGATGCGTCCGTGGTGGAACACATCCCGTCCGAACGCGAACTCAAGGCCTTTGCCGGCTCGCAACGCGCTGTGAACCTCACGGATGCGGCGGTGTTAGAGGCACTTAATGCCAAGAACACGTCAGTCGAGTCTGCAGACAACAAACCGTCGCTACCGCTACAGAACACGAGTGAGAGTGCCAATGGGTTTGAGGATATGATTCTCATCGACCATTTGCATGAGGCGTCCATCCTCTATAACCTCAGAAGGAGGTTTTTTCGCCGATTGCCATGTACGTTGTTGCACTTTGCAACTTCTTTTTTTTCAGTTGCAGTTGCAACTTGTCACTTTTGTTGGATGTCACTGACGTGATTTTGCCAATATTGCATTTCGTACATGACAAAAATTATTTTCTTACAGATACGTACACGGGACGTATTTGTATCGCTGTGAACCCTTACCAATGGTTGGATCTGTATTCAAAGCAAACGATGGAGAAATTCAGCGACGGAAAGCGTGAAAACAAGCCTCCACACGTCTACGCTGTGTCCATGGAGGCATTTTTCAACATGAGACAAAAGCAAGAAAACCAAAGTATTTTGGTATCTGGCGAGTCGGGAGCTGGTAAAACTGAGACAACCAAAATTGTCATGAGCCATTTGGCAGCTCTTGCCACCAACACCAATTCAAAGGTTATCCAACAAATTATCCAGGCCAACCCACTGCTCGAATCTTTTGGTAACGCCAAAACCGTGCGCAACGACAATTCGAGTCGATTCGGTAAATTCACGGAACTCCAGTTCACTATTGAGGGACAATTGATTGGTGCCCGATCACGCACGTATCTATTGGAAAAGAGTCGAGTCACGACGCAGGCGGATGGAGAACGCAATTTCCACATCTTTTATCAATTGCTGGCACAACGCAAACAATTCCCGGAACTCGAACTTGACATGGTGGATTCGTTCAAGTACGTTTCGTTTCGTGCAGAAGCCCCTGGTGGTGATGAAGAAGGTGATCTTAGTCGCACACGGGAAGCTCTGGAACTTGTGGGTATTGAACAACCACTTCAGCAGGAGATTATCCAGATTTTGGGTGCTGTTTTGCATTTGGGTGAGACTGAGTTCACTACGCGGAATGGAGATGTGGATGCCTCGCAACTTGTGGACTTGAAGCATTTCACTGTGGCTTGTCGTCTTCTGGGTGTTGAGGTTGACGCATTGGAGCGTGCAGTGTGCAACCGTAACGTGTTTGTCGGTCGTGAAGTTATTCTGAAGCCTATGACGCAGGACCAGGCGGCTGATTGTCGTGATGCGCTTGCCAAGAGTTTGTACTCGAAGCTTTTCCTATGGCTCGTGGAGCAGATTAACCAGACAATTGGTGTGAAAACCAAGGGTGCCGGCTCGTTTATTGGCATTTTGGATATTTTCGGTTTTGAACACTTCGAGACCAACTCGTTCGAGCAGTTCTGTATTAACTACGCTAACGAGAAACTGCAGCAGAAGTTCGTGCAGGATGTGCTGAAGACGGTGCAGATCGAGTACGAGGAGGAGAACATTTCGTGGTCACACATCACCTTCGCAGACAACCAGGACGTGCTGAATCTCATTGAAGGCCGCTTGGGTGTCATCAGTTTCTTGAATGAGGAATCGCTGCTTGCCACGGGTACAGACGCGTCGTTCGCGAGCAAACTGGGTGCCGTGATGGAGAACAACCCGCTGCTGGAGACTCCTCGTCTGAACAAGTGCGCTTTCTCGATCTATCACTACGCTGGCAAGGTGACTTACGACGCGACGGGCTTCCTCGATAAGCATCGCGACGCCATCTTGCCCGATATCAAGCAGTGCATGAGCAAGTCCAAGCTCAAGATTTTGTCTAAAATGTTCACGGATGATGTGAATGCCAGCAGCGCCAGCACCAGTTCGTCTAATGCTCGTGGCAGAACACGCAGTAGCAGTGCTAAGAAGGGAGGACACGCCCAAACACGCCGGACTACCGTCGGCACACAGTTTAAGGAGAGTCTATCGCAGCTTATGGAGAAGATCGGACTCACGGAGGTGCACTATGTGCGCTGTTTGAAGCCCAACCCGCTGAAGAGTGCCAACTGCTTCTCACACGGCGATATCGTGAGCCAACTGCGTTGCGCTGGTGTCATTGAGGCTATCCGTGTCTCTCGTAGTGCGTACCCCAGTCGTATGCCGCACTTGGAGTGTATCAAGAAGTTCCGCGTGCTACTTACTGGTGCAGTCCCAACGCAGAACAAGATTATCAGTGACTCAGACACGGAGCACATCAAGACCCAATGCGAAGAGTTGATGGAGAAGCTGTTGCCAGGACGCAACATTCAGGACTACCAGGTAGGTCTGACCCGTGTGTACTTCCGCGAAGGTGTTCTGGAAGAGCTCGAGACCAAGCGTGGTTGGGCGCTACGCAAGTACGCTATCGTACTGCAGAAGAACGTGCGCTGCTGGCTTATGCGTCGTCGCTTCCTACGCCAGAAGCAACAGGTTGTGGTTATTCAGAAGTATTGGCGTCGCTACGTGGTGCACAAGCGATACTTGACGCTGCGTCGAGGTGTAGTGCTGCTACAGGCTCAGGCTCGTGGTAATTCAGCCCGCAAGATGTACCGTGTGCTCAAGTTCGACTACTGCATTGTGCGCTTCCAGGCTTATTGCCGTATGCACACGGAGCGTCAGCGCTACCTCAAGAAGCTTGCTGCTGTTCGAAGACTGCAAGGATTCTTCCGCTTCTCGCTCTTACGTCTGGTGTTCCTGCGCAAGATGGAGAAGGAGAAGGCGTACAAGGAGCTCGGTTCCAAGGTGGCACAACTTCAACTGAAACTGGACAGGAAGCAGGTGAACACTGGAGCGAAGATGTCGCCATCAGGCAAGAACCGGTCTCTCAGTCCGTCAGATGTGCCACACGCGTCGGGTCCAGGTAGTGACCGCGGGACCGGTAGCAGTAGCTCGACTCGGGGTTCGATGCTTAACAGTCGGTTCAGTGGCACTAGTGGTATCCTCGATGAAAGCCACGAGGTGATCACTGCGCTTCACGAAGAGAACGAGAAGTTGCGTCAGCAGCTGGAGAAGCAGGAGGCTGAGATCCAGAGGCTCAAGACGGAGAACCGGACGCTGAAGAACTGGCAGCAATCCAAGGAGGTTGGCGAACAGGTGCAGAAGCTGGCGCACCGCGACCAGGAAAGCAAGGACCTGACGTATTTGGCTGCAATTGAAACGGAGTACGAGAAGCTTCGCTCTTACATCTGCGAGTCGCGCGAGCTGCCTACGGATATTGGCAGCATCACACAAGCTAGCACTGCTGCACCAACTACTGGCGGCCGTGGCTCGTTGACCTCTCTATCGTCGGACAAGTCGCTGCTTGCTACAGCTGCAGCCAACGGTATCATGGACCAGAAGTCTGCCGAAGCGCACCACTTGTTGCTGAAGAGTGCTGCACGTATTGCACACGCCAAGAGCAAGGTGTCAAGTAAGGGCAATGCACGTCGTGTAAAGGATCACTGGGAGGAGATCCGCAACTATCCACCTCCGATGCACTACACTTTGGGTTCTGTGCCATGGAAGCGACTACTTACGGATTGGGCGCAGGGCAACCCGAAGAAGCTAGACTACATGACGCGTTGGCTCAAGAACGTCTTGGACGGCGGTCCGATTGTATCCGACACATTCCCGATGGGCGTCGAGCTCAAGTACGTGACCCCGATGATGTTGGATGGATTTATGCAGCTGGTGATCCCCAAGCTCGCGGAACGGCCAGATATTCAGGTGCACGTGCACACGAAGGAGTTTATTGGAACGAGTATGCGGATCACGTTGTCGCAGTTGGAGCAGCAGGGTAGTCAGCGGTCGACTACTTCGCACCCGCGGGTAGAGCGCTCACCACCGATGGAGGTCGAAGATTTCCAGCGTATTTCGATCCTCGCCGACTCCAATAGCCGCAACTCCAGCAGCCGAATGTCTGCATCAACGTTGAGTCTGTCACCGATGGAGTCGAGTTCGGCCATTTCGTCCGGTAGTCCGAGTAGCTACCGTTCCAGTATCTTCCGCTCAGGCCGTAGCAACCACAGCGGTGACCACAACCCGCGCAACTCGTTTTTCCATCGGAACAAGTAGAACGAGAGGCTGAGAGGCCATTGGCAAGCGCTGGTAAAGGCGTCGGGGAAACTAGATCGAGTGGCGGCCTATGGATAGGTATGTGTTTAGTGGTAGATTGGGTGACACCTGGGACGGCTTTGGTGGCGATGAGAAGCTTCAATCTTTTCGTTGTGCTACAAGCCACCAGGACACTTAACAGAAGGAAGAAACAGATTGATCATGCTTGACGAAGAGGTTGTCGTGGTGATGACCGATGGATTCGCTCTGGTCGTCGTAGAAAAGCACAAGACGAGTTGTGTGAGGTAACGTTCACTTGATTCGCGACGGCTTCTGGACACTGCCAACCGATACGGCGAAAGGCTGATACTCACACCAATTGAATCGCCACGCGTTAGTGTTTAATATTGGCAAGCGGGAAACTCGTGCTGGACGGTGGAAGCGTAAAACTTGAGTCCTCAGCTCTCTAGACTTGATACACTACGTGCCTGAACTAAGACGTGCGAGTTCACAACTGACCAGTGGACAGAGGACTTGGCTCGACCTGATTAGTGCGACTGCATACACAGTCAGCGATATGAGTAATCGAAGGACAAGTCCGACCTCGCGAACCTCAGAGAGCTCTCCAAGGGGCAGGAAGAGGCTTCGACGTGTCAGTGTTCGCCGTTGCAAAAGTTGCGTGTCGAAAGTCAATTCTTAACTTTCGATCGCGCCGTCCGTCTCGACAGGTTGGTTGGTTCATTGACAGATTTTATCCATTCTTGTTGTTAGCACATTCTGTCGGTGGTTAATGATGAATGGCTGAGGCCACTAAAAGGTGAAGCACCCGATCTTATGGCTACCACAACATGGCTAACAATTCCTTTCACCAGCAAACAGTTGATTCTTGCCGAGACGCGAGCCAAACCCGTCGCTGGCCACAGACTATGGCAAATGAGCTGCATCCGGTCACTGGAAACCAGGCGCTGGTCAGCAGACTTTCGGTCTTCTGTGTTCAAATTCGCGACGCTATCTGGACTGCACCCCATCAAAAGCACGCTACGATCCGAATAAACTAGTGCAATCCACTTCAACTTGGCGTTACTATCAATAGTTTGATGTTTCAACAGCACTAGCAACACACCATGTATTACGGGACGGAGCGACAATCGGGCGTATGTGGCCCAGAGTCTCCGCTTATATGTTGTCCTCTTACAGCCTGTCCCAGTGTCTTGCACGGTCTTGGAGACTGCCAGTCATTCCTCAATTTCCTCCATGGCGGCCATTGCTACAGCCTTCTCAGTCACTGCAACGTCCGACTCGTCAATGATGATGTTGTCCTCCCCACCTGCCGCCCCCACAATGCCACCTAAACCCAACACCAGCAAGAACGCATACCCGATTCGAGCGGTGGGCGTCTGGTCTAGCGAGGAGCACGACCGCTTTCTTGACGCACTCAAGAAATACCCGCAGGGACCCTGGAAAGCCATTACGGAATACATTGGAACCCGTTCAGTCCGTCAGGTGCAAACCCACGCTCAGAAATACCAGGAGAAAGTATCGCGTCGTCTTCATGGGATGCAGACGGGTAAAGCCATCCGTCTACGTCGTGAACATCGCATTGACCACGACGTTCTGACACTTCACACACTGATCAGTGTGCCACCTGAGCTTCGAAACAAAAACACACGTCGAAGTCACCACCACGAGGTGAAACCAGTTCCAGTCGTGAGAACGCCGGAGTCTCAACGTCCTACAATTGAGTTGGACGGCAAAGACTCGTGCCCGATAACGGATAGCGACGGAGCCTCACCGTCCTCTGTGGCATCGTCATTTCTCTTCGATGACTCGGTATTCGCTCTCATGGACGTGGACGACCTCCCTACGCTAAGCGAGTCGCTCGATTTCTTCATCGCGAACTTTTCCTAATGTCGACGACAGTCGCGCGTTCCCCTCTTTACGTGCACTCGAGTTCGACCCCAACGGAGCCAACTGCGCTTCGTTTCTAGCTAGGGGCGAATATTTATCTTCATGTACATCGTAGGTCCCTCGTTTTCGTAATTAAACTCATCTGTTTCAACTTATTTAATGCTTGCTGCGTGATCTTGTGTTCTTTCGTGGTGGATACCAGCTACACACTTCCGTTTCTTCCGTTTGTTGAATGTAGCAAGAGAAGAGCTTTCGTGGTTCATATCTGGAGGCTTGACGTGGCCATTCAAAACATTCCTTGCTCACCGCCACCTCCAGCATCACTATCGTATCAAACTGACCCCTTCGTAGGAATAGGAATACCAATATCGATATCGGCCGAACCGTTCAAACACCAGACGAAGGGTCTGGCCTGAGACACCGAGACTCATTCGTGTCAGTGTATTGCAACTCGCTCGTGTGGCACGATGCAGCAACAACTCTTCTGAAAGGTGTGCTGTACATGTAACCACGGATACCGGGGGAACCGAATGTTGCAGTTATTAATACTGTACATGCCCTAAAGGGTGTGTGTGTGGGGGCATTGCCGAGGCAGTATCGGTGGAGTTCCTATAACGGTTTAGCAGAAACGTGTCAATCAGCTTTGCTACAAGTCGACAACCCGTAGTAGTCATCAAAAAATGCGTTAGCGATTACTTTCATCAAGTGTGTAGTGTGTAGAAGGTTGGAGCCTAGCGTCATCGATCTACATTGACGATTTGATCTCTCGTGGCCTGAGCTCCATTCGAGGTGCTTTCTATCCGGACGTTGGGCCCCATCTCAATTCAGTTCCTTCGCTCAGCTCGCTCCCCCCGATGACAGCCCCGTTCCATTAGAGATAGACTACGTCACCAGTCGTAGCACCGTTCAGGACGAGGTTTCATCGTCTTCCGCACCACTGGGTGGCTCAACGAAGCCCGAATTGATGTCTCATTAGCTCACTTCCGAATTTCCCCACTGCACCTCGCAGTACTCAAGACCGACGCGTTGCCTCATCAAATCTGCGCAATGTTGACATCCTGGTTGGCGGCAGCGCTGCTGTCCATCCCCAGTGTGGCATTGGCGCTCACTGTCGGTGAGATCAAGTCGTACGACGCTCAAGCTCAAGCTATCGTTGACGGCTTCACCACAGCTCAAGTTGTGGGTCAGATAGACTCAACTTGACCTGAGCACCGTCATGAACAGCACCACCCGTACATTGAATGAAGACACGGTGCGTTCATACGCCAAGCTCATGTCGGATTGTATCTCAACACGTACTGGGGAGACCAGCCTGTCAATGGAAGTTACGGCTACAACGCCAGCGAATTCCGTGCCATCACCCAGCGTATTCAAGAAATTACGATGGAAGAAAACGGAGGCCACCCCATGATCTATGGCATTGACTCCATCCACGGCGCCAGTTACGTTGCTGGGTCCACACTGTTCCTCAGGAGATCAACCAAGGTGCTAGCTTCAACCCGACTTGGTCTACGAAGCGGGACGTATCACTGCTCGCGACACCGAAGCTGCCGGCATCAGTTGGATCTTCGGTCCTATCCTGGACACCTCGCAGAACACGCTCTGGTCTCGTACTTACGAGACGTACGGCGAGGACCCGTACTTGGCTTCGGTCATGGGAGCTACGTACGTCCGTGGACTGCAGAGCTACAACCAGACGGCTGCGTGCGTGAAACATTTCCTTGGCTACTTGAAGACCCCAACCGGACATGACCGTGACAACGTCAACATGCCGGACTTCGACCTCCTCAATTACTTCATGTTGCCATACAAAGCCGCCTTTGAGGCTGGCGCGTTATCGACGATGGAAAACTACATTTCGCTCAATGGTGACCCGGTTATCGGCAGTTCCAAGGTTCTTACAGACCTTCTTCGAACGGATATGGGCTTTGACGGTGTGTTGCTCTCGGACTGGAACGAAATCTACAATCTCCACGACTTCCACCGCGTCGCTGCTACTCGTGAGGAAGCTGTCTCCACATCTCTCCAGCACACGTCGATCGATGTAAGCATGGTGCTTGCTGACACGGACTTTATTGAGTACAGTCTAAACATGCTCAAGGAGAACCCGGAGCAGGAGGCTCGACTACGCGAGTCAGCTAAGCGTATCATCAAGATGAAGCTGCAGCTTGGACTGTACGACAACCGGTGCCTGGCGAGGAGTATGTGTCGATGGCAAGTAACGAGAAGGACAGAGAGGCTGCTCTACAGGTGGCGCGCGAGTCCATCGTGCTGTTGAAGAACGATAAGGATGTCTTGCCTCTCCCGAAGAGTGCGTCGGTGTTCCTTACGGGTCATTCAGCGAACAACATCGGTTTCCAATGCGGTGGCTGGACATTGACCTGGCAAGGTCACAATGGCAATGCGATGTTTCCTCGCGGTGTTTCAGTCCGTAAGGGTCTGGAGAACCTGGTGGGCAACGATTCCTTCACTTACTTCAACGGACTGCAAGCGAATGGATCAATTTCGGATGCGGATCTTGCCAAGGCTGTCGAACTCGCCAGTCAGCACGAATACACTATCGCAGCCATCGGCGAACCTAATTACACGGAGAAACCTGGTGACATTGATGACCCAACGCTGCCTGAGGGCCAGGCGAAGTTCATCGAGGCTCTGGCTGCAACGGGTACCAAGATGATCGTGATCCTCTTCGAGGGATGTCCACGCCTGCTTGGCTCCATTCCGAACAATGCTGCTGCTATTATCGACGGTATGTTGCCATGTGAACTTGGAGGACAAGCTATGGCCGAAATCTTGTACGGTGACGTGAACCCCAGCGGAAAGCTGCCTATCACGTACCCGAAGGATCCGGCCAACATCGCCATCCCCTACAACCACAAGGTCACCACTCGTTGTATGTGGGACAACTGCTGGATGCAATGGGACTTCGGTGCTGGTCTCAGTTACACGCAGTTCAACTACTCCTCTGTCACGCTGGACAAGACGACCATCGCCAACGCCGATGATACGTTGACTGCTACCGTCACCGTCACGAACGTCGGCAAGCGTGCGGGTAAGGAAGTAGTGATGTTGTTCCTCATCCAACCGTTCCGTAAGATTTCGGTGCCGGAGATGAAGATGCTCAAAAAGTTCAAGAAGATCGAGCTGCAAGCGGGTGAGTCCACGGATGTGTCGTTCTCTCTGTCAGCGGAGGATTGGGGTGTTTACGAGCCGAAAATTGGCAGCGGCTTGAAGCGGATCGTGGAGGACAGCAACTACGTGGTGGCCATCAAACCGGACACGTGGTGCAACGTGTACGGGGACAACATCACCAACCCTCTGTGCGCGGAGTTCACTATCGACACAAGCAGCGGAGCGGGTACCGTCAGCGTCGGCGTTCAGCTTTAAACAAACAAAGCACGAATGCCCATGATAAAGTCTCGTGACACTATCGCACTACTCACTTTCACACAACAACGGAAAAAAATGTCTGAAATTTGTAGACAGCACTTTACAACTCGACACTTCGAAGTACTTGCTTATCTCAAAAAGGTACATGTACTGCATCAATACTAGATATTTTTTCTGGTCAAAAACACTATTTAGTGTTTCTCGTTTTGAGCGCCAGACGCCTCGATAATGGAAAACTCGTCGTAAACTGTGCCCGTTGCACTCTCTATCATCGTCAAAGTCAGATTCGTCGGAGTCATGAACAACTTTGTGGTGCCGTAGTGTGTGTTGTCCATCAGCACAAGCCAGTCAGGCGACGGCGGATTCTTGTACTGAAACAAACCTTCGGGTCCTCCTGCAGCTCCTGCAATAACATAAACTGGTGCCTGAGGGTTCTTGTAGGTATTGTTATCTTTCGAGACGCCATCCATGATCGCACTACTTTTCGCTGTAGGGTAGTGACGTTCGTAAGCGTGAACATGACCCTGCAGTACCAAATCTACTTTGTACTTGATGAAAAGTTCTTCAAAAGCTTCTTGAACATTGAGAGCCTCAAAGTCATTATTTGGCACACCATCTGCATCACAAGATCGAATTGTGTACATTGGTCGATGCATCCCCACAATGAGCCACGGAGTCTGATCACGGTTTGCATCTGCAGCTTTCAGATCCTCTTCCAGCCAAGTTAATTGATCACCAAAATTGCCATAGACTCGCTTCGTGTGGTAGACATTGCTTAGTGCGTTCGGGTAATCTGTTTCGGATGAAATTGTGGTGAAATGAACGGATGCGTACTCGTAGGAATACCACATATTCAGCGCCCCACCGCTTTCTGGTGACGGCATTCGGAATCTCGAGTTGAAGGCCGAGTAATTACCAAGTTGATCCTTCTTGCTGCTCGACAGCAGGCTAGTAGGTGAGTGGCACTCAGCTTCGTGATTGCCAACGAGTACCATGTACGCCATTTGGCGCATGACGTTTGTCATCGAATTCATGAACTTGTTGTAGACTTCCTCGTAGTAGAATCCGAACACTTTTTTAGCTGTGAGAAACGCGTTGTCGGCGTACATGATGTCGCCAATATGATAGATGAAATCTACCTCGTCCACTAAGCTGTTAACGTACTTGTTGGTGGCCACCGAGTTATCGTCAGCGCCCATGTCGCCGTACATAGCGATCGTGAACGGACTCTTGTCGCCACTGGCCCGTGCAGTCTTGAACGAATTAACACCGCTCTGGAAATGTTTATTGTCAGCAGTTCCAACCTTGTAGAAGTATTTCGTGTTCGCCTTCAATCCACCGACAACTGCGTGGTAACTGTAGAGTTCGTAGTAGTCGTCTTTGTAGTAAGATTTGGTCTCAATCTTAACGTTCGTCGCCATTTCGAGCTTTGTTTCGGTTTGACTCAGCCACACTGTCGGGTCATCATCGAGTGCGAAAGTCGTCCAAGATTTCGTCATACCCGTGCCAGCTTCTTCTCCAGCAAACGCCAAATGAAGTTACTGTGGCACCCTGGACGCGTTGCTAGTGCCGGTCACTCGACAGGCTTGAGAAGGTGTCAGATCACCAAACTGGTACTGCGACGAGCACGAGTCTTCGGGTTTGCAACTCAGTGAAGACCATTCATAAACGCACTTGTCGTCGTCACTGAAAAAGTGCTTGACCTTGTCCACGAGTCCATCGGACCTGGCCGAGACCGTCGAGCACAAGGCAGCGACGACCAACACGTGAACTGCCCGCATTGATTGAAGTAATGGTCTCCAGTCGTTGCTCACATTGCAAAACGCAGAGTGGCAATGGATGGCCCTGTTTGGGATGTCACCGAAGGGAGTAAGCTCATAACGATTGTTGCTGTTGCAGCCAAACTCACCATCCGGTAATTCATCCTCAACGCTACAACCAGTTCAGATTCAGAGCTTTGGTGCACTGCTATAATAATGAGCAACGATGAGTGAACACAGTGTGTTTATCCACTGTTGAGAGAAGCTGTCAGTTGCCCACGAGTTCAATGCAGGCTGCTGTAAAGGTTGTTTCTTTTCGGTGAAGTCTTTCGAGTATTAGTGCCAGAATTGAGCAGTTCGTTGACTTTGAATCAGAGTTAAGCGCACGACGTGAACCGGAACTAATCAACGCTGTCAGAACATCAAACTGCATTCATTGTTACTACTTAGGCAACTTACTTCACAGTTTGCGTTTGACTTTGACTGGCTGATGCTGATGCCTCCTTAATGATAGAAAACTCGTCGTGCACTGTGCCTGTGGCAGCCTCGACCATCGTGATCGTCAGGTTCGTCGGAGTCACCGAAAGTGTAGTGATACCATAGTGCTCTTTGTCCATCAAAGCCAACCACTTTGGCGACGGAGGGTCCTTGAACTGGTACAGACCTTCCGAATTACCAGCAATACCAGCAATAACGTGGACAGGAGCCTTTGGGTTCGTGTAAGTCTTGCCGTCTGTAGACACGCCAGTCATGATAGCCTTACTGTTTGCTGTCGGGTAGTGGCGTTCGTACGCGTGCACGTGACCCTGGTATACTAAATCAACCTTGTACTCGATAAGCAACTTCTCGAATGCCTTCTGCACTTTCGATGACTCGTAGTTGTCGTTCGGAACACCGTTAGCATCGCAAGAACGCAAAGTGTACAATGGCCGGTGCATTCCGACCACGATCCAAGGCACATTGGCTCGGTTGGCGTGAGCAGCCTTCAGATCGGCTTCGAGCCAAGCCAACTGGTTGCCAAAGTTACCATAGGTACGTTTGGTGTAGTACGCATTGCTTGGTGCGTTGGGGAAGTCCGTCTCGGACGAGATCGTCGTGAAGTGCACTGAAGCGTAGTCGAATGAGTACCACATGTTCAATACACCACCGCTCTCGGGTGAAGGCATTCGGAAGCGAGCGTTGAAGGCTGTATAGTTACCCAGTTGATCCTTCTTACTGCCTGACAGCAGACACGTAGGCGAGTGGCATTCCGCCTCGTGGTTGCCCACTACAACCATGTACGCCACGTGACGCATCACGGTGGTCAGTGAATTCATGAACTTGTTCCAGATCTCCTCGTAGAAGAAGCCAAACACAGTCTTAGCGTTCAAGAAGTCGTTGTCTGCGTACGAAATGTCTCCCAAGTGGTAGATGAAATCCACTTTACCTGCCAGGGCGTTGACAAACTTGTTGGCAGCGACAGAGTTCGCTTCGGTGCCCATATCACCGTACACAGCCACAACGAACGGACTCTTGTCGCCACTTGCACGCGCCGTCTTGAACGAACTGACAGAGCTTTGGAACTTCTTGTCAGTGGCACCACCCACTTTGTAGAAATACTCCGTATTAGGCTCCAGTCCGCTTACAACCGCGTGATAATTGTACAACGTGTACTTGTCGTCCTTGTAGTACGTCTTTGTCTCGACCTTGGCGTCCTTCACTTGAGCCACTTCAGCCTCAGTGGCACCAATCCACACAGCGGGAGACTCTTCCAATGCAAATGAAGTCCAGGAGATGGCCATACCCGTACCAGCCTCTTCCCCAGCGAAGGCCAAGTGGAATTGCTGTGGTACTTTCGTGTGGTCACCGGAGTCGCTTACTCGACAGGCTTGGGACGGTGTGACGTCTCCGAATTGATACTGAATTGAGCACTTGTCTTCAGGTTGACAGCTCAATGAGGACCACTCGTACACACAAGTCCGATCATCCGTATTGGTCTGGTTGGCATTGTTCTTATCGGAGCCTGTTGCATCGTCGCCATTGAAAAAACTCTTGATTAATGAACTCAAACCGGCCGATTTGGCTGTCGTGACGGAGCACATGGCACTCGCAACCACCGCGAGTTTGACTGCAACGTGACTCCGCATCGCTCCGTTGTTTCTCTTAGCTGGCAAAAGCGCGAATGTCTGTCTCGGAGAGAAACTCAAACGATTGTTTGGGGGTCCCCATTCAAGAACTGATCCCTTACAAGTTGTGGCACAATTTCCACGACCGTCCCCTTTTTCGCCGTTGATTAGCTCAGCGAGTGGCCAAAACTTGGCGACATAAATGCAAGGCGAGCAGGCTAGCAGGTTGGTGGGGCAGTTGGACAGGGAGAGTCCAAGCGGTCGTCATTTGGGCGACTCAAACTAGGTCAAACAACAGCGGATACTTTAACCAAGTGAGTGTGGTTCAGACGTCCATGGACCGACTCTTTTTCTGTTCGCTTAGGTAATCTCTTGTACGACCAGCTGGAAGCTCAGCACGGATGAGGTACGTTGAAGCTACAGTATTGGACCAATCTTCGATCTCAAGAGCTGCTTGGGTGGGGTGCAAACACGAAGTTGGAAGAGGAAATCTTCTGTTTGTCTGAACGGGTGGAATTGCTCAATTAGAGCAATTCTCAATTAGAGCAATTCCACCCGTTCAGACAAAACTAAAGTCAAAGTGGACAAAGCTCAGGCGCGATAAAGTTGTGCAGGATCTGAATAGTTGGTGTTAGAAAAGGTGCGCATTTAGGCTACAGTCCGATCAAATATGACCGTAGGATAACCCCCGACTACACGCATATCTCGATTTTTGTATTGAACTACGTTTGGGTTTTGTCGAGGTTTAGTTGAACTGTTCAAACTTATACGCCCGTTAAGTTCGCTTTTTGTCGAACTTTTAGTTGGAACGGCTCTCCCACCCGTTCCGACTAAAAGTTTAGAGCTTGTCGAATCTAAGTGGATAGAGCTGCCACGAATATATTAAACACACTGCCTCAGTTGTGAGACACAGCAACGCATCGAGCGGCTCTTGCGCTAAGTTAAAAGGGGGGACGGTGTTTTCAAGCACCCTGACCTGCTCTGCAAGCTCCAGAAGTTGAAGTAGTCAGTACATGGTGGTGGCCCTATCGTGAGATTCGTCCTTCGCACAACAACAGTACAGTAACGTAAACTTCCCGACGCCGTTTTGCTTGCATCGGTACTTTGTGGTGGCCCGATTCTAGCGTACAGTACATGTACATGGTAGCCGGAAGCTTGTGTGGTGAGTGAAGAATGGTCACGAGGAAACTGTAATCAAAATGGATAAGAAGTACAGTAGCTCATTGCTATTATTAGTAACTAATTAATGGAGTCCACTGAGTTGCTGGTGATGTACGTTATTGGGGTGTCATTTCACGACTTATTACTACAGTACATGTATTAATAAGCATTTCCTACAACGCAACAGCAACAACGACATGACAGAAATCACGCGGGATACAGTACGTTTATGGAGGGTTATGTACCGGTACATCAACTACAACCAGTCTAATCCTTTTCTTTTCTTGACCCAGTGGATTTCCTGGCAGGATGGCGGTACCGCCGCGGCAGAAATTCTGCCGCCATCCGCATCTCCTCTCCTAGCTACTGTAGCTCCTTATGCTGAAGAATTTTTAAATCGCGATCAGTGATTGTAAAATCGGAATTCTTTGTTGTTTTTCGACGTGAAGATTTTCATTGTTCTTGCGAAACATCTCGTTGCTCTTTAACGATAGAGAACTTATCACAAACCGCGCCGGTCGCACTCTCAATCGTCGTAAGCGTGATGTTCGTCGGAGTGACGGACATCAACGTCGCGGCGTAATGTTTGTTATCCATCACGACGTGCCACTTGGGCGCCTGGGGGTGTTTGTATTTGTACAAACCTTCCGGACCTCCTGCTGAACCAGAAATCACGTACACTGGCGCTTTTGGATTGGTGTAAGTCGCATCGTCTTTAGAAACGCCTTCCATGACAGCATTGCCATTCGCCGTCGGATATTGACGCTCATAAGCGTGGACATGGCCCTGTAGAACTAGATCCACCTTGTACTTGATAAACAACTTCTCGAACGCCTCTTGTACATTCAGAGCCTCAAAGTCATTGTTTGGCACACCATCTGCATCACAAGATCGAATAGTGTACATCGGTCGGTGCATTCCCACAATAAGCCACGGGACCTTGTCACGATTCGCATCTGCAGCTTTCAGATCTTCTTCCAGCCAAGCTAATTGATCGCCAAAGTGGCCATACACGTGATGTGTGTGGTATGCGTTGCTCGGTGCGTTCGGGTAGTCCGTCTCAGAGGATATCGTCGTGAAATGAACGGATGCGTACTCGTAGGAATACCACATATTCAAGACACCACCACTCTCATTAGACGGCATTCGGAAGCGCGAATTGAAAGCCGAATAGTTGCCGAGCTGGTTCAACTTCTTGTCTGACATAAGACAAGCCGGTGAGTGACATTCAGCTTCGTGGTTGCCCACCAACACCATATATGCCATACGTCGCATGATGTTTGTCATGGAGTTCATGAACTTGTTGTACACTTGTTCGTAAAAGAACCCAAAAGCAGTTTTTGCTGAGAGGAAAGCGTCATCCGCATACGAAACATCGCCAAGGTGATAAACAAAGTCCACTTTGTCCACCAGACTATTCACGTACTTGTTGGTTTCCACAGCATTGGCATCGGCGCCCATATCGCCGTATACGGCGATCGTGAACGGACTTTCATCGCCACTTTTGCGAGCTGTTGTAAACGAACTTACCGCACTTTGAAACTTCTTTGCCGCTGAACTGCCCACTTTGTAGAAATATTCCGTGTTGGGTTTGAGACCCAAAACAACAGCATGATAACTGTAGAGTTCGTAGTTTTTGTCCTTGTAGTATGACTTGGTTTCAATGTTGGCGTCCTTCAATTGGGTAATGCTGCCTTCGCTCGTACCAATCCACACTGCTGGATCGTCCTCTAGGGCAAAAGTTGTCCATGAAATCGTCATACCTGTCCCAGCTTTTTTGCCTGAAAAAGCCAAGTGGAACTGCTGCGGAATTCTGGTTGAATCGCTTGTATCGCTCACACGGCACGCTTCCGATGGTGTCACATCGCCAAAATGGTACTGAATGGAGCATGAAGCCTCGGGTTTGCAGCTTAGTGACGCCCAGTCGTACACACAAGTACTGTCGTCCACTGCTGCACCACTTGATCCCGATTCAGCGCTTGAAGACGCAGAGCTGTGTTTATGGTGAAATAAACTCTTCACCTTGTCAAGAATTCCGCTCGCCTCTCCTGACGCAACAGAGCACAAAATGCTGGCTGCTATCACCGACTTCAGAACCAAATAGCCCTTCATCTCTTCGAGTGATTGACTGCTGCTTGGAGCGCAAAAATACAAGTGACTCGAGTGTTAGTTGACTTATCGGTGCTTGCAAAAGTTTCCGTCTCCATGCTATCCACCATCCCGAGATCGAAGAGCACTTGGAATTGCAGTTCCTGTGCACACAGCTCCCCGCCTCACGTGGGCTGTACATGGTATGTCAGCAATACTACAATACATGTACACTGTATTGTACGAAGCTATCGAGTAAAAAATTGTAGACGTCTTGTACAACAGCAAGATGCGTTCGAACGGCGCAAACGTGGAAGTAGGTACCGTATGCAACTTCTGATCCGACCGACTCGCACTGGAACTGATGCTTTACCTGATGGCGGATACTTTGGCACAACACCGGATCTCTGCGCTGTAGAATGCACCATCGTGCTACGTCGAGTGGAAGTCTATTATTTTGTTCAGGTGCATTCTCTGGTATCGCACTATAATATCAACGAGGTTGTACGACTTCATGACGATCTTCCGTTCTTCACGTTGGCTTTGCAGCTACCAATCCTTACAATCGGGTTCTCCTGCAATGCAACATCGTCCATGAAATTGCGATACCCGTTCCAGCTTCTTCTCCAGCAAACATCAAGTGGAATCGCAGGGTCTAAGTACTCGGATTTTCTCTCCTGAAACATCGAACACCAGACCCTCGTTGCAACTCGCAGTAGTAAAATTACTCAGCACCACCATCAAACTTTGATAAGCGCAGTTGTGTGTATTCATGGCAATGCGATGGTTCTGCTCCGTGCGTTTTTCATAGCATCAAAGATAGTGAAATCGACTTACGACGCCTTGATTGAGATCTCTCCGTCGCCAACACACTGTTGTCCATGCAGTACCAGACCAACTACCCGTACGCAACAAGCTCGCAGCAATATCGAGCTGGCTCGCATCCACGCGAGGAACAGCGTCGTCGACAGCAGGAATATTCTCGAGCATTAGCTCAGCAAGTAGCACAACGTGAGCAGCAAAAGCGTCGCGAACGTGAAATGGACCAACAGTTCGGAAGACGCAACAGTGGTTACCAGAATCAACCTCAGCAAGTCTTTCAACAAGCTTCTGGACCAGGGTTCTTAGACGGATTGGGCCGCAATAACCATCAAAACCCACGAACGAGCTTGGCCCGTGGACACCCGCAGCTCCATCATCGTTTACCTGGTGGTCCAGAATCTTTCGACTATTCTCAAGCAAATAATTTCCCACCAACACAAGTATCTTTCGCAGGACAAGTACACAACCAACTTCCAGTAGATAATCAATCCTTTCCAGGCGGCTTTGGATTTCCTGTTGGTCCAAATCAGCACCAACCAGCTCCGCAGCAAAGCTGGCAGCACCAACAATCGGTTCACAATGATGCATCTCCTTTTGTGTCTGGGCCAGGATCAAACATGCAAACCGGTTGGGTAGCACAAAATCCTCAGCAGAAGTCGATGTCCCAGGGTAGAAGTAGTCAATTCTGGCCGGCACAAGGTATTGCTGAACACGCAGGAGTTCATGTCCCTCAGTCTCAACAGCACAATTACCACCCTCAAGCTGAACCACCAAATGTTCCTAACGGAGGACGTCGACAGCGAACCGATATTCATGACGGCAATCGAGGAGACTCGGGGGAAAATGAACAGCTTCGTCGTAAACTACAACAGCAACATGAGATGCAACTCGCACTGGAGCGACAAATTGAGGAGAAGCGGCAGCAAAAACTGGAAGCAAAACGACGTCAGGAGGAAGAAGATCGTCGAGAGTTGGAACGCTTTGAAGATGATCAACGTCGACAACGTGCTGAACACGAGCGGATTCAGGAAGAAAAACGCCGAAAGGCTGAACTTGAACAGCAGAAAGCTGACCAAGCTGCTGCGGTGGTCGCGGCGGCAAATCAACAAGCCAAAATTCAGCAGCAACAGAAACTCCATGCTCAGATCAGTCAAGCTCAGATTGAACATCCTCAGCATGCTCAACCATTCCAGCAACAACAGCAGCACTTCCAGCAACAGCCTCAATTCCAGCAGCAACAGCAGCATTTCCAGCCTCAATTCCAGCAACCTGAACGATTTCCACACGCATCTTCACCCAACAGATCCAAGAATCCGTTCACCAACTCCCGTGCTCACTTGTTTGAGGACCCACCAGCGCAGGGATCATCACAACGAGACCTAATGCCTCCGAATAATCACTTGGCATACTCAAACCAGAACTCGTCACCAAGTCGAGGGAATCCACAAAGCTTTGGACAAACTTTCCAGCACGAAAACAATGTAGTAGGCCGTTCAATTGACCCCACAGAGCTACGTCGTCAGTACAATGATATGCGGGAGGAGTTGAGAAGACAGAAACAACTCGTTGATCAGCTTCGACAAGCTCAAGAACAGATTCAGCATCAACAACAGCAGCTTTCACCTAAACGAGCAGAAAGTGGAAATGTCCCCACATTGATGGATTTGGAGAAACTCCGCAATGAACTGCGTGAAGAACTGGCCTACCGTGAACAACTTCATCAACAAGAGTTAGCATCTCTCAAGCGGGAGCAGCAGCAAGAGATATCGCCTCATCGATACCCAAGTGTGAAAAATTCGGTAGAACTTCGGGTTCGAGGTGCTTCCAGTAAACTTGATCAAGTTTCGTATCCAGGGAATGTCAGCGGCCATAAAGTTGTAGACCCTCATCGTGAGCCAAGTCAACACCAAAGAGATTGTCCCATCAAACGACAGCAGACTATCGAGCACTTGGATTGTTTGGATGAAACACCACTTGCTGAAAGCTTGCGGGGTGAAAGCAAGTTTGTGTATTTCGATGGTCGAGTAGGTGGTAAGATGGGAAAAATTGGTTATACTCCTGCAAAAGACTCGAAAGAGAATCAACATGGAGAGCCTTTGGACAAACAAAGCGAGTCCATCAAGGTGGAAGCGTCTCAAATACGAAAAAGTACGCAAAAACGTTTCCAGCGCTCCCCAGCACAACAATCTGATGTCAAGAAGTCTGTTGCTGCGAGTGTGTCGCTTTTTTCTCAAGTGGTTCATGAGTATGACACCGATAACGAGGATGACGCTCACGAATTTGTCATAGCTGGAATTCCACCTATTCCGTCGCACAAGCAGTTCATCTCATCACCAGACTCTCATAGCGCAGCTAGCAGTCATCGGTACTCGCAGTTACCACCACCAACACCTACAAATGGCAAATGGCGTCTTGAATCTATGGGCACCAACGACGCCAGCGACAGTGACGACGATCTGGATGCGACTTTAGATGGGGAACAACTCGAAGCTCTTTTCCAACGAAATGTTCGTCGACACGAAATCCTCCTGGGTTTTCAAAGTAAAGTTCAAGGACAACCACAACACTCCGAAAGCGATAAAGCCCCTCATACCAGAATGGCGTGGATGGAGTTGCATCAGCAACTTGAGAGCAATAGACGTGCTTCATTTTCTGCACGGAGACTCAGCACTACAACCACGTCATCAAATGGTTCTGACCCAGATGACGAAGCTGCTCTAGTGGCGTCCTCAAAATGGATGCCGTCTCTATTGCAACCAAAAGAACAAACAACAAACGTAAACAGATAAAATGCCAGGATATTCTGGATTTTGATTGACACTTAAGCCTATCATCCACAAGTGATTCGCTCTCACTTCAACTTGTCCTGGCTTACACAAAACTGCACGAGCTCACGTTTAGCTTAGCTTACCACCAGTGAAGCCACGACTGCCAGTTCTGTCCTTGTTGGCTGTTGTCATCTCTGCCCCAGTGACCGTTCCAGTAGTTGTTGCTGCCTTGGTTGCTTGAAGGAGTAGCAGTAGTTGAAGCGGGGTTAGTTGTGGTAGAGGCCGGAGCCGTTGTAGACGTGCTGGTCTCCGTTGCAACTGGAGCTTCCGTCACAGGAACGACCGTCGCGGCATTCTCACTGCCCGTGGTCGATTCACCCGAGCTCGTGAACGGAGCGGAACCGGTCGAGACGGAACCAGGGCTTGAGAATGTGTTAGAGCCCGAAGTCGAAGCGGAGTTCGGAGCCGACGACGTTGAAGCGGCTTTCGATCCTGAAGCCGACGAACCAATGGCCACCGAACCTGAGGACGAACCTTCACAAGCCACCGACTTCGCCAGAAGCATACTCACATCAGCGTAGCTGAGACCAATGCTTGTCACCGTGTCAGCAGCAGGCTTTGCCTTAGGGAACCAAAAGAAGTCCGGGTGATCGTCGTCCGAGTCGTAGACCCACTCACCGCCGATGATCGCTCCAGCGTCGTCCATCTCAAGCAGATACGTGTAGTAAGCACCAGTCGTGTACGAATCCACCTTGCCAGAAGACACAAGCGGGCCGTCCGTGTACGTCTCGAAGATCCACGAGAGACGAGTCTTGACGTACACGATGCTCTTAGCCGCGGCGTTCCACGGGTACTCTTCAAGACCGTAGAACGTACTGGCAGCTTCTTCCAGAGTCATTGCAGTCTGCTCGTACACCTTGAAACCACGCACAGGCTGGTTCCACACCTCAGAACCGGCAGTGACATCAGCGATGAAGGTAGCGTTCAGCTTGCCAAGAATGTTAGCAGAAGCAATGTGGAAGTACGCGGGGTTCAAGTCACGGTACGCGTCGCTCGAGTGGCGGCCGTACTCATCAGTGGAATCCGTGCCGCCGTTGTAGCGGGTGCCGGTGAATACCGTCGTGACCGTGGCACCGTCGTAGACATCGGAGATCAGAGCCTTGAGGTCCATGGGCTGGAAAGTCACGCCGTTGTAGGTGACGGCACACCCCGGCTCGTCCTCAAGCATGGCAGCAGGTGTCCAGGCGTGACAGATACCGTACCAGGTCGGGATGCAATAACCCGAGCTTTTGCCGGCACGGATGGCACACGTACTTCCGTCCGTCAGTGAAGAGCAGTCACTGTCCGACGAACAGACTGTGTGGTTGCTCATTGAGTCGATGCCGTTGTCAGCCGACACCTTGTCCATGAAGTCATCGACGTCCAGACCGAAGGCCGTGGCGTATTTCTCGGCGGGACTTGGTTCACCAGCACTCCAGATAACGTTGATGCTGTCCTGGTACGTGGGCCAGTATGGACCAGGCCACGGTGACGGGGTGTGTACACCGACAGTGGGAAGGTTGGCGAGGGTCGTCTCCATTGAGGTACCGAAGTAGGCCTCGAGCTTGGCGATGTCCTTGTTCGTGTTCTCCTCAAGGTGACGCTTCTTCTCGAACTTCTCCTGAAATTTACGTCCGGACATGGGGGCGTGACGCAGCTTGCGACTGCTCTCGTCCTCCCAACCGGTGGCGCAGTTAGGCTCCTCCTCCGAAGCGAGGGCCGGCGTGGTGGTCGTCGTCACTCCGGTCTTGGTCGGCGACGTAGTCTCCACATCCGACGAACCGGCCACGTTGGTCGACGTGGCCGGAGCCGTTGTGGTCGTGACACCGGTCTTAGTGGGCAAAGCAGTCGAGGTGGTCTCCTCAGCCGAGGAACCAGCAACACCAATGGAAGGAGCCGTGGCCACGGTAACGCCGGTCTTGGTGGGCGACGCAGTGGAAGTTGTCTCCACGTCCGACGAGCCAGCCACACTAGTTGAGGTGGTTGGAGCCGTCGTGACACCAGTCTTAGCCGGCGAAGCGGTCGACGTAGTCTCTTCAATCGAGGAACCACCATTGTTGGTGGTAGGAGCCGCGGTCACGGTAACGCCGGTCTTGGAGGGTGAGGTCGTCGAGGTGGTCTCTTCATCGGAGGAACCAGCCACGCTGCTGCTCGAGGTAGAAGGAGCCGTCGTGACACCTGTCTTGGTGGACGGCGTGGTGGTCGAAGTGGTTTCCTCCGTCGAGGAACCAGCGATGCTGTTAGGCGCGGAGGTGGCCGGCGCACTGGTCACGCCGGACTTGGTGGACGTCGTGGTGGACGTTGAAGTGGACGTCTGAGAGACGGTAGTGCCGGTCTTGGTGTGCGTGGTGGTGCCCGCGGAGGACGAGGTGGCGGACGATTGAGTCGTTTGCGTCGTGGACGTCGAAGTGGACGTCGTCGTGGTGATGGTGTACGCATCCTGGTTAGCGCCCGCGGCCGGGGTGGACTCGGAATACACTGACTTGCCCACATATGTCGAGACGGTCTCCGATGGGGCCGTCGACGTGTTGGCCAGTAGTTCCGTGTAAGTGACAGTCACCGTCGAGATGGTAGTGATGTCAGGAAGCGTAGGGTCAACTTCCACCGTAATGGCACAGTCCTGGTCGGCGACATTGCCGCCACGGGCGGGGAACTTGCTACTGATCACGTCTGTGGTGTTGGCCGACGTGTACGGGTCGTAAAAGAGCGAGGTGGCCGATGCCTGCTGCATATGCATGGCCACGAGGGCCGCGGCCGCCGGGATGAGGTAGCGACGCGGCGTGTACACCATGTTGCTGGCGTCTGTCCGAAGAGCGGAAGCTGTCGACCTGCAAGGAAGGAGAGTAATTTCCTCGACAGCGAGAAAATTGGGGAATGACCGCTTCTACGAGCCAGCAGCTACGCGTTTGGTGCCGAGCAGTGCATTGCAGTGGTCTGATCCGGCACGTGAGACCGGCCAGTCTTGGCAGTCGTTGACATCTTGCCCAGTCTATCATGGCACTGTTGGACGTCGTCCGCCAGCTGATGGCGGCCACACATGGAATATGCACACAACGCCAGAGGGCGAGCCATCCAGCTGTGTGGCTCGCCTTTGCCGTCTGAATAGCTGCGCTGGAAGTGTGGCCAGCCAGCGTTGCGTTCGAGGTGGCACGTAACGCGGCGAAGGTGGCGTTGCGGATAATAAATTATTCTCCACGGCCGGCGTGCTGGTAGATCGCGGTCGGAGGAATCGCCGCTGCTATCGCTGTCGCCGACCGCTGATGCAATCGGCATCGGGAAGCCGAGCGCAACGTGGCGCCGGTGGAAAGGAACGCTGGGTTTGATGGCCATCATGACTGACTCACTCGGATGACTGTTGCACGAGCCGGATCAGCGAGTCAGCGTGGTAACCAAACAGCGAGCTAGAATACATACCCTTCTCAAAACGATATGCATATCAAAGCTGACTAAGAGTTTGCCGTCAGGATAGGAAGATTCTTATTAAAGTCGATATATTAATTTTGTACTGTATTCAAAATTGCTGCTGTGTTGTTGATGGATATTGGTGTCGTTGCGTTGTGATCTTCTTCGAAGTGCCTGCATTGTTCAATTGTTCAAGCGTTTCGGTGCTGTGGCCGCACATGTAACACCACCAATGTAGCTCCATCGCATCGCTGCATTTCGGCGTTGCTCGGTGCGCCCAACTCAAAGCGTGCAGCCGGCCTCGAAGCCCACGAGTGGATTTTGATCGTTATTGCGACCGATGCCACCCGACATTGCTGTCCGCTCGGAGAGACCGATGCAGCGCGACTAGGCCTTGAACTACCCTGGTATAATACCGGTTGGCTCTCTAGCAGGAGAGCGTCCGGCAGCCGCAGCTGGTCAACACGAGGCGGCTTTGATGACCCGTTGGTGGCTGCTATGGTAGAGGATGTTCACGCCTGCCTCAGAATGGCGACGCTGGAGAACCAAATTGGATCAAAAGGTGGTAAGGTACACCGGTAGTGGATATACTGACTGTAAACGACCGACATGGCAAGCCGTAGAGGCGGCAGCGCGCCATCTTCATGGTGTATAATAGTTATCAAATGCATCCCGAAGCGGCCAGGCAGTTCTGTAGCTGCAATTGAACGAATGTCGCGGTGTAATGCTGCGAACGTCAAAACACGGCAACAAAATGGAGGTCAACTTCCTGAGAACCAGCAGCCGGGTTTTGGGCAGATCACGACGCTGAACGGACTTGAGATGTATCGGCGCCGCCTCGGACGGAAAAGCTGAAGGGACAAAATTTGGATGTAGACGCACGTAGTTCCGAGCCGCCAGCGGGGGTGGCGCCACTTGATGCACTTCCAGCAGGCTTTTGACAGCGCTACAGGCTGGGTTCAACATGAATGCTAGCAAATCGCTCATAGTGGCGCTGAACGTACACCGAATACAGTCGACTTCAACGATATGGTCCGCCCTTGCAGCCCATCCGAATTAAGATCCTTTTCGATGGTCGTCGATGTGAAGTCCATGGCGCGGAAGTCTTGGGTTGTCGGGAACCTAAAACGAGAGAGCTGCAGAGTCCACAGCATTGCTGGTTGATAGTCCTACTGACTTTAAGGCTATGAGTCAACGTCTAGCGCTGCGAAAGTCGTTACCGGTACTCTAGTGTCGAGCTCCCGGCTGCAGAAGCCCGTGATCTGCATGTTTCATGCTCCGGAACATATTGTGTGCAGTTCGCACATCTGTCAACGACGTGAATAGTGTGACTACCGGTATGCCAGCAATGCACGTGCATGTCCAGTATATCCGGTGCCAAGCTGCTTAACATTAACGGCGCTTGTCGCCAGAAGCGGTGGCAGATATGCTACATCTGAAGAACCTCAATCTGGAAGAAAGTTTCGTTTCGATAAATGATCGACGATGAATGCCGTTGCTTAGCGGAGCTCCCACGACGTGCAAACGTTTGGTTTGGCTCGTGAAGCATTCTGCGAGACCAACGTTCGCATCCCACAATTTCACGGCTTGCGACATTGTCGACCATGCGCTCACTGTACAGCGTACTGTATGATACTGTAACGTAGACGCCAGAGAAATCCAGGGCGAGAAGCGCCCGTCCTCGATCCCATGGGTGCGTCCGTTGCCTCGTTAGTTTCATCGAGCCCTGCAGAAGGCACATTAGCACAGAGCAGGAAGTCGTAGTTTACCTAATTCCATTCAATTCAGTCTTTACTTTGCCTCCTAGCACGCAGCTAGACAAGACTCAAGGACAAGCATCAACTGAAGGCAAGACAATTTCGAAGTTAGAGCCGAAGGCTGTGCAACAACCCTCGAGGTAATACCGTACCTACTCGGTTAAGTACGATTCGACTCGTCCGGCTGTAGATGAGTTCAAGAAAACCCGCTCGGCAGACCAAAGACGAATCACCCGATATACGACCCTACCAAGCTCCCGAATGGACTCCACGGACCCTTCCCAAGTCCCGGGAGCAGAGGGCTACGCTGACGCTGAGGCTATGCCGGAGCAGCAGCAGTACCCAGAGGCGCCGCAACCTCCGGCAGGTGCGAATGCGGGTCCTGCGAAGCCTGCTCCCCCAGTACAACAAGCGAGCCCAGCACCTCCAGCGGGCCCAGCACCACCCGTCCGCCTCGGGTCAGCCCCACCTGCAACATCGCCAGGGCAGGGTCCATACGCCCCTCCGCAAGCGGCTCCTCCTGCGACCGACACGGCCCAGATGTTGTCCAGTCTAGTGAGACTGTTCTCACTACAGCAGCAGGCCATGGCCACCAGCCAACAACAAATGCACACCTTCATGGAACAGCAGGCCAGATTCAATAGGAGACGTATGAGATGAAAGTTCGGACCAACCGCCAGAAGCAGAAAGCCTACCCACCGAAGTTTCACGGGCGTGCCGAGGATGATTTAGAGCTGTGGCTGTTCCAGATAGAAGAGCACTTTGCGGCGTATACAGCCGAGATGAGTAGCAATGACTCACGCTTCGTCGACATTGTTGTCCCATTCTGGGAGTTGACGTCACGTCTTGGTACCGCGAATTCAAGCACGCGATGGGGAATAATCCTCGTTCATGGCCGCTGTTCAAGCAGCCGATTAGATCGAGGTATCGTGACAAGGTTACGAGATCGAGATGTTGACCAAAGTGCACGATCTGCGCATCACTACCACGCAGCAGGAGTACAGAGAATTCGGTTGCGACTTCAGTATCACGATGACTTCCACTCATCTCGTGGACTTCATTCTGAAAATCAATCGAAGATTGTTGTCTATGAAACGAAGGACGTTGTTTCTCAATGAGTGCTGGAGGCAGCGGGATGTCGTCTTGGCGCTGTATCGTGTACACTCTTTGGATGTGGGAGATTTTGCTCGGTAGCACAGTGGTACGTGATGGTTTTTGAGGCGGTGAATCCCTCAGGTTGAAACCACGAATCGCCTCGCCAAGCGACTTATTCGCAAAATCTTTACAGCGAAGATTAACCTTACGATCTCGCGTGGTCTGCGCTGGTGCTTCTTGGTTGTGCAAGTTGCGAGTAGCTTTTGCGTAGCTCTTTCTCCTTCCTCGCGGGGACTGCTGTTGGTTCTGCTGCTTCATGAACACTGGAGGTGGCGGTAGGAAGCTCGGATATGTGACTTTTGTTTCTCGGTTCCTGGTATCCGGGTCCTGCTGCTGCGGTGGAAGTTGGTGCTGACTAGACCGTGCATCACCAGTATCATGAGAGTATCGCATCTCAGAAAGACGCGATTCCGCCCAAGAATGCGCTTGATTCTGGCTTTGATGAGGCGGTGGCTTCATCTCAAGGTCATCATCTCGTCGCTCCAGACGTCGACCTCCAACCAATTTAGTTCTCTGCCTCGGGTCCATCGAGAGTAGCTCCACTAGAAATTCTACCATTTCTTTGCGGTTATTTTCGCAAATTGCGCTTACGCAGTTGCTGTCCATGTCGGACATCAACATGTCAGGGATAGTAAAGCGCTGGTTCTATCAGCAAACCTGCGCGCGGACACGAACTCTTATATCTCACAAAATTGCCCTCGCCCCTGAAGGACACGATAGATCATGCTCAACATTTGAGGACTCTCGTGAGACTCCGAAGACAAAATTGGGCTCGACGACAAGTGCCCCCAAGCTGAATCGCTTACAGCAAGGAAAAGCTAAGAGCAATGAGGCTGGAACCTCAAATCCCCCGTCCAGACCGATACCGACTTCTGGAGGTAACACAACTGTGCCAACTTGCTTCAAGTGCGGAGCCAAGGGCCACAAAGCGCCTGGGTGCATTGGTAAGGGCCCCGGTGCGCAAAAAACCTAGGACGCTTGGTGGGCTGGCACCCCACCGAGATTGACGCAGCTGCTGTCGACCATGCAGCAGTACAGCGTCCAGCCCCAGGCAGTCAACGCTCCGTCGACTACGAAACTGACGACGTGGACTTGATGCGTCAGGACTCCTCTCTACATGGTCACCTTCAGCAGCCCGGTTTGGTTAAGGATCAGCCCGTTTCTGCTTTTATCGACAGCGGTGCATCGTTTAATGCGGTGTGCCCGCAATTTGCCGCGCGTGTTGGAATAACTATTCACGATCACGCCCGACCATTGACAATCAGCCTTGGTGGCGGAAAACAGCTGTCATGTGACAACTTTTCCTATTATTTTACCTGGCTTTTCGATTTATACTACTGGAGCATTGTGATGGAGGTTCCAGAAACGTGCGACGTCATGATGGGCCGTGGCTCGAGGAGGTGAACCCCATCATCGACTGGGTGGCCGAGACGGTGCGTCCAAGACCGAACGTTCCGTCTGCAGTGCGCGTGGGTGGACGGCAATGCGGGCAACCGCGAAGGTCTTCAAGGCAACGTGCTGAGGCGCGGCTACGTAATTACTTTACTCATGGCTACCAGTCTGAGGTGGGACTCACTCGTTTTGTTCGGACTCGTGATCTCCACAAGCTTCTGAAGGCCGCCGACAATGAGTTTTGCTTTATGATCAATGCGTCGGACGAGTCCACGATGGCGCCGAAAGCAGCAGCTGCTTGGAAGGCACTCGAGGGCACCCCAGCGTACCCACTCCTGCTCGAGTGTCGAGATATCGTTTTTCGATCTGAGCTGCCATCGGTCCCGCCGACGCGACAGGGCAATATGGATGCTAGTATCGACGTTTCGGACTCAGCCCCAGTCCACCGAAAACAATTTCCATTTTCTGAGGAACAGCGCGACGAACCTTACAGTGGACGCGCGAGATGCTCAAGGCAAAATTAATCCGACCGTCCACGCCACCTTACTGCGCTCCAACATTCTGCGTACGAAAGGCGATTGGCGATTGGCGGATCGTGCACGACTTCAGGGGACTCAACGCCAAGGTTCGGGTGTCAGCGACTCCTATACCCTGCAAGGTCGAGATGCTTCGTGCGATGTCGAGCGGGAGGATGTTCTCAGCCCTTGATTTATTGTGTTTTTTTTTAAGGCAAAACCCCGGGAAGACTCAATTCCGTACACCGCGCTGTCGACGCCCGACGGGCTCTTTGAATATCTGATGGCGCTTATGGGCATATCCAGTAGCCCGCCGTGCTTCAACAGACTTGTACAATCAATATTCAAGGACGTTGCTGGGTTCTGTCGCACTTATTTTGACGACCTCTTCGTTTTTGCCAAGTCGGACTCCGTCGAAGAGTACCTGTCCGCGTTGAGAAAGATGTTGCAACGCTGTGCGGAGCAGCAGCTCTACGTGAAGATCGAGAAAAGCGTGTTCTGCGCCCGCGAGATACCTTGTCTGGGCGATGTGGTAGAAGGCTACGGTGTTCTCATCGATCCAGCCAAGACAGCAGCCATCTGAGACTGGCCGATGCCCAAGCCAAAACTAGAATTACAGTCTTTCATTGGAACGTGCGCTTATGTCAGTCGATTTTGTGCTGGCTTCGCTGAGCACGTAGCGTTGCTGGCGGAAGTGATCAAGAACAAGCGGCCTAACGACCCAATTATGCTCTCAGATCCGCAGCAAGCGGCATTTGCATCCCTTAAGATAAAGCTCTCAACGACACCAACGTTCGCACACGCTGACTTCGAAACACCCTTCCTCGTTAGCGTCGATGCGTCCAATTTTGCTGTCGGAGGATATCTCTTTCAGTACGGCGAGAGTGATCGAGAGCGTATTATCGCCTATGGGGGTCGGAAGTTGACACGTCCGGAGCTAATTTATACAACTCGCGAGAAGGAACTATTGAAAGCGCTCCACTCCACGCGAACGTGGAAAGTTTATTTGATCGACAAGCCATTTTACCTCAATACTGATCACAGGACAATTGAGAGCCTGTTACAGCAGCAGACGTGCCCCCAGCGACTTGCTCGGTGGTTAAACGAACTTGCACTTTTCCAACCAAGGTTCAAGTGGGTTGCCGGCAGCACAAACACCATTGCCGACTGCGTGTCGCGGCGCCCGGACTGGGCCGACGGCACAAGCCGTGCAATCAGCCTATCCGAGCTGCTTCGTCAACTTACACAGCAAGACGCTGAAGAAGGACCTGCAGCCCTCTTTACGCAGTTTGCATCGCGCTCGATCGATATCCTCGACGCTTGCAGAAAGGGTTATGCTGACGGCCGTGCTTTCGGGCCTATTATACAGGATCTGGCTGCGGATCAAGACACGGGGTCGCGACAGCTTCGTCGCTTTTGTATCGACGACGACCTCCGGTACTTTCAGATTCGACCTGAAGCCCCTCGGAGACTGTGTGTCTCGGACGTGGATGGGCTACGTATTTTGATTCTGTTCGAGGAACATGATTCACCAGCTCGAGGACACCCCGGTCAGGCAAAGACACTTCTCAGCATTCTCGAGAAATATTACTGGCGTGGGATGGCCGAATCTGTGCAGCGTTATGTTTCTCCGTGTGAACTATGCCAGCGGCACAAATATGTTCGCGGAAAGCCGGCCGGTCTATTACATCCACTGGAGATACCCGCTAATCGCTGGACAGGTATTAGCATGGACTTTATGACCCAGCTTCCTCTGACAGCATCCGCTGACGACGCTGTTATCGTAGTCGTGGATCGCCTCACCAAGCGTGGTCATTTCGTGGCGACTCGAACGGATGCATCAGCAGCGGATACGGCTCGGCTTTTCCGCGATTACTACCAGCGCCTACATGGTTTACCTGAAATTATTGTGTCTGATCGTGATACGAAGTTTACGTCCAGGCTCTGGCAGGAGGTCATGAAGTTGAAGGAGACGCAATTACAGTTGAGCTCCGCTTTCTGACCCTCCACCGATGGGCAGACGGCAGCCACGATCAAGTTTATAAACGAGTACATTCGGCACTTTGTAGCTCCGCATCATGATGATTGGGACGAGCCCCTACCTTTGTGCGAGTTCGCGTACAACTCACGAGTACGCAGCAGACTGGAATGTCGCCGTTCATGGCAGACTTGGGTTACCAGCCGCGTTCAGTATCGGATTGTGTAATTTCGACATCTCGCCAGTCTCTCGCATCAACATTTGTCAATCATCAGCAATCTTGGCGGAAGCTCAAGACGCCATGGCCGCTGCCCCAGAGCGTTGGCATGCAGCTTACGATCGCAATCGATCACACTTTCATTCACAGTCGGAGACCAGGTATTGTTGAGCACTAAGAACCTCGACCTGGCTCACTTCGGCACGGATTGCAAGCGCAAGTTTGCTCCAAGGTTCATTGGTCCATACAAGATCAACGACATAACCGGACCTGACACTTACAAGCTCGCGTTACAGCCGGGGCTACGTCTCCATCCAGAGTATCATGTGTCACGTCTACGTCCTTATCAACACGACGATGGTCCGACGCGGATAACTCGTGTGCGACCTGTCCTGACAACTGACAGCACCGAAGGCCATCTCGTGCACTCAATTGTTCGTCACCGTCGGTTCAAAGGTGTTCGTCGATTCAAGGTGAAGTGGCTCGACACGTCGCTCGGTTCGTCATGGGAACCGTTGGCGAATATGACTCAGGTCACCGAGCTTATTTGCCAATACATCGACACGCTTCCTGCTACACGAGCAGCAGCGCTTCTAAGTGAGGAAGTGTAACGGAGATAACACTCGTCCGTTGCAGACGCCAGAGAAATCCAAGACGAGAAGCGCCCGTCCTCGATCGCATGGGCGCGTCCGTTGCCTAGAAGACCTGTGCGAGGAGAGATACCTCACCGCCGCGTAGGTAGCCTCGCGGACGAACAGCTAGACGAGCAAAGCAAGCGAGGAAACGAGCTGCGTTCTCAACTATTTGCCAAAACTAGAATGATTCATTTGTTTCCTTACCGCATAGTCTCTCGCGTGCAACGTGTCGTACACGAGGAGGAAAGACCGTTTGACATGCACCAACAATATCGAATGCCAAAACACCCTTTGATCACTCGTGTCCCAGTTACGGTACGAGGATCGTCTTGTCTCCGTTGCCACCGGGCTCCAACTGAGTGACATCGTCGCATCATATGCAGTGCAACCGGTAATGCATGCTGCTAGATGCAGCTTTCTGCTGCTTCCACCTCACTCATACTGGACCTGGATTGGTGCTACCACGTCCTCGACGTTCAGCGCTTGACGAAGACCCTGGAATCGTTAGTTTCATCGAGCCCTGCAGAAGGCAGAGTAGCACAGAGCAGGAAGTCGTGGTTTACCTAATTCCATTCAATTCAGTCTTTATTTTGCCTCCTAGCACGCTGCTAGACAAGAATCAAGGACAAGCATCAACTGATGTCAAGACAGATACAGCGATGAGAAACGCAATATAACGGTTTTTTACAAATACATGTAGTGGCCTCCTAACATTGATCGGTTTAGACAGGCGGTCTACTTAACGTAGAGGGTTTTTATTTCTTGACTAGCTCGAACAGATTCTTCATTTCGTCATTGTCATCATAGTTCATTGCTGCTGAAATTGCCACCCATAAATAAATTTCCGCGTGAACCATTGTGACGACCTGTGGTGGACTCCAGCGGGCTCAATTGAGTTCGACATCGCCGTGTTGATCTATAACATAGTGCTATTTATTCGAAGCAGTTTTTTTTTTTGAAGCGGTCTTCTATTTCTAGAACCTTCTTCAAAACCACAGGGCGGTCTTCCATTAGTATAAGGTCTTCTATTCGTAAAAATCCGTTACATATTTGTGGACAATCTCGAAATACTGGTACCGGTACATATAAATAATTGAACTCTCCATGAGAAAACGCTCCTATAAATTATTGATTGCTCTTTTCTGCTCGTGTCACACCTGTTTACTTAAACTTTGTATGGTAAACAGATCATGAATCAATAAATAATTGAATAGGGCTTCAGAAAACTCAACAACAAACATATGTTGGCTTATTTACTGCACTTATTGCACAGTCAATTTTGTTTTCGGCATCCCTGGTAGATACATGTACACCTACAACTATTATAGCTATTGATCGGACATCACTGATAAATGAAAACGATACTGGCTCGATCACCCCATATGTACATGTATTAAAGTAGGTGGGTGGAGGCAACGCGGATTAATCGATTTCGATTGCGGATAATTGCACTCTTTCAGCGTTCGGGGCAGTACGTTGTAGAACCACCCGACAAATTCAAGGCTGCGGGCCCGTTGTAGATTAATTGACTCGTTGTTCGATCATTATTCCGCACATTCTACAGTGGGTCTACTGTAGACCTGCGAAACATCAATTTTGAATTTGAATTTATTGCGGTTATGACGGCCCCCCAGTGCCGCGCAGAGCAACAGCACTGCACGAAACATCAACGTTGCCAAGGGAAGTGTCGAGGATCCACCCATTATTATCAGGAGGAAGAGTCCGTTTGTCAACAATCACAGAAGCACAGACAGGAGCAAGACGAAAACGATCCTGCGGGTATCCATATGGATAGTGTTTGATAGTCTTTGACCTACACTCGAGTTTGATAGTGCCCACAGGCTATTATTTAACGAGCGCAATCATTTCAATGGTGTTAGGAAAAATGAAAGTGTTTTTTTTTTACTTCATTTGCTCTCCTGTTTCAGAAAACGATGAATAACCTTAACCGCTGGCTACGGCTGACATAATCGCAAAATATAAGCTTAAATTCGACTCGTGTTTGCTATTTCGCTAACTAACAATAGCTACAAACAATTGTCAAAAACTTAGGTAAGTTATCACAGAAAAATGAAACCTGACGGTCGGAGAATTCAGTATCCTAATCAACGTCGATCAATCAACTAATTCCGACGAGTTATGAAGATTGACAGTGCCATCCAATGAAAGTGATCAGCTTGGTAAGTTGGTTGCGCAGTTTGTGCCTCGATCAACTATGCATGTCGTAGCGTGATCTCTCCGTAACACGTGAAATACTTCAACAACCGCGGTTGCTATATGACTGACTACCGGTACATGCATGTATTACTCGATTGCTACATTACATGTCCTTGTGGTACTTCTTCCAGGGTGAATAAGGAAATCCCGGCTTTTGAAGAAAAAAAAAAGATTATATTGTATCGCTCAAAACAATCGCGCATGTATCCTGGATAGGCGTTCCTCTCCACCCACTTTCGTGGCTTAAAAGAGACTCACAAGTAAAACCGCGTACCCCATAATCACAAATGATCGTATCTATCAGTTGTTTTTGCTTCAAGTACTATTTCTAGGCGATGTTACACCCTAGTATTGCAGTCATTTTCTCCGGTTATAGCCTAACAAATTCGAGTTTCTGCAACTTCTGGCTACTGTACTTGAGAGAATACATGTAGTTCGGGAATGTGTTTGCTCGTCAGAGTGGGTACTTTCCTACTCTCTTGGGCATTGTGGCTATGCTGCACCTGCATCAGGAACCTTGCGGAACCCACAAACCAAATGTACAGTAACGCTTCAATCCCTGGATGTGCTGGCGGGACTGAGCAGCATCTTCGATATCGTCTTCGTAAACTCGCTATAATCGCTCCATAATTTAAAGTTTCGCACGCTGCCCAGCACTTCCTGATCCAGGCAAGAATTCACAGAAATGCGTCTTCGTATTTCGGTCATGCTGGCCGCGAGTGTTTTGTGCTCCGGGGTATCTGCGAAAGAAAGCGGCTTAGTGGATAGTGTAAAGAAGCTGTTCGGCGCTGGTGACAACTCGGGCCGAGTCTCGGCCGCCTCATCCGGTAGTACGGCAGATTCCAACACAAATGCGGTGGACGACGAGAAGTGTGTACAAGTGGTCCTCGCTGAGCTGTGAGCCCGTTGGCTCGTGCGCCATCCAGTACCAGTTCGGTGATATGACACCGTCACAGGCGTGTCGTGTGAGTGACACGAGTGACTCGGCCAAGATGCTGCAGCAATTGCATTTAGCCTTTGCTGGCAAAAGAGCTGGAACGGGGATGACGATCTCCTGGACGACGTTTGCTCTCGAGAAGGACCCGGCCGTGTGGATTGGTGGCAGTGAAAATGATATTGTTCGAGTGGAAAGCGCGAAAATCGAAACGAAATCGTACTATAAGGACGAGAAATACGAATTGTACAGCTACCACGCCGTTGTGAATGGCTTGAAGCCTAATACGGAGTATTTCTACAAGGTTGGAAGCGCGAAAACCAAGAAATTCCAGAGCATTGTAAGTTCGTTCACGACGGCTCGCTCTAGTGGTGATACAAGTCCGTTTACGATTGCCGTGTACGGCGATATGGGTGCTGAAGCAAACTCCGTGGCAACGAACAAGTACGTCAACAACCTCGTGGGTAAGATTGACTTCATCTACCATCTTGGGGATTTATCCTACGCGGACAACGACTTCCTCACGGCCAAGACGGTCTTCGGTTTCTTCTACGAGCAAGTGTATAACAAATTCATGAATTCCATGACGAACGTCATGCGGCAAATGGCGTACATGGTACTCGTCGGAAACCACGAGGCGGAGTGCCACTCACCCACTTGCCTGCTTTCGAACAGCAAGAAGGAACAACTCGGGAATTACTCAGCATTCAACTCGCGATTCCGCATGCCTTCGCCTGAGAGTGGTGGTGTACTCAATATGTGGTATTCGTTCGAATACGCTTCTGTCCACTTCACGACCATCTCATCGGAGACTGATTACCCAGATGCGCCGACAAATGCGTACTTCACGAATCGGGTGTATGGCAATTTTGGTGATCAATTGGCTTGGCTTGAAGCAGATCTCAAGGCGGCGGATGCCAATCGTGATCAAGTCCCGTGGATCATCGTTGGGATGCATCGTCCGATGTACACTCTCCGTTCATGTGACGCTAACGGTGTTCCTAACAATGACTACGAAGCTCTCAATGTCCAAAAATCCTTTGAAAGGTTGTTCATAAAGTACAAGGTGGATCTAGTGTTGCAGGGCCACGTGCATGCGTACGAGCGACACTACCCGACAGCGAGAAACAAGGCAATTATGGACGGCGTTTCCAAGGACGGAAAAACCTACACAAACCCGAAGGCTCCCGTGTACCTCATTACCGGGGCGGCTGGCGGACCCGAAGGTTCGTACAAATACAAGAAGCCACCGTCTCCTGAGTGGCTGGTGCTGATGGACAACACACATTTTGGTGTTGCAAAGCTTTCGGTGACTCCGACCAATCTCACTCTCACCATGATCGAAAGCGCTACTGAGACTATTCTCGATGAATTTCGATCGTCAAGATGGAAAGAGAAAATAGCAACAACCAAATCAGTAGATTGTTGAAAGGTTCCGGCTGAGGTTCAAGCCTTTGAAGTGTATACCCCGTTCGACACCGGTAGCAACTTGATGGTAGTAGTACTACTTAGTAAATGATCCACTCGATTAACTCTATCTAATCTTTGATAGAGGGGGTTTACGCTGTAACGGTGGTTTAGATTGAGACTGAAACCGCGAGGGCGTTAGCTCGGTTATCGTATCATCACACATGCACGTGATTATTTCTCACTCTTCTTCAGTGATACTCACTTCAACGCATTGATGCGTCACGTCGGACTATCCCGCTTACCACCAGTGGAAGAAGGACTGGTACCACCGGCGCGGGTGGTCGCTCTGCTCGAACTGCTGCTGTTGTTGTTGCTGCTGCTGCTGTTGTTGCTGCTGCCGGTACTGGTCCTCGCTGTCATCCTGGTGGTGGTTGCCACCCTGGTTTCCTCCGTTGTTGCCACCCTGGTTGTTCGAAGGTGTAGCCGTAGTCGCGGCAGGGGTGGCCGTTGTCGAGACCGGAGCCGTCGTCGGGCCCGCGTTCGTGGTGGTAGCAACCGGGGTCTCCGTAACCGGAGCCTCAGTGGCAGCGCTGCCCGTGTTAGAAGCAGTGGCAGGCAAGTTCGTGGCCGAACCTGTGGAGGCCGAAGCAGAGCTCGTCGCCGAGCCCGAGGTCGAAGCAGCAGTCGAGGCCGAGGTCGAAGACGCCGAAGCGGAAGCCGACGAGCCAGCCGAGCCTGAAGCTGAAGCGGAGTCGGAGCAAACCACCGACTTCTTCAGAAGCATGCTCACGTCCGCGTAGCTCAGACCAATGCTGGTCACAGTGTCGGCAGGCTTGGCCTTGGCGAACCACAGGAAGTCCGGGTGGTCACTGTCCGAGTTGTAGACCCACTCACCGCCAATGATCTCGCCGGCATCGTCCAGCTCCAACAGGTAGTAGTAGTAGTTACCCGTCGTGAACTTGTCGATCTCACCCGACGACACCAGGCCACCGTCCGTGTACGTCTCGAAGATCCACGAAAGACGCGACTTCACGTACACTATGCTCTTGGCAGCAGCGTTCCACGGGTACTCCTCGAGGCCGTAGAAGGTCTGGGCAGCCTCCTCGAGCGACATTGCAGTCTGCTCGTACACCTTGAAACCACGCACAGGCTGGTTCCACACCTCAGCGCCGGCCGTCACGTCGACGACAAACGACGCCTTGAGCTTGCCAAGCAGGTTGGCAGCGGCAATGTGGAAGTAGGCAGGGTTCATGTCACGGTACGCGTTGTTGGTGTGGCGTCCGTACTCGTCCGTGCCATCGTCGCCACCGTTGTAACGGGCACCCGTGAACACCGTTGAGACCTTAGCACCGTCGTAGACGTCCGAGATGAGTGCCTTGATGTCCAACGGCTGGAACGTCACGCCGTTGTGCGTCACGGGGCACTTGGGCTCCTCCTCAATGATGGCAGCCGGAGCCCAAGCGTGGCAGATACCGAACCACGTCGGGATACAGTAGCCGGAACTCTGACCAGTGCGGATAGCGCAGGCGCTGCCATCGGTGCGAGAGGCGCAGTCACTGTCCGACGAGCATTTGGCGCGCTTGCTCTGCGAGTCGACACCATTGTCCTTGGACACCTTGTTCATGAAGTCGGTGGGGTCAAGGCCAAAGGCAGTAGCGTACTTCTCAGCTGGACTCGGCTGTCCTTGGCTCCAGACAACGTTAATGCTGTCCTGGTAAGTCGGCCAGTACGGACCAGCCCACGGTGACGGTGTGAAGACACCCTGGGTAGGCAGGTCCTTCAGAGTCAGCTCCATCTTGGTACCGAAGTAAGCCTCGAGTTTGGCGATGTCCTTGTTCGTGGTAGCTTCCAGACGACGCTTCTTCTCGAGCTTCTCGTCGAGAGCATGTCCCGACACCACACTGTCACGCAGCTTACGGGTAGTCGTCACGGGCTCTTCCCAGCCGGTGGCGCAGTCCTTGGGTTTCTTGTCACCACTTCCCTGGACAGTCGACGGCGTGGTCGTGCCGGTCTTGGACGGAGCAGCCGTGACCGTAGAAGTGCTCGTCTTGGTAGCAGGCGTGTTCTGCTCCGTCGACGTGGAAGGCGAGCCCGAGGTTACGTACGCGTCCTGGTCGGCATCGGTGGTGGGGGTCTCCTCCGACACAACAACCGTGCCCACCTTGGTGAACACCGGTTCGGTTGGGGGCGTGGTAAGGTTGGCCAGCAGCTCCGGGTACGTCACGGGCACCGTGGAGATGGTGGTGATGTCCGGAAGCGTGGGGTCGATTTTGACCTCGATGGCACAGTCCTGGTCAGCCACGTCGGCACCGAAAGCGGGGAACGAGCTGGTGATCTCGTCCGTCGTCTGCGCCACCGTGAACGGCCCGTAGTACAGCGACGCGGCGGAAGCCTGGTGCATCTGCACCGCCACGGCGGCGACAGCAGCGGAGACAAAGTACGTGCTGGGCGAGTAAACCATGTTGAAAAGAGAGTCGGAGGGGATAGCGCGTCAACCTGGGACGGAGGAAGGCTGTGTAATCTTCTCGACACCGAGAAAATTGGGGAATGACCATCCTGCTGTTAGCTGTCGCTCCAGCTTGTTTTGCAACGGTGATCGGCGTGTGCCACGGGACGGCCAATTTGACCAAGTTTCTTCGCGAGGATATCCATGTTGCGCTAGATTTGCAGCAAAGAAGGCGAACGCGAAGCAACGTTAATGCACCGAAAAGGCGAGGCGGGCGCAAAAAGACAAGAAGAGTTCGGCAACGAGAGATGTCGTGGCCGGTTTTGTGTCATTGCTGTCCGCACGCCACTTCATCGAGCACGGTCTCTCGTCGTAAGATTAAATTTTAATATTCCTCGATCCGTGCAAAGAGGGTTCTAAATCGTGAGTAACCACGCGAACGACACGTTTTCTTCATGTTCTGCAGCTCTCTGGCAGCGCTCTCTGATGTTTCGGTGATGACGGTGACTTCGCTTTGAACCTACAGACAACCCTCTATTTAGGAATTCCTAATGTGGAATACTATCTCATCAGAAATATTGAAGTGGATTTTGGTGAATACAAGCCCAAATAATAATCCCTCCATCGAGAAGTATACATAATCAGAGGTGCTTAACTATGGTAAGTGTTCATTTTGTGCAGCGTTCAATGGAATCAAGCAAGATTTCTGCTAACTTACAAAAGTATATCCTTGCTTCTTGTCTAATTCCTCGCGTAATGCACGATGCATCGTTCGGAGCCCACTCACAGACTGTCCGACACGTCTTGAACAAGGAGTTTGGCGGTCCACTTGATATGCTCGTTCAGGGCCAAGCTCTATGTCAGTACTCTCAGCTTCACTATCAACTACTTTTCGTGCATCGATTCGGTTGGTGGACTTTCGTCCTCGCGATGTCACAAAACTCTTCGTCGGTGGGATCGTCGATCACGTTCTCCTCTGGTGGATTGAGCAGCTCCTCGGTTCAGACGGCTGTGGGAGGGAGAAGGTCACATGACCCCACACAGCGCGCAAAATTCGTGGTAGGTAAGGGTATCGAGCCTCATGCTGACAAATCTGGAGGTGCTGAGGGTTGGTGAACGAGACTCGGGATGACTCGGCCTTGGGCTGGGAAAGCATTGCCTGGCAAGCTGTAGTTTTGGGAATGCCGATTGGCCGAAGGGGATCGGGTCGAGAGCTGCTCGATTGAGCGGCAGCGGTCGCAACCGGTGGATTCACCATGCCTGCAAGACGAATAGCAGCGTGACAGAGTGACCATGGCACACCCAGGACAGGAATACCTTCACCTAGGAATAAAATGTGGTTCCCCATGTACCGGTATGACTACGGAGGGGATTCTCTGTATCCATGCTGGCCAAGCGAAGAGGCCGCGTCGAGGTCCAGAGCCCCCGTGGCACGCCGGGCGTGCACATGAAACACCGGCCCTTGTTCAACCTCCGTTTGCAAGCACGGGCACCGGCACGCCGGCGCCGGAGCATCGTACAGTTTGCTGAAGACGCTTCTCGTCTTTTGGTGTCGCCTGGCAGGTCACTTATCCAACCACCCGACGGCGGATAATACCCGGACTGCAACCACCCGAGCAGCTTCGCCTATCAACACCTTCGCACTGTTGAAACACACGCACATTGAGTTGTGGTGGAAATCCACTGCAAAATGATTAGAGCGCACTTGCACTGTCGAGCACTGCTACGTGTAGCAGATCACCATCCTACTGTGTGCCTGGTGCCGTCGCTCCTATTCGCTGTAGGAGCGCAGGGTCGTCCCTCACGATGAAGCCGACAATCTTCGATCTTCAGGGCCACATCGCTTGCTTGCTTGCCTATCCTCGTTGAAGAGCTTTAATCTCCATTACTAAATGTATCTTCATTGATTAAAATCTCTGCAAACGAACAGGAAAATGGCAGGCACCTTTACACCACGGTCACTGCCGCCATCGCGTACTCTTCACCAGTTGTGACACCCAAAGCCTATCCTTGAGCCTTCCCTGCAGGCTCCGGTATGCTGAGTCAACATTCCCCAGCTGCAACCGTGGCACCAACTACATGATTCGGGTGATGCTGCAGGCTTACCAAGCGGAAAGAGTAAAATATGCATGCAACGTTGCCAAAGTTGCACTCGAGTCATCTGTCCCTGACGCTAATTTTATAAACAGGTGAATCACCCAACGGCGGACCATTTGCCAGCAGAGTTCAACAAGTCCAACGCTGGCCGATGGATTTCGTGTTGAATGTCATGCATGACTTAGTCACTTCAACAGGTACGTTACGCAGGGACGTGACGATTGAAAGCATGAACCAATGTAGCTTATTTGGGCAACGGCAATCCTTACGACTGGTATCAATGCAAGCAACGTTTGCCAAGGATATCAAGCTGGACCTGCTAACGAGGCCACGCCAAATAAAATCGTGCCATTTCACGGTCTCCACAACAGTGCGCGAAGCCCCCGAAGGCTTTCCATGACCATCCTATTGCTTAGTTGCCATCTGCAGGCAAATCCCATGTTGTATTAATACAGATTAATTTAGCACATCAGCCACACAGTTAGGAACCAACTCGAGCTCGGTTGTGGAGGTTTAGTGTCGTCGTTCCAGGTGTCCCATGCACAATGCTGGCTCGACCGACGGCGCCGGAGATCTGCTTGCAAGGCAAACCGCTCATTCTCCAATTTTCTCGTCCTCGAGAAGATTACACAGCTCTTTGCTACAGGTCGACCGTCCAGTAACAATGGTCTACTCACCCCGTACCTACCTTCTCACCGCCGCCGTGGTTGCAGTTGCCCTGCAGATCCAACAAGCCGCTGCCGGCTCGCTGTTGTACGAGCCCTTCACGGTGTCAGGCACGGATGGCAAAATCAGCAGCGACTTCCCTGCTTTCGGTGCCGACGTTACCGACCAGGACTGTGCCATTGAGGTCGAGGTCGACCCCACTCTGCCGGACATCACCACCATCTCGACGGTGCCCGTGACGTACCCGGAGCTGCTGGCCAACCTGACCACCCCCCCGACCGAACCGGTGTTCAACAAGGTGGGCACGGTGATCATGTCTGAGGACGCCCCCGCCACTGATGCCGACCAGGACGCTTACATTGACTCGACTACGCCGTGGACTGGCTCCATTACGCCAACCAAGACTGGCGTCGACGTGAAGTCCAAGGACTGCGCTACTGGCTGGGAGGATGACTCGACCATCCAGGCGAAGATCGAGAAGAAGCGTCGACTGGAAGCAAACGCTAACAAGGACATCGTCAAGCTCGAGGCCTACTTCGGCACTAAAATGGAGATGACGTTGGCCGATCTTCCGACTGTGGGTGTCCACACACCCTCGCCGTGGGCTGGCCCGTACTGGCCGACTTACCAGGACAGCATTAACGTTGTCTGGAGTGAGGGACAGCCCAGCCCTGCCGAGAAGTACGCCACTGCTTTTGGGCTTGATGTGACGGAATTCATGAATAAGGTGTCCAAGGACAATGGTGTCGACTCGCAGAGCAAACGCAGACAGTGCCAGACCGACGAGGGTTGCGAATCCCTTAACAACAACAGCAAGTGTGCTATCCGTGCCGGCAAGACCTCGGGCTACTGCATCCCTACCTGGTTTGGCATTTGCCACGCTTGGGCCCCGGCCGCCATCCTGGAGGCTGAGCCCAACTGCCCCGTTACCCACAACGGCGTGACTTTCCAGCCTGTCGATCTCAAGGCTTTGGTTTCAGATGTGTACGACGGTGCCGGTGTGGCCACAGTATTCACGGGTGCCCGCTACAATGGCGGCAACGATGCCACGGACGAGTACGGTCGTCACACCAACGCCGCCTACCGTGACTTGAACCCTGCCTACTTTCACATTGCGTCTGCCAACTTGCTCGGTAAACTGAACGCCACGTTCGTGGCCGACGTTGACGCTGCTGCTGAGGTGTGGAACCAGCCCGTGCGTGGTTTCAAGGTGTTCGAGCAGACTGCCATGTCGCTCGAGGAGGCTGCCCAGACCTTCTACGGTCTGGAGCAGTACCCGTGGAACGCCGCTGCCAAGAGCATCGTGTATGTGAAGTCGCGTCTTTCGTGGATCGTCGAGACGTACACGGACGGTGGCCTGGTGTCCTCGGGCGCCATCAACCAGTTCACGACTGGCAAATACTACTACTACCTTCTGGAGCTTGACGACGCCGGTGAGATTATTGGTGGTGAGTGGGCGTACGGCTCGGACGGCGACCACCCGGACTTCCTGTGGGTCCCGAAGGCCAAGCCTGCTGCCAACACTGTAACGAGCATTGGTCTGAGCTACGCGGACGTGAGCATGCTTCTGGAGAAGTCGGTGGCTTGCACTGACTCACCTTCATCGACCGGATCCACGGCGACTTCGGGTTCGGCGGGTGAGGTCACGGAGGCGCCTACGAAAGTGCCGACGACATCGACGAGTGCTCCCAGCACCGGCAGTGAAGCGTTGTAAATATTTTCCAGCGCATCGTTCAGACTCTTTATTGTCCCGTGAAAACGTTGCTGTGTTACAACCCAAGAGAAGTAAACAGTGCGCTTAAATCATGGCTCAGTATCAACATGAAATTGTGTTTTCGTTCATCTTTTACTTCAGTATGTTTACCGGTAGTCAAAATTTTAAGGAAATGAACGTTCACAGGCTAGAAGTTACCAGACATTGGAAAAATGTTACCGAGACTCAAGGATGGCATAGCAAAAGCATTGCTTGATATTCGTGTACCGGTACGGATTTTCATTCGTTCTATCGCAAGTACCGAAAAATCAGTACCTGTAATGTGCTGCAAATGCTGAATACATGTACCAACTAGAAAGGTGCCGGTAAGCGACACCAGGGATGCCGAAAATGCAATATACTTCAGTATATCGGTTGCCCTGCAAACCGTTTACGATGTGCACTCGTTTTCATTTTTGAGTTAGGTACATTGATGTCACTTAGTCATGGCTAACGACTTCCAATGTCCGTACCAACCTACGCCCCTTTGTCGCTGGTTGTCTTACATCTCGAGCTGTAGCACTAGAGCCCCGTCCATCCTTACACGGTGTCTGCCGCGGACCCCGAAAAGTCCTCATCCAGTCCGTGTGTGATCCAGTGGCCGACATCTCCGTCCACTTGTGGTATTGCGGCCGCCCACCGCTTATCGTGCCTCCGTACTTGGTCAGGTGCACACTGTATGCTGCTTGATGTGTCCATGGCGATATTCGCCAGAGTATCCGCAGCCTTGTTGTAACTCCTCAAATGATGGCGCCACGAAGCAACGCCGATAGTGTCTGCAATTCTTCTGCACTTCCAAAACACAGCTGTCAGGTGGGCTGCCTTTGGTGGCTTCATGATGTGCACTCGAGGGATGGAGCAAATATCCCGATAAGTGATATTTTTCTTCTGTATCGGCAGTTGACACAATTATTCAATCGTGTGTTACCCCACCCAGACGCTGGTGGAGTTGCTGTGGCAACTGAAGGGATGTCACCTCCTTTAATGTGCATGTCTTTCCGCGGTCTCCATGTAGCATGAAGCAGAATTGCCGTGTGCATTCACCAAAGCATCAAAAGTACTTTGTGTTGCTGCTTCTCCATTCCACGTTGATGTCACTAGGAAATAACAGCATTCTCCATTCAAAAGCAGTCGAGAAGGCTTTGCTCCATGGCATCTATAGTGATTGCCACGTATACCCGTCAACGCACTGCGTGCAGAGGTTGGCAAAAAGTATTTAGATTAAATAAATTATTGGGTTTTCAATAAAATATTTATTACTGGTGGTTCACGATCCCTGTTTGGAGGTGGCTACAGAAAGCAGGGTGCGGATTAATAGCAATGAAAAAAAGGTGGGAATTCAATGCTTTATCAAAAAGGATGCATTTGTACTACCTAGACTTGCGATGCTGGCCGTCCCTTCGGCATCCGCACAGTTCGTTTCACTCGCCAAATATAGATTGGATGTTCGGTGCGTGCAATGCGCGGCTCGCTGAGGAGCTCAGCGCTGGGCCAGCCTCGGTTTGCTATGGCTACGCGACCTCACCTTAGTTCGCCTGGGCGCTAACACGTCCTAGAACTCGAGTTATTACAATCGTTCTAGAAGATACCAATGCATTGGTTTCCCCCGCTTTTGGAGGAAGCATTGGACGCCGACCTTTTTTGCATTTTGGAAATAGTCTCATCCCCGTAAAGAAAGCATTAGACTTGGTAGGATAGGTAGAGAAGTTGATACTACATAATACAATATAAATTGCGGCAATATTTATTATATAGTGATGCTATTTATAATAGTGTAATATTTATTACTGCGTCTCGTTAGCACCAATTCTATTTTTTACGGTATTGGTAGACCTCTGCAACGCAGGACATGTGAAGAATCAATGCTTGATAATTAACTAGTTTCATGTATGCACTTCTCGTTTCACTATCCAAGCAGAGACCCCAAATACTCAAACGGTGGTGGGTTCTTTTCACAGACACTGTCAATTTATCTACCGTCATTCCGCTGAGCTATTAATAGATACTGATGGCGACAAAGTCGTCAAAATTCTTCGACTTGGATTTGACGCACCCACAGCTTTACATGTAGTACTGCCTCCCCCAGATCGTCGAATTTGGATTCCCAGTACATAGTCTACCAGCGATTTCAAGTTTTGATACCGTTTTCTTAGTTAGCAAAACGAGAAGTCCTCTAACTGTTAATCACTATCCTACATTTACGGAGTTCATTGAGAGTGCAATTAGACGCAAGCATCAATCACTGCAACCTCCAAGAAAGTGGCGATCTCTTTTAGAAAAAGGAGCATCTTGAGCACGCTGGACTATTAATAAGCTTTCACGTTGGAATCGCTAACAACAATGGGTACACCTAGTGTTTGACCGTCTTACTCAAGCCTTGCGGATGCGAATAAATTACGGTAATTTCTCTTGATCACAATAAATTACCGTATCTTTCTGGCCGCAGTGAGAAAAACAATTATTTGCAACTTCAATTTTTTTACTGGTCGATAATTTTTTTTTTTTTGCCATCCCTGTGCGCCACCGTCGTCATGCTCGTCTCAGCCCATGGTGCTGAAGGCAGTAGGGGTTCCCAAGGGAAGTTCCCCTGGTCGAGGCGATTTCCCGAGTGACGTACGTATGATTTCCAGCCAGTGCTCGGTGAGTACAGTACCAATTTTTTAAAACGTGACCCTTGTGAATCATGGGTCCGGTGATGCAAGCGAGCGTACCCTCAATCGCGTGTGGCTCAGCTTGTTGCCGACAGCGTATTGTATCCACGCAATTCTAGTATTGGCGAAATATTATTTTAGAATAGTACTTTCGCGGAAATACTACATGTACAACCAGTTTTACATATTTTATTATTTTATTGTCGCAACTATTTTCAGAATGGTCACGTCCAGATTTTAGAGGTATTTTTAAATTTGAAAAATACATGTATCCAAGTCTGGGGCCCGCCCCATAAGCAAAAGGTAAAAATTCTAATGCCTTACCTTAGTTACTGGTTTGAACACTACAACTCACTTTGATGCCGTTGAGTTACCCTTAGACCCCCCTCCCCCCAAAAAAAGGGGTTTGAAATGTTTCCACCATACTTCACGTAGAAAGATCATACTGTATTCTGTACGAAGTACATGATACGAAATACTCGTATTACTGAATAATACATGTATGTACACAACAGGGCGTTGGGATACTGCACTGCGCACACCTTCGAAGTCCCAACCGAGCAACTTATCAGAGGAGCACGCGCCTCGCTTTATGCAGTGCACGATATTGACGACACCCGAGCAGCAGCGGAGCAACAGAGCAGAGAATGTTTACTGGGCGATGCACATATGACGTGCATGTCAGATAGTGAACGTCCAAAGGCCTGGATTTTTGTGTCGTTCAATCAAAACAGGTCAGCGTGAGAGCCGCTCTCAGACGATACGGAGCTTCGGTGTGTTGAAGAGCCGAATCGGACAACCTTGCCGGTTCGCCCTAAGTGATGGCAAAGGAGAAAGGGAGACCCGACGTAAGCAACATGGGGCTCTAGCACAAGTAAATTCAACCGCATAAACATACTGAACCAGAACAAATTTCCAAACGAGAACTTTATACCGCGCTAGTACATGTATACTGTAAATACAGATAATCCCCTCCGTAGTCATAGCTTCGGGAACCACTTTTTATTCCTAGGTAAGGGTATTCCTGTCCTGGGGTTGTGCCACGGTGATGGTACAGCACATTGTACCAAATATATGGGACATACATACCAATGTACCACACATTTGGTACAAACAGCAGACTAACTGGAGTCTGTCCTAGGTGTTGTCGTGACTGCAAAAGGTCACGAGATTTTGTTCATTTTACAAATCGTTTGTAAAAATTACAAACGATTTGTAAAATGAACAAAATGGAAAAATGTCTTGATTTTTGTATACGTTTCTCCTCGCAAGAGACTCCAGGCCAACGGTTGGGGGACGCGAAAGTTAATTCGACACAATTGCTGCATGAACCATGCGCCCAACGGCGAAGAGTTTGATATCACATAACCAACCGAACGCCCAATCGATGCACAACAGGTAGTTAAGAAGCTAAGAGTACTGGTATAGAGCTTGGCCGTGAAGGCGCATTTTAAGTGGGTCGCCAATTCTTTATTCAAGTGAATGCAACAGACCCATAGCCTGGGGGTCAGATTCGAACGATGCAACGGGCGTTACGCGAGGAATTTGGCAGGAAACAAGGACATTTGCACCAGATGTCCTTGCTCGACTGCTTCAGACGTCATGTACAGAAGTATAGAAGATACTTTAACTATAGTTAAGCACCCCAGAATATTCATATTTCTTGATTTTATATTCGTTATTACGATTGGGGGGTGAGAGGGAATAATTACTTGGACTTGTATGCAACCGTTCACAAAAAAATCGTCGGGAACCACATTCATATTCTTGTTGAGCGGGTATTCCACACCTAGGGATTAATGACTAAGCAGGGGATCATATGTACCAAGGGTTTGACGAAATTACCATGGCAGAGTGCAGAGCACATGTGCGGTCCTGAGATTCAGTGCCGGTACATGTAGTTGCAGCCGGTACGTACGGAAGAACATCAACGCTGTTGTACGAAAAAATGTGTGGTAAATAAACTTTGAACAATCCCTGACCGATACGCCTAGACTGACTAGCTTGACGCTACAAAGTCCAATGGCCAAATTGCCAGCTCTATAGATAACTACGAACAGCAAACGTTGGAAAATACATATACGGTTTTAATTTTTCGAGGAAGAGCAGCCGGTAATTAAAATACTAGTTCATGTAGTCGCGTAGTCCATCATGACGTTGCTTTACATGTAGTTTCCCCGGCTGTTTCCTTCCTATGCTGCAAATAAGCGCAAGTAAGTGACCATCGGATCCCTTCGCACTACATGGTACAATATTAACTCTGAAACACGTTGAGCAAGGCGTTCACTTTGTAGTTCTTGCTTCGTTTGTAGGACTGATAGGAGGCTGAGGGAGTACGTAGCAAATCATCACGACCTCGTCGTATGTTATGTGGAAACAGTGCGTAGACACGAACTAACTGGACTTGCATAGTGGAAGTGTGTAGAGCGTCGTAAAATTGCTTTGGAGACGTTCCATCTGTCCTAAGAACTAGGGTCTGGCACAGTTGCTGGCTCCTCGGGCAACGGCAAGCGTGGCATGCCGCGTGTGGGCAGGCGAACAGCAAATTGTGCTGCTCATTCTCCAATCTGCTCGTTCTCGAGAAGATTACTTGACTCTTCGTTCCAGGCCGTCTCCGACAACCTAGACAACCTCTCTCCACTACCATGGTGTACACGCCTCGTGCCTACCTCGTCTCCGCAGCCGTCGCCCTCGTGGCCCAGCAGGCGTCTGCTGGATCGCTCTACTACGGTGCGGTCACTGTCTCGGACACGCAGAACGAGATCACCAACAAGTTCCCGGCTTACGGTATGGATGTTAAGGACCAGGACTGTGCCATCCAGGTGACGGTGGACCCGACGTTGCCCAACATCACCACCATTCTGCCGGAACCGGTCGAGTACCCGGATCTGCTGGCCAACCTGACCACGGCTCCTGCTGCTCCCCTGTTCAACAAGGTCGGTCAGGCTGATCTGTCGGAGGAGTGCCCGACTAACGAAGCCGACCAGGACGCCTACCTTAACTCGACCGCCCCCTGGACCAACACGGGTACGCCAACCAAGACCGGTATCGAAATTACTCCCAAGGACTGCGCCACTGGCTGGGATGATGCCGCAACCCAGGCCAAGATCGAGAAAAAGCGTCGCCTGGAAGCCAATGCCAACACGGACATTGCTAAGCTCGAGGCTTTCTTCGGTACCAAGATGGAGATGACCCTGAAGGACCTGCCCACCCAGGGCGTGCACACCCCTTCACCGTGGGCTGGCCCGTACTGGCCCACGTACCAGGACAGCATCAATGTTGTCTGGAGCGAGGGACAGCCGAGTCCTGCTGAGAAGTACGCCAAGGCTTTCGGCAAGGACCCGACTGCTTTCATGGACGCCGTGTCCAAGAAGAACGGTATTGACTCGCAGAGTGGCCGCAAGACGTGCACGTCGAGGGACGACTGCTCGACTTTGACGGACAAGAGCACTTGTGCCATCCGTGCCGGCAAGACCTCGGGCTACTGCATCCCCACGTGGTTCGGTATCTGCCACGCTTGGGCACCTGCCGCCATCGTGGAGGCTGAGCCCAACTGCCCGGTGACCTACAACGGTGTGACTTTCCAGCCTTTGGACCTCAAGGCTCTCGTGTCGTCGGTCTACGACGGTGCCCGTGTGGCGACGGTTTTCACGGGTGCCCGCTTCAACGGCGGCTCGGACACCGTCGACTCGTACGGACGTCACTCCAACAACGCTTACCGTGACTTGAACCCTGCTTACTTCCACATTGCCAATGGCAACATTCTAGGCAAGCTTAACTCTACGTACGTTGTGGACGTGACGGCTGGCGCTGAGGTGTGGAACCAGCCCGTGCGTGGTTTCAAGGTGTTCGAGCAGACCAAGATGAGTCTCAAGGAGGCTGCTCAGACGTTCTACGGTCTGCAGAAGTACCCGTGGAACGAGGCTGCCAAGAGCATCGTGTATGTGAAGTCGCGTCTTTCGTGGATCGTCGAGACGTACACGGACGGTGGTTTGGTGTCCACGGGCGCCATCAACCAGTTCACGACTGGCAAGTACTACTACTACCTTCTGGAGCTGGATGCCGCCGGCGAGATCATTGGCGGTGAGTGGGTGTATGGCTCGGACGACGACCACCCGGACTTCCTGTGGCTTCCCAAGGCTAAGCCTGCTGCCGACACGGTGACCAGCGTTGGCCTGAGCTACGCGGACGTGAGCATGCTCCTGCAGAAGTCCGTTTCCTGCTCGGCTTAAACGTCAGTTCAAGACTAGAGTTCCCATCAGCGGCGCTAGATTCTTAATGTCGTCCGGGTTTAACTTGTGATTCTGTAAATGAAGGACTATCGGTTTGGTCTCACTTTTCTATCGTCAGTCTATGAAGTGTTGGTCCCTCCTTTCTGCATCATTAACCACCCCTGGAATCGAACGCCTTTCCACTAGATGCCATTCTTATTGCTTTTCCCCTTTGAGAAGTCCTCTTAATAACCGCATCTTCCAATTGGAACTCATCTAAGCACGTTCAACGTCCTTAAGAGCAATGCAACAGAATGATGCCGCTCATTCTCAAAAGCCTATATTGCACAACGTAGAAGCTACTCTTTGCCGATACCCCAACAAGCGCTGCAACAATCCTCGCGTCATGAAGTCGAATGGGCAGCTGCACAGGTTTTGTCAATTGCACCGTGACAAGGCCAACTACAATCAGCGTCAACTTCAGTACAAACGTGAACGTCGGCAAGAACAACCTCAGACTAGTACATCTCAACCAGATGAGGTCCAGCCCAAGCGTCCTCGTTTACTGCCTAAGCCACCAACTTTAGAGGAAAATGTCCAAGTAAGTGACGATGATTTCAGGACACTCGTGAAGCGACAAAATAAAAGCCTATGGTGATCTACAGTACAGCCACACCTCCATTTGACTTGGCCAAGAGGCTCTTTCAGTTAAGGAATTGGTCAGATATAGAGATGGCTACATTAAGTCTGGTTGACTTTAAAACTCATCCAGACTCTATAAAACCAACGATAAATAGATTGAAAAGAGCACTCACATCATGTATTACATGTAGATATCGTCGGGCTGGTAGTAATTTCCAGAAGAATGCAGCGTGCTGACTGTAGTTCTAAATCACTGACAATAATAGCTAGATGCCAAGAAGAGACATCGTAAAACTTAAACAGGATTGAGTCGATGATGCTATCTTAGGGTGCTATGTAGGACCTAAAGTGCTTCAGTATGCGGAAATGCGGGTGGGAATTGAAGGTATTGTGGCTTTCATCGTTTTTGGCAAAACGGATGGCCCGAGATCCGATATATCGGACCCGATTTGCGAGCACGGTCCGATTTAGGTAGTAGGGCTGAGGTAAGCTAGCTATTTCTGGCCCGATATAACGCAAGCAGCTCCGAGTTGTGACGCTGGGGTCATAATTGCCGGTTTTTTCAACGGCATAAGTGACTGTCAGAAAAACATCTCCGAGAGCTTCAGGTCACTGGACCATTGGAGTAATACGAACATGGCCTGCTATCAAACAACCAAAAAGATCAACCTGTTGAGCAACAGCGGTGTCATATCCATAACTGTCGTAGATTTCTGGATTGCAGTTGCTTCTAGACTCAGCATGTCTGCCTCGAAATGTCCTCCTGGGTGGCCTTATCAAGCCTAATTCTGGTCCGATTTAGATAAATCGGACTTTCTTACCCAATCGGCTATCTGATTTATATAAATCGGGGTCCGATATAAGGCGTCAAATCGGAGGGCAAAATCGGTGAAAGCCACAATATTAATAACACCATCATTTATAGATACTGTGACATGTAGATATAGGGAGTCCAGCTGGCCATCCTGGCATCCATTTAGAGAATAAAGAGGTTTTTGGTCACTTAGAGAACTCGGTATAGTGAAACTCATATAGTCCCGTTTGCATACGAAGGTTGGTAGATCACATAGTCACTTATAGTGGCTCAATTAAGGAGGTGTGACTGTAGTTGAGCTCACACACGAACCTGTCCAGCATGGAAATTCCTTCAAGTCGAGAGACCTTGCGTTTGGAAACACACTTTACGTGTACAGTAGAGTGCTGGCATGAACGAAGTCTATCCAATTCAGAAGTACTGTAAGCTTACTGAAGGAGTTGCTGAAACGTTTGTAGTACGAGAAATGAAGTGAACTTGAGAGCGCCAACAAGGCACAATGCTACAGTAGCCTTACGGGAACGAAATGAACGGCACGAACAACGAAATCTACGTACGAATTTTTGGTCGAGTTAGAGAATGCGTGACGCAAGCGCGAACAACACAGACACCGAGCTGAGACGGCGATCACATACGTACGGTAATAACGTTATGATAGTATTACTACAGTTCGTGCATCGCTAACCTGACAAGCACACTTTGCTTCACGCACCTTGTGAAGTTTCATCGTAAAACGTGCATTCGGAAATGTCTGCCACCGATCCTGAAAGGCTGGAGGAAAAATGCGGTCCAATTGGACCTGATTTTGCTCGGAAAAGTTCTGCCGTCATCAATGATACGATCGTGCACAGATCTGTACTTACGGAAGTACATTGTACACGCATGTACACCTCGATCGTGCCCCGGCACAGCGTTACTGGAAGTTTTACAGCAATCCGGCCAAGTTGGCAGTACAGTACACGCAACGTGTTGACACTTACATTGTTGTTTTCACTCCATCTGCTTCTTCATACTTTACGACATATAACGCGTCTCACGGAGTTTTTAACGAATGTTCGAACATCACGGATGGACGTGGCGATCAGCCTTAGAAGCTGAGCATTTTGCATTGAACTGCAGCTCTCTCATCTGAATTACTACATGTAGTACTCGAAGAGTTCGAGATCCGTGGTGTTCGAACTTTCGCCAAAAACTCCGTGAGACGCGTTATATGTCGTAAAGTATGAAGCAGATGCAACAACTGCAGTGTAGAGTTGCCTACTTTCGTTATTTTATGTTTTTAAATAAATATTTCGTACATTTTTTTAAAATGTATTTTAAAAAAATACATGTACGAAAAGAGATCCATGTTTGCAGAGCTTCTCGCCTTGTCGGGAAACGGATCATCACAAACTACAAATCCCAAATTTAGTTTGAAGTTTGTAACACCTTTACGTGAGGAGCTCTGGATCGGGACGGACTGCGTGCACTGTCCTCTGCTGCATCGACACCCACATAGCGTACTAAGTATTATAATACTATATGGTATATAACTTCCATTTTAATAAATGCTATGTGGACGGTGTTGCCGGTACTCGACAAGAAGGAAATCCAGGCTTGCATGCAGTCGTAGTTTACCTGATGCCCGCCTCAACGACCCTATAACGTTTGTCATTCATTTTCGTTTCAACTTGATGTTCGTGCGTGAGACCTGCCCTTCAATAGCTTTTCGGTGGGCATCGTCCACTCGAACAGGCACTTATTTTACAGGATCCCGCGCTTGATCATGTTTTTGTTGGCAAACCTTCACCCTCAAGTTTGAAGTCCTTGTTACAAATGGACGCGGTTTCTTCGTAGATCCTCGTCAAAGATGGTGGTCGAAGTGTCACGGGCACGCACAAGATGCATGCACACCGGCACCCTACCCAGGGACCTACAGGTCCATTGGCCACGCACGAAGTTCTTGCCCCTGCTCATTCTCAAATCTACTCGTTTGCGAGAAGATTACCTTCGTTCCAGGTCTCTCCACCTAGACAAAAGCTCACTTCGCAACCATGGTGTACACACCTCGCGCTTACCTCGTTTCCGCCGCTGTCGCCCTTGTGGCTGCGCAGATGCAGCAAACCGCTGCTACCTCGCTGTACTATGACCCCGTCACCTCGTCTGGCACGGACAGCACGATCAGTGGTAAATTCCCGGCCCGTGGTGGTAAGGTGGCTGACCAGGACTGCACTTTCACGGTTGAGGTGGACCCGACGCTGCGAACATAACCACCATCTCCACGGTGCTGGTGACCCCGATCTGCTGGCTAACACGACTACGGCTCCGTCCGAGCCGCTGTTCACGAAGGTTGACAAGGCTGTCGTGTCTAAAGAGATTCCTACCAAGGACGCTGACCAGGATGCTTACGTCGGCAAGTCGACAACCACCTCGACGCCGGTGTCCACGCCTGCTACCAAGACGGGCACGACCACGGTCACGACTTCGCCTACCAAGATTGGCACGACCACGTCGACTACTCCGTCGGCGGAATCTGTTCAGGGTTACGCTGACAAGACCAAGCCCAAGGACTGCGCCACCGGCTGGGAGGAGGCCAAGCCTACCCGCAAGCTGCGTGACAGCGCCGTCTCCGGACGCGAGCTGGACGAGAAGCTGCAGACCAAGCGTCAACTCGAGGCCAACACGAACAAGGACATCGCCAAGCTTAAGGCCTACTTCGGTAAGTCGATGGAAATGACGCTGAAAAACCTGCCCACGGAGGGTGGGCACACGCCTTCGCCATGGCCCGGTCCGTACTGGCCCACCTACCAGGACGGCATCAACGTCCAGTGGAGCCAAGGAGAGGCCAGCCCGGCTGAGAAGTACGCCACCGCCTTTGGTCTTGAACCCACGGATTTCATGAACAAGGTGTCCAAGGATAACGGTATCGACTCCATGAGCGAGCGCCCCAAGTGCTCGTCGGACAACGACTGCTCCAACCTTACGGATGGCAGTGCCTGTGGTATCCGCGCTGGACAGAGCTCCGGCTACTGCATCCCGACGTGGTATGGCATTTGCCACGCTTGGACGCCCGCTTCTGTGCTGGAGGCCGAGCCCAACCGCCCCGTCACCCACAACGGCGTGAACTTCCACCCCATGGACTTGAAGGCTCTGATCTCCGACATCTACGATGGTGCCAGCATCTCGACGGTGTTCACGGGCACGCGTTTCAACGGTGGCGCCGATTCCATTGACGGGTACGGACGCCACTCGAGCGCCGCCTACCGTGATCTGAACCCTGCCTTCTTCCATATTACCGCCGCTAACTTGCTCGGCAAGCTGAACGCCACGTTCATCGCCGATGTCACCGCCGGATCGGAGGTGTGGAACCAGCCCGTGCGTGGTTTCAAGGTGTACGAGCAGACCGAGATGTCCCTGGAGGAGGCTGCTCAGACCTTCTACGGCCTCGAGAAGTACCCGTGGAACGCCGCGGCCAAGAGTATCGTGTACGTGAAGTCGCGTCTTTCGTGGATCTTCGAGACGTACACGGACGGCGGTCTGGTGTCTTCGGGTCAGGTGGACCAGTTCACCACGGGTGCCTACTACACGTACCTGCTTGAGATGGATGACGCTGGAACGATCATCGGCGGTGAGTGGGTGTACAAGTCGGACAACGATCACCCGGACTTCATTTGGTTTCCGAAGCAGAAGCCTACTGAAGACACGGTGACGAGCATTGGCCTGAGCTACGCTGATGTGAGCATGCTCCTGGCGAAGTCCGTTGCGTGCTCTGACTCAGTTTCCGCTTCTGGTTCGGTTGGTTCGTCTTCAGCTTCTGCTTCGGCTGGTGCTTCGACCTCTGCCTCGACTACCGCTTCGACTTCCGGTTCGACTGCTAGCTCTTCGAGTGTGGCAGGCTCGGCTTCAACTGGTTCGCAGGGCGTGTCCACGGAGGTGCCAACGACGTCCACGGTGAACCCGTGCAGTGCACGACGTGCTCGAAGTCGCCCATGTTGCTTGATGAGACTACCTTCAAGATCATCTTTGATGTCGTAAATGCTGTCTGCCGGAATAGTGACTCTATCAACTTGAGCTGTGGTGGTTACCTAGCAAATGACCGCAGAGGTGACAACTCGGTTGCAGGGAAACTTTATTTGTTTCATTTCGACAATGTAATCACCAGAGTAGACTGCAGGGCTCGCAATCGGGTACCCGGCTCGGGTATACCCGTTCTCGGGTAGGGAACGGGTACCCGAAATAATTCCCGGGTGAGCTACGGGTACCCGCGGATAAAATCTGTGCATTTTAGCTGACGTTGACTCTTACCGCGTGGCAGGCAAGCTGGAGACTGCACCATGTGAAGATTGAAGGAGACTGAGCAAGATGTAGCGCCCTGGAGATTATTTTTTTGTTTTTTGAGAATAAGGTGTATTTAGGTCACGTACACTACGCTGGAAATAACCGCGACGTGCTGAACCAGAATTCCCCTCTGCTTCCTGTCTTGCATCCAGAAGCAGGTATATTTGCTGCTCATGCAGGCTGCATGATGCAGCTTCATCAACTTGATGACATCAAGTCGCTTCATCCAGATGACCAGTCTGTTCGCAGCAGTCTACCAGGGCTCGCAATTGGCGTAGCTCGGGCTACCGGCCCGCCCGTAGCTAGCACCCAGACAAACTCGGGTACCCGCGCCTACCCGACAAGCCGTACACCGTTCACCCTAATTAGTCGTGCCATGACTATTTACCGTGTACGCTTGGCAGCCCGACTTCGCGATTTTTGAAAATCAATTTTCCATTAAGTGGTTAGCTAATACAAACAACAAAATATATAGCGTGAATAAGCTCGTTGAGATCTATCAGAATACTTTTGTACGATTTAAGGCAAAATTGAACCTTTTTATCAAAACCTGTGACATGGTTATTTGCGGTTTCTGGAACGGCGACGGTACAAGTACCATCGTCTTCAATCTCAGTGCCGCGACCCGGGAAGTTGTCGTCGCCGATGTTGTAGGAAGTACACGTAGTGTAAGGGTCGTATTGCAATGACTAAGCGGCAGCCTGCTGCATCTGAAGGGCTATGAGGGCGAAAGCGGCAGAAGTGAGGTAAGCGCTGGGTTTGGAAACCATCGTTGGCGAGGGTGTTTGATCTTGCTGTGGAGGCAGGTAGTCTTGCTGCCTGGGAGTGAAATGAAGAATGAGCTGTTTGCCTCATCGATGGTTGACCGAACGAGGAGAATTAAACCACCCGCGCTCCATGCTTCCCAGATCAGATTGGATTGTAACTCTGCGCCAGTGATGGCGTTGGTGCATGTAACTCAGGATCTGCTGTAAGGCCTTGATAATCAATCAACTCGATTGTTACTATAATACCATGCATAGGGAGACAAACGAGAGTCGGTGTACCTGCTGGTTGTGTAATTTCGTCGACCTGCGTAAATGTATCGAACGATAGCGTGATCATGATTCATCAATGATGTTTTTCTGTATGATGATTCATCATGCAGAAAACTCGCGTACAAGTTGAATCAAGCTCGGCGATGTTACGACACAACGACAATTTTGGCCGCCATCATTTCATTGCTTTACAGTATTCTCCAGCCTTAACCGGCTGGCTGACCGATAGCCTCGTTCGCATGTTTACTCGGTACATGTAGCGCTTTGTTAAGGCTTTTGCGTTATGGTACGATGGTTGGATCTCACTGTGGAAGATAACCTACATTGGATACTGTAGCCTACAGTACCACACAGTGTAGGTGCCTGGTTTGTTGGCTGTAAGCGGGAAAGGGGCCGGACGTAGAAATCCTTTTTCCTGTGAAATCGGTTGATGATCCGTGATCACCAAAATTACTGTATCACGCACAGGATATCTTTCACGACACGCCCACAATGCAGGGTCTCATGAGACCCTCGACTTCTTGTTAGTTCATATTTTCTTGGGGTTTGATGCTCCGTTTGGTGTTGTTTAGTGCATGAAATACACAATTTATCGCAAACCATGCATCAATAGTGTGTGAATTGATGCGACACAGCTTCATTGCGAAGCAGAAGTACACGTAAGCTACGAGTAGAACGCGTTTGCGGCAGATGAATCCGATGATCGCGCTAATATCCTGTGATTTGATCACCGTGTTTCTGCTTAACAAGCCCGATTTGTCATTCTGCCCACGTGTTGACAGGAGCTCGTCCGGCTTTCCATTGATCACTTTCTGCGAGTCAGGCGTTTGGCTAAGTACTGTATTGTGGGGAATGATGAGTACCGCTACGTGCACTGTAGCGGCAACAACCTCGCGTAAACTAGAGAGAGGAAGTGATCACCTCTCTCCAAGTTTGTGATCGTGTGGCAAGCTCAGCGACCGATGTACGGATAGAATTCAAAATTTGTGTGTCTGTGCGTCGGCCAGGAAGGCAGATTTTGTTGAGTCTCTTGAGTCTTGGACAATACCATGTACACGTAGAAGTACGTGTAATCGCCTGACTTGAGGCGACACCGTGGCCGATGAGACGATCATGATGTACATGTACTTGTACTTCACCGTTCGTGATGGAAGAACACGCACACGGTCATGTACGTCAAAGCGAAGAAGATGCGCGGAGCAGGGGTGGCGTTTATCACACCTAAAGCTGAGCGCGACTTGGGAGGAATGTATTGTACCTAGTTAAAGGGTTTATATTAGTAGGTTAGCGCACCTGACCCTCTTACTTCGAGAGCAGAAGGGATATTAGCTGTTCGGTTTTACCCAGTAACGTTATTAGTAGTAGTTAAAGGGCTTTTAAACAACGGTTTAAATAGGCTATCTACAAATGTATTTATTTTAATTTTTAAAAAAAATACATTTGTAGGTAGCCTACTTTTTTAAAATGGATTAAAAAACGTACAAACTCAAATTCAATCACGCGATCCAGTGGTGATCGCATTAGATGGCGTTTTCTTGCTATGTTTCTGACACGGGGGAGCGGTTTTCTAAAGGCATCGGTACTCTACTCACGCTTGTAAACAACTATGGTAGCGATCCTCAAAAGAATTGGCCTTGGATTCTGCCAGTATGGATATCCTGATTCCCGTATCCATGATATGAGCGCGTAGAATTCTGTAGATGATCAGCAAATATACTTTTGACGTGGCAGAGCAGGAGTGAACCTCAGGAAACGCCGACATAAATTTCAGAGAATTGCGTCATTGCGACTTTTATTTGCAGCACCCTGCTGTAACTGGCCCTGCAATCGTAGTCTAAAATATGGTATTGCTTTCATTACCATGGTATCTCTGTGTGTTGTATTGGTGTCATTGGAAGCTAGGGCCTAACACCCCGCTCTAGCCATCTCAATGGTCTCCCCCGAGCGTTACACGGTCAATTCACTTCGACTCCGAGTCGGAGCACGCCGTCGCCTTCTCCAGCAGCATCGTCACGTTGGCGTAGGTCAGCCCAAAGAGCCTATCTACCGAGTCGGTGGACCGGCTTTTGTATTAAGTTTAAACGATTATTAGTTTTCTCAGCTACTACTGTAAAAACTGTGATAATGAACTACGTTAGGGGCAAGGATAACTACACCGGACAGCTGCACATAAAACCCTCGCCCGGTGTCAAAATCTGTGTATCTGGGACCAAATAAGGATCTGGAGCCCAAACTGATCCCGGACAGCCAGAGATACGGAGGTGGGGGTGACATCAAACCCCGGGGCCCGAGCCACAACAGCCATTAGAAAACTGAAAAGTGCACAGATTGGTGTAGCCGTAGCCCAAAATTTTTGGTCATTTTCATTCTCCTTTATTCTACGAGACCAGAATTGCTGAATCATTCTTAGAGGGCCTCCAATAGACCTGGAACAGTGGCCATTTTGGGAATTTGTATTTAGTTTTTGGTGAGGTACATTACAGTCGTTATGCCTTGCTAACAACTAAGCCAATGTCCGTCCTACACATCTTCTGCCAGCTTGCTAGCTACTACTGGTAATGCTAGCACATGCGTGTCGAGACTCGCCGTGGTGTGTATACTTGTCAATTCCACGGTCTTCGTGATCCTCGACCGGATGAGCGTCGATCCACTGCGTAATATCCCCTGATAGGAGATTGACAACGGTCGTCCAGCAGAGAGGGAGCTCCGAGAAGTCGGCCTCCAAAATTTGGGTACTTGTTCTAGTGTCCATCGCGTGATTATTTTGGGGATTTATTTGTCCATGACATCCGTCCTAAACCGATTACTTAGGGTTAGGGGTGAAGAAAAGTAATCAAATCCTGTCCGGTGTAGTTATCACCAGTCCTACGTTAGTGCTCCCCTCTTAGGGTGGGGTACTATTTCAGGTGGGGCACTATTAGAGGTATGGGTACTGCTTGATAGTGTGCCAGACTAGCATGATTGCTATTCAAAAATTTGAATCATTTCTAATATTGCCATTTCATATGCACTCGTACTTGGCTGAAGTATTGAACAAAGTAGTATATGATGATATTTCTAGATATATATCATTCCATACTACTACTTTTATTAAATTTGTTATATTACTGCTGGGGTGGGGCACTAATAAAGGGTGGGGCACTATCAGAGGGATGGGGCACAATCACAGTTATTACAGTAATTTGGCGATAGCTACTTACAGTACACGTACTGTACGTGACGTACATGCAAGCATCCCACGAGCAAAGGGACGAACGAGCAGGATTAAGCTGCTCAATCACAAATTGCGAGCTCAAAATCACTCTCCTTCATACAAGTACGACACTAAGGCCTTGGTTTCTCCGTCGGGGTCTGGGAATTAGGTATGAGCAATTCTATTGGCTAATCTGGCAAATCTGTCAAGCACAGCTCGCACTACTCGTAGCGATGCAATCTGACTGGTCAATATTATCGATATTTACGCCACCATGACGAGCGACTAGCGCTATGGGCGCCCACTACGCGGGCACTATTGTAATGGTTGGTCCCAGTCGTTGCGCCACGACGGGCTTCAATACACCAACTCGTCGTCACGTAAGAATTTTCGTTAGAGAGAGAGAGAGAAAATGTGTCAATTTAACAGTTGGTTAATAGATCCCTGAAATTTGTCGAGCCACATCCTAATGTGTGGTTCGTTTGCCCTTGTCCTTTGCACGGTCAAAGGGTGACTTGAGCTCTCTGTTATATCCATGTACTCGAACGTGTCCAGCATTTGACGCATGCACATCCCGCGCACTTTCGTTTCCGGTCTCTTCCAGTCCATTGTTACCGAAGCGTGTAGCTGCCTCATGTAAGAATTTTCTTATAACGCGTACATAATTGTTTCAATTGGTAATCGTATTTTTTGGAAAAAATGGGAAATTGCTAATCAGTACCCATTTCGAATGGGCATCTGCTAATCGGTTTTTTTTAAACTTAAAAGTTTTTACTTTTTTAAAGTAAAAAAAGTTATAAGTAAAAACCATTCCAAGAACTGTTCGCTAACTGATTTCAATCTGGCCAGCTATTTTCTGTCGACTTCAATATCGACCGCTTCAACAACAAAAGTAAGTTTACTGTGAGCCACGCCGGACCGCCGTGCATTTTTCGCCATTGTGCACGGTACGCGTCGAAAGACAGCAGTGTCGCCTCTATCGTCACACTCTGAATCACGATCGACTGGTCCATCGCCATCGATAACAGCAGAGACCAAGGGTCTTGACCATGGCAGTCTCGAAGGCCTCGTCGTACAGCTGAATGGCCTGACCGGAGGCAGTACTCTTGAATGCGTCGTTCCCACAGCTTGGCGGAGCGGCCCGGTTGACACTGTGTCAATGACAGCGCGTTGAGAGTTGTGATAAATGCTCAAGAAGCGATAGCGGATTAATAGTTAATCATACGTCGCGCTGTTGGTACCGATTTGAAAATATTTTTGAAGTTGGAACCAATTAACAGATGTACTGATCAGCAATTTCCCATAATCAGCTGCACATGGCCAGCACATTTTCATCTCCCATATGGCAAACTGCACATCGGACTTTGGCATTCATTACCAAATTGGGAAATAGAGCCTGTGCTCAAAAATACATGCACAGATATTGCCGATCCTGGCCGGTACGACATGGGTTGAAAACAATTTTACAAAGATCAAGCATTTGTCAATCGACAATCGTCGACCGAAGGCAGCTTCAGCTAAGTCCGCTTTCGTACTTATACGAGATTTACCCTTTGGGCCGATTGGCTGACGATTTTGGCTCTGTCGGTTCAACCAACCGGCCCCGGAAACTTCGAGTAGAACGCATAATACCCCTCGCCAATTTAATACCTCCGTGGAAGGCTTTGATATCAAGTAGAACAACTTAGTAGATTTCAAGGCGTTAAAATCTCAATTTTTATGCATTTAGTCCAAATATGTTCCAAAAAAAAGCAAGTTGTGTCTTAAAAAGGGCATATTTTTGTTATATTTGCGGACGAATAGGCACCTAAAACGGCAAAAACTGGGTCGATCGGGGAATATTTTCGTATTAGCTTTGAGAAATGGGGACATATTAGGTAAGCTCCATAGTAAGAAGGCCAGCCAGTTTCCACCTAACCACGGAGACGGACTGTATGCACCTGCGACAGTTGGCAGTTTCTTCAGCTTTAGCTCCATGGTGGTGCCGAAGTGCGCTTCCAGATCCGAAATATCGTCGCCGGTATCCAACTCGAGCTTACGGTTGGTATTCGATGACTTCGGTGCATTCGGGTCCTCCGAAATGGTGACGGTGCACGTGCCGTCGTCTTCGATCTCACTTCCACGCCCTGGGAAGTTCTCGTCGCCAATGTCGTACGAAGTACACGTGGTGTAAGGGTCGTACTGCAGCGATGACGCAGTCGCCTGTTGAATCTGCAGTGCTACAAGCGCAATAGTGGCCGAAAGAACATAGGTGCTGGATTTGGAGACTATCGTTGGCGAGGGTAGCTTGTCTTGTTGTGGAAGTAAGCAGTCTTCTTGCTTGAGAGAAAAATGAAGAATGAATTAGGTGTGGATCTACTCGTAGTTGGGACACGAAGAGCAGCACCATCCTGGAATCGTGCATTCTACATGTACATGTAACACATACTGGATTGTGTGAACCTGCAGCTTTGATCGCGTTGGTAGCTCAGGATAGGCTCACCGTGTAAGCACGAGGCAGCTAGACATTGCCAAAGGTTGGTTACTTTACGTATTTTTCAACTGTACATGTACATGTATACAGTAGTAAGCCGAGCTGCACCAAACGCGAGTCTTTTTTTGCTGACCGTAAACCCGCGAACCCCGACCATTGTCGGTTTGGCTGATCTAGATGACTCGACGGGTTCGCAACGTCTGTTCGCATGTTGATTTGGCAACTTTTGTTGTGTCTGTCATGCTGCTGGTGGTCTTCTTCCTAACGAGATGAAGAGGCAGATGCACCGTACCGGGAAAAATCGAACATAGATTTCGGATTACTTCGCACAGCATATTCAACACGTATTCCGGTGTATATCGAGGATTCTACTCATGTATGAAGGGATAATTGGTCACCCTGTCTTGAGTAGGCCTGAAGATTATGAAGATTTCATTGCCGTGACCAGCAATTAGATATCAAGCATATTCACGGAGAAACCAACCTACTCCATATCAGTTATTTAATTTCACTTCCCGATTCCATTCCATCCACTGCGAGTCATCGAGAGCGCACTGATCGTTACCAGTGCACACGATGATCTTTTATTATGGACAAATTCGAATGGATGCAAAGCCAAAACGTCGAGGCGACAGTACATGTACATGTAGCCCTGACAGTGACGATCGCGTTAATATCTTGCGATTGTAAGCATGACTCTACCTGTGATTGCAAACCACTGCTTTAGATGGTGCATGTACATGTACACTACCAGTGGAGCGATTCCCGCGTTTTCAAACGCACTAGTATTAAAAAAAATATGTGCCGCTACAGCAAAATGTGGACTGCCTGTACTTGAATTTTGACCATTTCTGATATTTGAAAACTCTCGGCATGTATCCTATCTTGACAGCTGATCGTCGATAACTACACATGTGCACGAAGTACTGTTCGTTCTGCCAACGTAATGAGGAAGAAAAGAAAAGGAAATTGCATTGGCCCACTTCCTAGTAGATTCTCGTTATTCGTTACATGTAATACAAATTGGAAATGTTTTGGTGTTCGAGTAGCTTAAAACAATCATCGTCTGGACAAAACTGTTTTTTTATTGAGATTTCAGCAGTATCCTCTTCCCCACGTCTCGCTTCTTGCTTCAAGACCCATAGTGAGCAAGTTGAAACCGAGCCCGTTCTAGTGATCGTTAAGCCTGAGACCGAAGACTGATGCCTGGCAGTCAAGCTGAAATATTGGCCGAGCAGGCCACCGCTTCCTCCAGCAACATCGACACGTTCGTGTAGCTCAGGCCGATGCTAGTTACAGTGTCCACGGGCGGTTTAGACTCCGCGAACCACAGAAAGTCTGGGTGGTTGTCGTTCGAGTCATACAGCCACTCCCCGCCAATGATCTCTTCGGCGTCGTCCAATTCCAGCAAATAGTCGTAGTATCTGCCTACGCCGAACTCTTCGTTCCGGCCAGAAGCGACCAATCCGCCATCAGTGAACGTCTCGTTGATCCACGAGAGACGAGATTTGACGTACACGATGCTGGTTGCATTCTCGTTCCACCAGGACTGATCCAGACCGTAGAAGGTAGTAGCAGCCTCTTCGGTTGTCATATTGGTCTGCTCGTACACCTTAAATCCAGCAACTGGCTGGTTCCACACCTCAAATTCAGCGTCTCTGTCAATGGTGAACGTGGTGCTCCGTTGTAGCGTGAACCAGTGAACACAGTTGCGACCTCGGAACCCAAGTAGACGCCAGTGAGGAGGGCCTTGATATCCATCGGTTGGAACGTCACGCCGTTGAATGTTACGGGACAATTAGGCTCGTCTTCGAAGATAGCTGCTGGGGCCCACGCGCCGCACATCCCGAACCATGTCGAGATGCAGTAACCCGAATTTTGGCCAGCACGCTTCGCACAAACGGTGTCCACATCAGGGTCGTAACACTCCTTGTCCGCCGTGCATTTCGCGAGCTCGTGGTGCGAGTCGATACCGATCTGTGCCGATACACTGTCCATTGAAGATATCACATCCAAACCGAATGCCTGGCCGATGCACAAGACCACCGCGATGATGACAGCCTGAATGATTTTCATGCCACTCTATTCCTCGGTTCTTGATGCTGTTTTCTGCTTCGAGTCGAAATGAAAACTGACTGCAGAGGCCCTGACTCGAGCGCCTTCGAGAGTCGATCGGCCTGCAATGCTGTTGGTGCGACAATGCAATCCATGAACGTCATCGGTGATGGCTCATGCCAAGCAGATGCAACTTGAGCATGATCTGCTTTGCGAGAAGATCACTATTTGATCGGACGTTATCGCGAACGCTCGCAACCCTTTGACAATGGCAAACACTGTATCCAGGTTGTGACTTCACGCTTGAATAGATACTTACTCTCTATGATACAGATAATTTTTGGCAGTGGGGATTGAGTGGCGGTCTCTGAGACCTTCACACCTGGCTGTCCCACCGACTCCGTGACTCGTCTCGTACAAGAGATCAATGATACAGTCGAGCTCGTGAACGGTGGAGACTAAATCGATGTGTAGCGCGCTGAGTCAACATACTCGAACCCATCGTAATCATTCATTTGGCCAAAGAGCTTCGAACATAAAAAACATAATTGTGCAATCCAGAGTGGCGTTATAGTTGCAAATCAACAGGATACTAACGCGATCATCATTTGTAATTTACAGCGTATCTGGATGCCCGATCTTCAGATTGGACTTGGCGGTGCATGGCAAACCATGCCCGTGCCGGTATGAACCTGGCTGACTTGAAAGGTGTGATATTCCTGCATCAGGTTTACAGTAGCTGTGGGCTCACACATCAGCGCTCAGTCCCGATTCCAACTTAGAATTAGGAAAGAAGCGCCACAACAACGAAAAAAAAATATCACTGTCCCTGCTCACGTCGGCGAATGACAGACTCAACAAAATTTGCCTTCGGAAACTCGAGGAGCTGGCTACGTTATATGGAGCTGACGATACAATGCACATGTACTGTACAGTGCTCTTGCCACTGTCTCCACTCAAATTTCAAGGGTTCGAGCATTTTTAACAAGGCCTGGGCTCCCCCTGCTAGCAGATCACAGCGGTGTGCTCCAAACGAACCCTCGCAACCTCTTGTTGCTACTTTCTTCGTCGCGGCTAGAACGAGAAATCTTGTGATGGGGTCCATAAGGACCAACAAACTGCGTCGTTGCTTCGTGCATACTCAACCAAAGCTACGCGTGCTATGCTGTGCATCAGGTTATCAGCAACAATCTGGCATTCGAGGAAGAAGGTGGTGCCGTCCTTGACACGAGAGCTGTCGACGCAGCTAGCACCACAGCTCATTCTTCAATTTCTCGACTTCGGGAGATTGACTACCTGTCCAAGACAACCCAGAGGCCACTTTTCGCAACCATGGTGTATATACTCCAAGCTCCTACCTCGTTTCCGCCGCTGTCGCCCTGGTGGTCCTGCCGATACAGCAGACAACTGCTACTTCGCTGAAGTATGACCCTTACACCACGTGCACTTCATACGACATCGGGAACGAAAATTTCCTGGTCGTGGCACTGCGATCGAAGATGACGGAACCTGCACCGTCACCGTGCCGGAGGACCCAAACCTTCCCAAGACTGTGTCCAGTTCGGCCGTGGCCGTGACGTACACGAACCTGCTGTCCAACACGTCGTCGGCTCCTACCGATCCAGTGTTCACAAAGGTGGGCACGGTGGTCATGTCCGAGAAACCTCCTTCCAGTGATACCAACCAGGATGCCTACGTGACAAAGCAAGTATCTACAGCCACTTCGTCTGGATCGACCTCAACCACCACCAGTCGCAAGTTGGAGTCGGCTCCCAGCGACGACATTGCTAAACAAGAGGCTTACTTTGGTACTACCATCGAAAGGAAGTTAAAGAACCTTCCCACCTCTGGCGTGCACAGTCCGTCTCCATGGGTGGGCTCAAACTGGCCTACCTACCTGGACAGTATCAACTATGAGTGGAACAATGGCCAACCGAGCCCGGCCGAGAAATACGCAAAAGAGTGCGTCAGCGCGAAACCCAGTTACGTGCATGGTGAACAACGCCCTGGTATCCCTCCGCCTCCTCCAACCCCTGCGCCAACCACGTGTGGGTTCAGGCGTGATCGCTGCAGCCACAGCTGATTGTGTCCTTCTACACCAAGACATCAAGACGCCTATGGTTTCGAGCACAACGGTGTTTCGAGTCCTCCGGACGAAGTGAGCACATAATGAGGAAGCTTTTTACCTAACCAAGAAACACAACGATAAATCGATGTGTTTCCCACTACTAGTAGTTTGTTGTGCTCTGCAATGTGCGGTCATGAGATGTATTATGCAGTAGATGGTAGAGTCTACACCACTCTCTAGCCGTGCCATACTGGCAAACCGACCGTACCCCCTCGGCGCTTACGCAGTCAATCCAGTCTTCAATTCCACAGCCGAAGCTGAGTCAGTGCACGCCACCGCCTTCTCTAGCAGCATCGTCACGTTGGCGTAGGTCAGTCCAAAGGTGGTGGTGGTGTTCACTGCAGGCTTTGCCTCCGCCAGCCACAAGAAGTCCGGGTGATTGTCGTTCGAGTCGTACAGCCACTCGCCGCCAATGATCTCGTCAGCTTCGTTCAATTCCAGCAAATAGTCGTAGTATCTACCCACAGTAAACTCTTCGATCCGACCTGAAGCCACTAAACCGCCGTCCGTGAACGTCTCGTTGATCCACGACAGACGTGATTTCACGTACACGATGCTCGAAGCGTTTTGGTTCCACGGATACTCTTCCAGGCCGTAGAACGTTTGCGCCGCCTTCTCTGTGGTCATATTGGTCTGTTCGTACACCTTGAAACCGAGAACAGGCTGGTTCCACACCTCAGCGCCAGCGTCTCTATCGATAATGAAGGTGGTATTCAACAGACCGAGCAGATTGGCCGCAACGACGTGAAAGAACCCAGGGTTCAGGTCGCGGTACTTGAAGTTTGTGTGGCGGCCGTACTGGTCTACCGAATCGTTGCCAGGGTTGAAGCGATTCCCTGTGAAGATAGTTGACATATCGGCATAGTCGTAGACGTCCGTGATCAACGCCTTGATGTCCATCGGTTGGAAGGTCACGCCGTTGTATACAACGGGACAGTTGGGCTCCTTCTCAAAAATGGCGGCCGGAGACCAGGCGTGGCAAATACCGAACCACGTCGGAATACAACGCCATGAAGTGGCGTTACGGCGGATAGCACAGACGGTATCCACCGCCGGATCAAAACACTCCTTGTTCGTGGTGCACACTTTACCCCAGTACATCGAGTCGATACCGTTGTCAGCTGAAACATTGTTCATGAACATCACCACATCCAGACCAAACGCCGTCGCGTACTTCTCAGCAGCACTTGGTTGGCCTTGTTCCACTCGTAATTGATACTGTCCCGATACTCCTCCCAGTTTGGGCCAGCCCATGGAGTGGAATGGTAGACGGCGGTGACAGGCAGGTTCTTTAGCTTCGTTTCCATCGGTGTGTTGAAATAACTCTCCAGCTTGGCGATGTCCGTGGTCGTGGTGGCTTCAAGCTTGCGGTTTGTCTCACGCAGCCCGAGTAAAGCGAGTTGGTCCTTCGACAGCACGGTGGTGTAGGTGTCCTGGTTTGTGTCGTCAGATGGGAGCTTGCCCGCTACAATGATCTTGCCTACCTTCGTGAACACCGGCTCGACCGGAGCCATCGACTTGTTCGAGAGCAGCTCTTCGTATACAACAGGTACAGATGAGATAGCTGCAACACTAGGTTCTCAGGCACGGTGACAGTACAAGTACCATCGTCATCGACCTCAGTGCCTCGGCCTGGGAAGTTCTTATTATTGAGGTCGTACGACGTGCATGTGGTGGTGGGGTCGTACTGAAACGAGGTTGCTTCAGCTTGTTGCAACGGAAGAACCACGACCGCGACGGCAGCGAGAATGGCGTGGGTACTGGGTACGTAGACCATTGAAACGGGGAGTCGGTGTCACTCGTTTGTAAACGGTGGTAGACAGTCTGCATGCTGTCGAGCAAATTTAAGAATGAGCATTATGGTACCTTTGTTGGAAGCGTCGCTACCAGTGCTTGTAGCAAGGCTGTCCTGGACTGGTTAGAGGATTTGTCCTTGCTCAGCGTCAGCGTAATCTCTGCGGGGAGTTGAATTCCAGATAAATGCGAGATATCTTTATGGTCTGGTGCGCACACCAACGATTTTTGTAAAAAAAAAAATTAAAACAATCCACACTCGTCCGTAATAGTGATTACTTCCGAAGTTTATGTCATGGGGGAACCCGATCGCACCTGGATCCTGCAACCATCGCGTCATCACAACGTGAGGCTCCTTCCGAATCCTGCCTCCTGGAATCCAACGCTGCTAAAGAGCCCCGCGCACAATTATTCTTTATTAAAGCTCGGTGATAACACGGAAAGCTCTACACTCTGACAAATCTCGATCATTATTGCTCCTAATTCAGTGCTGTCAACAGCGGTATTTTTTCGATTTATTCCAACGTTCGAACTTTTCTTATTCATCTTTCAACGTTTTTTTAAAGTTAAATTCACGTTTCATTAGATATTTGTATGTGTGTAATAACAAACTCGGCGGCTCTAATTGAGATGATACTGTGCCTCCAGGAGGCAACGACTTCGGTTTCCGTAGCTGTTTACTACGAATGGAGGACAGAACTTCGACACGCTGCGCTTCATAGTAGGTCTCGCCTAACATTAACCCAGGAATACCACCAAGAATCGTGTGACGGCCCTTGTCGGCACTCTACATGCACTAACGACCAAGAGCAAATAATCAGATTGCCGTGTACATGTATAGCCCAGATATTCCTTACACCAGAATACTTGATGGGAGCCTTGTATTCGCGACGGAACTGTAGGTTAATGGCTACATCTCATTATCAGATTAAGCAGGGTTTCGCTTTGGAGGGAATTGTTTCGGGACCTTTTATGATGGAAGTACATGTGCGCTATTAACACTGTCAATTTGACAGCACTGCCTAATTTGTCACAACCATAACGGTATCCTATGGATATCCGCGGTGGACATGAATGTGGTCGGGACATGTATGTAGTCACGGGCTGGTATACAAATTCAAGTCAATAGCAAAGATGGGTTCAAATGGGCTATCGACCATAGCTACCACAATATTTCATCTCCCCAATCCTTGCGCACATGGTTAGAAAGACGAGACATCGCTGAACGTTTTGAGCCCAATCACAATCTCGAGCGACTCATTTTGCGCGAGCTACAGTCCTCCAAAAAACGTTATACAAATGCTGTTTGGGCAGCAGTGCACCTTTTGTATTCAAAATACCGGGAGCAAACCATAGTAAAACCAAGTTTATTTTCAGCTGACCACATACGTGTCCAAAATGTTTTGTCTGTGACGTGTGCATACTTGAAAAAAGGCAGGGGGCTAAAGTTGACCACCTACATGTCCGGCGCGGATACGGTTTTGATTCGCCGCTATAGTAGTGGTCGAAGATGCATAAACAGGGCGACGAACTCAACTTGAGTCTCAAATTAACTCAAAGTTAGAAAGGTTCCGGGCATACCACGAGTTATGGTCCACGATTGGCTACAGTGGTTGAACAAACATGCAACCTGCAATTTTTCCAGCAGGGAAACCACTACATGTAATGAACGAGTCAAGGAGGTGTTGTGCTCCGTCTCCCAACAACCGTCCACGCGTGTGGAGGGCACATGTAAGGCCACAAGTAGCTCATTCTTCATTTTTCTCTCAACCAAGAAGACTGCTTACTTCCGCAGCAGGACAAGCCACCTCGCCAACGATGGTCTCTAAGCCCAGCGCCTATATCCTTTCGGCCGCCATTGCGCTCGTGTCCCTGCACATTCAACAGGCGACTGCGTCGTCACTGCAGTACGACCCTTACACCTCATGCTCTTCTTACGACATTGGCGACGAGAACTTCCCAGGGCGCGATAGTGATCGAAGACGACGGCACATGTACCGTCACCATTTCGGAGGACCCGAATGCACCGAAGTCATCGAATACCAACCGTAAGCTCGAGTTGGATACCGGCGACGATATTTCGGATCTGGAAGCGCACTTCGGCACCACCATGGTGCTAAAGCTGAAGAAACTGCCAACTGTCGCAGGTGCATACAGTCCGTCTCCGTGGTTAGGTGGAAACTGGCTGGCCTTCAGGGACAGTATCTGATTGTACACTTCGCAGTCTGGTTGTTGCGATCACCAACACTGGCGTGCCGCTGTGGTGTCGTTGAACCTGGTGGTAATACTGCGATCGGATTGATTGATCTCCAAGATTCGGCGATTCTGATTGGCTGAGAAAAGGATAAGTTGAAGTTGCCCGGTGCATATGATCTGCAACCAGATTATGCATTTTGTTTTGATACCCAGCTCTTATTTCTTCGGGTTAAGAGCTGTAACTTCGTGAGATTGTTGGTAGGACGCAGGAGAGTAGACAATGACATAGTTGGAATGCCAGATCAATCTCAATCACTTTCTAATCTACTTCCTTCTTCTCACATGACTACAAGCTTCGTTCGCCTACACTCTGAATTGGTTATGAGCCCAAGCTACGATGATACCGTCAAGCTCATGGAAGAAAGGTACTTCAACTGGGAGTTCAACATGCGGATGAAGCTCTCCCGCAAGGGACCGCTGCCCCACATCGTCAAGCTCGAGTGCGACCAACGGAGTGATCGCTCCACGGCGGAATGGAAGACCAACGATCTGAGACCCTTTGGTGTAATCGCTGGGGACGTGGGTCTCACATACCGAGTCTGCATCCGTGGAGCGACATCGGCGGCAGATGCGTGGCGCCTGCTTGAAGAGCAGCTCAACCGCAACACGCTCAAGAATCGCCTCCTCGTTACCAAGAAGTTGCACAACTTCAAGATGGAACCCGGCACTCGGTTCGCCGTCCACATGGACCAGTTTAAGGAACTCGTGCTGAAGTTGGAGACTATTGGAGAATCTCTGGACGAGACCCGACAGCTCGTGTTGCTGCTCGGGAGCCTGACGGACGAGTACCGTCGCTTAGTACTGTCCTGGGGAACACGCCGAACGTGACGCTCGCGTACGCGATTCAAGCGCTGGCTGATGTTGAGCCCGCGGATGAAGTGTCATCGGCTCAACAGAAGGCGTTCGTCTCGAAGAGAGACAACGGCAGGCGTAAGTTCAACGACAAGTGCTTCTACTGCAAGAAGCCGGGGCACAAGGAATTGGAGTGCCGCAAGAATAAGGCCGACAAGGGACGTGGGCAAGTCGCGCGAGAACAAGCGTCGGACTTTGCGTTCACGGCTGCGAGTGCTATGGCCAAATCGGAATGGCTAGTCGACTCTGGTGCAAGTTCACACATGACCAGCATCCGGGACAAGTTTGTGTCCACGGAGGAGCTGAAGACGCCAGTCCGCATTACGATCGCCGATGGCACGAAAATCGACGCAGTTGCGAAGGGCACTGTCGGTATGAAGCTGATGGACGGGACGTCTGTCACACTGTCGGATGTTCTGTACATCCCCGAAGTTGAAGGAAGTCTCATCTCGGTGGCGAAGCTGGCCGAGAAGGACGTCGTCGCGCAGTTCAGCAAGAACAAGTGTGTCTTTCGCTATCGCGATGCTACCGTCATGGAGGCTAAGCGCGTTGGAAAAGTCTACAAGCTGAAGACAGTGGGGGACGAGGTGTGCCATGTCGCGACGACATCTCGTAAGGAGCCGTGGGCAGTTGTGCACGCCCGTCTCGGCCACATCCCATTCAAGCGCTACGAACAGGTGTTGACCATGGCAGATGGGGTACCTCGCACCACAACGACGGATCGACCGATCACGTGTGCGCAGGTTGCTGCATGGGCAAGATGAGAGCTGACCACTTTCCGCGACACCCGGAGAAGCTCGTCAAGAGTGCTGGTGTGCTTGACTTGGTGCACTCGGACGTAATGGGTCCGATGCAGACAAAGCCACCTGGTGGCTGCACGTACGTCGTCACGTTTATCGACGATTACTCACGCCACGTGACTGTCTACTTTATGAAGGCAAAGTCGGAGGTGCTGTCGAAGTTCACGATCTTCAAGGCAGCTATGGAGAACGCGATGGGCACGAAGATCAAGCGCCTGCGTTCTGACGATGACGGTGAGTACACTGGTCGACAGTTCAAGGATTACCTCCACCGCAGAGGCATCAAGCACGAGAAGACGGTGCCGTACATGCCTCAGCAGAACGGCCCTGCTGAGCGGACGAACAGGAGCCTCGTCGAGATGGGTCGCTGTATGCTCTACCATGAGAGCATCGAGAAGAAATGGTGGGCTGAAGCTGTCAATACAGCAGCGTGGATCATCAACCGGGTTCCCAACTCCGTGACGATCAAGACGCCCTACGAGATGGTGCATCGGACCAAGCCGCAGCTGAAGAACATGAAGGTGTTTGGTTCACTCGGTTACGCTCACATCCCCGACGAGAAGCGCCGGAAGCTCGACGCAAAGGCGTTCAAGTGTCGCTTCATGGGCTACGAGGATGGCGTGAAAGGTTATCGAGTCCTCGATGTGGCGACGGGGAAGGTGCAAATTGTGCGCACCGTGAAATTCATGGAGACGACTACCCCCGAGCGCTTAATGGAGGACGGCAACGACGAAGATGCTGTTTCGGAACCACGCCGTGATGTTTGTCAAGAAATGCAGTTCGTTCCCACCGTTACCAAAGGAAGTGACGTGATCCCCCTGCGACGCGACGAGGCATCAGACGGCGCAATCGTTCCCCATCCGATGATGCTCGGTCGCGTGCTCGTAACATCGACGAGACGACTGATTCGGAGGAAGGGGTGCAAGGAAGAAGCAAATCGGTGTCCCTTCCGCAATTGGAACCAAGCGTCAAAAGGTGAGCCAAGATCGGATGCAGTCGACAAGTGACCAGCTTGCTATCGAAGGAGGGCAGCTGATGGGTGCAACGGAGGAGATCCCGAGGACGTACGCAGAGGCGACTGCCGACAAGGATCAAGATAAGTGGAAAGAAGCCATCGCCAGCGAGCTCGAGTCACTCATCGCGAACAAGACCTGGAAGTTCGTTCCCAAGCCAGCACACCAGCGCGCAATTGGCTATCGCTGGGTATTCGCGTTGAAGCGCGACGACAAAGGACAAGTTTTTCGGTACAAGACTCGACTGGTGGCAAAGGGGTACTCGCAACGACATGGCATCGACTACGAAGAAACGTATTCGCCAGTGGTGTACCTGAACTCGATCCGCGCACACCTTGCTAAGTGCTGTGCTGAAGGGATGGAGGTTGACCAGTGCGATGTCGACACAGCATTCCTGTATGGCAATCTCGACGAAGAAATCTACATGGTGCTACCAGAAGGACTTCGGGAGCTACTGAAGTTGGCCAGAGCCGCTCGAACATGCTGTCAAGCTGCCCCCGACTGTGTAATAGCGGAGCCAGCACGGAAGCTGGAAGTGGCCGATGAAGACACAGGTGCTGTGGCTAGCACTCAGCGTTACGCGGTGTCGTACGCGCATCGCAAGCTTATTTCCTTCTCTTACGTCGTTCACATCCGGAGAATGCGCAGTAGCGACCGATATCTTTGTTCTAGAGCTCCATGCTGTTGGGGTGACTATTCTCACTTCACTTCCTGTACTATTCATGCCTGCGGTTAGCCCGATCAAATACGGCTGCGATGGCCAGGACGAATCGAAACGGAAGTACGGACGCTCATTACTTGTGACCTCGGTCACAACTGCCGTACTACATCGGTGTCCTGCACATCGGCCACCACGTCTAGACTATCGCTAACAGCGATCGATACTCGCTGCCTGACCGTCTAGGCCACAACATGACCCTGTACCAGGCCGATTCTAACAACACCAAGGCCCTGTTGGACAGGGCCATGGGATTCCGGAGGAGATCGTCATCGGTGGTTACAGTGCCGGCGCTCTCGGTGCCACAGGCGCTCAGCGCTCCGTGGCTTCTGATAAGCAACGGGCAACGAGACCCAGCACTATTTTTATGAGCTAGTCGTGGAGGGCATCCTCGGTTATCCTTTCACGAATCTCATCGATGGCGAGGAGTTCTACGCCAATATCAGTGATGAGGTCTCGACCTCCCGAGTGAACAGGAGCCAGCGCGTGTACCTTACGGTAAACGCCTACCAATACATCAACGCTACCGACTCACCTGGCGGTGAGCTCCTACGCGACTTCCTCGAGGAGTCTTCGACAAGGACTGGTTGGTCATACACATCCTGCAACTCTTCAGATCTCCGGTTGGTTGGTTTTCTATCAGATAAAAAATTTGCGTTCGAAACGAGGTTTAAAACGTCTTTTATTCTTAGCCTCAGGTTTCAACCATTTGAGCTTGTCAACGTTGAAGTTTTATTTTTTTTAAAGTTTAGACAAGGAAGCGAAAACGATGATTGTAACGATCATATACATCCGAAAACAATGATGTTGCACCCAAAACCGATCATATACATCCAAATACGACTTTTATTCATTCATAACCGATCATATACGTTGGTCTTGAGCCGTACGTAGCAAACCCATAAAAGACCGAGATTTACGTAGCGAACATTTATTCGGTTTGAATCGCGAAATTTTGAAAAATACCATTCCATACCTTCAGCCCAGAAAACTGCGGCTGTTACTGCGCACAATCCAGCAAAAGCACCGGATGTTCGTACCTCTTTTGTCATTTTCCCACTCTTTTCACCAAAATTTCGACGACGATCGATTATGGTACCAGATCCTCTTTAAAGCCCGTCAGTAATCTTGAACTTCCCCGCGTCTACGCTACATACGGTATTGCACGGAGTGAAGATCGATCCTGAAGACGACATTTTCGAATAAGCATTGCTCAAAGGACCTCCAGCACTGCTCTAGAACTAAAAGTACGATAACGACAGCTCTTCGACTCAAAGCCACAGAAGAGAACAAGATCCGCAAAGACTCGTTGCTTGATGAACAAAATCTTGATCTACAATCATTGATACGCTACTAGCTGTCGTTGAGTGTTCGGTGGACGGGTCAGCATTAGGCAAATGGAAAAGTATCCCTCAAGAACACTTACGCCTGGTTGTTGGAAGCGCTCGTCGGACCCTCCAAGCCAGCCGAAGACGAACCCGCCAAACTCGAAGAGCTGGTAGACGGACCCGAGCTCGAAGCAGCAGTGGAGTCAGAGCACGCAACGGACTTCGCCAGGAGCATGCTCACATCAGCGTAGCTCAGACCAATGCTCGTCACCGTGTCTTCGGCAGGCTTCTGCGTCGGGAACCAAATGAAGTCCAGGTGGTCGGTGTCCGACTTGTACACCCACTCACCGCCGATGATCGTTCCAGCGTCATCCATCTCAAGCAGGTACGTGTAGTAGGCACCCGTGGTGAACTGGTCCACCTGACCCGAAGACACCAGACCGCCGTCCGTGTACGTCTCGAAGATCCACGAAAGACGCGACTTCACGTACACGATACTCTTGGCCGCGGCGTTCCACGGGTACTTCTCGAGGCCGTAGAAGGTCTGAGCAGCCTCCTCCAGGGACATCTCGGTCTGCTCGTACACCTTGAAACCACGCACGGGCTGGTTCCACACCTCCGATCCGGCGGTGACATCGGCGATGAACGTGGCGTTCAGCTTGCCGAGCAAGTTAGCGGCGGTAATATGGAAGAAGGCAGGGTTCAGATCACGGTAGGCGGCGCTCGAGTGGCGTCCGTACCCGTCAATGGAATCGGCGCCACCGTTGAAACGCGTGCCCGTGAACACCGCCGAGATGCTGGCACCATCGTAGATGTCGGAGACCAGAGCCTTCAAGTCCATGGGGTGGAAGGTCACGCCGTTGTGGGTGACGGAGCATTTGGGCTCGGCCTCCAGCACAGAAGCGGGCGTCCAAGCGTGGCAAATGCCATACCACGTCGGGATGCAGTAGCCGGAGCTCTGTCCAGCGCGGATACCACAGGCACTGCCATCCGTAAGGTTGGAGCAGTCGTTGTCCGACGAGCACTTGGGGCGCTCGCTCATGGAGTCGATACCGTTATCCTTGGACACCTTGTTCATGAAATCCGTGGGTTCAAGACCAAAGGCGGTGGCGTACTTCTCAGCCGGGCTGGCCTCTCCTTGGCTCCACTGGACGTTGATGCCGTCCTGGTAGGTGGGCCAGTACGGACCGGGCCACGGCGAAGGCGTGTGCACACCCTCCGTGGGCAAGTTTTTCAGCGTCATTTCCATCGACTTACCGAAGTAGGCCTCAAGCTTGGCGATGTCCATGTTCGTGTTGGCCTCCAGACGACGCTTCTTCTCAATCTTAGCTTGGGTCATCGTAGAGTCTTCCCATCCGGTGGTGCAGTCCTTAGCACCTTGTACAATTGACGGCGTGGAGATACCGGCCTTGGTAGCTGGCGTGGACACCGGAGTAGACGTTGACCCACCAATGTAGCCATCCTGGTTGGCGCCGGTCGCCGGAACAGGCTCAGACACGACAACCATGCCCACCTTCGTGAACAGCGGCTCGGACGGAGCCGTCGTCAGGTTGGCGAGTAGATCCGGGTACGTCACCGGCACCGTGGAGATGGCGGTGATGTTCGGTAGTGTCGGGTCCACCTCAACAGTGAAGATGCAGTCCTGGTCGGCCACGTTACCACCACGAGCCGGGAACTTGCCACTGATCGTGCTGTCCGTGCCAGACGAGGTGACGGGGTCGTAGTTCAGCGAGGTAGAAGTAGTCTGCTGCACCTGCACGGCCACAAGGGCGACGGCGGCGGAAACAAGGTAAGCGCGGGGGCTGTACACCATGGTTGTTGCGAGTTGGAACGAGGTGTGAGATAATCTTCTCGCAAGCGAGTTGATTGGGGAATGAAGAGGTACAAGACCGGCATGACCCGCAGCCGAACAGCTCCCTGCCTTCAAACACGAAGGATGCTTGCAATTGCACGTGCGTGTTGCGCATCGTCCACCATCCTTATCGACTTCTGGAAGTAATCTTGTCCATTTGTTAGGGTTTTATGAACTCTGATTCGCTGCGCTGGTGAGAGCCGTTGGAAACGCTTTGTCCAAGAGTGATCTCAGGATGGTGCAGGCCGACAAGGCCACGGGTCTTGGCTCAAAACTCTTGGGAACCTCGAGCAGATCCAACGGAAGCACGAACATCAGGTTGAGTTGCCCAAAACCACGCGATCGGTTGAATTTGGTTTTCCAAACTCCTGAATGTCCTGGTGTCAATATACAGCGTGCTTCATCTAGTAGTAATACACTGTTATTGGTAGCTACACAGCTTGCGAGACTGGACCTCGAGATAGAAAAACTGCCGTCGAAAGAGAAGAAAGAACAAGCTACAGAACATTGTTTGAAAATATCATAATTCTTGTTCCAAAAGTTCTCGTTTTGCCCTCGGAGGTTGAGTAAAGGCGGTGCAAGCCATCAAGTGGATAAGCAACGTTGTTGATGCCGATGATGCACACTCAAGAAGCGACAAAACGTAGAAAGGAGGAATAGTTTGTTCGTCAGACTTGAACGGCCGAGGTCGAGCAATAGTCAAGGAGCGGTGAACAGTAGGTGCACCGGGCTTAATCCAGTGTACACCTGAAAGTAGTCTATTACAAGTCGGTGAGCACTGCGGACTACATGTACAACACGCGCCAGCCGGGCTGTGCCGGGGAGTGCGATCTCAGGATTTATGTACGCATAGAGATCCAGTCTTGGGATCGTGCTTTCGGATGACGACGGGTTTAGGCCACATTCGTACGATTATTATAATACATGTAAATGTACCTAGCTTGACTTTGAATTTTCGAGTTTGGCAGAACATTTTTACAACAGCAATCATATCACAACGAGTCAGGTAGATCCACCAGCGTGTAGCCCCCGTTCGTTCCTCCGCTCTTGTGGTATGGATAGCTTACATGAGTGCGAGAAGAACTTAGTCGCAGCACGCTCACTCGCATACATGCAGATTGTATTGCCGTGATACAATACAATGTTCTCATCTAAAATCCACCGCACTCCGGCTTTCAAGCTCTCAATTCATTGTCCACTGGCGGCTAGGTGTTGACTTCACCGGCAAAAATATTGTGTGCGATCCTGCCGTTCCAACTCCCGAAGTTGGTATCATTCGGTCGTCGTTTGTACGAGGGGTTTTACAGGTCGGTAAACCTGTCAGTACAACGCGAATTCATCTATTGTACCTGGCCTTGGAAACCATTTCTTCTCTTTGGATGGCACCATTACTTATGGTATTTATTTTGGACGTTGCTACCGCCACTTGTCAACATTGTAGTCCACATTAAATTCCGCCAAATCCAGGATCAAAATAGGATATATCCGAAAATACTAGATTGACGATCTGCAAGATAAATTGGATCCCAGTAATTTAAATTCGACTTGATGCATGCCACAAAGTTATTTTTGTCGGCTGCGTCTGCGGTACAGACAGCGACACACACGACATGATGATGGCCTTCTCCATTCCGTGCCTCAACCTGAAAACATCGCTACCACAATGTGGTGCTTCCGTACAGCAGAAGATGTTTGCCTCCTCTTGTACACGGATAGGTTGTCAACCACAGTGCCTACGGGTGGCTAAATAGTTCGTTATGAAAACGCGTGTATATTGCGCTTACAACTCGCATTGTGCCACTGATTCTGCCACAGGTTGTGTCACTGGTTGTACAACCTGTCGTGGCACGACCTGTGGCACAACCAAGGGCACCACCAGTGACACGACCTGCGCCACAACCTGTGGCACCACAAGTGGCACCGCCTACCAGTTTCCCTACAAGTTGTAGGCTACAACCAGTGCGTGCACAACCTGTGGTACAACCAGTGACACAACCTGTGGCAGAATCAGTGGTTGTACCCATGGTTGTGACGCAGGTTGTGTCACTGGTGGTGCCCTTGGTTGTGCCACAGGTCGTGCTACTGGCGGTGCCATGGGTTGACCTAATAGTGTCACTTGTCGACGATAGGTGGGGTTGGTTCTGCAGCACGCGGAAACCCACGCCAAGTTCCGTCACTTCCATCACTGCTCGGGTGGAACGACATCACACACTGATGAACCACATGTATTCACTAACATCCATACAAATATGTATCTTCCCTGAATTTGCTCTGGCTGCTTGATAATGCCATGTATAACACGCTGAAACAGAAGCCGGGTACTACAGCTTCGCAGTTTCCGCTGCTCTTGGCTGTACATGCATCAGGTATCGTAAGCTCTGATGAGTTGAGAAATTGTTCGACTAACCTTCGGACTCGAGGATTGCTGCCGGGCTGTCGATAGATTTCACCTTCTCGTCGAGAGGCGCGCAATACTCTGGATAGACTCGAGGTTTGTCTGTTGTTCTTGTTGATGACATCAACAGCAATCGTGTCGCGAATCCTACATTACAGACAATGTCAATATAAAAAATGCCACGAATAATTATTGCGTACACAAACCTTAAATGTTAATAAGTCTTCCCAGCGTAGTCGGCGAAATAGGTGGTGAACGCATCCCACGTGTCGAAGGAAATTACGCTAAAGTCAATGCACGTCACAGTCGTAGGGCAATCAGTGGAAAGGGAGCTGGTAACACCTTATTGAGCAGCATCTCCTCCCACGAATCCCTCGGTATCGTCGCTTTGGTCTATCCCTGCTCATCGCCCGCTGTTTCCGCAACCTCGTTAGCCCTATCGGGGCGGTAGACGCTTCGTCAGTAGCAGTACGCAGTACTGCCTCAAGCTCCACCAGCTCCTGTAATGCTAGAGGCTTTGCCGACTCCGGAAGTACCACAGGCTCCGCTACCGCTGGAGTGCTAGTAGCGGTGTCACGGGTCCCCCGGGGGGACCCCTCTGTCAGGGTCTAGCTCCGGTCCTGGTTCCCCTGAAGCGTCCATCAAAGCCGTCTTCGCCTTCTGCTTTCCCGCCACGCGTCCAGTTTGGTGTCTGCCCCGGGCAGTGCCAGATAGCCACAAATCATCGTAAGATTATAAAGGTCCGTAATTTACACCCCGATGGATATTTTTCCTTATCGTCGAAGTAAATTGCCACTGGTCGAGGCACTTGTCTGCCGTTTGACAAACACTCCGATTTATTTTTGGATATTTACTTTCTTAGTAAAACCTATGCCACGCAACAACGTTCCCATTTCGATTGTTTCTTTCGAGCAATGTTTGGATAAAGGCGCGCGTATAATGCAAGTGTCTTCAACAAGACTCCATCGCTACTAAACTTTGAACAAGTACATGTACATGTAAGCTTATACCTTTAATTTTTAAGCGTACGCTGACAAGACGAGAAGGAAGTGCAGTCCCCAGTGTTCAGGATGTACCGTGGGCATCAAGAGAATCTGCTGCTGTCGTGCTTAGGCTTGCCTGCTAACTGGGCTACACGTACTTCCAAGGCTCAGATGCCAAACCAAGCAGTCACTCTTCAGCTCCATTCTTTTGCTGTGCCAGGGCGCACGATTCACGATCTTCGAGCACAATCTCTATACATGTATGGCGATGACGGATTTTTGCGCTGACTTTTTTTCGGACGCCAAATTGTGTACACGTACAAACTCGCGTTCAAAGACCGCTTCCAACTTGGAAGTTCCAAGCGGCTCCGCTTTGATTGTTCTGAAGGAAAAAAAAACTCTTGCACGCATGAACGTGACCGGTGATGCATGTACACTGCTTGTCGATGGATTTCGTCGTTCGTGTGCTCGAGGCTGTCAGCCTGTCCGTCCCCCTGTCACGACGAGCTCGGTTGACTCTCTCTTTGCAATTACTACCTGTGATTGTGCCCCCTCCCTCCAATAGTGCCCCCCAAAAATTAGGACCGATACTGGGGAGTTAGTGTAGTGCCCCACCCTTTTTAAAATAGTGCCCCACCCCCAGCAGAAATACTACAAATGTTAAAAAAAATTATATCATAAAACGAGTATTTTCCTTTTTTGTTGCCACAAATTACTATCCACTACTAAAACCAAGAATAATCAGATATGAAACAACAGTACAGACATCAGGAACCACTTTTTATTCCTAGGTAAGGGTATTCCTGTCCTGGGGTTGTGCCACGGTGATGGTACAGCACATTGTACCAAATATATGGGACATACATACCAATGTACCACACATTTGGTACAAACAGCAGACTAACTGGAGTCTGTCCTAGGTGTTGTCGTGACTGCAAAAGGTCACGAGATTTTGTTCATTTTACAAAATGGAAAAATGTCTTGATTTTTGTGTACGTTTCTCCTCGCAAGAGACTCCAGGCATCGCCATCAGCGCGTCCGGTAACGGTTGGGGGACGCGAAAGTTAATTCGACACAATTGCTGCATGAACCATGCGCCCAACGGCGAAGAGTTTGATATCACATAACCAACCGAACGCCCAATCGATGCACAACAGGTAGTTAAGAAGCTAAGAGTACTGGTATAGAGCTTGGCCGTGAAGGCGCATTTTAAGTGAGTCGCCAATTCTTTATTCAAGTGAATGCAACAGACCCATAGCCTGGGGGTCAGATTCGAACGATGCAACGGGCGTTACGCGAGGAATTTGGCAGGAAACAAGGACATTTGCACCAGATGTCCTTGCTCGACTGCTTCAGACGTCATGTACAGAAGTATAGAAGATACTTTAACTATAGTTAAGCACCCCAGAATATTCATATTTCTTGATTTTGTATTCGTTATTACGATTGGGGGGTGAGAGGGAATAATTACTTGGACTTGTATGCAACCGTTCACCAAAAATCGTCGGGAACCACATTCATATTCCTGTTGAGCGGGAATTCCATACCTAGGGATTACTAAGAAGGGGATCATCTGTACTAAAATCGTATTCTTTTTATCAAAGTACATAGTAGCTATCATGGAAATCTGGCACGCTATCTGGTAGTTAGTACCCCATGCCTTTAAAAAGGGTTAAACCCTCTACCCTTTAGCTACCAGCTTGGTTTAACGCTTTTAATATAGTGCAACCGTTGGCCATGGATCATTATCACAGTTTTTACAGTACTTTGGTCATGTTGGCATGAATACATGTACATGTAAGTTGTTGTTGTATGACCATGGGGGCGGCTACGGTAGCTGTAAAACCGTATACATGTAGTCTATATCATAATATAGGGCAAGATGAAGTCAGCCGACCTGTCATGAGAGAAGAAATCGGCAAGAATAATCAGAAATCTTTTGTGAGTTTTCGCCAGCTTTTGAGATCGCGGCTGCTCTTATAGGGACCGATTCCCGCAAGTGTTGGAGACTCCGACATCGCGGATCGTGATGCGTTCATCTACCGCTGCACTTACACCATTAACATTTCAAAACATTCGAATGCCACGCTTTACTACAGTAAGTTACTTGTAATGTGACGGAAGGGCAAACAGCTCAATAACGACCAGTTCAATAGACAAATAACGCCAGGGCACTGGTTACTGATTGACGCTTAGGCTGCCAGGCCGCTCTAGTCGTCTATCGGTCCATGCACACAAGGCAATGAATCTTGGGTTTATCTCTTCATCTTCCTATAAGGTGTGATGCGCTGGAAGAGCTCGAGCTTACCACCAGTGGAAGAACGGCTGGTACGACTGGCGCTGACCTTGTCCCTGTTGCTGCTGTTGGTCATCACCCTGGTGCTGGTCACGCTGGTGGTGATCGTCCTGGTGGTGGTTACCTTGGTGCTGCTCGCCCTGGTTGCCTCCCTGGGTGCTCGAAGCGGTGCCGTCGTCACAGCAGAAGAACCGGTGGCAGCGCAGGTAGCAGCCGGCGTTCCAGTCAGAGTGGCGCTGTTGCTGCCAGTGGTGGATCCACTAAAAATATGTGGCAATACCAATAATTGCCATACCGGTAAGTTAAAACTTACCGGTATGCTGCAGATGGGTCCCTTTTTTTCGGCCGAGGGCATTTTATCGGTTTTGAAACTCGAGAGGCATTTTTTTAGAAAATCAAAACTATGGGGGCATTTTATTACTCATCCCTAATTTATTTTCGGAAAATGTACAGACCATGTTTTCAGGTAGAGGGGGTGAAACCCATTCTGAACCCATCTTGCTCGGCAAGCCGAATCCACGCCTGGCGTTTAAGGGCAGTGTGCGCAGCACGCAGGCTTAAACTCAGGACCAAAGCATGGTCTAATAGCACTCGGCTTACGGTTCTGTCGACGTTCTCGTTTTTTTTAGGGGCTTAGCTGGGCGATAGAATCCCCAGCTACGATTATTGAGAACTGTACGAAGTATAGGTTTTGAAGCCGATGACAGCCGTTCTCAGTATCTTTAATATCATTAAAATGATTGCAACCACGTTTACCATGTTTTCTGAGTCATTTGGTTTTATTATTGAATTCACCCTAATCCGGATAGAAAACATGGCCTGTAAGTTATCCTTGATTTTGCCAACTTGGAAGCATTTCCTTTTTACTCCAATCCTACAATATTACTTTCGTGAATGGCCGAGTGCTGCTTCGTGCAGTAGTCGCCACATCTGGGTCTTGTACTTCGCGAGAAACGTGCCAAGATTTATCCGTTTGCTGCGGATTCGTACAGCGATAAACGGCGAGGGTTGTTAGCTTCTCCTTTTAAAGACGATGGCCTCCAGTCCATTCATCGCCCCAGTAAGTAGTCAGAGCGATATCTACATGTAGTGCCGCAAACATTTCTACCATTTCCTCGTAGATGTGTCGCAGCTCGTCCGTCATTGTGCTGTGCACCCCTACGCAGTAAATAAGCCCCTTACCTTGGTTGATTTGCAGAATTGAAGGAACTTCGCAACAATGTACACGTATTCCTCGAGGATGGCACCGGTGGCTTGTTTTTACGAAGTTCATCACAGACGACTTTCATCCGAGCGTGAAGGTGCTTGCCCAGTTGTCGAGTCTCTTTCATGTCACCACACAATTCACTCATCGTCGGCAACACCTCCTCCATGGGGCCTGCTCCAGGAATGATCAATTCGAGTGACAAGTCCACCTCTTCAGCAACGAATGATGGTCGCGACGGCGTTGTCACGAATACCTGTGGTGGTTGACATATATGCAAACCAAATAAAAGCGTGAGCATTTTTGCATCTTTGGTTTCATCTGTCTGTGACTTACAACAGCTCACCAAGCCGGTGATAGTTGTCGTCAATATCCTCATTGGTTACCTTCAATTGGTTCTGGTTGCCAATATCGTACTTAAGAACAACCCTAAGGGCCGTTCTTAAGTTCCCGGGAGCGCTCCCAGGAGAAAAATGGGGTCATTTGATTGGCTCAGAGCATGCGAGTTAGGGGATATCTGGGAGCAGTTTTCTCCCACTCCCTCGTCTTTTTCGCGTCGCCAGATCAAGCATAACTAGTTCGTCTCTTCACGAACACAAGCTAGGTTTGCTTCTTTCGGTCTCATTTTAAACGCTCTACGTGAATATGCATGTTTTCATTCTAGTTTGCGGTAGATTCCGAGAACGAGACGCTCAAAAAATGCATCCAAAACCAAGAATATCGAAAAGGGTGTATCTTTTTATTTTTCCCAGGAGTCGGGAGCGGGAAAATAAGAACGGCCCTTAAGGAGATAGGCCGTAAGATAGAAGAATCGTTTTTTGAGAAAGTAGTAGAGAGATTGGAATCGCACCTACATGTAGAATTTCTAGATCCAGAATTCTTACTATAAACTCTGGAGCTAAAACTCAGAGAGTACAAGTTTGGCCCCATGATCGGCAGACGCGAATCTCAATAACGAAGGCCTCGTAACCTCTTTATCGCGACGCGAATGGCTGCATGTTCTTTATTGGCAATCGAAATTATAAGAGGCATTATATTAGTATTTCCAAAGAAGGATGGCCCTCAGACTTGGTCTCTCACTAGATAGTCGCGCGTAAATTATTTTGTCTTACAATCTGATAATGGTGAACGTCCGTCACACTTGCGTGGGACGAACAGCAGACATGCGATAGCCGTAAGGCCATAGCACCCACCGACATTGATTGTAGGGAGAAGGTCTGAGTACGTCACCAAAAAGCTTGGGCAAACATGACGACAGAATGAATTATCTGATTACATGAAGCTAGCCGTTTGCTCATCCATTGCCTTTTCGACGATAATTTGTTCATCACCCAACTCTTGTAGCTGGGTCTTCGTGATTCCGTGCTGGGAGCCACAATTCATTTCGACGTCCAAGTGAGAAGCAATACTTACTCTCAAGCGTCAGTGCTAGCACGTTCAAGAATGCAGCTTCGTCACCGAACTTCCAGTCTCCACGTCTTCTTCGCGGTATTTACCACGTTGGTAGCGCTGGTCTCCGCTGACGTCGATTCAGCGGGAAATGACACTTCTCGAGTCAAAGCTTCAGCTGGATTTACCCACGTGCAATTGGGCATTCGCAACGGCTTGGTAAAAAGTCGAGGCGTGAATCTTGGCGGATGGCTGGTAGCTGAGCACTGGATGACAGCAGACGCAGACTTGTGGCAAGGCGTCGACAGTCGCTTTGCCAACTCGGGCGAGTACACAACCATCACCAAGGCGTCGAATCCGGACAACATTCGCGCCAAACTAGGAGATCATCACGCAACCTTCATTTCAGAAGACGACATCGCACAGATCGCAGCGGCAGGACTCAACACGGTTCGAGTGCCGTTGGGTTTCTGGATCCTGGGCTACGACAACCACGATCCGTCCAACCAACACGAGTGGGAAGTTTATACGCGAGGAACGATCATGTACTTGGACCAGCTCATCAGATGCTGGGCAAAGAAGTACAACGTCGCGGCGTTGATCAGCTTGCACGCTGCTAAGGGTTCGCAGAACGGTGCCGATCATTCATCGCCTGCAAGTCCGGGGCACTCGTTGTGGAGTCAATACCCAGAGAACGTGGCCAACACCATCGAGGTGGCGCGATTCCTCGCTGACCGGTACCTCCACGACGAAGCCTTTTTAGGCATTGGTCTGCTGAATGAGCCCAACGAAAACACGGACGAGAGTGTACTGTACCAGTACTACAAGGACGCATATCGAGCTGTACGATCGACCGGAAGCGACTGCGTGCTGAGCATCATGCCGATGCTGCAGAAGCAGAGTCCTGACGAGATGGTCGACTTCATGACGGCGCCAGAGTTCACGAACGTCTGGGTCGAGTGGCACCCCTATTTCATCTGGGGCTACGAACACACACCAGACGATCAGTTGGTGAACGTTGCCGTGAAGCAGGAGTACAAAGGGCGCGTGGACAAGTGGAACTCTCGTCCGAGCCACAACCGCTTGTTCATCAGTGAGTGGAGTTTTGCCACAGCTTCCAACATGCGTCGCACCAATCCGGATTTGTTCTACTCGTTCGCGATGGAGCAACTCAAGGCGCACGAGCAAGCGGAAGGCGGCTGGACGCTGTGGACGTGGAAGACGACAGTGAGTGGAAACGGTGACCTAGACGACTGGTCTCTTCAGAAACTCCTGGCCGACAACCGACTCGGCCAATTTCTGCGCGGCAACTTGTATCCATAGACTCAGAACACAAACTGTAGACAGGTCGACCTTTTACATGTAATCAACGCGAATCCATCGCGAAGCATCTCCCCATGTTGAAGTGCACAAACTTCAGAAAGCCGGACTGTTATATCCCACGCCCCAAGCACCAAAAACGTCAGAAATGGAAAACCACGAACGTGTCATGTTGGACGCGTTTTCCCGATTGAAAAGTGTCATTGCCATTGCCTCCGTCTCAATTCAATTGAGTCAATTGGCAGCAGATCACCGCGCCACTTTCCTCGCGGATTGTGACATGGCCGTGTCACAGTTCGAAGGACATTGCGTTTGCGGCCTGGGGACGTTTTCCCGCCTTGGGGACCCTCCTACGCCACCCATCCCCAGTTGAAGACTTGAGCCCATAGTGAAGGCCAGTGAGGCATACTGAAACCAAGAGAGGTTGTTAAACAGTGCGAATTGCATAAAAGCTGGCGAAATCCGATCCAAATCCGACCTTCCAGCCGCCAAAATCTTCGTCTTCTCCTTCCATTGCGACCAAAGTGTTGCTTCCTGCCCAGGACGCCAAAGCGCATCGATGCTGTGTTCTCCCCGGCAGAAGCGCTTTGTCTATTGTGGGGCGATTGCACAAAGCATGCAAAAGTTCAAGTTGCTACCCGATGTTCAAAAACCGTCCGTTTTTCGACTGTGTGGCTCTCGTTCGATCGCAACCTTAGTCTCAACAAGAAGGGGTGTTCATACTTAATAACCTCACTATTGTCATGACATCCGCCCTACCTATAATTAAGCATATACATGCTGGATCAAAGTTCTCCTACGACGCGACTGACCCCAGCCTCAGTTTCCCATCTGCAGCCCCAGGAGCGCGAGCGAGACCCTTCCCTAACCAAGATGACGCAGCAGTGGCTTGCCAAGGCCGTGCGTCGCAGCGTGCGCGCCAGCATGACCTCTGCGCGCGTGGCCCCATTGCGCCTAAACGCCCCTAGCAACGTGGCTTCCCGCTGGACGCGCGCCTTCTCGTCCACTCCGCACCCGAGCGAGACTTTCATGACTGGCAACAACAATGCCTACGTGGAGGAGATGTACTCGAGTTGGAAGAGTGACCCCAAGAGGTACGTGCCATTTCTATCGTTTCTAAAGCGGTGGCAAATGCAAATGCAAAAAAAATGACCATCACTTTTGCAACTTATGTGTGTATACACTTTTGTCACTGACACTATACACTTTTTGCATTTGGGTATACAGTGTACACAAGTCGTGGGATGTATACTTCCGTCAGATCGAGAGCGGCAGCGTGCCCGGCGAGGCCTTCATCCCGCCACCTACTATCCAGCAGGGTGTCACGCCCGTGCGCTCTGTGGGCGGCGCCGCGGCCTCGTCCACCGAGCTGAATGACGCTCTGGGTCTGAGTTACCTAATTCGCGCCTACCAGGTGCGTGGCCACGAAGCGGCCAATCTGGACCCGCTGGGTCTGCAGGAGCGCCCCAATCTGCCTGAGCTGGACATCCAGATGTACGGCTTTACGGAGAAGGACCTGGACCGTGTGATTGCCATCCCCAAGAACTTGTACGTATTTTTTTTCATTATCCGGATAATCAAGATTTGTGGTTAATGGGGTTGTGGTTTTTTTTTTGCAGTTCGTCGGGTGTTTCCGGCTTTTTGGAGGAGCTGGCGGGTGGCAGCAACAGCATGACGCTTGGTCAGATTATCCAGCGTCTCAAGGAGACGTACTGCAGCTCCATCGGAGTGGTGAGTTTTGCTGGCTGATGTTGACCGGGAGGTTTTGATGAATTTTTAACCCTTTTCTCTTTTTACGATTTTTTTTAGCAATACATGCACATGCTGGACCGCGAACAGTGCAACTGGATCCGTACCAAGATGGAGCACCTGGTGAAGGACGAGGAGTCCAAGGAGAAGAAGATGCACATTCTGGAGCGTCTGGCCTTCTCCGTCGTCTTCGAGCGCTTCCTGGGCAACAAGTACAACACGACCAAGCGTTTCGGCCTGGACGGTGCTGAGAGTTTAATCCCCGGCCTCAAGTTTATGATTGACCGCGGTACGGAGCTTGGCATGGAGCACTTGGTGATCGGCATGCCTCACCGTGGTCGTCTCAATGTGCTGTCGAATGTTATCCGTAAGCCGATCCAGCAAATCTTCAAGGAGTTCCAGGGCACGCACATTGACGTGGAGTCTTACAACGACCGCGATGTGGAGGACTGGTCGAACGCGGGTGATGTCAAGTACCACCTGGGTACGTCGTACGACCGCACTTACCCGGACGGCCGTCAGGTTCACCTTTCGTTGGTGGCCAACCCGTCGCACTTGGAGGCTGTTGACCCGGTTGTGGTGGGTAAGGTTCGTGCCAAGCAGTTCTACCTGGGCAACGACGCTGACGCAGAGAAGAAGGTGATGCCGCTGCTGCTGCACGGTGACGCTGCCTTTAGCGGCCAAGGTGTGGTCTACGAGACCATGCACCTGTCCGGCCTCGACAACTACGACACTGGCGGTACTGTGCACGTTGTGGTGAACAACCAGATCGGTTTCACGACCGACCCGAAGAACTCGCGCTCGTCGCAGTACTGCACAGACCTGGGCAAGGCCATGGACGTGCCCATCCTGCACGTGAACGGCGATGACCCGGTTTCGGTGGTGAAGGTGTTCGAGTTCGCTGCGGAGTGGCGCCAGAAGTGGCGTTCGGATGTGATCATTAACCTGACGTGCTACCGTCGCTTCGGCCACAACGAAGTTGATAACCCGTTCTTCACACAGCCGCTCATGTACAAGAAGATCGGCCAGATGAAGTCGGTGCTCGACACGTTTGTTGACCAGCAGGTGGCTGCCGGCACTGCTACCAAGGAGGAGTGCGACGCCATTGTGACGAAGGTCTGGGACTTCTTCCAGAGGACATTCGAGGAGACGGAGAAGTGGGAGGACACCAAGAAGAGCGACTGGCTTGCCAACCGTTGGGACTCGTTCAAGAGCCCCAACCAGCAGTCGCGTATTCGTACCACTGGCGTACACATGAATGTGCTCAAGCACGTCGGTGAGAAGATCAGCACGGTCACCCCGGGCTTGAAGGTTAACCGCCAGCTCGACCGTATCATGACGGCCAAGAAGAACATGATCGAGTCCGGCGAGGACATCGATTGGGGTACTGCCGAGGCCCTTGCTTGGGGCACTCTGCTACTTGAGGGCAACCACGTGCGTATCAGTGGTCAGGACGTTGAGCGTGGTACGTTCAGCCACCGTCACGCTGTGCTGCACGACCAGGAGACGAACGAGGAGTACGTGCCGCTGAATCACTTGGCTACCAAGACGATTCCTTCGGCTCCGCTTGAGTACAAGACCCCGGGCGGCGACGTCGTCCCGGACACGCAGGCCGAGTTTGTGGCGTCCAACAGTTCGCTGTCTGAGTTCGGTGTGCTGGGCTTTGAGCTCGGTTACTCGCTGGAGAACCCCAACGCTCTGGTTATGTGGGAGGCTCAGTTCGGTGACTTCGCAAACGGTGCTCAGATTATGATCGACCAGTTCTTGAGCGCTGGCGAGGACAAGTGGATGCGTCAGTCCGGCTTGGTGATGCTGCTGCCCCACGGTTACGAGGGCCAAGGTGCCGAGCACTCTTCGTGCCGTGTGGAGCGCTACCTGCAGAACACGGACGACGACCCGAACGTCGTGCCGCTCATGGACGAGGAGAACCGTATGCAGATCCAGCACACGAACTGGCAGGTGGTGTACTGCTCCACTCCCGCTCAGTATTTCCACGTGCTGCGTCGCCAGATCCACCGTGACTTCCGCAAGCCGCTGATCTCGGTGCAGCCCAAGCACCTGTTGCGTTTGCGTCAGGCTTCGTCCAAGCTCGAGGACATGGCTGAGGGCACTCAGTTCCAGCGTCTCATTCCGGAGGTTTCCCCGGAGAAGCTGGTCGAGGACGACAAGGTGAAGCGTGTGGTCTTCTGTTCGGGTAAGATTTACTACGAACTGGCCCAGGAGCGTGAGGAGAAGGACATCAAGGACGTGGCGATCGTGCGTGTGGAGCAGATCGCGCCGTTCCCGTTCGACAAGGTGGCGGAGCAGGCCGCTCGCTACCCGAACGCCGACATCAAGTGGGTGCAGGAGGAGCCGCTCAACATGGGCTTCTGGACGTACGTGTCGCCGCGCATCGAGACGGCGCTGACGCAACTCAACAGCGACTCTCGCCGGCCCACGTTCATCGGCCGTGCTCCCGCCGCGGCTCCGGCCACTGGTTACAACGCTGTGCACCAGATCGAGCAGGACCGCATCATCAAGAAGGCGTTCAAGTTGTAAGTGGGAAGTCCAGATGAAGAGATGTCTGGATAGAGGTGACGATAGTTCATAACGCAAGCAGCCGGAGCGGACTGCGTGCCGGTAGAAGGGTTCAGCGTATTTTGTTGGCTTTGCTGCTTGTTGACTACTACTTGCTGGCCATAAGAAAAACAAAAGAGTAAAACAAAATGGAAAGACAAACACACAAACATTGCGTGGATTTGGCTCAATGGAGTTGATAACTGTGTCAGTAAATGGACAACCTGGCGGGTTTCACATCGTCGAGCTTGGTATCACCAGCCAGGATGGGGCCAAACCTGCGTGCTTTAAGTCGTTTGACACCGATGATCAGGGTGACATTGACAGGGATCAGGAGAATGCCGACAGCTAGCAACATGAGCCCAATCATAGTGATCGACGGCGCCATGTGCACACAAATCGCATCATAAAGAGTGAAGAAGCCGTTAGCTATGAAAGTGCAGTACATGGCTTCCTCAAAGTCGCCGACGTACTTGATAAGGCTGCTTTCGAGATTATCTTCAATTCTTTCGATTCTATCCAGGAGATTCGTGATATTTGTTTTGAATTTGTGTGTGAACTCGACGACATCCGTGACGTTTTGTTGCAGTCGATCCACAAAGTCGAAGACGCTGCTCTTGATGCTGGCGATGTTGACGAGAACGCTAAATTGTTCGCCCATAAATTCCGAGAATTCGCAAGGGTTGGAATGGGCAGTACACACGAACGGTTGACCGTAATCGGGATTCGGAATTCCAGGACAATTGTCGTTAGAACCTTCGTAGCGTTCTACGATATACTCGATTGGAGTCTCAGTCGACGACTCACCGTTGTCTAACCAGGGCTGGAGAACGTTTTCCGCCTTGTAGTCATCGTTCAACATGCAGTATTTCGCGTCTTGGGTGGCGTACGCATTTACGAAAACTACGACCTCTTCGAAGTAAGTTTCACTAAAATCAAACGTAGTTTTTTTCGTGGTGTTGATTGTCGCAGAGAAGTTGTCCAGAGCTGAGAAGTCAAGCATCGTGTCCACTTCAATTTTAGGGAACTTAATCCCTCCCCGGGCAAATGCGAGTTGAGATGACAAGTTGAACACGTCTAGCAGCGATTCATTCTGGAAGCACGCATCAACAGCTCTAGCCGAACTACCCAGCGGTACTGTCCAATTAGTTGAGAAAATGAGTGTGATTTCATATGAATCTCCGAGTACAATTCCAATTGCTAGAACCACTGCGCTGAGAACAAAAATAACAATGAGGACAATAAAACCAAAGAAATATGCCAAATGCATGAGGTTGACGAGGAGCTTCAGTCGTAGGAAACCAAAGAGGATGCCCACTGTGCCCAGCATGATCACTGCGCCTGCAAAATAGAAAAGTTTCATGATCTCAATCCCGATGTCGTCACGACAAGTCTGGAAGATGTCGTCGTAGTGATCAACTTTACCACGTGTAACAATCAAAGTAGTGATAAGGTCGTCCGCAACCTGAACTTTTGAGTTAACCGCTTCTCGAACCGTGTCTGCAACATCCACGAGCTTGTCATTTAACTGGGATCGGACGGTGATCAGCTGCTGGATACCCGGATCTGCTTTTGCTTCTATTTCATCCGAGGCTACATCGATCTTAGTGCTGATCGTTGTACACACCTCGCAGGGAAGGCAAATATTGCCATTCGTACCCATGTATTTCTCTTTGGACTGGTCTGTATTAATTGAGCAGCCGTCCGGCAATGTGCGGTTGGCTGAGTACTCCCCAAAAGCACGAAGCTTGCCAATGAGGCCGTAGACACCATCTTCAATGAAGTCAGAACCGTTGAGTTCCTTTATGACGAGATCTACAGAGCTGTTTACTTTGTCACGGACATTTTCAAGAGGACCTCGAATACTCACGACCCAGTCAGTGCCGTTCTCCAATAGACCCGACGTCGCGTTGAAGATTTCGTCCACAGACCCAAGGATTGAATTGCGGTACAGCAAAGCTGCCGTAGATATCACAAAAACTCCCATGGAAAAAAACACGAAAAACAACAACGGGATACACTTCTGCGTTCGTGTGCATCCCTCTTTTCGTGGGTATTGACCGCCACAACGGTTGCAGCAGTAGCGACAAAACAGGAAGAAAATCATAGTAAACAAACTCAGCACTCCGAGGATAATACCAGGAACCACAAAGCCACTGACTCCGATAAGCCATTTCTTGAGAATATACGTAGCGGTGGCCTGGTTCATTGGACTTCCAGGGTCTGCATATACCTTGGCCCGTTTGTGTCGCCACTCTCAATCGTAGCCCAGTAGCAGTTCGGCATCACTTCACATTGCCCTTGATTGTAAGCTTTCACGACGTCTTTATCTTCCGAAGGAGAATCCGACACCCTCACGCACTCACCGTCGTCGTTCTTGTAAGCGTTATCCGCAGTGTTGCTCACGAAACGAATCGATTTTTTACCCAAACCGTGTTCACATAGTGCGATCTTTGCTGCAATGATGACATCTCGATAGAATTCATCAGTTCCTCCTCGGATCTGCTTAATAGCTCTGCTGAAAAATGCACCCACTCCACTCGCCCTCGTGGCCGCTCTCTCTTCCTCTATTGCAATCGCATCGAGTCTTCGATAAGGGTTCAACACGCTGCTATCGGCCGTAAAACTTATGTCGAGGCGACGTAGTATCGAATTCACTTCGAACGAGGCTCGTGCCACGACAAACTGACCAGCAAAGAGTACAAGCACGAGTAAAAGTCTGTAGAACATGATCATCGACCACCTGATCTCGCAATAACCTTGTCGCTGAGAGAACTGTTGCGCTGAAGAAAGATAAATGCGGTGTCTTGAAAAGTAGAATTAGTACATGTAGGGGTATGCCTCATAAGTCGTCAATGTACAGCTTGGGCATTTATTTTGGATTGAAGTAATAAACCTTGATGCGAGTATGTTTATCCAAATGCATCCGCCTAAACAAGTATGGGCTATAAGAGAGCAAGATTGTAGAATGATCATGCGTGAATCCAACCAGCACGCACCTTTTTCATGCACTTGACACTTTTAACTCGATATTTGCTCGCAAGCTAAGGCATCAATTGAACCATCGCTACAAAAAAGAAAAATAGGGCTGAGTTCATAAAGTTATCAGTGCAGATATGTATTAGGAAAGCTATCGCCTTCATCGATGCCTATCTCCTCTACTTGAATTTCATTTCGGTGTCCATGATGTGACCGTTGCCGTGTGCCTTAAGTCGCTTGACGCCGATGATGAGGCAGATGTTGACGGGGATGAGGAAGATTCCGCAGAGAAACAGCATGAGTGCGATCATGGTGATCGAAGGCATGAGGTCACCACAGAGCGCATCGAAGATGACCCAGAAGCTGGTTTCAAGGAAATTGCAGTACATGGCCTGCTCGAACTCGTCCACGTACTTGATGAGATTGCTTTCGAGATCGCTCTTGATGCCGTTGATGTCGGAGTCAAGTTGCTTCGTTTTCGTCTCGAAGGTGCTCGTGGAGGTGGTAATATTGTTAGCGTTGGTTTTCAGATCCGACACAAACTGCGTGATGTCATTCTTGACGTTGGCCATTTGGACGAGTGCTCCAAAAGTCTCCCCCATGTATACCGAGAAGGTACAGGTGCTCGCTTTGCACGTGAACGCTTGGCCATGACCCGATGTGCCAGCACAATTGGTGTCCTGAGATGTGTAGCGGTCCTCAATGTACGCCACTGCATCCATACTAGAAGTACTGGAGGGGTTAATGTCCAGCCAGGGTGTCAAGACATTGTTGAGTGTGTAGGTATCACTTGGCGTACAGGCTCCGTCATTCTGCGTGCTGTAACTGTTCACCAGGTCCAGACCGTTTTGGTACGCTGCCGCGTCAAAAGGAAAGTCGCTCTCTTGAATCGCACCCGCTATCGTTGCAAACGTATTGAGCTGTGTGAAGTCAAACATCGAATCCATACTGAGATCTGGGAAATCGATGCCACCGCGAGCAAAAGAAAGTTTATCTGACAGGTTGAACACGTCGATCAGCGATTCATTACTGAAGCATGCATCCGCAATTTTCGCCTGTTCTCCAAGTGCCACCGTCCAGTTGCCGGAAATGATAAAAGTGACTTCACATGCATCTCCGAGCACCACACCAATTGCGAGTACAACGGCACTGATGATGAACGTGAGGATGAGTGCGATAAAACCGAGGAAGTACGCGATATGCATGATATTCGCCAGGGCCTTGAGTGGGGTGAGTCCGAAGAGGATACCAATAAAGCCGATGACAATCACCACTAGAGCAAGAGCAAACAATCCCATGATCGCGTATCCAAGCTGATCTCGGTAGCTCTGGAACTTGTTGTCGAAGTCATCCACCTTCGTTTGAAAGTCATCAATCTTGACGACAAAACCATTGGTAGTCGATACTTGAGTGTCCACGGAGCTTTGAACCGTGCTCGAGATCTCCACGAGCTTAGTGTTCAGCTGTCCTTTGACAGAGCTCAGTTGCTGGACTCCAGGTCCAGCCTTGTCGGTAATTTCCGTAGACGCATCTGTAGCCTTCGTGCCGATGTCATCACATGAGCTACAAGGAACGCACATATTGCCATCTTTGTCGACATTTGTTTGGGATTGCGTGGTGTCGACTACGCAGCCTTTAGGGATATTGCGGTGAGTGCAGTCTGCTGCAATATCGTCGAGCGACGTGGTGATGTCGGACAAGCCAGTGTCGATAAAAGAAGTGTCAGCAAGCTTCGTCTTGATGTCACCTGCTGAGTCGACCACTGTGGCTGCAATTTCTTGTAGTGGGGTTTGAATTCCTTCGATCCACAAGGTACTGTTCTCCAAAGTACTCGATGTAGCATTGAATAAATCCCCCACTGCCGATAACATCGTGCCACGGTACAGGAATGCAGCCGCTGAAACCACAATGACGCCGATGGCAAAGAGTAGGAAGAACAACAATGGCAAGAACTTTTGCATGCAAGTGTAGCCTTCCTCACGCGGGAAGCGACCACCACATCGGTTGCAGCAGCAACGACAGATCAAGAAGAAGACCATCGTCAACAAACTGAGCACACCCAACACAATACCCGGAATCACGAAGCCGACGACACCCGTTCCCCATTCCTTGATTTTATCTTCGGCTCCTTGCTTGGTCATGGCACTGTCATCATCTGCGTAAACTCTCGCGCGAGTCGTGTCTCCGTCGACAATCTCATCCCAGTAGCAGTTCGGGCTCACTTCACATAATCCCTGGTCGTACGCGTTCTTGGTATCAGTATCCGGCGTTGATATCTTTACGGGGTCTCCGTTATCATCCTTGTACGCATTGTCATCAGTGCAACTGACAAAGCGGACTTCATTCTTGGCCAACTTCTGTTCGCATAGCGTGATTTTAACTGCCGTGATGAGGTCGTGGTAGAATTTGTCAGTTCCTCCTCGAAGCTGCTTGATAGCTTTCCGCACCGAAGCGCCCACTTCATTCGCCTTATTCGATGCGTCTGCCTCGGTCGATGTCGTATCAAGTCGTCGGTAACTGGCAATTGAATTGGTGGAGAGATAATCCTGCTGCTGGATGAATGCTGCATTGTCGAATCCGCGAAGTTTCGATATCACCTCGAGTGAATGCTGTGCTGCTTGTGCTGTAGCAGACACACTCGCAGCTAGTAGTGCAAGCACTGCCAGTTTACGAGGTACACCCATTGCTGTCGATCGAAACCTCATCCCCATCGTCGTCAACGCCCCCGTTCCTGGAATGTCGTTGCAATGGCTTGCTGGTTTCGCGGAGCCGAATGCACCGATGGCAAAAAGAGAATGAGGTGAGCTACGACAGCCAGCCTCTGCTTGAAACTCATGGCTGGGATGCAACGGAAAACTGAAACATTTGCTGCTGATGTGCAAAACTACGCAGAAGTTTTATTTAGGCAGGCTACGTATGCGATGAGGAGAGCAACATGAACGTGCTGTCGTGAAAATCGCTATCTTGGTGAGCCGTTGCATTGTGCTAGTATAGCTTTCATGAAGGGTGAGATCGTTCACTACTGTGGGAGGAAACGAGTGCGTGGAAATAACTTGAAGTAGCCATAAAAAGCAAAACGAATGCAGAAGCACTGAGAATAGGCCCAGCAACTTCGATTCTTGTGCTTACCTTGTTGAAAAGAGGCAAAATGAACCAAATGTTGTAAACAGGAATCGATTGTACCAGCACTTGTCGATGATGGCATGAACCTTCACATAATCCGAATTGGCAAGTGTAGAGCATAGCGTGCATGAGTTAGTATGAAACTTCTATTTGTATTTTCTGAAGAGGTCTTCACAGTCCATGCGATCGATGGCCCTCTTTATCAAGAAGATCGACGCAGCACATCAAATGCCTCATTCAAGGTGCGGCTAAACTCTAGTCGAGGTGTGTAGACTTTGCAGCTGTGTCTGACGGAGCTGGTCATGGGCAAGTTGAAGTTGTATACCTAGTATACACCTCAATTCCGGATAACAATTATCCGGACCTATCCCCTGTCAAAAACGATCATCTCAAAAACATCCCATTCCAACATGACACCGTCGGCGTCGCCTCGTGGCGTGCGGGAGACGCCTCTCACGGCCGCTCAGGACGCGCTACTGCACTCGTTGGAGCGTCAGGTGCAGCTCAAGACGCAGGCGGAGACACACGCGTCGCTTCTGCGCTCGAAACGGCGTCAGGAGGCGCCAGAGACACTTCGAGAGTTCGTTGCGCAGCGTCAGCGCAATGTGTCCTCCTGTAATAATAAAATATCCGTCCAAGTGGACACTTCCTTCGCCCATCTGTCTCATCAGATGGACACTTGCATGTCACAGTGGGACAATCTATATGTCCACGCACATGCGTCCCAAGCTCTCGTGGCTGAGATGGAGATGAGTCACGTCCAAGTTGCAGCCAAGACGCAAGCATTGTATCGAAGCTTTGAGGACGTTTTACAGCAGGTGGAGGCTCTGGACGCCCGTGTGGCTGCAATTGCCGCCCCCATGCCTCATTTTACGGCAATCGACGGAGTTGCACACGCTTTAGGCTTCGGAGTGAAGTTTGCAGCGCCGTCGAGTGGCTCTGGTGGCCATGTGCTGATGGAGAAAGCAGGAGGAGCGAGAGTTTCTTCAGCTCCAATTACAGACTCAAACAAGGCAGTGCAGGTTTTCCAGCATCGACGGGGGATTGACCCTACGGCGCAGGCCTTTGAGCAGGCGTTAGAGAAGATTGACGCGTCTGTGGCTTATCTGACGCAACATGTACGAAGATTTTAGGTGTTTGTTAGTGGTGAGGTTTTGATAATCTGTTTGTTGTGGTGTTTTAGTTGGAGTACAAGGACTCGGCGTGCTTTATTGAAGCTTATAAGACGCTTGCGGCGGGCGGAATTCAGTGTTTGAAGGACTACGCGCTGAGTGGACTGGATGCAGCGAAGGACGCAGTGTATGAGGCAGTTCAGAAGGAACCACTGGCTGCACAGCAGAGTGGTGTTGCGATTTCATTGGTGGGACAACTAGATGAAACGTCGGCGTACTACGTGAACTTCCAGCTGGTTGCACCAGCGCTTGCTGCTGTAGCGAAGCAGCTTGAACGTCTGAATGCTCAGTCGCCGCAGGATAGTGCCGATAATCTGCGAGTGTTGGGTGAAGTTGCTGATGCGTACGCTACTCAGCGTGTTCAGTTGTTGTCTCCAGTGCTTGGAGCTTGGCTGGACGCAGTCTCTCAGACGTCTGATATCGTCAATGTGCTACGCGCCAGCTGTGCACAGTTATTGAAGGTGTGCGAGGCTGAGTTTCGACTGTTCCTTAAGCTTTTTGGTCACGATCCGAGCGACGAGCTCTTTTCCTTCTCTGGCCTTGACATGAGCCTAGGCGAGGACGAGCAGGGCGAAGATGACAACGAGAATGCCTTTGAGTACGTGGTATATCTGCACATTCTAGCCTGCACACGTCGCTGATTATTGGTGTTACTCTTTTTGCTAGGCGCCTAATCTTCCAGCTCAGTGGGCTACTGTACAACACGGTGCGGCCTCAATTTCTAGCTCAGAAGGATCTAGAAGTTCTTTGTGAGGTCATTCAGGTGCTAAGGAGCGAGGTGATTGAGGCAGCCATTACCCCGCGTGCAGCTCTTGTTGGCTATGCCGAACCAGTGATGCACCGGATGATCCAAGATGCACAGGAGCGACTCATCCTGTGCATGCAGAAGTACATTCGCGACGAAATTGAAGGCTTTGTGCCTACCCAAGCTGACCTAGACTACCCTGCCAAGCTGGTAGCAGCGGAGCAGGCTGGCGCGTCGTTGTATACTACGTGGTACCCGTCGCTGGAGCACACACTGATGTGTCTGTCGAAGGGATACCACTTCGTCAAGGTAAGTCTTCACTATAATGCAATTGCTGGAGATAATGGAAGCACTGATGCTGGTGGTTTGAATAACTGCCGTTTAGATGGAGATTTTCGAGGAGTTGGCACAGGACGCGATTCAAATCTGCACGGCATCTTTGAAAATGGCTTCAGCCGACATCACGGCAACTCAAGGTGGTCTTCACGGTTCGCTTTTCCTTGTAAAGCACTTGCTCACACTACGTGAGCAGATTACACCGTTCGAGATTCAGTTTGCACAGACGAGCAAGGCGCTAGACTTTACCAGCAGCGCCGACGCTATGAATGAGCTTCTTGTGGACGCGTCGACGCTATTTCGATTTTCGGGACCGAACGGCATCGTTGGCCTCTTTACACGCGGTATCCCGCAGATCCACGAGACTACGGCAGATGTGAAGAAGGAGCTGGAGCAGGAGCTCAAGAAGAGTTGCACGGCTTTCATCGAGATTGTACTGCAGCAGTTGGCCCATCCGCTGCTTGCGCTGATGAAGCAGATCGCTCATGTGCAGCAAACGCAGAAAGCCACGGCGCTGGACTTCCGTCAGTGTACGTTCACAACACCGGCCGAAGTTAACAACGTACTCGCGAGTGTTTCCCATCAGCTGCGGGAGGCACTGCCGGGGATTCTGCAGACCATTCACCTTTACCTTCGCAATGCATCAACTGAGACGATCCTATTTAAACCCGTACAGGTGTGGAAGACCATTGTGGGTTCTGGTGAAGCTGATAGCTTGAAGTACTGACACTTGTGCTTGATTTACGATGTGCGTTCATTTAGCGAAACCTGCTGGATGCCGTGGAAACTCTCACCTCGCTGATGGAACAGACGTATACTCGTGAGGAACTTCAGCCGTGCGAAGAAGTCTTTATCATTGTGCTTCAACAGTTGCGCACACTTTGAGGTTGCTAAGTACTCGAACTCGCTTTTCGCAATGATTCAGTGTTTGTGAACCTTCCATGCTGATTTATGGTTAAAAGGTTCAACCTGCTCTCATTCATTTTTCAAGGCGAGAACGTACAATTCCAATTTGTGCGACCTACATGCACACCACCCAAACGGACCCTCACGACGGAGGCTGCAACCCGTATCAAAACATTGATAGAGTATAACTTTCTCTTGGGCTACTGTGTATTTGTGAAGGCCGAGCGAAGCTTGGTGAGATTGAATTGAGCTTACACACTTAGCGTGAAGATTTTCTGGTTAGAAACTGGTGATGCTTGGCCCGACGAAGCAAATACGCGTGGTGTCGTCGGACACGATTCGTTTTACTCAGTTTGCTGTTCTAAAACGCCAATGACACGGGCTGTGTGCATTGTCGTGCTAAGTTGTTCAAGGACTAAGGATTGCGACGACATAAACTGTCCTCACCCAACTTTTCAGAGTCATGCATCAATTTCAACTACTACTTAGTAGAATGACAGTGCTCACCCAGAGGCCTACCAATACCGTAAAAATTTAAATTGAGACAATAATAAATATTGCCGCATTTTATATTATATTGTGTACTATCAACTTTTTCTACCAAGACTAATGTTTTCTGTAACCACCGAGATCTTCATATCCGGATCTTGCAATCGCATCCTGCGGCAACTCAGTGACGAGAAGCACCTTTATTTATGTTCACTTTTTAAAGTTTTTTTTTTTTAAATGAAGGCCTCAGGACGAGTCTCAACTTCCGAGTCGGAAAAAGGTATATTGTGCTCTCTAACCTGGAGTTTCGCAAATATCTACCTCCCTGTTAGCGGTTCCAAATCTTGCCTGGTGTGTTTCTTTGGTTGCCTTCCTATATGTAAGCGTCGCTTGTTTTTCTTGGGCATCTTCAATTTATTCATGACTTGCGTAGCTGTACGCCTGCTTGACGTCATATGGCTCATACCTGTTCGTGTTTTGAATCGTCAATATCATTCCTTCCTGAGGAAGTTTACCTTAAAGACATTGCATTCGACGTGAGTGCTGTGGAAAAACGTCATAGCTAGCGGTCATCGAGTATCGGGTCGCCAGCCACCCTTTTCTCGTATTTCTTTCCAATAATTGGATCAATTTTATATTGTATTGGGATTGTCTATCACCAATAATAAAGATTTTTATTGAAAAAACAATACTTAAGTCATTTAATTTAAGTATTTGTGGCCGACCTCTGGGTAAAGCCACAAAGATCAACAAACCATGACAGTTAAGCTACTGCAATGCTGTCACTCAATGACGCCTAGTGAGCAACTTGCGGCCAGTGGTATTAGTGTGAGCAAGGCCATTAACTTCGCGAGATTTCGTTCTGCACGTAAGCTTCGCTCGATGAGATGACCTGCTGCTTTGGTGGTTGAGAAAACCGTTTGCTCGAAACGTGCGGCGATGACCGCAGTGCAGCGTACTCTTCTGAACGTCCGAGCGATGTCCAACAGCTCGTATCTGATACGAGGCACGTGTTCTGGTCAACTTGTGCACACTTACTGACGCTTGAGTCCGTTGGAACAGGAGTTGAAGACAGATGTCGAGAAGAATCAAGCAATGCCGTCACCAAGGCTGCTTTTATCGATCGATGTGAACACAAGGAAGAGATGAGCAGATATGGTGGAGGCGCAGGTGCCGCACACCTAACGTTCCTTACGAACTTTGGCACGCAACAAATTAGGGTGGAGCTCGAATCGATTGTGAAAATACACGACGACCCCAACACGACACAAAATACGTTCAAAACTATCCTTTCACTACTGTACCATTATCATACACGACTCGGTGATCGACTGGAACGATCCGGGCGCTTTGATACAGTCGACGTTTCATTTCTTCGCCAGCTGCCATCGAGGCAAACACCTCATCGCGTGAGTCGTGTTCGGACAACGAAAAACTGGTGAAAACGCTGACAGTCGAGGGGACAACAGGTGGCTGACGGCATCTGGAAGGCATGGCTCTAGTATCCGCTCCGTCTCGAAGCCGATACCACGCTGTGTTAATTTAATAGCGCTTCAAGTTCATCGCTGCGTTCGAACAGCGCGTTCCTGCTTCTCACAATTCGATTTGCCCTTTCAAGCTCACATCAAGCACTTCGACATGCTGCGTCGACTTGCCTGCCTGACCCCCACGGTGGCCGCGTTGTCGATGAACCCGACGTTCGCCACAAACTTTTCGACGCTCGGTGGCGACAACGGAGCCAACACGGTGGCCCAAGTCGCACCTAGCAACGACGTCTCCCAGTACGACACTTCCTCGCAGAGCACTTCGTCTCCTCAAAAGAACTCCACCGGCGATGGTAACACGGTAACACAAGTGACATCGTCCACCGACTCGGACCAAAGCCAGCAAACCCAACAGCAGAGTACCTCTAGTTCGGCCTCAACACAGGCTGATTCCTCGACGACCCAGCAGAATACTACCCACATCCAGTACAGCATCCGCAACGGCGACATGTCCAGCGTGGGCGTGAACCTCGGTAGCTGGTTGGTGGCCGAGCATTGGATGACCAGCGCCGCCGACTTCTGGCAGGGCGTGAACGATGAGGACGCCGGTAAGGGCGAGTACACTGCCATCACCAAGGCGGCAGACCCGGACACCATCCGTTCCAACCTTGAAAAACACCACAACACCTTCGTCACAGAGAGTGACATCGCCGACATTGCAGCCGCCGGTCTCAACACCGTTCGTGTGCCTGTGGGCTACTGGATCATGGGTTATGACGACAACGACCCGAGTGGCCAGGCTGATTGGGCGCAGTACACGAACGGCACGTTGAAGTACTTGGATCTCCTGATCACTAACTGGGCCAAAAAGTACAACATCGCCGTGCTCATCAGTATGCACGCAGCCAAAGGCTCTCAAAACGGCGCGGACCACTCGTCCCCATGCGACCCAGGTAATTCACACTGGAGCGCGTACGACGAGAATGTGGCCAACACGATTTCAATGGCAACGTTCCTGGCCGACCGATACAAGGACGAGGGCGCGTTCTTGGGCATTGGCCTGCTGAACGAACCCAACGCGTCTACGGACGAGGACAAACTGTACGCGTACTACGAAAAGACCTACGCGGCTATCCGCGAGACGGGTAACGACTGCGTGTTGAGTGTGGCGCCACTGCTGTACAAACAGTCACCCGACGTCATGACGGACTTTATGCAGGCGCCGTCGTACACGAACGTGTGGGTCGAGTGGCACCCGTACTTCGTGTGGGGCTACGAGGACACGAGTGACTACGACTTGACCAACACGGCCGTGAAAGTCAACTTCCAGAACAGTGTGAGTCAGTGGAACGCGCGCGAGAACCACAACCGCCTCTTCATCGGCGAGTGGAGCTTCGCTACGGCCGGCAAGTTCAGCGACAATCAGGAGGGATACTACGAATTCTGCCAGGCCATGGTGGACGTTATGTACCAAGCCGGCGCCGGCTTCACCTTCTGGAGCTGGCGACTTTACGGCGATGAGTCTGGGTTCAACGCCTGGTCGCTGCGTAGTGTACTGCGCGACGACCGCCTCAAGGCCATCTTCTTCCCTAGTGCGACGCAGAGCTGAATGAGTGAATAGCTTTTTTTTTTGGTGTGCGTGGGGTGATAGTAGCATGCTACATGTAGCACATAGTGCGTTAAAACTGATAGAGAACGACATTTTTCAATGCTCATTTTGATGGTACGACAACTTGTGGCTTCGGAGACCCGTCGAAGATATCGTTGGAAGCTGGCCATCGATCAAGGATCGTCGATCCTATCCTGCCTATCTGTATCAGATGTGTATGGCCAGTGGCTGGGCCTGGTCGGAACGACAAGAGGCGAGCAAGTAAATGAACACTAATGTATGCCTGATGTAGCTCAACTGGTGCTTCGTATGCGGCAGATTCTGATTTCGGCTGCCGCGCTTTTTCTAATCAGCAGATGGCGATCTCGTAGGCATCGTGACGTGATTGCCTCAGAGAAATACAAGATAATGCTATGTCATAGGGTTATAGTGAAATGCAAGTATTTTGTTTGATACCAAGCTTATTAGTTCTATGCTGGACAGTAGGTATCGATTATCAGCAACCTTACGGTACTTTGCACAATGCGACGACGACTAGCAAGTTTCGCCAATCTGTCGCTGACGCGGATGGCCATCGCCAGTGGTGACCAGAAGGATGCCGACAGAGCCATCTCCATCACTGCATAGTGGCCACCCCCGCTCAGTCACACGGCCGGTGCATCCGTGACGCCATTCCTCAATTTGCCTTGGCTTCCACACTCGATCGACCTCATCATGTTGCGATCGTTCATCCTTCTCGTAGCTGCAATGGTAGCAGCCACGACGTCGGCCACCACCTTCGACGCCTCGGACAGCTCCAATGTCCAGCAGTACATGGACACCGTGCAAGCTCAAGGCTCCTATGAGTCCGACTCGACTGTTACGACCACTTCAACGTCCGGGTCCGAATCGACGTCCACCCATGTGCAGTACAGTATCCGCAATGGAGAGACGACTAGCAAGGGCGTGAACCTCGGGTCCTGGCTCGTGGCTGAGTATTGGATGACCAGCTCGGCCGACTTCTGGACGGGCGCTGTTAACGCCAGTCACGGTGAGTACACGGCCATCGCTGCAGCTACCGACCCAGACACCATCCGCTCGCACCTCGACTACCACCACTCAACGTTCATTAACGAGAGTGACATCGCCGAGATCGCGGCGGTCGGCATCAACACAGTGCGCGTTCCAATCGGTTTCTGGATCGTTGGCTTTGACGACTACGACCCATCGGGGAAGGCTGAGTGGAAGGTCTACACGAACGGAACCCTCAAATATCTGGACTTGCTCATCACCGACTGGGCCAAGAAGTATAATGTAGCAGTACTGCTGAGTATCCACGCAGCCAAAGGTTCACAGAACGGAGCCGACAACTCGTCACCGAGCGTTTATGGGTCCGAATTCTGGGCCGGGTTTTCTGAGAATGTGAATAATACCATTAGTATGGTCTCGTATTTGGCCGACAGATACAAAGACGAAGACGCGTTCCTCGGGTTTGGACTTTTGAACGAACCAAACGGAGATACAACGACCGATGTACTGTACGACTACTATGAGCGTGCGTACACTGCCATCCGATCGACCGGAAGCGAGTGTGTACTCACAGTGGCACCGTTGCTGTACGAACAGTCACCAGATGTACTCACGGATTTCATGCTGGCCCCTGCGTACACGAACGTGTGGGTGGAATGGCATCCGTACTTCGCCTGGGGCTACGACGATGTTTCGGACGCAGATCTGGTGAATACGAGTGTCAAAGTGAACTTCCAGGGCGACATGACACAGTGGAACTCAGTCTCGGGTCACAACCGCCTCTTCATCGGCGAGTGGTGCTTCGCCACGAACGGCAATTTCGAGAACGACCAGGACCTCTTCTACGAGTTCGCACAGGCGGAAACGGACGTGGTGAACCAGGCGGGAGGAGGCTGGACCTACTGGAGCTGGCGCATCTACGAGGACGAGACCGGCGACAACATGTGGTCTTTGCGTGCCGTGCTGCGTGACGAAAAACTCAAAGCCATTCTGTTCCCGACCAGCAGTGGCAGTTCGTCGACTGTAACGGCGTCTAGCTCAAGTGACCAAGAGCAGCAACAAGAGCAGACTACAACCAGCGGCTCCACATCCACCGACCAGACACAACAGCAGAAACAAACTGCGTCCACAGGAAGCTCGACTTCGACTGACCAGACGCAACAGCAACCACAGTCGTGAAAGCTCTAGCCGCGTTGTGGCTACTTAGTGCAGTTTGTGTGTTAAGTATGTGGAATGCGTTGAAATCTGCGTTTCTAGGACTGGTCGGTTCTCTCCCCTTGATGGAGAGAATCATCGCATCGAGACATCGCGGTGGAGTGTAGCGTAGAGAACCGTAAATTGAACTAGAAATTTTCGAGAGACCAAACCTGTCGTTTTTTTAAAAACTTTATTAGCATTAGGAAGCGCCCGAGTAGAAGGGTATGAGTTGTGTGGCCATTCTATCATGGATATCGTGTGTTTGGCAACTTTGACAACAAGGAAGCTCCTGATTGGTATATGATGAACACCGCCCAGTTGCATTCGTGGAATTGGAATTCTAAATTCCAGAATCTACCCAATGCAGATACATGTTCTCTGAAATTTATGTCTGATTTTCCATTAAGTCATAACCTGGTAATTTAGATCCGGTTATCGGAAACATATTTTACGGGGGAACACACAAATTGTAAGCAATACATTACAGTAGTTACTGTAGGCATTTTTACCTGTTTCGATTTGATTAAGTACGAAAATGTTGACTGTTCCCTGCCCGCACATTAATGAATTGGATGTTGCGCAAAGAGAACATAGAAACTAATACCTGTCTGGGTCGATACAATTGTGTCAGATGAGTTATCCTAAAGGGCCCGTACCGCCGTAGTTTTGGCAGCACTGTGCAGACGCGTTGAAGTGGACTGCGAACACTTCGAAGATGTCGGCCAACGTGAGCTGCTCTTATTTATTTCACTAAGGAACAGCACCAAGTAGAGACGGAATCTTTTCATTTAGTTTTGGTTAAGACATCAACCGCGCAAATTTCAGAGCTTTCTCGTGCGACGCGCGACTTTGTACAGACTAACGCCGTGTTTCACACGGGGAAGCTCTGGATTTTACGACAGAGGCTACTTGCACCGGGTGGAGAACATGTGTTGTTATTTTAGTCTTGCTTTTTGTAGGGGAATCTTGGGATTTGCACCTCCAGGGCAGCGCTCGCTTAAAAAAAATAACTCCGGCCTAGTGTGTTGCCCTCACGCTTTCGGCTTTGGCGGGGAAGGGGGCTCTGCCCCTGCTGCGCCTTGACGCTGCGGGAACGCGCACGGTTCGCTCAAGTTGATAAAACCGCCCTTTTGATTTCCCACCCAGTGCAAGTAGCCACTTTCGGATTTTACCGATTTTAGGGATGCTTTAAATATTTGCCTATTGATGCGCACATATTACATGCAAATCTAAGTATTGTGCTTTGCAGTCAAAATGGCGGAAAAGTGCTTATCTTCGAAGATATAATTCCCGTTTGCGACATGCCGATCGGAAATTAGCCTAATTTTATCGACGGGTTAGCTGCTCCACTATGGGCGTTCCGGTGAAGCAAATCCAGCCCATATCGCTAAAGGCGAAACTAATCGCAAAGACACTAGAATGGCGGGTGGCTACGCGCCAATCCACGCTCTAACAAGATAACTCGCGGCTTACCACTAGCCATCATAGGGAGACTACTAATGTATGCTAACCTAATATTACGGGTAAAATTCGCTTTTTACATTAAATCGTGCTTTGCTTCTCACCACAATTAGCTCGGCAAAATGACTGCAAAAGCACAATAAATGTTAGGCAATTACCTCGTCTCGGTTTGCTGGCCACCCGCATCTCCTGCGTCTGCTTCGCAGCATCTGCAAGTGCTCCTATGCAAAAGAACCTCGACGAGATTAGACCAACGTTTGAAGTAATTGAATCATTTTTTACCAGCAGGTTTTAGCAGATTGAATTAGTATCGTAGTTTAACCCAATTCGTTCAAGAAACATTCACGGAGTGGGTTTTGAAGTAGCCCTAAAGTGACCCTTAGCCGTTACAAGCGACATTCACTGGGAGTATTTAGGTAAGTACCGGCTATATATTATAAGAGGTTATCTCAACGCATTTTGTATAAAGTCTAGAATCACTAATTTACATAGATAGCCAGCTAATCTAGTTTTATAAGAGTCCTTTTTTCTTAGGCTCATTCTCAACCAGGTGCATGCGGCCGCACCGCATCGGTTGAGAACGACTATGTGGCCGCATTTGGGCCAAGCCCACAGCTGGCAACACGTACGATCTGAATAAAGCTTCATTTTGAATTAAAATTGAAGGCTAAAACAACATCAAAATCTCAGCAGGTGTCCGTAGCAGTAGCACAATGCGCCTAAAAGATGTCCATTACGACCTAAATATAATGAAGACATAAGTTCGAACTCTACTTCCAGCAGGTCGATCTAGAACTGTAGTCATAACAGCGGACACTCAAGAATGGTTTCTACCGGAAAAACATTGGACGGCGTTGAAGTAGCACCAGTCGTTGAGCTGTGATTGATCCGTCTTCATGCGTCCCCCACCCTCGCTATGCGGCGACTTGGACGCATGAGCGCCTTTCCTTACTCCCCGACGCATGCGGCCGCACGGTGAATTACCCAATCAGATTCTCGTATTTGGACGCATGCAGCTGCATGAGCCGGTTGAGAATGGCCCTTAGTATGAGAGCGACAAAAAATACAAAATGGAATACTAGCATTTGTATGGGAGCTATTGATTGCACCCTTTCCCCCTTTTCTGCTGAAATACCTGGAGGGAGTGAATGCCAACTCGCTTGGCAAGCCGAAACAATACTGTGGTTTAAGATCCGTGTGCGGAGCACGCGGATCTTAAACCCAGGACCAAGCATGGTCAGATCTCGCTCGGCCCTATAGGGTTAACACGCACAGGAAAGGGTTTTTAGGTGCGTAGCTAGGGGACAGTTTCCTGCCGACGCCTCCGATTTTGAAGATTTGCACCTCCCCCAAACCGGCTCCCTGGATTGTAACAATAAATCTCTTCTTTGTATTGAGAATAAGAATATAGAGTTGTATTTATTTCATAGGCGGAAACCCATCTCTGCAGAAACTCTGGATTTAAAATCCAGAGAACTCAGTAATATTTGTATCCAATTTCTTGCGGGTACCGATTTTGAACTAGCCACTTTTTAATTTTCGACTAGCCACTTTTCTGACTACTGTTCCAAGTAGCCAGTTGTTGCGCGCCGCACTAGCTACTAGTGGCTACTCGAGGCGCCAAAAGTAGCTATTAATAAGCAAAAACTCAAACGAAGAATTATCACCTAGTTAGCTTCCTTAGCACACATAGCAACTAGCCGACATGCAAAGTAACTATCCACACCTAAAAACTAACCAGTTGACAACTGACAACTACAGTACACAAAATTGTGATTGGAAAACCGTTCTCCTTCGCTTACAATCACGTTCCCAACGTGAGCTCCTCGTTTGCACCGCCAATTTCGCTTCGCTCATGGCGGGCAAGGCGTCGGTAATTAGATAGTACCTCCTTGTTAGGGCAACTACTCCGGCCCACGCGCCGACCATTGCAGACCTCCGCTTCGCTTCGGTTGCAAACGGTCTCTTTGAGGCCTCACGAGCGTTAACCTAAATAAGAACAATTCACTTAGGTACGAATGAAATCGTACTTAAGTGAAGTAAATATATGACGCGGCAATAGACGGAACATTATACTGGGAGGACAGCTTTAGCTGGCTGAACAGCCTAACCCATTTTAATTACAGCGGGTGCCCCCCTCCCAGCTTTAATTGGCGAATGTCGCTTGAGTCGGTGGTTCACCGAGTATGGCTAACTACACAATCAATTGTAAATACAGTGGCTGATGGTTTCTGGAATGTCGCTCGTAAGTGTCCCACACACACTGATAACTCCAAACAAATCTTCCTTAACTGATAGAAAAAGAATATCAATTTTGACGAGATCAAAAAAACGATATTGGCTAAAAGTTTTGCATATCAGCCACTTTTCACTACCGATCTACACTGTCCTGCATCGCATCTGGTTGTGAAAAGTGACCAGTTCAAAATTATAAAGTGGCTAGTCGAAAATAAATACCCATTTCTTGCTGTGTGGAGATCGGCGAAACTCTTTTCTTCTGTCAAAATGGGATCTAAATTTTAGTACATACGAGTAACATCTTGAGTTTTTCAGCGTTACGCTGGTGCTCGTGACAAACTTTGACAAATCGATATACAGACTAGACTGTACATTCCATAAGCGACCCGTGATTTGAAGTACGAGCCCCTTCACCACTAGTGCCTCGGTTAAATGACACCGAAAGCTTGGGCTACGTCGCCCTTAATTGTCTCGTACACCATCGAGCCTGCCACTTGCGCACTTAACTTTTTCGATCGAGAAAAACGCTCGATATCTGGTGGGAGTTCCGACGAATTAACCAGGTGAGTCTTGGAGCAAATGTAGCGACAGACCACTCGCTCCACGCCATCATCACAGCACTCAGGACGTACAAGCAGCCTAAAATTCACAGGGACATGTTAAGGTGTAAGTGCTGAAGAATAACTCAAAATTTCACAAATCCACAACATGTGAACGTACGCTCCAACGGTGCTGCGCTTGACAGCGGTATCCTTCTTTAGCGGAAATTGATCGTCTTCGTCCACGAAATCCCACAGAAAGATACTGCCTTCACCGTCTACTCGACAGTAAGAGATGTCCCTGCTCTCGAGAAGCACTTGTTCCCCTGAAATGCCGCTCTGGAAGCGATTCTCACTGACGCCGTAGCGAACCTTGAGCTTCGCCGACTGAATATCCACCTGCTTCACGTTTGAACCCAAGAACGAGTAGTTTGGCCATACCACCGCACAATTGATAATAGCTGTACTAGCTGCTTGGAAAGCCTTGCACAAATTTGGGGTATCAAGCGCAAAGACCGCGAAGGAGGTCATCAAGAAGCTCCCACGAGAAATGGGGGGTTGTCAACGGCACCGTACCGTCCGTCTCATTCAGGAGAATCTGCGTGGCTAGGTCTAACTTGGCCTCTGTACAGACGCTTTCCAAGTACCGCAGGCGAGAGCGTGAGTTTGCAGGAAGGTGGGTCGTCGTGTGCAGAAATCTGCTCTGTGATACCCAACAGTCGACGGAAGAACTGCCGTGACGCTCCGCATGTAGCTGCTTTGTTGATACAAAGCCTGTCGTAGGTGTTGATTTTCTTTTTCAGCTAGCTGGCGCTTACTGTTCTCCGCGGAGGCTGCTTCTTCATACAGGGACGAGCGGCGGGTGGTATGCAAATTTTGACTTCTTGCCACTAAAGCTTCCAGTTGCTCACTCAAGGAAACCTCCTCCATCCTCAAGTTCGTGATCTCAATCTAAACCACCAACCGCATGCAGAACAATCGTTAGTACACTCAGCTCGTTATGGTTCATAACCATTTTGAGTACGGTACCTTTTTGCGTAGTCGCACACGACGAGAACTGCTAGCAAGTTGAGCTCTCCTCCTTGCCTTCCACCCGGCTGGCATCTCATCCTGTGTATTTGGGGAAGGCGTATTCTGCCCAAAAGGATCTTGAGCCTCGATGTCGAACGACGGACTTCTGATGGTCACTTCGATCTGACTTGAGGGTAGATTCGCAGCTCTTGTGGGGTTTCCTACTACGGTCGTGGCGGGATCCTGCCACAGGCCAGTCAGGTCTGTATCGTCGTCTTCATGGAGCAGCTCAGAGAGTATGTCGCCATTAGGCGGAATTTCATCCAGGTTGGTTTCGATGTTCATGGGCAAAAGGAATGCGTCAGTCCTGTCACAAGGATCAATACATTCTGTTCAGGGAGAGAAAGATGAATACACCATTAGCCCCGTTAATCGTCCTTTGTGCCACTTTTTTACTTTTTAAAGGAGGTGCGTCCATACCCGAGTCCATAGTGGCGATACTTGCTTATTAATAGACTCCGTCTCACAGTGCCAGTTTGTCAGTGATAAACCGGAGCTTTGGAGGAGAGTCCTACCCGCAAACAATGTTTTCTATGCGTTCGTCACGTCACCCAGCTGGAAGTACATCGACGGCCGAGCCGACCTCGACCACGACGCCCGCACCGTTACGACGGCGTCCTTGACCGGAAATGAGTACGTGCTGTCGGCCACGGCAACGTCCCGGAAGTTGAGCACGACGCCGCGGATCTGCACGAGCACCTCGTTAGGTGAGATGGTGGGCTTGGGCTCGGATACGACGCGCAGGTTGTGGTGCGAGGTGCGTTCGGTGTGGCGGAAGGCGACGTGGGAAGACATGCCTGTCTGAAGTTAAAGAAGGTTGTTTGGTTTCTTGACGCTGTGTAGAAGGCAAATTGAAAAGTGACAAGGAGACGTGTGAGGCGTATGGTGGAGCCGATATGCCTAACGGATATTCCCGAATACAAGACCTGCGGGAAATACAAGTCTTGTCATGAATTGCCGTTGCCGTCTAAAAATACAAGTCCTACACCAAATAAAAGTCCGGTGTATTATTTATGATAGGTACATCATCAAGATCTAGCGATTTCGCTCGTCCATGTTCTCGACTCTTGCCTGCTATCTATCCCACCCTCAAGAATACATCAAACATACTCTCGAAGTAAAGTTGACGAGTAAAGTGTAGCGAGAAATCGGTTTGTATGCATTTCTATTGTACACAAAAGGCTTGGTTTTAATTCCCAGTCTAAACTCCAGAAAATAGAAGGCCTCACCCAATTACAAGTCCCCCCTTCATATCCGATCAACTTTTGGGGGCCTATACCAAATAGAAGACTGGCTTCTATTTCGTAAAATCCGTTACATAAGTGGGTGCACTCTCTCGGTGGTCGCACGTGCTGACCAAAATGCCTAAGGACTACAGTCTCAGTTTCGTGCAGATGGCGTCGCTTGTGTGCACAGGCGTCACGGCGTGGAACGCCCTGTACGGCAACATGCCGCTCAAGCCGGGCCAGACCGTGCTCTTCCTCGGCGCGGGCGGCGTGACCATCACGGGCCTGCAGCTCGCCAAGGCAGCGGGCGCAACCACCATCATCACGTCCTCGTCCGACGAGAAGCTCCAGTTCGTGCAGAAGAACTTCCGCCCGACCACGTGATCAACTACCGCAAGACTCCAGACTGGGCCGCCGAGGTCCAACGCCTCACGAACGGCCACGGCGCCGACTTCGTTATCGAGAACGGCGGCTCCGGCACCATCAAGTCGAGCATCCAGGCGTGCGCACGCGGAGGCATCGTGGCCGTCATCGGATTCCTGTCACAGGCCAAGCAAGAGGATATGCCAGACGTGGCCAGTCTGGCGCTCGCGCAGGGCTGCGTCGTGCGCGGCATCGTGGTGGGCAGTCAGCAGTTGCTGCGCGAGCTCGTGCATTTTGTCAGCAGCAAGAATATTAAGCCGTAACGTGCACAAGACGTTCGGCTTCGAGCGCGACTCAGTGCTCGAGGCGTTTGACTACCTCAAGTCGGGTCGCCACATCGGCAAGATCGGCATCGCCATCGAGGACAAGAAGTACGAGGCGTAGTTGATGAACCACTTTGCTACTTAGCTACTTGACAAGAGGAAGGTAGCCACGTGCTTGGAGAATTCGGATGCAAAAGTGAAAACAATCAAAGACTTTTAAGATGTTCTTTTATCATTTTGTTGCGTGAAAGTACGTTGAAAAAAACTGCCGTCCGAATGCCATTGTCAAGGATTGGCAGTGCAGCCACATCTTCTCAACTACTGTCAGTACTTGTGTGTGCCAAATCTCAACTACTGGAATACTTCTCTGGCCCACGTAAGAAACAACACTCATGTTTTTCAACATAAAAAATCTAGGAAATTTTCTAGGAAGCGTGCCATACCTCAAAATAAAGCTGCGTTTTAGATCTATATAGTGAAGCTATACATGTACAGTAGGTGGCTTTATAACTGCAGAAACAACGAATAACGAGCGTCGTTTCGAAAGTCAAAATTGGGTACGTTTAGTTTTTTTTTTTCTCGGTATGACCGGAGTTTTCGGCGATAATATCATCATATTATGAAGATTTGAGGATATCTGCGTTCTGGAAACAATTCTCAATTTAGCCGTCTCTATTTTGATTGTCTAGGACGTCTTGGGGGCACTTTAGAATAATAATGGAATACGTTTTCGCGTTGCCACCAGAGGTCGAAAATCGAGTTTGGCGGGTACCCCAGTCCACCCGTACTAGCTTCACGTTTGGAACGGGTACCCGTACCCGATCCGTAATTCCTGGAGTTCATGTTCGGGTACGGACATTGTAGTGATGACGGAAACAAAACCAATGTATTAATCGAATTTATGAAGTTCAGGCGATTGCTGTGTTTGTGTTAGATTAAATCGGTATTTGAACGAACAATGAGTACATCATCCAAAACCGAAGTGCTGATCGAGCTACGTGCCTTCGACATAGTTGAACCAGCACTTGAAAACTGGCTTTCAGACATCGTACTAGAAGCTGGAATGCCCAGAATTGAGCGGGCAACAGAAGATAACTTTGGTTAAGTAGCTTTACCCGTGCTGCGCCACCACTGCAACAAATCTATCTCCGCTTTTTCCGACTTTTCCATCTCCAACGACCGGTATTCATGCAGTTCACGTTGTTCGGGACTGATACTGATGTGGTGATCTTCATCATCACTTTCATCGGACGAATACAGGGTTTCGGTGTTCGGTGCAAATGATCTGGTCGCCGTGTTTGATGTTTTTTGTCTTTTTTGAGCCGAGCCGCTCGTATTTGGTACCTGCTGTTTCCTGGATTGTGCTTCGCGGGTAAGAAGCAAGAGTAGTTCATCCTTGGCATCTTTGATGCTTTGCTCAGGCACGCTAAAACGATGAAGATTGTTCTTTTGGCGGGGATCGAGTAGAGCGGCAATAATGTGATACTTACACAGCGGCCATTTTGGGAGCGAATGCTGCTTCAGCAAACGTTTGACAGTTAAGAGAGTCGTGCTATCAGGGGGGATCACTATAATATTGTCCATGCCAACGTCAGCCCTCTCCAAATCTGTCTCCAACGAAACATTTTTCTCTTTGTCCATAATAATGGCTTCTGTGCGTGGGCACACATGCTTCATTAACGTCGATGTTCCTTGGGTCGAAAGATGCGCGTAAAACACTGAAACAGTGCTTGCACACAACAAAACCCGTCGAGTGTGCAACATACTCGATACCTTCGGTTTTTCGTGCACACGTAGAAAGCGACTCCAACATTTTGGCATCGTCGAGCTGCTTTCTCTTAACGAAAACAACGGCCTCTCCTTTTTTCTTTAATTTTCTGTTGAATCGTACTTTCGACCAGGTTCAGGGGCAATTGACGTATTTCGTCGAGTTTTTTCATGGCCTCACGGTCCAACGCATCGTCCGTGACTGAGCTTCCAACGTCACTCTCCATGTCTTCACGAGCACCTAACTAAAGGAATTCAGTACCAGCACGCACGCGTGTTGTAGGACCAACAGAGAAAACTGACCTCTGTCCGCCATTGCAGGTGATTGACTTCGGGTACCCGTACCCGTCCGTTTGCCATACGGACGGGTATGGCTGGACGGGTACCCGCTAACGGATACCCGTTGCGAGCTCTGGTCGCCACGTTATGCCTGCGCTAGGCCCAACTTAGCTAGTCGGCGGCATAGTGTGGTGTCCGCATACGTCGGGTCATCCTTCGCCGGGAGAGCAGCAACAATGGCTTTCTCGAGGGCCTTGCACTTGGTTTTAGTTTGGGCGAGCTTGCGGAGTCGGTATCTGTAATACAATGTAGCTCCATCTACGAATGTGTCTTCACAATTTCATACACAGTCGTAGATGAAGCGACTTTGTTAGAAGGTTCAGAGAGTGGCTGCGGGGCGAAGTAGTTGGTGATTGCATTGCTTTTAACTTTTTTCGCGTCATGGCGGTGGTTGCTGGCGTTGCTAAAGAAAAAGTGAATGTAAAGCTAAAGTCGTCAATGCTCTCTCTCTCTCTCTCTCTCTCCCCTGCTGGCTCCGCCCCTGAGCTGTATCCACTGGAAACAAGGTCATCATCAAGAACAGTAACAGTAGACAGGGTAGTGCCTCGCCACTTGCTGGAGCCCGAGGAGGCAAAATATGCCTCCATTTGGACGAACGCTGTTACATGTATGTCTGGGCGCCGCAGGATGTGGCCGAACACCGCTTTAGAAGGCTCTAGATTTTGGGGGTTTCGAGCCACATGTCAATGCTCAAACTTTTGTCCTATCATTCAGCTCAAACTGCATTCATAACCAATCATCGCGCGTTTTGTGGGTCACACCAAATCGAGGTTTGTTTTTGCCATGTGTTGTTTCTTTTCTTTTTTTAAAAAAAAAGAAACAACACTGGGGAAGTCTGAAGTAACCAGACGGGATTTTGGGCGCCACCACACATCAACTTCGCCAAAGCTACGGCGATATGAACACTAGTAGAATAGATTAGCTCTCTCGGATGGTTTATTTCTAATGGACATTGCCGATTTTCTATAAGAAGGTTCAGGCAGACGTAATAGCTGTCGTCGCGAGTCCACCTGGCTCCAGGTGATGCAAATTGGGTGCGGATTATTTTCATGTGTCATTCGGATGAAGGGCATGTGTCGTCAGAATAAGGCAGAATTTCATGCACTTAGGCAGACTTTCATGTACAGGAAGTATTACTACTGCATATGGTTAACCAGCTGTATCCATAGCTCATCTTTCGGTATCTTCCTTTTGTTTGTGATATCGCGGTATTATTACAGTATAGAGGTATCAATATAGTAATTTGTACCGTACGTATTTATCGGTATTTTGGAGGATCAATTGAATTAACGCTAGAACTCTATAGAGGCTTAATTTTGGAATAGCGGCGTTTGTCATCAGGAAGCAAAGTCAAGCTCAGTGTTGAAACTCTGTCCTGAGCGGACATGATTGATAAACTTGGAAATTCTAGGACCTGTACGCTAGTTTTGTGACCACCAGTCGCTCAACCGAACGATATGCATGAGGTGGTGGCTGCTTGTCAGACACTGGAATTATTTGCTGACTATTTCTACCAAAGCCTGAAGGCATCAATCACCGCACTGGTGGCGCTAGTCACGGAACTTGCTCGATCACACGTGTGGGACGTCGGCGATCTTCCAGTTATCGTCTACTGGATTAAAGTCACTTTGGAAGCCAAGGCACGTTGGTTCTTGGTCAGTTAAATTTCAAGTTAGCCAAGGCACGTTAGTTCTTGGTCCGTTTCAGGCAAAGTTTTCACTGGAGAACAGCAATCTTCAAAACAGCCTGTAAACAGTGTCATCCAAGCAGCTAAGCCGACTGAGTAAAACATGTTTTCAAACTGGCCGAATACGCACACCTAGATGACGAAGAAGTTCAAGATTTACTAGAATTTCGATTTCTAGCTGTATACAACACGAAGCAACAGGCCAAAGCTTATATGCACCAGATGGAAGAAGGCAGGTACAAATACGCCTATAATTTCACATTTCGCAAACATTTCGAGGAGCTTTTATGGCTGCACATCTCACGTTCAGTGCCGAAGTGTCATCCGGATCACAAAAAATATGATACCTTCACTGTGGATGTTCATGGCACACACACTAAGGAAGACGCGCCAAACGTCCGCCCAGGCATTGACGGTATATTTCAACCTGAAATCGACAATCTACTTCAAGACGGAGTCGGCCCTGAAGGGTGTCTTTCAATTCTCCGCAATCGCTATAGAGAGCGTCCAGATTTGCTGAATCGTCTGCTCACACGAATGATGCTGAAATCGCCAAAGCAGTACATCACTCGCGATGACAGAGGTTTGTTTTCTTTTGATACCTTTGATTTTTATTAATGGCTACTGATAACCTTACCCGAATTTGTACCCATTTCTGTATGACACAGAGGATGTTATCTCTAACTATGCTGCTTTGGCAGCTTGGGCTGGACCTCGAGAATGTCTTACGCCGGAAAAGGTTTTGGAGACAGCTTTCCGTATGTCACAGCTCAAGATATTACGACCTTCAAGTCGAAACTAGCTGCGTTCAGAAACGAGCTTCTTGTTTTGCGTTGCTTTACATACGGCGACAATGACGAAGCCATGGGAGTCATTGTGAGCACGCACACACTTCTTCGCAACGTTGTTAATGCAATCAATGCTCAAGAGGGACATGGGGCGTAGGTGCAGCTGATGGAACGTACAAGCTGCACCGTGGAGGTTGGACTCTGGTAGATTTTGGAACTTACGGCGTCCATCTGGACAGGCGCGAATACCGACACACGTTGTGCCTTGGGCATACATGTTTGTCCGATCAGAAAATATCGATACATACACTGCTCTGTTTACAACGATTCGCAGTACAGTCCAGCGGTTTTTTCTGGATTGATTTGTCTGTATCATTCGGATCGCTGGGCCACTCGGACGCTATAGCGACCTCCTTTGTAACACAGTGGCCCGATATTCAGCTACTCAACCGCTGGCCCCATTTGATCAAAAAAAAACAATGAAAACCGGCGGCACCTACTACAACATAACATGTCCTGGGAGAACACCGTTCTACCATCGCTACAGTGGTTGCACAAAGCTAGAACAACGAAACAGTTCACCACTCTCTCCGATATAGTCATCGCTCAGCTCCAATCTGACAACGAGACCGACTACGCTAAATGGTTGAAGAATGAGTACCTTGATGATCGGTGGCACGCATGGTTCGTCACAGCAAGTGGGTGTCCTGGGGTGTCACCCAATCAAAATCCAATGGAAGCCCACCATAAAAAGATCAAGACCTCAAACGTTCTGTCACTGCGCGCATCCACCGCTTATGTGCTCCGCCAATCCCTACCCAGCATCCTGACGATGAATCTGAACACAGCACAATCGGATTCCCAATTTCATTTGTTTGCAGCGGACCAGTGCCGGTGGAGATGGTGGACGCTGCGCAAACTGTGTCAGAAGGATACCCATCGGGTCGTGTTCAGGCCGCGCACTAACCGCCGCGATAAGAAAGCAGTCGTCTTCAACGGGAAGGCGTATCGAGTCGGCGACAACAATCTTAATGGTATTGCGGTGACTGTCAAACGCGTGAGGACGTACATGAAATCTTTGATCGGAGAGCTGAAAAATGACGGAGAAGTCAAGGACATCAGTATTGACTATCTGTCACTACACAACGTGGAGATTCTACAAGAAGTTCCGTACGAACACTACTGGGAGTCACCTAATTGGTCGATGGACGAGGTGAGTCTCTCATTATTTTACTGTTATAGTTCGTATATTGACACTCGGTTTTTTTTGTATGTAGATACGAGCGATCAGAAACAAGTACAAGTGCGACGGCAAGGCTCAATATACATCGGGCTGGATTTGCAACCACGTGCTGGCCACACTTGACCTGTTAGACAACTTTGATCTGGCCCGCATGCTGAAAAGGCTTCCAGCACGGCGTCCACCTGACAGACCACGAAAAGTGCCTCGAGCACTTCAAAGATACGGTGAAGCGTTGTTTGGTCTCACACGTCCGCTGCGAGAGCTACCAAAGACCCCAGCTACGGCTCTCAACTGGAAATGCAGTGTTGAGTTTGAAGAGCGCACGGGAAACTCTGTTTCTTTCGAAAACTACACGGGAAGGGTGTGCTCGTGGAGCAACCGCGGTGGAATTTACCACTGGAAAGTTGAATTCCGAAATGGCGTCGTGCGACGACCGAAGGTGGAAGTACTGGCAAAGGCTATCGAATACGCTGATTCGACGGGAGTTGCGGTAGCCGGCCCGTAGACAAAGTGTCGAGTAGGTCTCTGCAGAGGACAGTCATAGGTATGCATTTACGCTACATTCAATTACACATCTTTTAGATATGTTGCGCTTCGCTTGGACAACCGGATGGGTACTGCTTGTGGCAGATGGCTTACACATGTATGATGTATCTGGAGTTCATCCTGCGTGCATGAAATTCAGCCGTTTAGAGGCGGCACATGACACTAATCCGTTTGATACGTGCAAATAGTATTTTCTCATGCAAATTTAGTCGACTTGTCACCGCTTTTTTTAAGCTCATACATGACGTACAACAAAATAAACTTCTGATACATCTTCTCACTTATTAGACGTACGAGGCTCATTAAAATGATACAAGATACAGGTATGTGTAGTGGTTCATTTGCCTAGGCAATTACAGGCCTTGCGAGCAGGAAGCAAGACTGGGGTGCTAGTCGTTGCACCCCATCCTCATGCATCGTCACATTGTAAGCGAACCCTTACTCCACAAGGGGTACACGGCGCATACTGTACACGTTAACGACAGTTCCGGAGCTGTATAACGGGCAATATTTTGGTTTTCGTGTCCATCACAGTTTTCATACATGTAATTCAGCAATATGTTGTTTCAAAATTACTCGAGTTATTCAGCCCCGTGTCTGCAAGGTGTGACAGCTAGTGAGGCCAAGATTCCCAGCCACTTCTGCGAATTCGGACGCGGTCCGCCGCCAAGTCCACTCGTTCAGAAATTCGTTGAACGAGTCGTTATCCGCCGCCTGTAGATGCGTTCACCCTACATTCATGCTTGGGCTGGACAGCTCCGAGCCCAGCAAGTTCTGCAACGCTGGCGTATGCTCCAAAGCTCTACTTGATCTGGGACCAGAGTCACCAAACTGGGATTCAGCAAACGATTCTTGAATTCAGCACCATCCCTGGGACCCGAGAATAGCACCCTTCCAGATGTTCACACGATAAAGTCCACTTATGAGAAAGACTCATTCCAGGGAACGGGCGATCCACGTCATGGTACGTCACACGAGGGACCAGTTTGGAATCCAGCGACGATCCAATCTGGGTTGAAGTCTGGTCTTGGTCTTTCAGTCAAGTCGGTTTGGGTCGCGTACCACTCTGTTATAGGCCTCGGTCTTCAAAGATTTTTAGCAGCCTTATCACACTGTCATACGCCCTTGCGCTCGGCCACCACGAATAAACCCGTTCAACCAGGCATTGAAGTGCGACCATACGGATCATCACCAGTTGAAGATGGGTTTGCTGATCGCACAGCTCCACGCTTGTTCGGGTCGCCGCTCAATGGAACTGCCGCGCTTCATGCTTGAGCCAACCTTCCCCACAACACCACAAACTCGCCCGCGTGGTCTTTGTCACCGTGGACAGCTCCAGGAAATCGCGGTGACCCGCAGCAGCATTGCGTTTCTATTGGGCGACGCCGACCAAGATATGGCTCATGTCCGTGCTGTGCCGCCCCAACGCAAATTCGTCCCCGAGCTGAAGCGAGCGCGCAAGGATATGGTAATATCTGCTGAGGTGTCTCCTACGCACGTATGGAGGTCGAAGGTCAGCCACAGACTGGCTGGCCTGTCGACATCCGCACTGCGTACTGTCCTTGCCGCTACCATATCAAAATGGGCTATTGCTGCCATTTGCTCTACGCCCAGCAGTGCCGGAGCGTGTGGACGAGTCTGGCGAAGAATTCCTGGTCAGACGAAAGCGTATTCCAAAAGCGGGACGCCCACAGAGCGTCGACCACGCACTCCAACACCTTTGAAGGACAATGGCGATCTCGGATAGCCGTAGATACTGATATCTGCCTCAAGCCGTACCAGTTAACAACCTTGGTACACGCGAGCTGGTCTCTCTCTCTCTTGTTTGAGATATCTGTACGCCTCTCACACTAAATATTTGCTGTGAAATCCCCTGAGTCGTTATTTCATATTAATATGCAATACAAGCACTTGGTGTCACTGCGGGTTTCTTCATCAAAGCTCTTGTGATGGAGCAACTCTACAGCAGACAGATAAGACTAAGTAACAACCCCAGACCTTCTCAGCTCTACCAGCATAGAATAGAAACCGTAGCCTCTCATAACCAATACCGATTTTGAGACTCAGAATGTTTTGCTAACATGGATTTCCAACATGTATTGTGCCTACCTGACTACGGCTTTGGTCTCTACTCCTCATGATCTGCTTCCTTGGATTCATTAGCGTAAGTTAGTGCCGTGGCTAGGTTTCCCTGCTGATACCCAGTACACAAGTTCAGGAGGGAAGGTGTTTTGTGCCATTGTACGTAGCTGCTGTTGCTTAAAGCCAGATACAAAGCACACAGAGTCGGTAACAGAGCAGACCACCGAAGAGGAGGGAGGGTCGGCAGTGGCATAGCCTTTAAATATCATTAAGTTGCTTCGACTTAATATCAAAGAAGCAGGTACGGCAATGGACACTCGGCCAACGGACCGCTGTAAGTGCAGCGGGGACTGCTACCTGGATACATGTCCAAATGCCGGATGTAACCTATTCTGTGCGAGTGATAATGGCAAATATGGCGGACGCTGCTCAAATGGTATATACTTCTCTGTCCCACGGATTTATGATGATTTAGGTTTTTGGGTACCACACAATGCTTTTGATTGGTTGAATGACGTTGGTTAGGTTCAATTTTGATTTTTGACCAATCATCATACCGTTACTTGGAAAAACTCGCAATCTATAAGGCACATTTCTGGGTGTTCTGAAGCATTTGACAGGGTGTGATCGTAAGAACTTCACATCGTAAAAATTTGGTGTAATATCTCCATAAACAGCTTGTTTTACGAAATTAAACCTATTGAAGCCGAAACCAGAGCGCAGAAGAAGTGTTTTCACGGCTACATTTATCGTTTGCTATAGCTATTAAAATTTAACATAATACGCCTAAACATAAGCTTTCAAATAAGGTCTCATTCAACCGATACTTCGGAGTTGAAAAACGATTGGTTGTTTTTATGAAATCATCATAAATACATGGGACAGAGAAGTATGAAACACACGACGCGGAGTTGTTTCAGTCGGCAACTGGCATAGGTGCCACGGATACGATTTCGGTTGGAACAACTATTGCACCTTACACTGGCTTGCGGACGGACTACAACTAGCATGGGTACGTTATTGGACTGCAAACGAGGGGCCGCGGGAACAAGAAGCTGTCCATTGACGCTGAAGAGTGGGGTACGATGGCACGTTTTATAAATCACTCTTGTAAACCAAACACGTTGTTCATGGAAAAGAGGCACAACCATGAAATTCACGTCATGGTCGAGAGAGATTGTGACGGGGGAAGAAACCACAGTTGACTACGAGAAGAGGTGGTTTACCCACATGCGCAAGACCGACAAGTGCCGCCAGAAGCAAGTGGATACTAGTACCACCACAACGAAGAAGTAAACGACGAGGTCGTGCGATCGATTGAGATGAAACGAGCAGTGACACCATGTGTGCCCATTTAAATCAAACGCGTTCATATACAGAACTTTCTTGTTGAATTATTTTTGCGTGTGAGAAGCTTAATGCAAAATGCACTTACAGTAAGTGTGCTACTTGTACGGCCAATTGGTCGCGCAGGCAATAAGAGTAGTGAAGCCAAATGCACGCAAATGATGGAATCAGAATGATGTAAGACACGTCGGGGAATATTTTGAATCGACTATGAGAGGCTACAAAGGATAGTTTATGGTATGACTGTGTAAGAAACGGTAGTCCTTTGAAATTCACGGTTCTCTTTGAGCATATACAGTACGGCAGAGAGTACGTATAATTTACTCAGTGCCGTAACGTTACCTGCATTACCGCGAGGCGACTCGATTACCGTTAAATTGATGCTTAGTACCGTCGTATACTGTAGACCAGTCAAAATACAAGGACTTCACGATTCGTGACCTCAATCGCAAATTAGAAAGGTGGACGGACGCTTCAGGATAGTGTACCGGCAACACGAAGGCGCCAAATCCCATGCTTACGCCTGGTCAAGGAAAGATATGGCTCCCACGTAGCGCCAACTGAAGGTTGAGAGCCTGCTACGCAGTCGACGGGGAAAGCTGGTGAGACGAACATATTGACAATCCGTCCGTGATATCACTTCGTGTCTTGAGGAAGACGACGTCGAACAGAGCCGGCAATCTGCGCCGCCCCCGATTCCAAGTTGTTATAAAAGACGTACAGCGGTTATGCCAAGCGCCTACATGCAGAACGCCTCGGTCGAAAGCAGCCGCGCTCACTTTGAAGCTGCTTAGTCGCCAGGTCTGAGACCTCCTCCTCAGAATTCCCAACTTCCACAAACGCCGACCCATCGACATCCTCCTCTCTAACACTCTCATCTGGAGCCACGACCCCTCCGTGAGATGTAGTTTAGCGCCGTCATGATTAGTAACCGTGGCATAGAATGCCAGCAATGCGCACTGACCACTGTTCGGGGAAAACACCTCAACGACGTGGAACCACGAAAGCCAGAAATTGGCCTGCGTAGGATTTCTGCTGGCGGCGACTATGCCACCATACTCAACACTGGCCTCCGACGATTGACTCAAGCTGGCCTCAGGGGCTTGCTCTCCCTGCGCCGATAGGCGGGAAGGTATATCCGACGGTGAAGCAAGCGAGTACGGCACACTGGAGCCTGGCGTTTCACATGGGGGGGGGTTGGAACAAGATTGGTCAAGTATTGTTGCAGTCTGGTGAGGTAAGTGAGCAGACCAGCTGTATCCGCATGAGAATGCTCATCCACCGGCGCCGCCGCATACTTAGCCACTTTGCAAGTCTATCACCGCTGCTGCTGGTATCGAATACGATCCAGTTCAGACGCAGCAGCTTCACATCTGTCTGCGCTATGTCTTGCGCTAAACAGCGGTAACAAGGATGCGTATCGAGTTTGGTAATGATATACCAAAACCGCCGTCCCTTGAAGGCCAGTGTGCGTGACATTGGCAAGTGCTGATGGGCAGTGTTGTTCGTTGAATCGAACCAGCACATACCAATTGTCGACTATTTCCAGCGCTTCCGAGTTTGGCGTTTCAACATCTAGTACTGGGGATCCCGCTATCACTGACATTGCAAGCTCAATGTCCACAACGGATCGTTTCTGCGCCAATGGCTCTCACAGCATATTGCTGCTGGGGCTGGGCATCATTGAAGGTGCCATCTGGCTGCCGGTACCTATCCCAAGTGGCGTCGGCGAATTCAACAGTCGCTGATTGCAGTCGGAGTGAAGTACCTTCCCACTATTAAGCGAGGCGTTTGGGATAGAACACTGCAGTGAGAGTGTGCCCGTTCATCGAAAGGCGTTTGACATTCTTGTCCAAACGTTCAACCATGATATCGTCGTGGCGCTTGTCAGTATTAGCCTTGAGCAAATCTTAGAGGATCTTCATGTGAGCTGGCTGCTGCCCCAGTTGCACTGTGGCGGGGACATTGGATGTCAAGGAGTAATCCACGTACATTCGATGACAATCCTCCATGATGGCCCGCTGCAGAACAGATAACGTCGCTTTCAGAAAGGTTGGCGGGTGTTTGAGCTCGAGCTCGCCTTTGACATAAGTTTGAAGGGTTTGAGCCTCAAACGGGTCGAGTTGTCGCAGGCGAGGATCATCACGAACAGGCGACTCCGCAGTGGTGCAGGCGATCATGCGCCGTTGTTCGTCGGACAGAGTCGAGTCCTCCGGTCCGCTCCAATCGCGTGTCAAGGTGCGTAGTAGTTTCTTCGCTTCCACCGGATGGAGGACTCCTAGGAATTTGCGCCTATGTTTGGACGTCTGGTTCCCCCATCTTATCAGGGGTGCTAGGCTCTGCGTTGGTTCGTTTCACGTGGGTCTTACCCAATACTTCTTGAATATTCTTGGAGTTCTCTCAAATGAGTTGCAGGTTATCCGCCACGACAGTCTCGGTCCTGTTGGGATTGGATTGCTCCCCCACAGCAGCCTTCAGCTTGGCGAAGAAGGACTTCTCTCTAATGTAATGGCAAGATCAGTGATCTTCTGTAGTGTTTTGTTCAGATTTGGACTCCTCTTGAAAAACGCCGCTGCCCATCTGGTAAGGCTCTGACGCGATCCTCTCTCTTCGACAATAGCAGGGGTTTCTGTTGCTGACTCCATCGGCTCCGTGCTGCCCCTGAGATTATGGCGCGTAGGATTGTCGAATGTAAGTTTGCCCATATCTCCAATTCTGTGGCCATGGGGACTGCTACGAAGGTAGTATCAACAAGTAGCTCTGGTGTATTGTAGAATGCGTTCGTGGCAGTGGTATGCGGGTTCGTGGGGGTGATTTTAACACTAATCAGTTAGGCAGGTTGCCCATAAACTTACTTAGTAAAAACAATGATAAAAGCTAACGTTTTGGGCAAGCCTGAGAAGAATTTGAGGTCAGTGTTTACCGTGATGACGATGAAGGTTACAAAGAGAAGCGTGCAACAAGCACTCACCACACGATAGACGCGTTCATTCCAGTTGAGCCCAGCACTGCATATCGCTTCCGGCAGCCCAGAGCTTTTACTATGGATGGGTCAGGTTGACCAAGTACAAACATATTTACCATGCTGTTTCACGATTTATTTTGGTTTACACACATTTATACCTACTACCTGTCATATCCCCAGTTTACAGCATAACTGAAATTGACTTCAACATCGGATCAGTCCCCTACGTGGTGTGATGTCCATGGGCACAGACTCCTGGACACAACGTGCACAGGTTACCAGGCAATACTTTTAGAAAAGACGATACAATGCCATTCCAGTTTTTTTAAATACCTAATGCAGCCCAACAAGCCGAGCACAGACCACTCCTTCGGTACTACTCAGTGCTACGTATAAGATATATCTTCTACATTACGTATTGTGGGTTCTCCTCAAAACTGGATTGCGAGATTGCCCCATCTCGCAGGGGCAAATCTCGCAGGAAATCTCGCAAAGCACTTGGTTTTGTATTGAACTCGACTAAGTACGATATCAAGGTGTAGCCACATGTCATGATTGGACTCAAGAACATATGATTTGGCCACGCGATTATTAATAGTACCACTCCATATGACCGGTACCACTCTTTTTCGTGTATGACAGGTTTCACTATGGTTCGGTTTTACAATCCCCACAAGATTGAGCATAAGTGAGCAGAAGTGAGCCACAATCTACAAAAGTGGCTCAGAACAGGAACTGTGATCACATTTATTCAGTCGAGGATTGGCCAAAAATTATTGCGTATGGATCTGAGAGGCAGAAATAGGAAGCTGGCGTCTGCAGATTTTTAGTGATACAGTATGCTTTTCTTCACATGTTTCACATAATTCACAAAATTGATCGAAATCGATTCGTTAACGTGCAAACCGGTCATTTGTTTTGGAACGGAGTGGTACATGACTTGGATTTTGTATGCCTCGAAGCTAGTTGGCTCGCTAAACCAGTCAGCATCTACAAATTTAGGCGGAATTCACAATATTAGGGGGGATCAGACAAGAAAAAATCGCGCTAAACTGCCATGGCATTTCGTCGCAACATCACATGCGATATTCGGTCAAATAATGGTATGTGATCTGGAACAGTTTTCAAGGGCGCCGTGTCAGACCAAAAAATAAACTGTAAATATTGAGCGGGAAACATATAGCGTTTAGCATCATCGCTGAGGTGGTGGGTCTCCGTGCCCACTCAATTCTTGAAGAAGAGAATGACGAAGACGTGGGTTCTCCGAGTGCTTCCCCGTCCGGGGCTTCATGAGATCTTAGTGCAAGTTCTATCGCGGGCCCCATGACGGAGAGAGTAAATTGACAAAGAAGTCGAGAGTTTGCTAGAGTGTCTTCTAAACCTTGATGACGACGCTTAACGCGCACTACAAGATAACCCTTTCAGTTTACCTGTAAGGCCATCACGTTTTTTTTTGGCAATTCACAAGTTCCACTGAGGCAGCTTGCCGTGGTCTAGATCAGCTGAGAACAAACGGAGTGGCTACGGACAGCACACACAGCTGCCAAGATTGGCATTCAAACACTAGAAAGGTGATCTGAAGCGTAATAAACGTATATCAGTAAGGAGACGGGAGCAGCCCGGTACGTCTGGTGGATCGGTCTGGGGCTTGCATGCTCGGTCTGGTGATGTAGGTAACTACTTGGTAGTGCCGGTGTTAAAGTCCGAGTCGTCTGAGCGCTCGAGAACTTCTTCGCAAGGAATGACGAGGCAGCAGCCTTGGTGGGAAATCACACTTGTATAAATACCACGTGGTATTTCATAATCAAATGATATGTCATTTGGTCGAATATCACATGTGATTTTGGGGAGAAATGCCATGGCATTTTAGCGTGATTTTTCTACTGACACCCCCTATTACATATACGCGTCAAATCGCGCGATACTTTTCGTTAGTGCGTGTTTGCGGTACGCAGTTGACCACGCTTGTTCGAGAAAACAAAAACAACAGCGTTTTCTGTTGTAGTTAGTGCTGCGGGACAATCTCCGTTTCTTGGGCTAAGAGCTACTGTGCATTTTTAGTGCCCCCACGTTTCAGTTCCTGATTTCACAGCAGACCCCGTCGTCCTCGCCGCCGCTACTTGGCAGGTTTGATCATTCTTTCCACATCGGACAAATTGGTGTCAATCCGTCGGTGAGAGGCGACAAAGGTACAATGCACCCATCGATATTATCTTCCGACTGATCGTCACCCATGTACATTTCGACATGAGTGTATGTCGAGATCGAAATTTTCCAATTCGGTAACTGAAGTCAGTTCTGTAAACTAATTTCAGTTTCTTTTTGTATCTTCGGTTTGTTGTGTGGATGCACTCAGGCAATATTCAGCCAATATTCCATTTGCAAGAACAATGCATGATAGACTGCAAAAAGGCACGCTTTTTTGCAGGGTAAAGCTGCTCTCTGTCGCATTCGGAGATCGCGGTTGGAATGCAAGCAGGATGTCAAGAGTGCAACGTTTTCGGGGTGCATATACTGTTTTTCGTCATCTTCACAGGTATTATTGGACCGATTGCCGCAGCTAAAATCCGACAAATATTCCGTCTAAAACACTCATGTACAGATCGCGTACAGACACGGCTGGTTTGCGAGTGCAGATTCGGTCTAAATGTAAAAATGACCATAATGAAACCAAGCTTTTTCAGTTTTAGACACCATCTAGACCAGGTTTGATTCTTCCGTTCTCCCCTTGAAAGTCTGCTGCGTGTGCACTGATGGCAAACGTGAGAGGGATTCCCAGATTATTTGTCTTGGTAGTCTCGTCGTCGCCAACGGAATCCTAGTAAAACAGGCAACAAAGGTGACAAGAATCAGTAATATCCATATAGCACATTCCCTGTTCACATCGCACCTATCGTTTGTTTTATTTGAGGCTTAAGTGCTTGAAGGCAACTTCCAACACACACAGAGTCATTTCTTTTGATAGGTGGTTATGCAAATGGTTGCCTGGCGTTTGTGTTACCTCGGTGGTGATGATGGAATGTTTGTGCGCTTGACGTTAATACTTTAAGTAGTTGAGACAGATAATAATCTGTGAAGCAAAGTCTTTCGTACCAACACCAACACTGTAGTTCGCTTGGGAGTCGAACCACGACATATACGGTACCCGGTGTATCCTTGCTCAAGCGTCGACAGCTGGACCAAAATCATGAACGCTACATTTCACCCTTGGCTATTTTTGCAATACAACTGTACAAACGTTCGGGGTTCGAGTAAGAATGCGCCTCTAGAGGAATGTTGTGTTGTGGGTGCTTGTTGACTTGGGAGCAACTCCGCAAGTGAGATAGATACCTTCGATGGCTGCCATTCAAGAGAGTATTATTACGTCTGCACAACATACATTTTCCAGGCATCGCTTCATCAGTCACGTTGAAGAAGAAGTGAGGAACGTCAGGAGTTTCTAGTTATATGTACCCGTCGTTTCAAGTCCATGAACTCCGTATAGCGACTTGTTAGCTTATCGCGTAGAGCTTGCCAGCCCTGTCTGTTGAAGAGGTGAAGACGCTAGCAATGATTGAAGCGAGTACGCGAGGTCGAGAGGTTGGCAAGTGAGGATGTGCAGGCATTGGTTTTATTTCTTCGTTTCAAGTGTCTTTTAAGCGTTTCCTCGAGTTGCAACTTCGACTGATCTCGTAAAGAGTGTTTGCTATATTATCATTCGCGTCTTGCACAGTGGCTGCGGTCCCTTTGTAAGAGGGTGGAAGTATCGGATCCGATGGTAGATTTCTATAGATTCCGAACTAATGCCTCGGTAGCAGGTCCGAACCAGGCAACCGGCTTGTTGTCATCACGTCGAATTACCAACAAACTACGAAGTAGACGAGTCAAAGTCTAATTAACACCAGTAACGCCATTATCGCACAGGTGCCAGCGTAATGCAGTGAACGACTGGGTCTTAGCAGTCGCTGCTGATCATACATGTACGGCACTCTTCGCGTGATTTTCGCCTCCATATCGCATGGCAAATATGTTTATGCTCGAGGGGCGATTACAGTGGGACCTATTTGTACGCAACTTTGTGCGGACTAGTTCTGCTCGTCCATCTTTTGAGCTCGTCACCAACTTCAGTATATGATGAGATCGTGAAGTTGTGGAGTCACAGCAACGGCAGCGGCGCGAGGCTTTCGCAATGTAGCGACGTCGCCACGAATATAATTTAGTATCCACATCGGCATGATATCCTAACAATAGCACGACTTCTGTCTGTATAATAGAGTCCGATTTTTTTTACTATTCATGTCGTGACGTAGGCTACAGCATTTGCTTTGATCCTCATGAAGATAATGGGATTAACTAATTCGACGATGGACTGCGTCAAATGCTACAGTACTCGCACTAACGCCTAAATGAGCTCGTGTTTGTCGCAACCAGACAACAGCTCTCTAGCATCACTTCAATGTGTCTACGAACAACTAAGGAAGACCTCAAGAAGGAAACGTACTAATCACGATAACGCCAACCTCAACAAATTCCGCTTGTACGAACTTGCATAACACGGTGAGCGTCTTAGTCCAGCCGTCGTCGACGTTGCTCTCAAGGACCGTTCTCACCGCTCGATCGCATGGTACTGGAGATCAGCATAAAGTCAGTTCTCGCTAGGCGCACGACCGTAGGAGAGAACCATAGCCGACATCGTGTTCAAACTTGTGTGGACGGCGCGCCACCAACTGCTTATCGCGAGTTTGCGTCGAAACTTGCTCGCAGGAAGGTCTCCACAATAACAAAACTTTCCACATATTCAACTAGCCAGTCGGTAGTGCTGGGTTCGCGTCAAGTCCCAGGGTACCGGCCACCAGCTCTTACTTGCTTGCACTCAAGCGCACTTGAGCTTCAATCCCCGGTCCCAGCTCGAGTCGGGTCTCAGCTGCATAGGTCTGCTTGATTCTCCAGCTCAGGCCAATGCACGTCAATCGTAAGGTCCGCCACTCAAACTGATAACGCGCACGTGAGCTGAGACCGGGGGCGGAGCAGCAGTGTTTTATGCAGCTTCTGCGGCGGATCAGACCGCTTCGGTCCACCTGACCCCGTGCTTGTGGTGTTACTACGGTCTCCGTTCAGTATAACTCACTCTGGCTCCAGAATACAGCTCGATTATGACAGACTCTCGTCATTTGCATCAACGTTTCTTTCGACGTTCAAACGCCGGTCATGTACTATGCAAAACTGCAATATCTTAGCGTCGTCCAGCTGCTCGGTAGCTTTTTCTTGTTCGATGTTTTGTCTGTGAACCCCGTCTCGCATGGAGGCGGGCTGACCCCCTTGAGGTTCTGGTCCCGTAACCCAGCGGATTTTCGAAATCCAGATTCTCGCTTGTAAATTCTAGCGAACCAGATAAGCGAGTGCACGTCACCAACGATGTCGCCCCGCCGTCGAAACGCCCTTGACTCTCCGACATACTTAGTCCCATTGAGTTGCGTCGCAACAACTTCAACGAAAACCAGAAAAAAAACTACCAAAAATCACCGTCCAGATAAAGCTCCATAGCCGACTTCGATACAACAAAGCGGCAAATGTCGTGCAAACGCCAACAAACTAGAAGAAACACAGAGAACATTAAGCGCTGTCCACTCGTTGCTCCGACAAAGAGAAAGCCAACCGATCGCCTGCTCGATCCCAGTTCCGGCGGCATTCATGAAGTTTCGCAGCGGCCCCAAGTCACATCGTAACCCCACGCGCCGGCACCGAATAACTCGCGCCACGCTTTGACCGATTCGAGAGAGAAACTACCCCAAGCTTCGCTTTGTCATACCCGTGTGAACAAGGCGTGATGACTTTCTCATCCACACTCCAGCTCCGTATTTTCGGTGACCATTCGCTAGATATGACGCGGGTTCTAGCTGAGAGAGGCGGCGACAACACCAGCTCAGATCTCAAAATGCGCTGCTCGATCTCCAGTGACGGCAAGTGGCCTAGTTTGAAGCGTGAAGACGATTCTCTCGAAGGCATCCAGAACACTGGTGGTTCCAGTGGGTACTCGGATTCTTCGTTGGCGACGCAACATGGGAACAACAACGCCGGGGCTTCTCAAGGCGGTGGGTTTAGTGGTCCGTTGACTATTCCTGTCAGTGAAGGGGGCGTTGGAAGCGCGTCATCTACGCACACAGATTGGAATGCGATCTCGTCCGGCTCATTCGATGATACATACTTGGAGAACGAGTACGCAAGTGGTGGGATCCCGCTGTCTTCTTCTAGCTCTCCTCTTAACCACCTGAATGAGCCGATGAACAAGCTTGCTCTGGAGAGTGAAGACCACGATCTGCCAGTCATCTCGATGCCGTATCCTGGAACTACTTGGTTCATGGGCGGTAAGACAGAGAATGGATTTTGTCTGCCTTCACTTGGGGGACTTACTCCTCGCTCACAGGTGTTGAGCGCCGTGACAACCGAGACCAGCGCTGCATTCAGTATCAGCTCGTGCCCTCCAAGCTTCCACTCATCTGGCATGGGTTATTCTGCCACAACTGGAAAACTGTTGGGTGATGTTGTATCCTGTCCATCGGATGGCACCTCTTCGGTTCAAATGGAGAATCTTGCTCCATGCCTTCCGCACGCTTTGGAACCTACGGAGCTGCTGTTTGAGGATATGAGCACCTGGGCTGGGGGTTCAGCAGAGACGTACGACAACCAGCACTATCACCAGCAGCACAACCAGCCCTTTTACAACGTGTCTTCGCACCCAGCACCACCCAGCGGCAATCTCTACTTCGATGGCGCAACTGCTACCACCAGCAGCGCGATGGCGCCTTCCATTCACGACTACCCGCCTGCGTACCAACACCACCCACTCCCTTCAAGCGGTTTAACAGGACCATCGATCTATCGACTGATGCAGAGTCATGACGCCTTCCCCGTGGATCACTGGAACTCAAATCAAGCGCAGCACCACTATTCAACTCCTTCAACCGCGAACACAACACCCACTGACTCTGCCAAGAATCCGGGGATCCACATCGACGGAAACCAGCGATCGAACTCCCTTCGCGCAGCCGACGACGGACAAGCTATCAAACGCTTGCTGCGTTCGTCAACACTCACCCAGCGCGTCAACCCCTGTCTGCGGTCTGTGGGGCCTATGCCGACTGCAAGTAGTGCGATGGCTGCGAAGGTGATGCCGCTCCCGACAACGAATCCCGTGCCTCCCAACCAGTCTGCACGGATTCAGCTGCTGACAGCGTTGAATGACTGCTACTGGAAGAATGGCCGCAAGAACTTGCAGTGCTTCCCGTCTTGTCCCGAGCACCACGACTTCTACTCGATGAAGATGAACAACCGCAAACACTCAAGTGTTGGTGTCTGTCGTGGACCTGTGTACTGCCACGCATTCACAGATGCTGCCGAGTTCCTTCCAGCAGCGTCAACCCAACAGGTGAAGCACGAACATAGCATGGGGGTTCCGGGTGGAAGCAGCAATGCACGAGAAGTGTTTGTTCTTGGTCGTTTTGAGCGTGTGCCTCAACAAGAGAGCACCAATCTTTTGGAGGAGCTCAATGCTCCTCCGTCGTTTCCGAACGCCGCAGTCTTTGAACAGTTCCGCTTCACGTGCTTTCAGGCCGTCGAGATGGAAGAGCGCCGTGTGTTGCTGCCGGAGTCGCCTCATGACCCATCCACTGACTCATCCAAGGCGAAGGCAGGATCATCAGAAGTCATCGCCCACTCGAAGAAGCGCTTCATCCGAAGCACTTGGTTCTTTTTGCCAGATGTGTGGAAGGTGCAGCCCATGCTGAAGAAAAAGCGCAAGGCGACGCGCTCGGCACCCGCGCAGACGTTCCCATTCTGCTTCCGCATCTTCGTTTACACGCGCGACGTCAACGGCCCTGGATACTCGTGCATCGCCGACACCGCCTCGAGTTTTTTCGAGCTCTACTCGACACGGACGGTGGATCGAGTCAAGCGTAAGTACTGGAGCGGGGAGGGATCGTCGGGCCAGCGCACGCCCAAGCACCGAGGACTCAAGGGAGTCTAGTCTTATCTGTACCAGTGATCTGTTTACCAATCCATAGAAAGCTAACGAAAGCGTTAGTAGTGCCAAATAACGGATACCTTGATGTGAAGCGACGCCACATATCCTTTTCCATCAGTCACTTCTTGTAGCATGGGACCTCCTGACGCATCGAAGCTTGCTGGGGAAAATGGAGCTTCGCCGGATGTGCAGCAGGACGGCGTTGGCTCAGGGAAATTGCCGAAGATCACGATCCTGCGACTGGAACTGGGCACTGCCATGAAAGACGAGGCCGTGGCGCATTTGATCCAGATCCTGCAGGCAACACCCAACGCTATCGAGAAAGACATCGCGACGGACATGAAGAAGTATTTCGACCAAAAATACGGACAGACCTGGCACTGCATCGTTGGCAAAGGCTTCGGCTGTTCCATCGCGTACGACACACAGTACCTGCTCTTCTTCCGTGCCGACCAGCACTACGTGCTACTCTTCAAGTCCACCGAGTGAGCAGGATTCTGCAGCTAGACAAACAGACGCAGGTTCAGCTTCCTCTATTCAGTTTCTCAACACGAATCTTCAGCGCAACTCTTGTGTCTTCAGCTGTGCATTGCATTTAAAACGATCGATCAAGAACGACTACCACAACCAGCACAACTGTGATCCTTACACAGCCTTGGCCACTTGAATCAGCACATTCATAGAAGCCTTAGCTAACGTCGTCACGGGGTCTGGGCTGCCCTTGTTCGGGTCCAAAATGTCGGGTGTGTGTTTGTCCACAAACTCCTGCTCCTCATCACGTGCCACCTTAAACAACTGTCCACATAGCTTATCAGCACACAAGCAGATAAGCCACCACCCCCATAAGCTGCGTACCTCCTTGAGTTCGCCCATGTCAGGTTTGCTGGCATAAATCTCACGAATCTGGTCGTTGTAGTAGTCACTCACTGCCATCTTGACACCCGTCACGTACGACGTGCTGAGCGAGTCCCTCAACGGACTCAACGTGCACCCTCCAGCGTAAATAGCAACGTCAAATCAGCCATAACAGACCCAATTATATTTTCTACAGGTATAACTGACGCACCGACAACGAAACTGCTGAGTTCCACCGCTGGGATCACGAGACTCGGTCGGAATCGGAAATCCTTCGTACGAACAGCATCCTCAATACGCTGCACCGCCTTCTTCTCGGTATCGCGTAGCTCCTATACCGTACGGAAAATCAATACATAAATATAAGTACTACATTGTGTAACCAATATCAGTACATTTTCATCCACCTTGAGTTTTTCAATATGGGCGGCAGAGCACGTCTTGACCATATGGACGTCCGCCACCTGCATTAAGATAGTTAATTATAAATTAATACAATAAAACTATTTATAGTTTGGTGCTCAGACGCACCGTAGCGTCGAGCATCTTGGCGCTGGCCATCTGCATGGCGTGGCCGCCGCGCAGCATCTCGCTGACCTCCGCGTCCTGCGCATGCGGGTGGACGGGCACATCACCGCAGTTTTGCTCCAGCCAATTGGGGCGCGTGTAGGCGGTGGAGGCGCGGCGCACGCCTGGCAGACGGCGAGCGAGCACTAGGCTGGTCTTGAGCATGGTCTCTTCTAATGTTAATTGGGCTAGTTTTTGTGTCGTTTACATCAGATACCTATTATAGATCATAACTGTAAGTTCGAAGTTATTTTTTGTTAGGCGTTTTTCTATTTGGGGTTTGCCTAAAATGAAATGAAAACAATATGCTGTTTGGGAGTCTGAGTCAATATTGGTGACAATCATGGCCAACTTCAGTTGGTGGAGCAGGCAATGGCTTTGTTGAGCAGCATCTTGGCGTTGGCGTAACTCAGTCCGAAGCTGGTGGTCGTGTTCAGTTGAATCTTTGACGTCGGTAGCCACAGGAAGTCCGGATGCACGTCATTCGAGTCGTACAGCCACTCACTACCGATGATTTCTTCGGCGTCGTTCAGTTCTAGCACGTAGTCGTAGGTCTTACCCACCGTGTACTTCTTGATGTTACCCGAGGAGACCAAACCACCGTCAGCGAGAGTCTCATTGATCCAAGACAGACGCGACTTGACGTACACGATGCTCTTGGCGTCGTCATTCCAAGGGTACTTCTGCAAACCGTAGAAGGTCTCTGCAGCCTTCTGCGTGGTCATGGCCGTTTGCTCGCATACTTTGAAGCCAATTACCGGCTGGTTCCACACCTCGTAAGCTGGGTCTCTGTCGACGATAAGGTAGTTTTCAGCTTACCGAGCAAATTGGCAGCGACGAAGTGAAACATACCAGGGTTCATGTCGCGGTACTTCGGGTTGGTGTGGCCACCATACTCGTCCAGTGAGTCTTCACCTCCGTTGTAACGAACGCCCACCATCACCGTTGACATGTTGTGTGAACCCACATCATAGACGTCCGTGATCAATGCTTTGATGTCCATGGGCTGGAATGTCACGCCGTTATACGTCACAGAACACTTGGGTTCTGGTTCCAGGATCGCGGCCGGAGTCCAGGCGTGACAGATGCCATACCATGTCGGAATACAGTAGCCAGATTTCTTGTTAATGCGAATGCCGCAGGCAGTGGTGCTACCGAACAAATCGGGCGAACAGTCCTTGTCCGACTTACACTTAGGGAAATTGCTCCTCGAGTCGATGCCGTTGTGTGCCGAAACCTTGCCCATGAAGCTTTTCACGTTTAATCCAAAGGCTGTCGCGTACTTCACGGTAGCGCTCGGTTGGCCCTTGTTCCACACAAAATTGATACTGTCCTGGTAGGTAGGCCAATTAGAGCCGCCCCACGGAGTCGGCGTGTACACACCGAAGGTGGGTAGATTCTTTAGTTTCAACTCCATCTTGGCGCCGAGGTAGGCTTCCAGATCAGCGAAGTTATTGTACGAGTCGGTGCTGGATCTGGAGCTAGACTCCGATTGGGAGGTGCCTTTGCTGGAGTTGGAGTTGGGCTCCGATTGTGAGGTGCCTATGCTGGAGTCGGCCTCCAGCTTGTGGCTGCCCGTGGTCACTTCCGATTCATATAGATAGGCGTCCGTGTCGCTGTCTTCCGGCGGAGTCTGCACTGACATGATCGGCTTAACCACCTTCGTGTATACAGGCTCAGCTGGTGCCTTCGGGGCGCTGGCTAGCAAACCCTTGCGCCTGACAGGAGGTACCGTCGGGTTGCTGACTAGGTTGGGCTTCGTTGGGTTCTTCGGCACAATTACAGTGCAAGTGCCGTCGTCTTCGATCTCTGTGCCACGGCCAGGGAAATTTTTGTCGCTAAGATCGTACGAGCTGCGCTCAGTCACGGGGGCGTCACGTAGCGGTGTTGCCAAGGTCTGCTGCGTCTGCAGCACGGCGAACGCAATGGCCACCGACACGAGGCAGCCTCTCAGTGGGTAAACCATAATTCGTAGAGACAGTTGGTTGGACAGTAGGGTGGTTTGCTTTGGCGAGGAAATTGAAGAATGATCAGCCAGTGTTTGTGTCTGCTGGCGGCATTGGTCGCGTTTGGATGGCCACACCAGCAATGGCCGATGGTATATCGCATGAATTACTGCCTGATAGACTAAAAGGTGTAAACAATGACGAATCAACGCTGAGCCATTGATGCCGACTGAGTCAACAAAAAGAGTTCGGTTTTGAAAGATTTGATTTGGTGGTCACCATCAAAATCCTGGAGAGAGCGACAGAGAGTGCAAATGATTACCGTCTCTGTGCAGTATTTTCGTGATGGGAATCACTCGATGATGACGAACGTGAATCCCGATCTACGTTCGGCAACATTTCCGTCATCGTGTCCCGTGCTTGGACAACGGATGGGATCTGTAAATAACATTGAAATCGACTCACAGTACTTCGTTGGACATCCGCGAGTTAGGTCTGCCTGTATTGTGCGTCTCCCTTCTCATGGTGGCTCCCTCAACCCGTCGATCGATCGCCAACCTGACACGTGAATCGTCGTAACATGTACCTTTCATCGTGCAATTTCCATCGCACCCTCTGCTTGCTGGATACAGACATTAGTTAGTAGGGCTCTGTTGAGCATGTCGCCGAAACGGGACAGTATCGGGTGTGGGCATCAACTCTCTTTGTTGTATCGGCTGGGTTACTTTGTGGAGTGTGAGATCGTGCCACTGGAGCAACATATCGGTGTAACGTTACTGGACATCTTGCGTGTTCCCAACGCTGCCAAGCAGCCAAATTTGGGTGCAGCTGACGACACCCGCAAGGTCGTCGGGGTAAAATAGCGACGGAGCGCGCTTGATACAGAACCCATCCTGTTTTTAAAAAAAAAAAAAAAGACTGATGTGTCGGAATGTCACTATTGTTAACAGCTAACACTGATATCGTTGCTAGCTTTTCCTGGACGCTTTTACAGGTTGGCGAATCTCCGCACTCGTGATACGACACTTGATTATTAAAAAAAACGATGGAGTTCTGGCCGTCATCCTCCATGTCCGGGTGAATGTCGATTGGACTAGCTTGTCACCAAGGCTTCAGAAGCCATTGCCTTCAACATTTACAGAACTCTATATTCGGCTGTAACATAGTTCTCCCGCCATGTTCTGCGCAGTCATGTTGGTGAACGTCGCTTCGGCTGCATCCAACCTATCGGTGATTTTCTTTTACGTACGGCATGACGTACGAGGATGGCGACAACTTCGTAACCAACTTGGCAGCCTGTACTCGTGGGAATCTCATCCAAACTAATGCCGTGTTTCACACGGGGAAGCTCTGAGGGATGCTTTCACTATTTGCCTATTGGTGCGCACACATTAGAAGCACTGAATTTAAGTAAATGTTAGTCAATTATCATTATCCCGTCTCAGTTTGCTGACCACCACAACGCATCTCCGCAGCCGCAGCATCTGAAGTGCTCCTATGCGAAATAACCTAGCAATGTCGACGAGATTAGACCAAGGTTGAAGTACGCGAATCATTTTTTACGCTGCAGGTTTTATCAGATTGAATAAGTATCGCTATTTAGCCCAGTTCCTTTAAGCAACATTCACAGCGTGGTTGGGTTTTAAAGTAGCTCTAAAGTTACCCTTAGCCGTCACAAAGCGACATTCAGCGGGATAATTTAGGTAATCACCAGTTATCTATTATAAAAGGTTGTGCTAACGTGTTTTGTATCTAACGTAGAATAGATAATCTGCATAGATAGCCAGTCAATAGGGAATGGCAGACTTTTGGCTAAGAAAATCCACTTGTCGTTCTGAGATAACAGGTATATCAAGTAAAAGGGTTCCATGGTTTGAGTTTTGGAAACGGGCTGCGGGAATCGCTCCATTGGAGCGATTCCCGCAGCCCATTACCGTATTAATATGCGTGACTAAAGAAGAAGTAATAATTAGATTTACCATCAGCGTGACTAAACATGCCCTTACCTTGGAGTCCAAGGTAGGGCACCGTACAGTGGTCCAAGGCTTGGACTAATTGGTATCCCTGTAACTCATTGTTAGATGTAGGATATGCCAAAAGTATTAATAACGTACGCGATTTTCGGAGCATCATTATTCGGCGACCATTTTATAAGTGTGCATTGTAAACGAAAAATTCCATCGCGTGTATTTTTCGTTACTCCAACAAAGCAAACTTTTTTACGTTGTACTACAGCACGACTAAATTCTGACCAATCGTCCTAGCATTCGATCAATAGTTCGCCTAGAACGTAGTCAGACCAACGTCTGGCTCAAGCCGACTCGGTACACGCCGCCGCCGCTTCTAGCAGCTTCGCCACCTTCGGATAACTCAAACCGATGCTCGTGGTCGTGTTCGCCGCCGGCTTCGATGTGGGCAGCCACAGGAAATCCGGGTGGACGTCGTTCGATTCGTAGACCCACTCGCCACCAATGATCTCTTCAGCGTCGTTCATTTCCAAAAGGTAGGTGTAATTGGCTCTGGACAGGAAGTCCTTGGTTGGACCCGACGCCACCTTACCATCGTCGGTCATCATTCCTTTGATCCACGAAAGGCGTGACTTGACGTAGACAATACTCGTCGCGTTTTGGTTCCAAATGCATTCGTCGAGACCGTAGAATTTCTTCGCAGCCTTCTCAGTCGTCATACTCGTCTGCTCATACACATCGAATCCAACCATAGGCTGATTCCAGACCCCATAACCAGCCTCCTGGTCGACGACGAAGGTGCTATTGAGAAGGCCAAGCATGTTGGTAGAAGCGACGTGGAGGAACCCGGGGTTGAGGTCGCGATAGGTGCTGTCGGTGTGTCTACCATATTTGTCGATCGTGTCATTGAAGTAACCAGTAAAGCGTGAACCAGTGAACACGTACGGGACGTCGACGTCGTAGTACACATCCGTGATCAGCGCCTTGACATCCATGGGCTGGAACGTCACACCATTGTACGTCACAGGGCACTTCGGCTCCTTTTCGAGGATCGAAGCTGGTATCCAGGCTTAATCCATGGCGTACCATGTCGGGATGCAGATGCCTGAAGTTTTACCAGCCCGCTTAGCGCACACAGTATTGGCGTCCAGGTCATAACACTCCGCATCCGTCGAACACACCGTGGCGTTGAATTTACGCCTCGAGTCGATGCCATTCTGCGCCGACACACTGTCCATGAAAGTCCCCACGTTCAGGCCGAAAGCCTTTGCATACTTCTCTGCAGGACTAGGTTGAGTCGCGTCCCACTCGAAGTTAATGCTGTCCTGAAACGTTGGCCATGGATAGCCCGCCCATGGGGACGGACTATACACGCTAGAGATGGGGAGATTCTTCAGCTTGAGCTCCAACGTGGTGCCAAAGTGCGCTTCCAGCTCTGCAATATCATCGTTGGAAACTCCTTCCAACTTGCGGTTAGTCGTAGTTGGATTCTCCGGCACGGTGACAGTACAAGTACCGTCGCCTTCGATCTCAGAGCCGCGACCAGGGAAGTTTTTGTTGCTGAGATCGTACGAGCTGCACTCAGTCACGGGGTCGTCACGTAGCGGTGTGGCCGCGGCCTTCTGCGTTTGCAACACAGCGAAGGCAATGGCGGCGGACACGAGGAAGCCTCTTAGTGGATAAACCATGCTTGCGGGGGAAGTTACTTGGACAGTGCGGTGAGTACTCGATCTTCTCGTTGGCGAGGAAATTGAAGAATGGGCAGTCAGCGTTTTGTATTTGCAGCCGAGCCTGTACGACCACACCACTATTCACCTTCAACTCGCTGCTGAAGAACTTGGTCACGGATCTGCAGGGGTAATGGTTGTAAGCGTTATCAACGAAGCAACGATAGGCCATTGGTGCTGACAGATCCAACAAAGAGAGAGCGATACAGGGCCCGAGTGATTACCGTCTGTGGACGAACACCTTATCCTCGTGATGGGAATCGCACCATGATGACGAACAGGAAATCCCGATCACAGTACGGTTATCACTTCCGTCATCACGCCCGGTTTCATGCCGTGTTGGAGGCTTCACCAGTGGCCAATCACGACACCGTGATCGCAACCTGTATATTGCGGATAACATCTTGCATCGTTGCATCACTGCACACGAAAGCAATGTATGAGTCAGGACCTTTCGCAAGTAACCTCTTGGAGCCTGCTGTCCGGCTGCAGTCGAGATTACATCTACTGCCCATGACTTGCCTCCCCACACCCTCAACCCACGCTTCGTGGTACAATTGCATAAAGACCTTGTCGACGCCATTGCCTATGCATAAAGTAAGGGTTTGCATCCAAAACTCAACGTATCCTTCTGTCACCTTCGTGTCCAGTGACACCTGTTCTCTTACAGACACATGTAAATCTCGGCTCCGTAGTACATCACACCTCCCACCAATGCACTTCGCTTCCGTGTCAGAAAGAACCAACACGCCTTCACCTTGGCAAACAGCACACATTTGGACATGCACAACACAGAATCATAACAGGAACCACAACACACAAACGAAACCGTGCAGTTGTCAGCTCACTGCAGAACCGACGTCGAGTAAATTACTGTGCGATGTCAATGAACCAGAGGCTTGAGCGGCGCCGCGCGCGTCTGGTCGTCGATCACTTGCTCTCGAATGTTTTCCGGCACGCCTCCAATGACGGAACTGCACCACAGCAACAAATTAACATCAAAAATCAGTACCCCCACCCTCTCCAGTAGCCAACAGAGCAGCGCGTACATATTGTCGCCGCGCACGATGTAAAGTCCGAGCTCCACGGCCTCCACCGGCTCCTTGAGCGAGAAGACGCGCTCGAAACTATCGTCTAGGATCACGTTCACGCACTGGTCGAAGCCCTTGAGCACACCCTGCCATAGTCAACCACAAAGTTATCAGTACAGATGTACTGAAATGTGTTATTGCGTATGGCGACGTACGATGATATTCCGGCCGTCGTTGGTGATGACCGCAATGGTTTCTAATACAGCAAATAGCGACAGTTAAAGAGTTCAATCAGTATCATTAGAATCACCATCATCCCCTCTATATAACGAGCTAGTTGTGGTCGTTAACCGCCCCCTACAGCGCCCATAATCGCCACTTACGATTCATCATCTCCTGCAGATACGCCGCCATCTTGCTCCAGCAACTTTTCGTGATGTGCGCCACACCAACACTATAAAAAACACCAACGAGTAACAGTCATTTCAGTATATTAAACTTCATCAAACTATACCTTCATCCACCGCACACTATTACGATCATCAGCACTATCGTCATGGGTGGCCAGACGTCGCGCATGGTGCGCGAGATCGTGGAGGACTCGACGTACATCATCCGCCAGACCAACCGCGTCACATACGAGCGCAGTCGTGCAGCCCACAATGAGCTGCAATCCAAGTTGACGGAGTTGCGCAGACTCAACCAGGAGATGCTGCAGTCCGCTGAGAGTGACGCGCAACGCTCCGAAGTCTTCAAGTCGTTCCAGAACACGGTGGGGCAGCAGAAGAAGGCGCTGGATGAACAGGTAACAATCATGTTGCAATTATTACAATACATTTGACTGCTATACTGATGATATTTGCAGGCTGAAGGTTTCGCCAAGCAGTTCGAACTGCCCAAGAGCTACCAGAAGATAGCAGATGCCCATCGTGAGGAGATGAAACAGGCCCAGCAAAAGGCGGAGCAGGCGGCTGTGGATCTCAAACATCCAGAGCAGAAGCAATCGTAGAGCTGTATGACACAGACACAATGTGCAAGGAATAGACTACACTCACTACTGTACCTGTACACTACGTGGTAGTCTCACAATGCTGCAAGATCCATGGGTGCTCCAACACACGCTCCAGTGGGATGCGTTGCTGTGGGTCGTGGCGCAGGATCTTCACCAGCAGGTCTCGAGCCTCAGACGACACGTAGCTCGGAAACTTGAGGTCCACGTGTGCAATGCGGCGGTAGGTCTCTTTGGTGTTTTCCGTCTCGAACGGAGGAGCGCCAGTTAGGAATTCGTACAGGAGGATGCCGAGCGTCCACACGTCCACGTTCTCGTCGTGCGGCTTGTTCTCGATCATCTCAGGTGGCAGGTAGTCCAGTGTGCCGCAGAGTGTCGTGCGTCGTGAAGACGGAGCGTGCACGGACCACCCAAAGTCTGCGATCTTGAGCTCGCCGTTGAATCCAACGAGCAGGTTCTCGGGCTTGATATCTCGATGGATCACGTGCTTGCTATGCATGTAGATAAGAGCACGTGCCATCTCCTGAATGTACAGTGCCGACTGTTTCTCCGAGAAACGGCCGGCACGCATCAGTTTCTTGTAGAGCTCCCCCTGCGGCGCATACTCGATGATAAGATACACACGTTTGCTGTCGTAAAAGTATCCATACAATCTTAGTATGGACTTGTGGCGCAAATGCGACTGGATCTCGATCTCACGACGTAGTTGGTGCTCCATGCTGGATTTCATGAGCTGCTGCTTGTTCAGCACCTTAAGTGCCACCACATACTTACTCTGCTTCTCTCTGGCTAGATACACGTTGCCGAACTTTCCCTTGCCAAGTGGTTTGCCGATCTCAAAGTCACTGAGCTTCCACGTCTTCTTAGCGGACGACGACGCGTCATCCGTCTTGGTCTCCGTCTTGGCTGAGGTCTTGGAGTTCACAGGTGGTAAATGACTGGAACTTTTGGCAGATCCCGTAGTGGACTTGTAGAAGCCTGAGCCTGTGCCATGGAGGTAGGAGCTCGTGTGTGAGGACGTCGGCGCGTCGCCGTGGGGTCGTCGAGAGGCGGCAGTTCGGTCTCCAACGGCTTTACGCGGGTATCGCGAGCTGTCCGTCTGGTTATGCGGCCGCTTCATGGCGCCAGAGGCGGTGGCAGTTCCTCCAGACTTGAGCTGACGAGACGAGAGCAGCGCGCGCTGCGAGTAGCTGGAGGCGGCCGCCACGCGGTTCTCCTTGTCCGCGTCAAAGCGTCGCATTACTTTGAGATCGAGACGGCTTTCCTCGTTCAAAATTCGATTCAAAAGTGACTCACGACCAAATTGTGTGTCATACTACTCGTCAAAAACTACAACTTGTCAAAAACCACTTTTCCTTTTTTTGACACTTTTTTTTGACAGCTGTAATGACGCAGCGACAGCGCAGCGCCCAAGGCTGCGTCCACGCGGAAAACGACCCGTTGGTGGAGGACCTGCTGGCGCTCAAGCAGCGCGTGCGCGAGTCTTCTCACTTGGCTTCCAACTACGGCCGCGCCATCGCTTCCGTGCGCGCGCACCCGACGCCACTGCGCAGCGCCAGCGAGGCCAAGACCTTACGGCATATTGGCAATTATCTAGCCAACCAGATACACGGGATTTTGAGGAAAAGAGGTTTGTTGGAGGCGTCTGAGTGTGGCGCATCGAATGAGCCGCCCCCGATGCCTGTAGCACGCGTACAAGCTGAGCTACCGACATGGGACACTTTGGTCGGGACATCGGAGCGCTCCACGAGGGAGTACGCGCCGGCTTATCGCAAGCGTACGGAAATTTTTGGGATATTTTCTTCGGGACAGAGGAGTTGATACTGAGACTGTTGTTACTGCAGAGCCGTGGTTTGTTCTGTTGGTGCTACAAGAAGCTCAGGCGGTGGATGGAGACGCAGCACTGTCCAATGATGCGCTGCTGCAGAGGATGCTAGACGTTGGGGTGAGTAGATGATGAGGGAATAGTACTGATATTGATTATTAATGTATTACTTGTTGTTATTTTTTGTTTGTAGTACGAAGGCAACAGTGGCAAGTTGCGGACGTGTCTGGCGTCGCTGAGCGGGACGCACGAGGTGGTTAAGAGGTCCAACCTGGGCTTCTACTACCTGACGGAGAAAGGGCGACGTAGTGCCGAGTTGTGTCCAGGGTCATTGACTGGAGAGTCAACGACGTCTACTAGTGCTACAGGTTCAGTTGTTGCTGCTAGTGCAGCTTCAAGTGCGAAGAGAAAACAGACTTCGACGCGTGGAGTTGTGCGGCAGCGGCCGTCAAGTCCGGACTGGACGTACGGTGGACTGGAAGACTCGGACGAGGAAATACTGAGTGAGTTAAACGTGCGAGTGCCAGAACCAGAACCTGAAGTGGTGAACAGGAAACGCACCGCACCTGAAGATTTGATTCGGGAGACGGACACGTGGGAGTTGGTTCTGCTGCTGGATCATCGTGAAGTGATTGAGCGACGGAACCCACGAATTTTGGAGCGGAAGCTACTGGAGCGGAATGTCAACTGTGAGGTGCGTGCACTTGGCGTAGGTGACGTACAGTGGATTGCGCGCCGGCATCGCATTGGTGGAGATACACAAGAATTCATGCTGAACGTCATCGTTGAGCGGAAGGAAGTGCACGATTTATCGGGCAGTATTATTGACCGACGTTTCTTCGAGCAGAAGACGCGTCTAGCTACAGTGCGTGAAAATTGTGGTGACGTGCATGTTATTTATCTCATTGAAGGCTCGCTGACGCAGATTACTACAGTTCGTACGAGCGGACTCCACACGGCAATGGGCCGTACTCAGGTGCAGAACAACTTTTTCGTTCAGCAGTGCCAGAACGCTGACGAGACGATCGTGTTCCTCACTCGTGTGTATGCTCGGCTTCTGGCAAAGTTTCCATTGAACCCAAGAGCAGCGAAGGTTGCTGCGTCACATCTACTGCCTCCGAGTGAATTCGACTTGGACAAGTTCGCGCAGATATTCTGCCTACCGCCCCAGACTTTCGCACCTTTCAATTCGCAGTTCCGGAAGAAGGCCCAATTCACAGTTCGTGAAATTTTCCAGCGGATGCTTCTCCAGGCCCCCGGGCTCAGTGCTGCTAAGACCGTGGGTCTGTCAGCAAAGTACAAGAACTTCCGCGAGTTGGGAAGTGCTTTGCGGAAACGTGGCCGAGAGAGCGAAGTTGAGCACGTCCGTTGTGGGAAGACCCAGCGTCGACTGGGATCCAAGGCGCGCGAGTCTCTAGGCGAGTTGCTGACTGCGAGCGAATACACAGAAGATTCGTGATCAGATTTCAAGGCTCCAGAGGCAAGCAATGTGCTCAGGAGGTAAATTCCCGACGAGAGCCAATCATTCCTGTTCAACTTCAACTTTGACAATCACTCATGCTTGTCAAAGATCGCGGCCTTCTGGTCTGGTGGCAAACAATAAACTTGAAGATTGTATGGTGCAGTCGAAGATATCTTTCCAAGCGACTGTTCATGCCTATCAAACGGCGGATTCGGCCTTTGGCCAGCAAGACAAGCGCTCACGCCAATCAAAGCTAAAATGGACGGTTCCCAGACCCTCGTGAACAAGATCTCTCTTGCATTTGACTAGCTTCGCGAGGCTCGAGAGCTGCCAAACTAACCACTTCATTCCTGAAAAGACCTCGTCCAGCACACACCCCAGTTTTGGTAGCGTTCAAGTCAACTATCTGTCAATCATCTCGTCACGGGGGATCATGTTCTTGGACCCTTCTCGCCTCTCCGTGTTGGCGTTGACACTGGTGACCACCTGGTCACTTGGTGTCTTGGCTGAAGAAAACACCTTCGGCATCTTGGAAGGCTACAATTCCTACGGCACGTCCACCAATGCCTACGGAGGCACTACTACCAATGCTTACGGTGGCACTACTACCAACGCCTATGGAGGCACCACTACCAATGCCTATGGAGGCCTTGGAGGATTTTCGCCACTAGTCCAGAGCATCGTGCAGCCAGTGAACTGTCAAGTGGGAGACTGGGGTGCTTTCTACGGGTGCAACACTCCTTACTCTTCGACCAAGACTCGACGTCGAGTGGTGACTGTGTGGCCTCTATTCGGCGGTGCAGCTTGCCCGTCACTCGAAGACACGCAGCCGTGCGTTCCTCAAGACTGCCAGGTCGGACCCTGGACGGACTACACGGCGTGCAACACGTACGGCAAGAAGACCCGCTCTCGCATCGTGACGCTGCCGTCCCAAGACGGAGGTGCTGGTTGTCCTTCTCTCACTGAATCTGCATCATGCGATCCCATCAACTGTGTCGTGAGTGACTGGAGTCCTTGGAGTGCATGTCTTGTGGGCAAGAAAAGCCGTACACGCAGAGTGCAGACCTTCCCGTTGTACGGAGGCACTGCCTGTCCTGCACTGACTGAAACCCAACCTTGTACTAAAGTGGACTGTGCCGTGAGTGACTGGTCTCCTTGGAAGATCCTCGGTCGCAAGAAAACTCGCTCACGTGACATCACGTGTCAACCTGATGGCGGTAATGCCTGTCCTCCACTTGTCGAAGAATCGACGTGTAACCCCATTGACTGTGTGGTGAGCGCTTGGTCGTGGAGTGGTGTATGTGACCCTATCACGAAGCAGCGTCAACGTACACGAACCATCCTGACTGCTGCCCAAGACGGTGGAGCGGTGTGCCCCAACCTGCAAGAATCTGTGACTTGTGTGGACTGTGCTGTGAGTTCCTGGACCGACTTCTCACTGTGCAACCCGCTAACGGGTACCAAGACGCGAACGAGGACAGTCGCCACTGCTGCTGCTAATGGAGGAGCAGATTGTCCAGCTCTTGTGGAGACTACGCCGTGTGATCCTGTGCCGTGTGTCGTTAGCACTTGGACCGACTGGGGAACGTGCAACCCGAAGACGCTCCAACGTCAACGAACTCGTGTTGTGACAACAACCCCATGTTATGGTGGCACCATTTGTCCTCCTCTAGTTGATACTCAAGCGTGTACACCTCAAGACTGCACAGTCACCGACTGGAGTCCCTTTGATTACTTTGTCAAACCTACTGATGGTCTTCGATACAAAAGACGTTCTCGTTCGATAACTCGTCCGTGTGACGGTGGTGCAGCTTGTCCACCTTTGCAAGAGGAACAACTATGTCAACCGGTGGACTGTCAAGTGAGTAAATGGGTTTGGGACGACAATGGAGCTGGTGCTTGTCCTCCTGGAACACAACGACGTCGGACACGTACAGTTGTAACTCCTGCGGAGGACGGGGGCGCAGCTTGTCCATCACTGGTAGAGTTGGTTGCTTGTGGTGACTGCCAAGTGAGTGCGTGGAGTCCGTTTGGAGCCTGCAATGCTGGCACCTCCAAGCGTAAACGGACGCGTAGCATCACGCAACAACCTATCGGTGATGGTGCTGCATGTCCTGTACTTGAAGATATCGCTGCATGCGAGCCTGTAGCTTGTCAAGTGAGTGACTGGACTAAGTGGGGGTCTTGCACGGCTTCAGGTGTTCGTCAACGTACGCGGACGGTATTAACCCCTGCCAAATATGGCGGCACCGACTGCCCGCCGCTCGTGGATCAACAGAACTGCAACCCAACCGACTGCCAAGTGAGTCCTTGGAGTCCGTACGAACTGCGTGGAGCTACCAAGTGTCGTCGACGTACAATCTTACAAGATGCAGATGGTGGTAAACCGTGTCCGGCACTTGAGGAGACTGTACCTTGCAACAAAGTGGACTGCGTAGTTAACGACTGGGGTCCCTACTCCGCCTGCGACCCGACTACCAAGCAACGTTCTCGCTCTCGAGTGGTTTTGACTTCTCCTCAGGACGGAGGTGCAGCGTGTCCGGCATTGGTGGAAGCTGTCGCGTGTGCTCCTGTGAATTGTCAAGTCGGGAACTGGGGAACGTGGAGTGATTGCTCGTCGATCACGGGCAAACGTACGCGTCGCCGTACTGTGACAACACCCTGTGCTTACGGTGGTGCCGATTGTCCAGACCTCATCCAAGAAGACACTTGTCAACCTGTGGACTGCAAAGTAAGTGACTGGACGTCCTGGAGTGGATGCAGCCCGCTGACCAAGACTTGTTCACGTAGTCGATCTCTCATTACACCAGCAAATTACGGCGGTGCAGCATGTCCGAACCTTATCGAGACACAAACTTGTGTACCTACCGACTGTATCGTGAGTTCCTGGTCGCCGTTCACGTCGTGTGACAGCAGTGCAAACAGCACCTCCAGTGGCAAAGAACGTCGCTTTCGGACTATCCTGCAGCAACCTAACGGAGGTGCTGCATGTCCGCCACTGATGGAGGAACGACCGGCACCTAAGGTGGATTGTGTTGTGAGCGACTGGAGTGACTGGGGCGTCTGTGACGTCAACCTCCTTGTCCGTGTCCACAACCGATCCGTAATCACCCCGGCGCTAAATGGTGGCATGTGCTGCCCTGCACTCCAAGGCTCGCAGCCTTGCTGTCCCAAGTACGTGGACTGCAAAGTTGGGGACTGGTTGGACTGGTCCACTTGCAACGCAGCTTCAAACACCCAGCAACGCATTCGCAATGTGACTCAAGCTGCAGGTCCCGGTGGGAAGGTTTGTCCTGATCTTCAGCAGACTCGTAGCTGTATCCCGGCTGTGGACTGCCAAGTGGGAGACTGGAGCGACTGGGGAACTTGCTCCAAGAGTAAACTCCTTCGAACTCGAACACGTCAAGTTACTACCGCACAATCAGGCAAAGGTGCCACATGCCCCACACTCAAGGATACTCAGTCCTGCACTCCTGTTGACTGTACAGTGAGTGATTGGATCGATTGGAGCGCTTGTGACGGGAACAGCAAGACGCGGAACCGAACTGTTGTCAAAGATGCTGACGGTGGAAACAAGTGTCCATGCCTCACGGAAACCAAACCGTGCACGATCAACGTGGACTGTCAAGTGTCCAGTTGGGGAGACTATTGTTCTTGTGATGAAGCCACTTGGACGAGAAGCATGACACGTTCTATCCTCGTCCAGCCTAAAGGTAAAGGTAAAGCGTGCCCTGCCCTCTCCAAGACAGACGCGTGCCCACCATGTGACTGTAGAGTGAGTGGATGGTCGCAATTCGGCTCCTGTGATTCCACTGGAAACCGCAAACGTACTCGTACAGTCGTAACAACGGCCCGTGGTGGAGGTAAAGCTTGTCCGGCGCTTCAGGAGACCAATAATTGCACTGCGGTGAACTGTGGTGTAAATGCATGGGGGTCGTGGAGTAGCTGTGACCCTGTTGCCAACACGCAGACGAGAAATCGAACAGTTCAAGTCCAACCGGCTTACGGAGGCACTGCTTGTCCTCCTCTCACACAGACTCGGAGCTGTCAGAAGTGTTTGGTGAGCGACTGGAGTGACTGGTCCATCTGTACGGCAGACACGCCCACCCGATCCAGGACGCGTGGCATTATTCAGCAGCCACCACCTCCGTCAACTTGCGGTATTTCGGACAACGACGACCTAGCAGCAACTCTCTTGTGTCCTGTCCTGAAGGATGAACAACCGTGTGAGGCCATCAACTGTACAGTCGGTGACTGGGGTAACTGGAGCGACTGCGACCCGGAAAGTTACGTTCAAGCGCGCAACCGGACCATCATTCAGCCTGCTATTCGTGGCGGCACTGAGTGTCCTGATCTAACGGATACGTTAGTGTGTCCTGCAGTGGAATGTGTGGTCGGGAACTGGACGGACTGGAGCTCGTGTGGACTCACCGACCTCACCTCAACTCGAACGCGTCCGGTGGTCGTGCCAGCAGCATACGGAGGCGTCGAGTGTCCGTGGCTCAGTCAGTATTTGGACTGTCCGTCCATTGATTGCAGCCTCACCGACTGGGGCGACTGGACTGAGTGCACAGACTACACACCGACTCAAACTCGCGAGCGTTCAATAGTGCAAAACGCAGTTCGTGGAGGAGCGGCTTGTGATGTTTTGAGTCAGAGCAGAGCGTGTCCTCCCGTCAACTGCGAACTTGGAGCTTGGACGGCCTGGCAAACCTGTGATCCGAACACCAGTACGAAGACTTGCACACGTGAAGTGACGAGGTCCCCACAGCGCAACGGAACGGCGTGTGATGCGCTTCAAGACGTCGCGCCGTGCGACCCGGTGGACTGCATTGTCGACAAGGACTGGGGTGACTGGAGTGCATGTGACAACACCTGCGGCAAACGCTACAAGCATCGAAGCGTTTTGCAACAGCCACTCTACGGTGGTGCTGCCTGTCCAGCCTTAGTATCTGAAGGACCTTGTGAACCTATCAACTGCGCCGTCTCCGCATGGAGTGACTGGGGTGACTGTGATGCTGCCACGGGTTTGCGCACACAGACTCGAAACGTGACGAGAGAAGCCAAGTACGGGGGTTTATCATGTCTCCCGTTGATCCAGCAGAAGAAGTGTGACCCTGTGAGCTGCACCGTCGGCGAGTGGACCGAGTGGACAACGTGTGATAGCGATGATCCTCAACAACATCGCTACCGAAACGTAACGCAGCAGCCTCTGTACGACGGCACAGCGTGTCCCGACCTCCAGCAGGACGTCACTTGTCCACCGATCAATTGTGCACTGGGACCTTGGAGTGACTACGGCGCCTGCGATCCCAGTACCGGGCTTCGAACTTGTACCCGTTCAGCTACTCAGGTATCCCGTCATGGAGGTGCTGCATGCGATGCTCTCAACGATACCATTGTTTGCGACCCAGTTAACTGTAAGGTCAGCGACTGGAGCGAGTACGGTGACTGTGATCCTGTCACGTTCAAGAAAACCAAGACACGGACGGTGACGCAGGAGCCCAAGTATAACGGTGCCGCGTGCCCTGACCTGACGAATGACCTAGTATGCGACCCGATCCACTGCGTCGTGAGTCCGTGGGGAGCATGGGAGAGCTGCAACGCTGCGTCTCAGACTAAGACGCGTCGACGTACGATCACCACCGAACCGAAGTACGGCGGATGCGCGTGCCCAACTTTGGAGGACACTGCAGCATGTGACCCCGTGAACTGCGTCATGGGAAACTGGTCGGATTGGAGCGTCTGCAAAGACGACGGCAGTGATACGAGCTCCGTTCGTACGCGATCGATCGTCCAGCCTGCGCTTTATGGCGGTACAGCGTGTGGAGCCACTCGTGAAGAAGTTCCATGTGGTGCTGTGAACTGCGTTGTTGGGGACTGGGGTGGCTGGTCAGCGTGTGACTCGAGCTGTGGTAAGAAGACTCGCAAGCGGTCTGTCACTCAGCGCGCTTTGTATGGAGGAGCAGCTTGCGGACCACTCGAAGATGTTGCGAACTGCGATCCTGTTAACTGTGTCGTCGGTGACTGGGACGCTGACTGGTCGGTCTGTGACCCGACCTCAGGCCTACGAAAACTGACACGGCCGGTGCTTCAGGCTTTTCTCTATGGTGGCACGGGCTGTCCCGACACAATCAAAACTAAATCGTGTGATCCTGTGGACTGTACGGTGTACGACTGGGACGCATGGGGAGTTTGCAATCCCGATACCGGAAAGAAGTCGCGATCGAGGAAGGTGAAGCAGGTGGATCTCTATGGCGGATGCAAGTGTCCCGATCTAACACAAGAGGCAGTATGTGACCCAGTACCGTGTGCTGTCGGACCGTACAGTGACTGGTCCAACTGCACGGATGCTGATGCGTCTCAGTCGAGATCTCGCCAAGTGACTCAGCAGCCTCTTTACGGTGGATCTGTTTGTCCAGCATTGACGGAAACTGCAGCTTGTCCACCAGTAGACTGCGTTCTCGATGCGTGGGCCCCTTGGAGTGACTACGACCCTGTCACGGGAGTTCGCACTCGAAGTCGAGCTGTGCTTCGTCCTGCTGTTCGAGGTGGCGTCGCTTGTGATTTTACCACAGAATCGCAGACGGCACCGCCCGTTAACTGCCAGGTTGGCAACTGGAGCGACTACGGGCCGTGCAATGATGCCGCTGGAGTTAAGACTCGTACTCGACCGATCACTGTAGCTCCGATGTACGGCGGATTGGCATGTGCCCCGACCATCCAAAACGCGACGTGCGATCCGGTCAACTGCGTCGTGAGTGACTGGAGCGTTTGGGGAGCTTGTGACCCTAGCACTGGAACCAAATCTCGTCGTCGGGACATTTTGCAGAAGGATAAGTACGGTGGTGCATGTTGCCCACCAACTATAGACTCAGCCGTCTGCGACCGAGTGGACTGCGTCATGTACGACTACGGACCATGGACAACATGTGATCCAACGACGGGTGCTAAGACAAGAACGCGCACGGTGCAAGTTGCGCCACTTTACGGCGGAAGCGCTTGTCCCAGCACAACAGAGCAAGGATTTTGCAACCCTGTGGACTGCAAACTGAGTGACTGGACCACATATGGAGCGTGCAATACCACATCAGGATTGAAGACTCGTACTCGCACAGTGATCACGAGTCCTTTGTATGGTGGAGCTGCTTGTGGATCTCTCACGGACGCAGCCTCATGCGACCCGATCAACTGCCAAGTAGGTTCTTGGAGTTCGTGGGGTGCATGCAACGCGACTACGTTGCAATCGACACGGGTGCGGAAGATCACGGTGAATCCAATGTTTGGCGGCATTCAGTGTCCATGTCTGACGGATACAGCAACTTGTAAGGTGCCGACGCCGACGAACTGCGCAGTGAGCGCGTGGTCAGACTGGTCAAAGTGTCCGAGCCAGACAGCTACACGCACTCGCACTCGGAAAGTGGTGACCGCGGCGACTAATGGCGGCACTGCATGTCCTGCACTAACGGAGAGCGGTTCCTGTAAAGGATTGACCTGCACGATGGGGCCGTGGTCCAACTGGACGACTGGGTGCGACAGCTACGGCCTGCAGACCAGGACGCGCGTTATCTTGGACGATCCGTACACCTGCAGCGACTTCTGCGAGCCTATCATGGGCTGGCGCGCTTGCACTTACAGCAACTCGACCAACGACTATTCGCCGCCCACGACGTCCTACGTCTTTCTGGGAGATGAAGAAGTTGCTTTGGAGGCCCAGGCCTTTGAAGACGGTGACACGCAGGCTTTGTACGTGTAGCTTGCATATTCAACTCCGTATCGTATTGTTTGAATAGCCTTTTCTCCTCAATAAGTCTTCACGTTGTAGGTACAATATTGTTCAGATTTGATAGATTATAGATGATATCCAATGCTTATCTGCTAGGTTGTTTTGGTGGTGAAGAGGTCCGCTATTTGAGAGCGTAGTTGAGGCTGTTGTGCCAGTTGCCATCGGGCCTTCGTAGTGCATTCCACGTGCCACCGTACGCTTACTCGAGGTATTTTCTTGGCTGTATTCGCACTAGTTGTACAACATGTTGCCGCTATCCGCTCCAGATTCTTCAAGACACTGCAAATTCGAGGAGCAGGCAGTCGGAAAGATGGAGGAATACATGGCAGTGACACTTTGGTTGCACGCTGAGCATTCGTTGACCTCGAAAATGGTGGCAGGGATGCCAGAAGAAGCACCAGGTCGGATCACTCGGAAGAGAAGCACTAGAATGACGACACTGCTGTAAGATACGAAGAGCTTCATTTCTAGATGGCAGGGTCTTGTAGACTGTACCGGGTTGGGTAGAAAGAAGAATGTGGAGCTCGGGATTCAAATTGTTATCATCGACAGTAGTCGACACTGCAAAAGCAGTTTGATGTGGAGATCTACCTGCGATGATTAAACGTGAATCGGATAAACGAGCCTCGTTCCTCCGTTCTGACCTCGTTACACCTTATTAACGGTGTCCTAACGCACAACAGCTTGAGATGAAACGAAGTAGAAAATGAACCAAGACCTTACGATGTCGTTGGATTTGGCCAATTTGCACGTCGTAGTGGTCTTATGCGGACTGGAATGGTTTTGCCCCTAATTTCGTACTGACGATGGGCCGGTCTCAACACTCTCCACCAAAGCAACTTGATCTGATCAACAGCAAAAGACTGCACAAAATGCTGGCACAAAGAGTGATCTGCAGCGTTGGCGTTCGTGGATGCACGACCTGGTTGCCCAGCTAAGGAATATTCGAGTTTTACAACACCGTCAGTCGCGGAAATATTGTTTTTCGAAAGTGCATCCTTCACTTCCTCACGACACTCCAGGATGAGGGTTCTGCCATTTTCACACTTGTAGGTCTTGCCTCTAGAATTATATCAGCCACTGGCTCCAATGGAGTCGGCGCGTACTATGAGGATTCAGCATGTACCAAGAATTTGTTGCTACCATTAACAACGGGGAATGTATCAGCAAAGACTGCTGTGTCGCTTATGAATCCACGGCATTGTCCAGTCCCGTCGACTACATGTACCTGAAGACAACATTCGACAACTTTCCGTATGTAAGTTGCCGAGTACCCCAGAAATACCAACTGCACAGTACTGACAGTACTGGCGCTGGCTTGCGAATTCCGAGCCGATGGCACATGCAACGTTTCTCGCGAGGATGACGGAAGTCTCTTAACGACAGGGCGAAGATGGCACCGTAGAGACACTTGACGCCTGTGGAGGATTTTACCTTACGGATCCTGTTACCAAGTCGAATTTGGATGCTGAATAATATGCTTGGGTGCCCGATGACAACCACAAGATCAAGGATTACGGCGCCAAATTCTACTTCGTGGGCCCGCGACAACTGGGGCTTACAAGCAGCTCAGGTACATCTACTTTGACGGACTCATCCGGCTCGGGATCGAACAGTGCAGCAAATAGAACGACTGCGACCACAGCCACTTCAGGGACAGCTACGACCTCGTTTACGACTTTCTGGTCTGCGCGTCGTCGGTGATACAACGTACAGTACATTCAACGCAAACTCGATTATCTCCTGTATATATTTTGTATCTTCCCATACTAACCATTGCAGTGTGACCAGAGTTCTAGACCTTGCTTCGACAAAACACTTTTCATGTACCGAAGAGACGAGTCTTCGTATACGTTCATGTACAGTGCGTGTACGAAGCTCATTATCTAAGAGGTACAGTCTTCGATTGTACATGTACGTGTACATGTACGAAGCTCGTTTCCTCAAGTGTAATCAAACATCTTGAATTCCGTTATACGTACGGTGTGGCCAAGGAAGCTACTTCGAGATGGGATTTATAGCGAAGTTACAGATTACCCCCTCCGTAGTAATCCCAATGCATGGAATACCTTCTCACCAGGAATATGAAGACGAGTTTTGGTGACCAGTTGTATACAAGGGCGTCCTAACGCTATGACTACCGAGGGGATTGTCTGTACGTTCAAGTTGAACGGTTCAACCAACGGACTTGCTACGGATACCAGCGTTGGATATTACCTGGCTTAGGACTTACCTATGTAAGCTACCGCACCTTATTATTTTTTATTTAAAATAGTGAGGCGCGGCATTTTAATTATTTAAAAAATAATAAAAGAATACAAAAAACTGGAGTTTGGAGCTCTCATGCAATTGTTTTGACTGCACTCAGTGATTCCAGCCAATCAAAACCCCTGTTACTGCAAACCTTAACACAAAACCAAACAGTTTTGACAAATAGCGGGGTGGTTACAACAAACAAAAATGCGGGAAACAAAGCGTATATCCTTCGGGCTCAAGGGGCTAACGTGCCATTTGGCCATTCCGGTTCCCCATGTGCCAAGGAAAGAAGAAATACCATGATTTTTTTTATTTTATTTTGCGTGGTACATATAACTGGTTTTGGAGACTTGAAGTACCGGTATTGTTAGTAAAAAAAGTGGGCTACAACTTTAGATATTTGCCCAAAATCGGGTCGATTTCTCAAAAAAAAAATGGTGGTGGCAAAATAAACATTTTTTTTGGAGTCGGTGACTCAGTACAGTGCCTATCAAACAAGTGTAATCAGCACACAAACGCCGTTACGGTACACCAAGTGTGGTACGAAGCTTCGAGTGAGACGTACATGTTCATACCGTACAGGATGCTGAACTAGGATTCACAAATGCAGATGTTGGAGCCGTTGGTTTGGTTGTGTTGAATAGCCGGTTGACGATAACGTTTTCGCGATGACATTGCATGCGCTAGTCGTTTCAAGCAACTTGATTACATAAGTTGATGCGTACGTGTGTACTCTTTTGTGGCTGGACTCCAGCCTAGAGCAGGTTCATTCTCACTTTCCGATTTTCGGCCAAGACCGCATATCATCAACAACTAGAGCTTTCCCCATCATGAAGCTCAGTGTTTTCTTCGTTTCCGCACTTTCGGCTCTTGTAGTTGTCGAAGGCGCCACGATCCCGTACGACACAGTGCAACCGTTTCCCCAGCCTGAACCTGTCACGATCTCTGAAAAGGCCGCCGCCAAGTACACACCGAGTATGCTAATCCGGGAGGGATGTCACCCGTGTCCAGCTGTGAATGCTGCCGGTGAGATTAGTGGAGGTTTGGACGGATCTGCCCCCGATAAAGACTGCTCCAAAGCGCCCTTAGGCTCGCAAGTGTACAGCCGATCGTTGTGGTACCAGGATAACTGGGCCATCATGTATGCCTGGTACTTCCCCAAGGACAGTGACAACAGCACCACAGGCGTACGCCACGACTGGATCAGTGCATTCGTTTGGCTCGATAACCCGGTGTCCCAAAATCAAACAATCATCGGTTTCTCGGTTTACGCTGGTGGTGAACGGTACAAGGGTATCGTGCGGAGGGCTTACCCTCCAGAATACTTAAACGGCACAAGTCCCAAGATGATCTACTACGAGGATGATCAAAGTATAGGTTTCCATTCCATTGAGATGACCTCGTTAGGCGGGGGGAGAATTTCAAGACCTCATTCATTGGTCGCAGCTGACAGATGAGGCCCGTGCTGCCCTGGAGACTGCGAACTTTGGGTCAAGCCCTCCAGTGCCGTTCAACGACGCCAACTGGGAGAAAAGTCTTGAATGGGGATGAGAAGAGGTCGACCAGCTGACTGAGCATTTCGATTACTGGTTCGATGGCAAAACGCAGTGATCGGTCACATTATATGCTGCCCCCCCCCCCCGAGTCGGTTTATGAGTGGCAGCTAAATGAACGCAATATACCTCTCCACATTTCTTACCTTTGGGTAAACTAGGCATAACAACTTGCTTTTGGGCACTTTCGTCAGTTATATTACTAGTATTGTCTTTCCGACTTGCCATCCCGTACCCGTTGGCAATTTACTGTACCGTAGCCGCATACTACATGTACTACTAGTATTTTTTGACAATTACTACTAAAAAAATATGGCTTTAATTTGATTGCTGCAAGCCCTGTCAATAAATTATTGTATCAAACCCACGCGTCCATAACAATGTACTGTACATGTAGAATTGGTAAACAGTTTTTTGATACTGGCACATTGCAACATCTATTGCGTGTCGGAGTTAATCACATTTAACGTATTTACTACGCACTGCAGCAAGCTGGTAGCACCAGCATTAGAGGACAGTGCAGGATCATAATGCGCTCGTTGCAACGGGGTACATGGATAAAAGTATTTTCAATGCACGCAATAAATAATTATACCTTACGCAAAATTGTTGAAATAAGTTATTGTCAGGATACAATATCGTAAAAATTGCAATATACCAGTTCCGGCGTTTTGGAATAAGAAATGACAGAAAACGTATGAAAACCCGATGCTCCAAAAATATATTCCTGTGGAATAACGCGACCCTTCGTTATTCCACTGGAACTAAGTATTGGAATATCCACTGGTAATTTATCCGAAAGCTGATCAGATTTTCGCGGATTTTTTGTCGTTCCAGAAACGGTTATTCCAGAAACTAATTCTCTATTACCTAGTCAGTGTACCGGTATCGCTGCGAAAGCGCTCAGCCCCACAAATGCTGTGATCATTGAAGCAATTGCCGTATGCAGCATCGAAGTTGATGCAGATGAGGCTGCCGTGTTGGCGGTGTCGGTTTTGTTTGTTGTGGTCGTGGTTCCTAAGGTACTACCTGAGCCAGAAGGTGTAGCTGAGCCGTTGACTAAATACACTTTGGCAATGGTGTGCTCGCCTGCGAAACATGCTCCTGTGTTGACCATGGTCTTTGGAACCGGCTCGGTGAAGTTGCTCCAGGCTCCGCGGTCACAGTCGATGCCTCGGCTCAAGACATATACCGTACCTTCATCATCAATCTGGAACGTGAGAGTGTAATGCACACTGCTGTGTACCTGCCGTCAGCCAGAACCACACTGCTTTGCATCAAGTTCTTGCATGCGCCATCCTCATAGTACTCGAGCAGTAAATATTGGACATTCGGAAACGCGTATCGGAGATATCCGGCTCGATCGTAGTTGCAGAGTTTGTTCTCGGAGCTGACAGTGTCCGTCCACCCGGATTCAGTCGTACACATCACGCTGCCACCGCATGAGTCTGGGTAGATTGTTGAGTATATTGCCGTGGTTCTTCCAGTGCATCCGGGGTCTTCGTTAATCTCCGTCACAGTCACGGTACTGCTTGAAGTGGTGGAGGTCGTGGAGAGGAAGAAACCGAGAGCTACGGCTCGGGAGTAAAAAAGCTTCATGATCTTGGAACTGCGCAGGGGGTGTCTAGAAGGCGGGTGAGTTTGGAATGAACGACCATTGTCAGACACTACTCGGTTTCAAATGGGACCAACGTGCTGTTGATCAGATCAACAAACGTTTCGGCAGAAGAAATAGTTGGAACACGCTCAAATTTCGGTTATTTGGAAAGTAGTGTGGTGGGTGGTGACATCTGCGCTCGGTTAGGATGGAATGTTCAAAATCCTAGCTAATACCCCCACTAAATCCATCGATATTCACCTGGAAAGTTATCAAAGGCTCCTCCTGACAGGCTAATAGTGATCGAGACCTGCATCACATTGATATATAAACACAACTACTCAAACGTAGAATTTTAAGCGCAAGTGTAGAATTCTCCCACATGTATCGCGGGTAGCTAAAGAGCGATTGCCCCCCACAATGTCACTCCGAATAGCAAGACTGCTGTTGAAGCCACCGACACCATTGTCGCTAGTGATGAAACCAAGATGGTTGAGTTCACTGCTGGAGCTGCAGTCGTGACCGTTGGCGACGGGGTAGAACTCGTCGATGTTGGTACTGGTACTGTTGCTGTTGCTGTAGGACTTGCAGTTGAATCATCCACGACAGTTGTGCCTTGGACAAAATAGGACTTCCAAGTTTTGGTGCCATCAGTGACGCAGGCTTCCGTGTTGAGTTGGTTCTTCGAATCTACGGACCATTCCTCTTTCCAGTCGGTAGCTTCACAACCTGACTCAGCGCTCAGTACGGATATCGTGCCATTAGCCCTCCTGACCTTGAAGTGATTGTGCGCGTACGGATGGCAATTTCCATCGACGATGAACGATCTTGTGTTGTAAGATTTTCCGAGGCAATCAGTAGGGTAAAGCTCAACAGTGTAGTATGGAGATCCCTTGAACGCTGATTTCAAGAACCCGTCTCGATCGAGAATGCAGGCTGCCATCTCCGAGTCGTGGAACGAGCCGTCCGTGTCGTTGAGGATCGCGCAGACTGAAGTGTCCGTGCAAATGTCGTTGTCGATTCTCGCGTAAACGATGTTGGAGCAGTTGAAGTCATCACTGTATGTCGACAAGAATAACGTGCGCTCGGTGACGCGAGCGAGAGCAAGGCTGGCTAGAGTTCCGGCTGATAGGAGACAGGCAACGACGCCGGAAGGTCGTAACCAGGAACGCCTCATGCTTGTGTAGACTGTAGGGCTTTGCGGGCGAAGGAGAAACACCAATTGCAAAGTGTTGGTCACACAATAAACAACGACCGGAAGGGCAACCAGTGCATTTATCGTTGCTGTTTGGAAATTTCTTGTGTCGTCGTTTAAAAATGGAAACGAAAGCGTCGACATGATCGATAATCTAAAAATGTTTGGTCGGCCTATATTTTTTTTAGGTCGAAGAGATTTTTTAATCTCTTCAGTGCTCATGCGTCCACGCGACTACATGTAGTCGGTAATCTTGAGGAAAAGTTTATCTAACGTTATGAACTGGTCTACTCCGCAAGGCTAAAAAACTAAAAATCATTGAAAAATGATTCACGTGGAAACGAAACACTTGATTGGATTGCCTTTGCTAAATTAAACCTCTTCGATCTGATAGCCTCATCCTTGGTTCGATGCATTATCTCTACAAAGGCCGCCCTCGGTGTCGTTCATCACCTTCGATCAAGATCGATTCAACGCCGAAGCTGCGCAGATGGAGGTTCCGGAGCAATGGCACTGCCAGATTCGAAACAATGCTATCTTCGTGATTCTCTTCTCCGTGGAAACGAAAGGGGGTTGGCACCTTCGAGGTTTCCTCCTTAATCCCAGACTTACTTAGTGAAAGGAAAGTGTTCATCTGCGTAACTAGCTGTTGTACCGCGTCGACACTCGCCTGCGCCATTGCGTCAGGTTATATGAGCCCAAAGCTTTTGGAGCTTGACGATCTACCGTTATCGAGCTTCGTAGGTCTGCTATGTCTGTATCGAGTGCGGCGTCGACTGCGGCAAGTGGATCAACCGCACATCGATTAGTGGTGGTGGAGCGTCTTCTGCAGCGAATGCGGCTGGTTCTGTTGTTGCACCTCTGGTGCAGGAGTGGGTGGAGTGAGTGTGAGTTCTACAACCCAAAGTCTGGTTTGGTGGATACGACAAGTGCGGTATACGGAGGTTTCACGTTTGGTGGGTTGTTCAGTAGTAGTGCTGTGTCAACTACGAGTACGGGCATAGTTTCTGGATCTGGCGTCGCAGCTACAACCCCATTAGTGACAACTTCGCCTACAGTTATGATCTCAGCTTGGCCAACGGTATCGCTGGGTTCTGCTGGATTTGGTCAGCCAATGCCGAGTACTGGAGCATATGCAGCGCCCATGATGACTCGACATCGGTATTCTGGTGCATGGTATGGAATGAAGATGGATAACAAAGCGCCGATAATGCAAGAAGTTTGACTTGTATGCAGAGGAGTAGAAGACTTTCTTGTTGAACATGGGACTTTGGGAAGTTGTTGAGGATGCGGTAGCCGTCCGTGCGTCTGTCATCGCTGACGTGTTCCACAGGATGAACAATTTAGCTCGCGGGGCCAATATGCGAGGTGTTCCGAAGGAGGACGCTGAGATAATCTGTCATGAGCAATATGCCTCAGATATGTGGACTGTTCGTCGACAAGCAGACTACAAGAGAGTACGCGAACTACAGTTTTGCTCGACAGCGATTGGTGGCAAACCCGTACACTCCGGATCGCAGTATTGATGACTGGATTCGTGAGATGCAGCTTTTGCGTCAAGAGCTAGTTCACTACAAGCGAACGCGCCGGGATGTTGTGCGTCAATTCTCAAGACATTATGATCCGGGATACAAACGCTCGACTCCTTCTTCTAAGCAAGTGATGAACGCACTTCGCGCAGAGTCGGAGCTTGATGCAAAACGTGAAGGATCACCACTAAGCCAAGGCCAGAATATCTCTTCTGCACAGACTGGCAAAAAGCAAGGCAAGCAGCAGGGCAAAGGCAAGACACGCGGTCGAGGAAGATATAAGGCGAAGGGCAATCAAACTCAGGATCGTGATGGGTCTGGAGGAAAACAAGGTGGAAAGAAGAAAGAAGAAACTCGTGAGTGCTTCGAGTGTCATGAGATTGGCCATATCCACAAATTGTCCGACACTGAAAGATGATGATTCGTCGGATAAGCCTGCAACATCGGAGTACAAGCGCTGGCAGAATAGACAAGGAGGCGGGAACCAACGCAATAAGAAGAAACAGAATTCAAGTGCATTGTGTTGTCATGTTCGTGGATCTCCTGTCGAGAGTACGTCGACTTCAAGTTTGGAAATGGAGTGGGTACTAGACTCTGCTAGTGACGTGCGCGTTTGCAAGCAGGAGTGTGCGCTAAATAGCCTGCGAGTTGATAGCAGTCACTTCTTTGAAGGATACGATGGTGAGACCCAGAACAATGAGAGCGTTGGTGACGTGCGCTTGCGAGTGCAAAACAACAAGTCGCCACACGCGGAATTGATGATCGGATTGACGGATGTCCTTTTCACGCCTACGGCTCCTGAGAATTTGTTGAGTATGGGCAAATGAAGGGAAAGTGATGGTTGGACAGTCAAGTTCGGGCGACTTAATGGTCAACGAGCATGTTGGATTCGCAAGGATCGATCCGAGTTGCTGCTAATGAAGTCTCGTCGCCGCTACAGATTGAAGGCAACGACTGTTGAAGTATATAGCGTTCCATCTCTGCAGAGTGGTGAAGAACACAAGCCTAGCAACTCGCCAGCGCTTGTGCGTTGGCATTTGCGATTCGCACACCTGAATGATACAGCCATACAGCGAATGGCAAAGAATAGTGTCGCGGCTGGTATGGATTCGGAGCTGTGCGGTGACAATGATGATTTTCCCTGTTGGACGTGCATAGCATCCAAGATGACCAGGATGGCCTACAAGAAAACAGTTACTCGACGTGCTGCTCGTCCTTTCCAGAAAGTAATGAGTGGCATGTGTTATGTAGGTGAGACCACGTACAATGGGTTTGAGCATTTTCAAGTGGTTCAGGACGAAGCAAGCAGATACTTGTGTGTGGATGCTTGATGCATCGGAAGGAGGAAGCTACCAGTGTTGTGATAGATCAGTTGAAGTGGATCATCGCACAAGGACACAAGATTGACGTGTTCTGTTCAGATCAAGGACGCGAACTCCTTAACACACCAATGTAGGCATTCCTGAGATCCGAAGGAATGTGACTTTCCTGCTGATAGTGGCAGCGAACCATTTCAGCAAGTGTAGGTGAGCCTAGACGTTGTCTGTTGAGATCGAATGAGGTTCCAGCGAGTTTTGCAGAAAACTCGTTCAACACCTGTAGGTGTGGGTCGGATAGGAGGTAACACTCCGAGTCATGAAGCCTTTGTGCGAAGCGGTGGTGGTGAATGTGGTGCTGGCGACTCGCCTAACAGCAGCCACGCGAATGCTGCAAACACACAGCCGAATCGTGAAGCTTCATCTTCAGTGGGAGGTCGAAACTACGAGACGCACAACTGCAACTCGTAGCACTTCGACGGTGTGGATGAGTTCAGGTCGAGCTGCAGGCAAGGCAGCAAGCAAGGCGAGGTAGCGATCGATGAGAGTGCTGTGATGTAAACTGATTGTGAGTCTTGTTGTTTAAGTGTTGTTGTAGGGGAAAGCTTCTCAAGCAGTAACCCCCCCGTACTGACTACTGTGGCCGCAGCCACAAGAGACTTGCCTTTATGCTGTAGCTGTCACTCGCAACCCTCAGGTTACAGCCTGCTGTCTCTCGTAGTCAACATGCTTCAACCTTCACTCGCTACATTCAACGACTATTCTACCATACATTGGCAGTTAGTTTGTCATATATTGTTGTTACAACCCAAGTGACACGGATTGATCTAGTCAAATCTCGTAAAACAGTGTTGATATCGCAGATGATCTTGCAGCCAGTATTGAGATTGACGAGAGCAGCGAGGCAGTCGGTTTTGGTGATCCAGTGGATTGGATGGATCGCATCGCATCGCTGCGTGCGATGATTTACAAAATAGTGGGAGTGAAGACGACGATTATGAAGATGTCGAATCCGATGGGTGGAGAGGGGCAGCTTCGAGAGCTGCTACATCGTTTCGACGGTCGACACGTATCAGACGACCGAACGTCCGTCTACAGGACTACGAAGTAGAGATTCCTGCTAATCTGGTGATCGAAGCCGTCAACCTACTCACAGAACCGTAGAGCAGCGAGGAAGCACTTCAATCTCCAGATGCGGAGCAATGGAAGGAGGCTCTTGAGAAGGAGTACGCAGACCTAATGCGCAACAATACATGGGAACTTGTTGAGCGTCCGAAGGGCAAGAAGATATTGAGTAGCAAGTGGGTCTTCGTGCGGAAGCGGAATCCAATGGGTGAGGTGATCCGGTTTCGGACTCGCATCACCATCAAGGGCTGCCAACAAGAGTATGACATCAATGTTTGGGAGACGTATGCTCCGGTAGTGTCATTTGAGGCCGTGAAGTTGGTGTCGTTGTTGGCACTACACTTGGGGTTGCTCTGTGAGCACATTGACGTTGTGACAGCATTCTTAAATGGACCAATTGATGAAGGCGTTGAAATATACATGGAGATGCCGGATTACTTTAACGATGGTTCTGGCAACGTATGCAGGCTACTGAGCAGTTTGTATGGGTTGAAACAAGCCCCATTGATCTGGTACAAAATGCTGGATGAGCATTTGCGCTCTTGTGGATTCTAGTGATCCAAGATGGACAATGGCGTATACTGGTGAGTCGTTGGAGGGAGTCCAATATTTCTCACGGTGTATGTGGATGATGTTGTCATTGCTACGAACGCTGAGAATATCAAGTTGGTCATTGATGAGCTTGAGCGTAAGTTCAAAATCAAAGATTTGGGCCCAGTGAGTTTGCTGCTAGGAATGGAAATTACTTACATACCAGGCCAGGTAATGTGGTTTTCGCAGCGTGCATACATTGAGAAGATTCTCAAACGGTTTCAAATGGATCAGAGTCGCGCTGTGAAAACCCCACAAACGCTTGGTGAACTTCCATTGCGAGCTACTTCAGACGAAGAAGATGTCAACGACCCGAACGTACCGTACCGCGCCATTGTGGGTAGGTAGTCTACAGTATCTAGTGCAGTGTTCCCGACCAGAAATTGCCAATGCTGTGCGAACATTGGGCAAGTACTTGAACAAGTACACACACGAGCACTACGTTATGGCCAAGCGTGTACTGAGATATTTGCAGGGTACCATGGATTATGGTATTGTGTGGAAGAAAGTGGAGACACCGGACCTTCATATTGTTGCGTTTGCTGATGCGGACCTATGCAACGAAAAGGATGGTCGCTACTCTATTACTGGGTTTGTCTAGCAGCTGAATGGATGTACATACGCATGCAAGTCTCGCAAGCAGCGGATAGTCGCAGATGACACTTGTTGTGGTGAGTTTGTCGCTGCGAGCGAATGCTCGACGGTGGTCATGTGGACGCACAACTTGTGCAAGGAACTGGGGCTCAAGAGTCATCAGCTTACTATCCTGTACCAAGATAACCAAGCTGCAATCACGGTGCTTACTGAAATAAAGGGGAACTACAAAACCAAGAGTGTGGACCTCAAGTACCCCAAGGTACGCGACTTCCACGAGCGTGGGGAGTTCAAGGTACACTACTGCCTGTCGACAGACATGCTGACCGACATTTTTACGAAGCCTCTAGGTCCTACGCTCTGCAGCAAGTTTCGGCAGCAACTAAACGTGAAGCCACTGCCGATGGCTATTGTGGACGGCAATCCTGGCGGCCAAGACTAAGCTCGCGAGCATTTGGGAGGTGTGCGTGGCAGACTCGAAGTGGGAGTGTTGAGATGGCGTGTCGAGCTCCGCCAGCTCACTGACAGTGTTGTGTCACTCACAGTCTCCAGTCGCTGTATACGGTTGACTAACTACGATATACGGTCGTTAGGTATACTGCATGTATAACGAAAGGGGGTTGGCACCTTCGAGGTTTCCTCCTTAATCCCAGACAAAACAATGCAAATGAACACTTTCCTTCCACTACTTACTTAGTGGAAGGAAAGTGTTCATTTGATTTTGTTTTCTGCGTAACTAGCTGCTGTTCCGCGTCGACACTCGCCTGCGCCATTGCGTCAACTTGTATCTCTAACAATCTTCTTAAAACTTAGTCGTCAAACTCCTTCTTATTTCGAAAAACATTCTTTAAAGCACCAAATGTGTCCTGCAGTTAATTTGCCGACCTGCAGCCCATTCCATGAACCCATATTCTAGAGTGCTCCTGAGCTAACAGGTTCACTCAGAAGCACCTGGATCAGTTTTCCGTCTTAATCAATTTTTCTAGTAATGCTGGAACGAAAATATCGAAACGAAATGGGAAATGAAAACAACGTGCGTCGCTGTTCTTGTACACACTACTGTCTACAATCATAGCACAGTTCACCTTCGTACAACCAGCCATCTTGATTTCAATTCACTAATGCAGTTGCACGTACTTAGGTAGGAACTCAATCTTCCCATAACAAGCAGGCTTACGAGGCACCTTCAACCTCTGAGCGGGCAGATCGACGCCAGCAAACAGTAAAAACGTGTATCATTTCATTAACAGAGCACAAACATCACCAACCGAGACCCAAACTAACACACCAGCAGCCTTCCGTCTCCTAGCAGCGCTCCAAGCGCATTTCTCCGTCCTCTCGAAGGCTGTAGATACCGGACGATGTCCATATGTCCATTGGCGCTCGCCCACAGAATCGCCAACTGCGTAAACCCTTCCTGTCTAGCTTCTCTGCAATACTGCACAACTTGCAAATGTCCGTTCTGAGCTGCTCTGTCGATCGCAGCAACTGTGGCGCCTTCTGTCCGATACCGATGCAGAAACTCCACCACTTGCAGATGTCCTTGACCCGCAGCCAGATCCATCGCTGTAGTGGTGCAGCCTTCCGTCCGATGAAAGTGAAGGAACTTGACGACATCAAGATGCCCCGTAGCAGCGGCTGCGTCCATCGCGTAGCTCGTGCAGCCCTCGGATCGATGGAAATGCAGGAACTGGACCACGTCCAAGTGTCCGTTGGCCGCCGCCATGTTCATAGCAAAAGTGGAGCATGAGCCGGTCTTGAACTCGTGCAAAACTCGAACAACTGCCAGGAATCCGTTCTGTGCTGCGGCGTTAAGTGCTCGGTAGCTGCAGCGGACGGGGCTAGAGCGACACAGATGAAGCAGGAGATGGACGACCTCCAAGTGACCGGCAGCTGAAGCCGAGTCCAGATCCCAAGCGAACGAAGCGACGAGAGCGACGAGGTCGACGGAGAGGCCACGCAGGTACAGATTGAGCTCCATTTGAGTATCTTTCAGAGTGATGGAGTTGGAGCTCCTCGTCGCATGTGACCACATTGAAGAAGATCCGGTGCGAAGGGCCTTCGATGTTTTCGACAGGTTCCCACCGGTTGACACCGAGACTTGTACTGCTCTCGCGAGTATCCAGCGTCCGTTCAACAGAGCAGGTTACATTGTAATTGCATGTTAACGCCGAGAAGACCACCCCTACTGGTCTCTGCAATGAACTGTTTAAGCTGAGACGACACTCGTTCGAGATAACTTAATGCACGCGCTAGAAATACCGCACAAATGACGTTCTCGCTAATCGCGCGCAACGTTGGCACCACCGGTGTGAGATGATGCCAACTACAGGTCGAACTGCACACTGCGCAATTGCACAGTACTCACTGCTGTGCTCAGTGTGAGATCCCATGGCGACGGGCTCCAATATTGCAGCCCCGACCGACTACCGGAACGAAATTACCAAATGTGACGGGCGAACAATGAGGCAAGTGACGGCTTTGACGCTCTCTGGAGAGTGAGCCATGTACATGTAGTGGAGGCAGCGGGGTATTAAGGAGACCACCACGAAAAGGAGACTGGGCGACGCGCTTGCTACAGACCAGCAACTTGCTGATAGCAAGTCATGCTCCAAGGTGTAATGCTCTCCTGCTGTCAGCGCACAGCAACTTCCAGTGGCTTGCAGCAGTCGCAATGCGGTTCAACCAGCGTATCAATCTCGCGTCAAAGGACTTTAGGAACCTCGCGCGTGCTGTGACAGCGACGCAGATGGCCGTGCGGTGTGCGGGCGGCGGTGGCACATGGAGTTCCTACAGCTCCACCTTCGCAAGCAACGCCGTTGAAGCGCGGGCGGCGGCCTCGTCAGAGGCATACTCCATGCCTGTGCAGAGGTTCTTGGTGTCGTCTACACAACTCGCTCCGTCTTTACGCGTCACGTCAGGACCTCGGACACTACATACCCTCTATCTTCGTATCTCTGTGACGTCTCCCTCGCACTGATTTCTTATATTAAAGACTCGCTCCAAAAGTACACCCATGACTGTCATCACTTATAACCCTCCATCACTGTATATGCCCTAGCGTCAAATTGTGAGGCGGGAGAAAAATAAGCTGTTCCTTGCGTGCACCTCCTGTCGTCAATCGCGACGCTTGGTAGCCAAGTCCGTGACCATACATTTCTTCATATATTTGGATCCAGCTGTAGGAGACAGATCGCTGTGTGGGGAAGAGAGTTTTGCTATCAGTTCCGTTCCTCTCGTGCGTGGAGGTCAGCCGGTCTTCCTCGATCCCAGGCATTCCACACTTGCCCAAGTCAGTCACTCGACTTACCGGTACTGTAAATAATATCCACCGCCAGCTGATTGGATTTGCTGGGGGGGCCCAGTTTAAGACACAAAGAAAGTCTCGAGGAATCCTCCTCACTCGTTTCATGGCCAATCGGCAACCTCCTGGACTCGGCGCGCTGCCTGAAGACGCGCAGTACAGTCAGACGCCTCTATCAGGTGCGCAGTACCACGAACAGCTTTCTTCTGCGGCGGCTCCCGGCAAGAAGCTGCTGTCTCAGTCCACAATGGACGCGCAGAACACCATCAACGAGTTGACCAAGGCCAAGGAGCACGAGGATCTGGGCAAGATCACAGTGCACGGATGGATGCACAAGCAGGGAAGTCGCAAGTTCAAAGGCCCCGTGGCCAAGAGTTGGCGTAAACGCTACTTCGCTCTGGAAGGGGCGAAAATGTACTATTTCCACAGTGATGTGGACTGTCGCAAGTACTTTAACTCCCGTAATGGAGAACTTGTGGTCGGTGCTGTGGATCTACGTGACGCCTTTAAACTGGAGCAGAGTGAACGTCTCGATCTGCCAGCTAGAGGCATCGTGATCCACACGCGTCATCGTGCGTGGCTTGTGTGTCCCGAGACGGATCAAGATTTCACTATGTGGTTCGACGCTCTTGAGTTCACCGTCATGTCTGCTGGATCCGGTAACGTGGTGAAGAGAGATCTACCTAATGTCCGTGTGTACGAGATGAAGGGACGCTTTAGTTACCGATTCTGGTACGTCATCTTCATCATCACGGCGTTGATTGAGTTGGCTGGTATCGTGCTTTGGTTCCCATTGGGTATTGAACCTTGTGATGTCAAGTACAAGACGGACACTTGTGAGGAGATTCAACTGCTGTATGCGGACACGCTGCAGTGTGGTGACAAGCCTTTTAACGGAGTTTGGGACCCACCACAATGGTACCATTGGTCAGCTGGTATTGAGACTGTGCAGTGTTTCAAGGAGCCTCATATTGGTGACTGGGTTGCGTACTTCCTCTTCTATCTGGCTGAGTTTATCAGTATCTCACTTGGTTTCCTATACTACCTCGGTATGTGGAAGCCTGTGCGTCGCGGTGCCCGTTATTTGAGAGATTTCGAACCCCACTTCCCTCCGGAGAAGGTAAGACAGTTGGTTGAAGGGTCTTTATTAAGATTGATTCTGACGGTGTTTTTATGTTTCTGTTGTGATTATTGCAGTGGCCGACGGTCGATATCCTTCTGTGTCACTACGCCGAGCCGGCCGAGGACACGATCGCCACGCTGGAGAAGATCATGAACTTGGACTACCCGCCCCACCTTTTTCACGTTTGGATCTGTGACGATGGTTACTGTAAATCCAAGTGGGAGGCTGGTGCCCAGGTGCCCAAGGTCAGCGTTAACTACGGCGTGATTGAGGAAGCTGGTGACGTCCGTCATGAAGTCGCACAGTTCATGTACGACCGCGTGTGCGAGTCATACGAACTGGAAGTGGACGAATGGCGTAAGGAGCACACGACTGTCAAGATGCCAACCAACGCCAACCCGCGTATTGTGCACCGCTCAGACTGCGCTGTCGGATCCGTGCGTGACGACTATCACTACCACGGTCTGCCCAAGCTAACGTTTGTTGGCCGTATCAAGCCTCCTGTCCACCATTCGAAGGCCGGCAACATCAACAATGTGCTATACAACGAGGGTGCTTGCGGCCGCTACGCTATCATTCTGGATAACGACATGAAGCCGCACGAGATGTTCATTCAGGCAACCCTACCGTTCTTTTTCGACGCCCCGCAGAACTCCAAGATCACGCGATGCTGCGCTCCTGGTTGTGGTGACATTGGTAAGATCTGCTGTGCTCTGTGCCAGGCTGCCGGCGTCCCGGAAGCCCAGATCATGTACTGCTCCAAGGACTGCTACAACGCTTCGGGACACACCAAGTCGAGTGTTCACCGTCGCCAGACGCAGAACACCATGTCGGAGCGCATGATGTGCGCTAGCTGTGGCAGCAAGATCAACCAGAAGAAGGGTCTGTGCCGCAAGTGCAACCGCGCTGTGAGCCAGCGTGACAGCAACCAGTTTGTCGGTGTGTCGGCTGATGACTACTCGGACCACGTTTCGGTGAACCAGGTTGGCTATGTGCAGACGCCGCAGTACTTCGAGGACTGCCTGCAGCTGCGTCTTGGCGACCCATGTGGTCACCGTAACTCGACGTTCTTCGATTCGGCTCAGACCGGTATGGATGGCTATGACTGCGCTTCGTTCGCTGGTACCAACGCAATCTTCCGTCGTGAGGCTCTTGACTCGGTCTCTGGTATTCAGTACGGCTCGCTGACTGAGGATGCGTACACGGGCAAAATGATGGTGGACAAGGGATGGAAGGGTTACTACTTCCGTAAGGATCTTGAAGGCGAGGAGGCCGACCGTATCCGTCTCGCTGAGGGCGCTGTGCCCGAGTCTGTGGCTGCTGCTCTTGCCCAGCGTAAGCGTTGGGCCAAGGGTAACTTCCAGATTTTCCTGCGCAACAAGAAAAGCCTGGTGGATCCCGAGTGGACCCCGCCCCAGGTGGAGCTGCCGCCGAAGCGCAAGATCAACAAGTTCATGCGCTGGGTGTTCTTCATGAACCTGACGGTGTACCCGATTGGTTCGTTCCCGGCAATCTTCTTCTTCTACATCACGGGCTACTTCTTGTACACCGGCCAGGCTCCGATCTACACGTCTGGTCTGCGTCTTCTTATGGCTCTGGTGCCCAAGATTGTCGCGCAGAGTATTCTGTCTGCTTTGTCCAACCGTACGGTCGACAACGACGATGTGCTGCGTAGTCAGCAGACGTGGTTCTCGTACGCTTTCGTGCACGTCATGGCTGTGTTCGAGACGATCTACTGGAAGATCACGGGCAAAGAGGCTGCGTGGGCCAACACGGGTGCTCTGGGCGGTAACAGCACCATGGAGCTGCCGAACCTGATTGTGTTCCTGGCTATGATTTTCGGTATGATGTGGGATACGGTGCGCTACTTCGCGGGCTACAACAACGCCGCTACGACGCACGGCACGCCGCTGTTCTTCGCATCATTGTTCCTGAGTGGTTTCCTAGCTAGTCAGCTGGGCCCCATGGTGCGTATGAGCCTGCAAACGTACTTTGGCTGGAGTCACAAGAGTTTGACGGACCAGGGCAACATTGTGGGCAGCTTCTCGCTCGCCTTCGTTCTCATTATCCTGTGTATCTGGGTGTACGTCGAGACGCCCAACCACTCCATCTTCGGATAAGTGTTGGCTAGTCGAGACTGAGGCAAGAGAGTTATGTCTCCATTGGAAATACGTCTAGCTAGCTCGGTTTTGCATGCATTAGGACGTGGTTGTTTCATATCACTCGGCGGTGGAGTAGAGCGTGCCATCATAGCGCCGCTCCGAGCCAGACTTTGAAAAAAAATACAGGTCGTGGATAGTCCGCGCTTCATAGCTTCACATTGTCTTGTCTACAATCTGTTGCTCCCATCCAATGCGACTTCGACTGCTGATGAATCTTGACAACGTATCCTGGATAGAATTGACGATACCGGTACCCTAAAGCCTCCTGCAAAGTTGTTCAGATGTTGCCGACATGTTTGGTTTTTCGAGCCACATGCTCGAAGTTTTGTGGTTGGTCGGTGTTGAAGCTACTACATGTACCCGTTGCCTTCAACAACAGAACCTTATGCCAAGCAGCAGTAACCGGACTAGCCGGACCGCTCGTTTAACTTGCGACACCAAAGCAGCGATAGCCTCTTTCGCGTGCAGTCGTTTGTGATCTGTGGGTTCACAGTCAATCGTAGTACATGCAGTACAAATTGTACGGGCACTGACTGTAGCAACAGCTTAAAAGTGCGGATGAGAGTTTCTCGGATGGGGTGTCCCGCAGATCGACTATGCTGCTCAGCGCCGATGACATCAGGTTGGTAGAATTCGAGAGAAGTCAATCTGTCCGTCGACTCATTCTCCATTTCGCCTAGCGCCACCAACATCGAGACCAACCACCCAAGTATCATGAAGTTCCTGATCCCTGCTACTCTCGCTGTCGCCGCTGTGGCTTCATCTGCCAACGCGCAGGAGTACTGCGGCCGCAACGACCTGAAGGTTGTCGGTGACTACACCGTCTACAACAACCTATGGGGCCAGGACAATGACAAGACCGGCGGTCAATGCACGGAGGTCACCGGTAGCACGAGCTCGTCCGTGTCGTGGAAGACCAGCTTCAACTGGGCCGGTGACAACTGGCAGGTCAAGTCCTACGCCAACGCCGCGCTCAAGTTCGAGCCCAAGCAGGTGTCTGCGATCACCTCGATGCCTACAACCATGAAGTACGAGTTCACGTACGATGGCAACATCATTGCCAACGTCGCTTACGATCTGTTCACCAGCTCCTCTGCCACTGGTGAGATCGAGTACGAGCTGATGGTGTGGCTGGCTGCTTTTGGTGGAGCTTGGCCTCTGACTGACAGTGGCAAGCCCATCAAGACGGTGACTCTCGGTGGTGTGGAGTTTGACCTGTACCAGGGCATGAACAAGAAGGTCAAGGTGTTCTCGTACGTCGCCAAGAAGACCGCCAAGAGCTTCACAGCCGACCTGAAGCAGTTCTTTGACGAACTTCCGGCTGACAACAACCTTCCTCAGACGCAGTATCTACAGAAGTTGGAGGCTGGTACGGAGCCGTTCCAGGGCAAGAACGCTAAACTTGTGGTGTCGACTTACTCGGTGCAGATCAAGTAAGCTACTAGACCTTGTGACCTCATTGATGCCATTGGTGTAGAGCTTTCCAGATCGGGCTGTACAAAACATTTCATAAGAAAATACTAAAAATAACAACGAGGTTTGCTGAAATCCCCACGGGTTTGATGAATTTTGAACGGTCATACTGAAGTAATACACTACTGTATCGTCATCGAAACATCCTTCTCATCACTACTATTTTGCAGTGGTCTCAATCCTGAACTGTACTAAGTAAACTTCAAAGGAGAAAAGATACTTCTCACACTGGATCAACATTACCGACTCCCAATGAGCCAGGCGTTGACGCCAAGGCTTGCAGGTTGTCCCTGTTGTGAACTTCGTTTGCGAACGTGCATAGAGCAAAGAAAACGTTTTTTGAGATAGGACCCCATCGCCTTTGATTCTGTTGCCAGCAAAATTATCCTTGCTAGGCAAAAGCTCACTCCGTCACTTCAACCATTCGGCAATTTGCTCCGATACACTAACATCTGCACCACTCAAGACCAAGACCATGAAGATCTCCAACGCTATTGCTACTCTCGCCTTCGTCGCCGCGGCATCAACTACCAACGCCCAGCAATTCTGCGGTCGAAATGACCAGAAGGTTGTTGATCCTTACACCGTGTACAACAATCTCAGGGGTGAGGACAACGATCCGAACGGCAACCAGTGCACGACCGTGGATGGCAGCAGCGGTTCCACGATCTCGTGGCACACGGGCTTTAACTGGACCGGCGATAACTGGTAGGTCAAGTCCTACGCCAATGCCGCGTTGTCTTTCACCCCGAAGCAGGGTCTCGGCGATCTCCTCGATCCCGACCACTATGAAGTACACCTACACGTACGATGGCAACATCATTGCGAACGTCGCGTATGACATATTTACGAGTTCGTGCGCGGGTGGTACCGTCGAGTACGAATTGATGGTGTGGCTGGCTGCGTTGGGCGGTGCGTGGCCCCTAACGAGCAGTGGCAAGCCTATCGCTTCTGTGAGCGAAGTGACTTCAACCTATACCAGGGTATGAGCAAGAACGTGAAGGTGTTCACGTACGTCGCCACGCAGACTACCAACAGTTTCTCTGCTGACCTGAAGGAGTTCTTCAACCAACTGCCGGCCAACAATACGCTCCCGCAGTCACAGTAGTGGAGGCCGGAACGGAGCCTTTTCAGGTCAAGTACGCCAAGCTGGTGGTGTCGTCTTGCTCGGCACAGGTCAACTAAGTTTGTTCTGCTCCACTTGAACCCACGCAATGAATGACGGTCAAATTCTCACTTCAACAAGTCTTACCCAAGAAACAAATAATTAGTTTGTTTTTGGGTGATTCACACAGACACCGTCTCATTAAATTTTAATGAGACCACGGCAACCCCGCCATTTAGATAACCATTAGAGTTATCGAGATAATTGCCTCCAAAGTTGACCAATCATATTTCTCACATTTCTATAATTCATTTTGAGTGAAATTTGTTTGTACCAGTATAGAAAGCATAAACCATTGCTTTTTACTACAGTCCTGCACCGCGTTTTCGACACCGCTATAAACACATAAAATACGATAATTTATCGTTATTTGAACGCTTTATAGGTCAAAACTACTCCTGACAAATCATCGATTGGAGGTATTTATATGATCCGCCCTGCCGAAAACGAGGTGCACAACTGTACAGCAGTACGAGAGATTTCCGATAATATACAATTTACGAAAATTGAAAATTGAAAATTGAATTCTAAATGTTGACGTCCTGAAAATGGAGATACATGTACAGTGTTACTTTCACCATCCGATTGCTCATCGAGTATCCAACATTTCGGAGCAAACAAGGGCTCCTCCTTCCTTCCAATGGTCCCGCAGCGGGCCGCTACATCCCGCTTCGTACTTTAGTTGATTAGTACATGAAATTTTTGTTTGATGTTGTCTCAAATGCAAATGCATTCACTAAGAGAACTTTAGTTGTTGGAATAACGCGACGTTTTGGAGCAAGGATTGACAAAAAAACACGTACCACGTATGGAATTTCGATACTCCAAAAATAGATTCCAGTGGCCCTTCGTTATTTCTCTGGAATTAAGTATTGGAACATCCGCGTGTAATTTATCCGTAAGTTATTCACTTGTCAGTTTTTTTTGCGGATTTTCGTTACCGTATTCCAATTCCAAACGCCACTCCAACAACTAAAGTTCTCTACTGAGACTGTACTGTAGCTTCAAAGTGTGCACAATCATTGACACGCAAAAAGTTCTTTGAATTGCAACAGCTCAAAGCTGGCGTCTGTACGATTTCGTGTCGTCGAGCAGGCATATCTCGTACCTTGGCGAAAAGCTGGGTGAAAACACAGTGCATGGGTCCCATATCTGCACGGCGAACGCTACGCACAGCGAGGTTATTGCAGCTGGAACTTATCTATAAAGCCCTCCAGCTTAAAGCTTCTGCCATCACGTACGGACAAGAGTGCTTCGTCACCCGTGAAGGATCTTTATTTGCGATGCAGAGTACTGCCCCCTGCTTAGAACTTGAAGTTATGCTACATGTAGTCTTCAAGACTTGGTTTACGCCTCGCAGTCATACGGAGAGGCTCGGATCCGGGATGGGACCAAGATTCCAACCATTGCTGGTCGGCAAATTAAGGTTAGTCCTGAGCACCTTCCGATCTCACTCGGCAATTTGCTCCACATCAACCAAGACCAAGACGATGAGGTTCCTGATCCCTGCTACCTTCGCACTCGCTGCTCTGGCTTCGTCCGCAGATGCCCAGAAATACTGCGATCGCGACGACTTCAAGGTTGTCGGTGATTACACCGTCTACAACAACCTCTGGGGTGAGGACAACGACAAGAGCGGCGATCAGTGCACAGAGGTCACCGGTAGCACCAGCTCGTCCATGTCGTGGAAGACCAGCTTCAACTGGGCCGGTGACAACTGGCAGGTCAAGTCCTACGCCAATGCTGCACTCAAGTTCCAGCCGAAGCAGGTCTCGGCGATTCAGTCGATCCCTACTAACATCGACTACACATACACGTATGACGGCCACATTATCGCCAACGTCGCCTACGACCTGTTCACCAGTTCATCTGAAGGCGGTGAGATCGAGTACGAGCTGATGGTGTGGTTGGCCGCTTTGGGTGGTCCGTGGCCTCTGACGGACAGCGGCAAGCCCGTCAAGACTGTGAACATCGGTGGCGTTGACTTCGACCTGTTCCAGGGCATGAACAAGAAGGTCAAGGTGTTCTCGTACGTTGCCAAGAACACGGCTTTCAAGTTCAATGCTGACCTGAAGAAGTTCTTCAACGAACTTCCTGCCAACAACACGCTTCCCCAGACCCAATACCTGCTGAAGCTGGAGGCCGGCACGGAGCCCTTCCAGGGCAAGAACGGCGAGATGATCGTGAAGTCGTACTCGTCGAAGGTCAACTAAGTTTTTTTTTTGCATACCTTGCAACCACCGTCGGGCGTTGACGCCGACGTTCCTACAGCTAAGAGCGGCGTAGATAAATTCACTGCAGCGATGAAGTGACCATTGGTCAATAGGCCAATAATCCAAAAAACATTTTGCATTGCTTGTCTATGGCGTACAACTTCAAGTTCACGGCTGGCGATCTCGTGTTGTCGGCGAGCCAAAAATCCCTCCATGATAGATGAGAAGGCATTGCACACAAGACTCGCTTTAGGTCCCTTTGATGGTCGCTTGAAACGTTTGGTTCGCTTCGTCACCGGTGAATAGTACCTTGCAATGCAGACCAGCACCTTGGGATTGGAGTCGGCGGCTTGAGCAACATCAAGCTTGCTCGAGCCAGACGACTGCGACACCACTTAGCATACAGTGAGTGAATTGAGTCAGGTCCTGATCTTGATGGTGTCATGCGTGGCTTGCCGTTTACGGCGTGATCTGCGATTGCGAACGTACGGCGAGCTCGAATTTGGGATGGGACCACATCACCAGGGATTCTAGTCCAGTCCAGTTGTCGCTCAAGCAAAGTTATCCACCAGTCCGGGCTACTCACTCACTCGGCGATTCGCTCCAAAACACCCAAGCATATTAACACCATGAAGCTCTCCGTCGCTGCCATCGCTCTCGCCGCTGCGGCTTCGTCCACCAACGCCCAAGAATTCTGTGGCCGCAACGACCTGCAGGTTGTCAGTGACTACACCGTGTACAACAACCTCTGGGGCGAGGACAACGACAAGACTGGTGGACAGTGCACTACGGTTGACAGCAGCAGCGGCTCCGAGATCGCCTGGCGCACGAGCTTCAACTGGGCCGGCGATAACTGGCAGGTCAAGTCGTACGCCAACGCCGCGCTCAAGTTCGACCCTGTGCAAGTCGCCAATGTGACGTCGATTCCTACCACCATGGAGTATACGTACAAGTACGACGGCAACATCATCACGAACGTGGCGTACGACCTGTTCACAAGCCCCACGATTGGCGGTGAGACGGCGTACGAGTTGATGGTGTGGCTTGCCGCGCTGGGCGGTGCCTGGCCGTTGACTACTAGTGGCCAGCCGATCAAGTCCGTGACGCTCGGCGGCGTGGACTTCAACCTGTACCAGGGCTGGAATAACAAGACTAAGGTCTTCACGTACGTGGCCAAGAACATGGCCACGAGCTTCTCGGCTGACCTGAAGCAGTTCTTCGACGAGCTCCCGGCCGACAACACAATCGAGACGACCCAGTACCTGACCCACGTTCAGGCCGGCACGGAGCCTTTCCAGGGCAAGAATGCCACAATGACCGTGTCCAAGTACTCGACCGCCGTGCACACGATGTAAGGCAATTCGTGCAGTACAATGGACAGACTCAACCAACGTGAGCTCGACGTACTGAAAGCGCCGACCATTGAAACTACAGGTAGTACGTATGGTAAGAGATTTGACGGGATCAGCTCAGAAATATAGCGCTGCAGTTCACCCGTTCTCGACTCGAGAATCTCGAGACGTTCTCCATTTCTCCATTTTGCACACAAGTCGAGATCGGGTGGCCGTCACTGTGGCGTAAGCTGATTGCCTCTGCGCCATGATCCTTGTGTTCGTGCGGTTGTGCTTTGACGCATCCGTTGCTTGCCAGAGCCCGTAAGCAAGGCATAAACGTCATACGGTCAACTTCGCCATCGTTAGGTAAGACGCTGTATGGATTCGAGCATCCATCCGCGATGGGATCGCCACCTACGTGTACCGGTATGTTCTCTATACGCCGCTGAGGGCAAGCACGAGTCGTCTTAACACGGACATCCCCGTGCAAGTCAAATGATGCAGATGACAGTAATACGGATCCAGAAGACCCAATTCCCAGTCCACTCGTCGGAAGGTTGTTGAAGTGGCATCAATTCTAGCGCTAGAGCTACTAGCAGTGCTGGGAGTGGAGTAAGAACGCACACAAGAATCACACGGGTCTGGGAAGTGGTCTTGCAGTAATGGTTCAAACTTTCCAGTCGCTCGATTGAGTATTTGCCTTGTCGACCGACTTGGATGTCGCTCCATTTGTTTTCCACTTGAGATAACAACGACGACATTGCTCGCAGACGAGGAATTGAGTCTGTCTTGGCATTGTCTTGATCATTCGACGCGAGTATTTGGGCCGTCATGGGTTTGGAAATATTGCGTGACGTATTCGCATCTATACCGACACATTTGGCGGCAGGAGTTTTATTTTTGATGCACAAATAGTTTTTTTGCGGATCATAAATAGTTGATCTCTCCAATGTCCAGTGTTAAAACTTCATCACAGTTTAACTTGACTTGATTTTGAAATTCTTGAGTGGACTGAAAACCAGGTACAGTTTACGACTCTCTGTCTGGAAAAAAAAATATTTCTATTTGGAAGCTTTTGAGCGATCACATTGTAGATCACCGCGTACTCGAATGTCAGATATTTAGTAACTTTCTTGACCTCTCTAAATTGAGTGCATATGGAGGTTTTGCCTAAGTTTCTGTACGAAAGTGGAATTTCTGTTGTACATGTAAGGTATGTTCGAGATATGTCTTAGTGGTCAGGGACAATAGAACTCAGTGATGCTGAAATAATTCGACCTTGCTGCTAGGCTATTGAGCTGATTCATTTCTTGTTCCGTCACGTGAGGTGCGTTCGAGCTGTACTGTTATCCTTCACGGACTGGATCCACTCATGTGTCATCGGATGTGGTACATGTATGCATGCCTAGAGACGTACCTCTAGCATACCAACAATAGTGCAGACCTTGGAATCTCGAGGTATGGCAGGAAACACCACTTCCGCTCCAGTTTTCTGGATTTGTTTTGTCAGTCTATGACTCTTGCTGCGTCGAACTAAATAAGCAGAAGCTGATTGAGGCGCTGCATATCAGTTGCACATTTCGAAATTCAAGCAATACATGTAGGCTCAAAGATGCTTGTTCGACAGCTGCAAACTTGGATTTTCGTGTGACTACGAGGCTTATTTCACCAGCTCACCCACACACTGACCCTGCATGTGTTAGTGCGAAGTAAGATCATGGTGAATACATGTACGTCGCTCTTGAATAATGTCGTACACAGCGTTAGTATTAGTGCGGACTTCTCAAAATTCCAAGTGTGATAACCAGCATCACCGCGATAAAAATTTCATCGGGGATACTTTTAACTTAAAAGTAGTGCCCAGTTGCACCGGGAATGCGGCCGGGAAGCCTACTACGACAACAACCAACACCATCACGGAAAATCCGCGTTTATGGCCGCAATCCCCGCTGTCATTGGACGAACATTGAAGTGGCAGCGATTCTTCAGTGATTCTGGCGGCCAGAGCTAGTACCGGCGTTGGTAAACACACTGATGACACTTGGATCTTGGTTTTAGCTGCAGTGGTCCAGACTTGATGTACAGTAATTCTACTGTTGACCAACCTGAATATTGCTTGCTTCCAAGTCATCCAGAAGCGACGACGTTCATCGAACTGGAGGAAGTGTTGCGTTCTTCCTAAACATTCGTCACCGCGTGTCGAACGTCTTCAAATGGGTTGTCCTGACAACGTACATTGTCAATAGCGTCCTAAAGTCCTGGTACCTATCGAGTGCGTTCAAAAATTGTCATGTTGAGTCTTGTTTGTTCCTAAAAGTTTGGTTTGTGCTCATAAAAATGTCCTTCTTCTCTCGACGTCACGGATAAATATTGTAGGGAGTACCGCATCAGTGCGTGGTAGTTGGCTTGAGTAAGGGGGTTGCGGCTCCCGGTAGGCTCTTCGTAGTTGAGTTTAGATGTGCGCCGTATAGACAAATTGCTTCTTCGTCGACATTGGTTGCGCTGCTGGTTGGCTGGGTGAGATGACGACCTCGCGCAGCTCAAGGTCCTTCGGTCTTCGGCCACCGCTGGAATTCCGCACTTTGATAGCGACTAGAATAACAACCGCCACTGCTGCTGCGGCCGCGATGCCTGCAACTGCAGCGATGGGGACTCCGGTATTGGAAGCGGACGTTGCGTCCGTGAGATTCCTAGCGTCGAGTGCGGAGACGGTGGAGAGCAGCGCAAGGACGGCCATGCAGAAAGAGAGCGAAAGCTTGGACGCGAGCATACTTGAAGTGGAGAAGGTGGAGAAGGTGGAGAAGGTCTGGGTGTCTTTCAAAGCGAAGAAATGCAGAATGACGAATCCAATCTCCATGGCAAATGCTCCTTCTGCAGTGTGTTCACATCAACCGGAGAGGTCCATCGTGTCCAGGAACGTTCCGCCCACCTCTGTATCAGATCGAGACCTGATGACTTGCTGTTTGTATGCCGTGCAGAGTTTGTTGATTACTGAATTAGGTTAGAAGAACTTAGATTCATGATCGGTTTTGTAGCTGATCTCCGCCGCGCTTTTGTCGAGCACGTTAAGGACGTTGGCGGAGTTCGGCGGCGGTGTATAATAGCGGGGTGCCGTATGAGGTGGTTGCTTGCGTGCCTCAGTGGCGGCAGCGGCGACGGGTTCCTCCGCTCGATCGACTGCGGCGACTTTCTTCCGTCCAGATTTGGGCCGGTCAAGGCAACGTCAACGCTGTTGTGCCAACACACACTTGGCCTAAACGGTACATGGATAGAGCGCAAGATATGGCGCTGACTCGCTGTAACGGCCGAGCTGACTCCCGTCGCGGTGGTTGCTTGGGCGTCGGACTGCATGTCCATGTATCCATATGTATATATATGTATATGTACATGGTGCAGCGGCAATGGCAGTGTGGACAGCAACCGCGAAGACAGCCCGGCCAAAACAGAAACACGCGTGGCCCAATATTCCCGGGCCAGCACTGCAGCGCTTCGCCCCGGCGCTAGACGACGGAAGATAACAAAAGTGGGGCGCGGGCACTACGGGCGCTGCTCGCAGCTGCAGCCCAGCTGAGAGCCGCTTGCAATGCGGCGCCGGCCGCAGCTTTGACTTCGGAGAGAAGCGCCTCGACGGTCAAGTCCAAGCAGGGGCTGCAACTTGGGCAGTCCTGCCTCAACTTTCCGTCGCGGCTGAGCGGATCCTGCACCTTCCACAGCGACAAACATCGTGAGTCACGTCACAACCGTGTGGGGACCTTCCGACGCGCTTCGAGCTGGCCCAGTAGCGCCCTAAGATCGGCGGCGGCAGTGCTGCGAGTCGCAGCCTGCGACCGAAGCCGATGAAATGACCATAGCTGACAGCATCGGTACCTACTGGAATTCGGCTGCAGTGAGAGGGTACGGCTGCTTAGCGCGTCTGTGTGGCAGGCCCAAAGACAAGATACGATTTTTTAGATGGTCGACGTCTGGATGATCTCACTTGAAAAAAATGTACGAAATGTCCGGATACCAAATTGTATACATGTACTACTTTATGGCCCATAAATTATGGGGTAATTGCCAAGTCCGGTTTTGCCGGCAACAGTATCCTTAGTGCCTCGAGTAAGGCATCGTCCGACAGGACTTCGGTCGACCGGTAATTGAGCAGCAGAAAGTGGGCGCAGATGTATCGTCGATAGATGGGGTTGCTGATCAATCCATGCGCATTGGTGCACTCGTTTCGCTGGAGATCCAAATCGAGTATCAAAACAAAACGATGCGGCTTTACCAGCAATTCACCTTGCCTAAATGCATGTACCTGGAAATAGAGCGTGGCTGCTGCGTTGTGTTCACCCAGCCAGAAACCGTCGAGTGGCGTGAACAGCGTGATGGCTTACTACACATTTGGAGGATCGCAGATATGTGTTACATTCCCTCACGATGGCTTCATACCTACGGGATCTTTCAGCCGCTTCTTGGCGAGAAGAATGACTGAATTGCCTGCATCTTCAGGGTAAAGCTCCAAAATTTAAGCCGTCGATGTTCGCCGTTTGAGTCCAACTTGGACACATCTACTTCTTCAAGCATCAGCTGCACCCCTCCGTTAATTTTGGGATTGTGGACGCGCAGGTCTGGTTGCTTACTCTGTACTTCGAAGTAAGCTTATTAATAACTAACTACAGTAGCATGTACAGCCAGTACAGCACAGGAGATGCAGTTGGGCCTTAAGCATACTTAGTGCAACCTTGTGGGTGCCTCAGGGTTGTACTATGGCTTGGACACCAGTTTTGCTAACATGTAAAGAAATTATATTCAGCGGTAGACTTACCCAAGCTTCGGGTATATGCTACCGTTATCCCATTATTTGTTTGTGGCGAATAATGCAGGATTCAAGAGCTGCCGACTCAAGGTGGAACGTAAGCGCAGTTGGGACTTCCACGTGGGAGATTTCGTTATTTCGGATGCTGGGAGTAACCACCTTCATATAACTGAGCAACTGTTTCTTTTCTTTGGTATATAGTCACTTAGATACTTACACTAACAAGCACTACACTTTAATCACTTTAACCACCATGTCTTCCATTGCCCGTTTACGTCGATACTGTGGCCGGGTTCCTCTGAGGCAACTGAGCAATTTTTACAGCGCACATTGCTTTTGTGCTCATTCGTGTTGAAAACGCAGTTCGATCTTGTGCAAGTGAAGCTTGTCGTCGCAGTCGTCTGTTTGGTGCCGTACGAGCTTGAGTATGTCGATATGAACTTCAATACAGTTGCATCGGACGTATAGCCTTCACTTTGCGCTTTAATGGCTCCGGGATGCCTGGGCGATGCTGATACTTTCATACCCCATCGACAATGGTGGCTTATCGTTATCTAGTTCCAAATATTTGCATGCATGCTAAGTTAGCAATGCTAACAAGATATCCCTTGACAACAATGACTCAACGGATTATCAACCCAATGAATGGTTAAGGCGCTGGTGAGTTCCTACGATACTCAAGTTGCATGAAGCTCGGAACCTTACACCGGGTCCTGCCCGGCTTTGGGTGTACTTACATGTACTGTACAATCGCTGCTACAAGAACCGCGGCGTGTTGAGGTTTCCAGAAACGCTGTGTCCGCGAGCCGCCAAAAACGTTTCAACGGTCGAGTCGACCGGGCTGTACTCCTGCAAATCGTGTGGGAACTAAGTTGAAGTGGGCTGACCAATAAAAAAATGTACTCCTTGCTGTTGGCTCTTGCGCGTCTGACAGAGGCTCAAGCGAGATCCTGGCGCTGGTGTGGACGATTCTCAGTGAGGTGGGAGCCAGCAGGTGGCGCAGTGTCTTTCCTCATCAAACGCTTTACTGATGAATTTGACGTGACTACCAGGGGGACGATCAAGTACAGGATGGTAAGGGTTTTTGGTGCATCCTACCGGTACCACCAAATCCAAGTTGAAGTGGTTTGGCCAATCATGTCGCTTCGATGTACATATACATGTAATCTTCAGTTACGGTTGCTTTGGCTTTTGCTCTGCAGTGCAGACATATTGCTCCGGCAAATATCCTATTTGAAATACGACATGACGTCACTGCAACTTCCTTCTCTCCTTGCACCTCCACACAGTCAGTGAGTGAGTGGCGACTTCGCGTCCAAGGCGAACCTCGCCTCGTCCTCCACTATCGAGAGCACTTCAATGTGCTCTCGGGTTAACGTTACGAAAATCCAATTGCGTCGGACTCGAAGCACCTTCCTTTCGCCGAGATGGATGCAGCACCATTGCGATGCGCGCTATTTGTATTTGGCTTTGGCGATCCTAGCCGAGGATAAGCAGCCTCCACAACGGATACTGCACCGGAAGGTCAAGGGTTTAGAAAATGAAAGAAATAATTAACGATTAGTTATCGGATTATTGAAATCTCAATGATCTCTACTTGGCCTTCTCGCGCGCTCTTGGTCTCGTGTGAGGAACCTAAGCTTCAATCCTGGTCGAAACTGTCGGGTTTGGAAAGCGCCACCTGCGCAAGTAGTTGTGAACAGCAAGCAGATTGCACCAGTCGATTCGATGGAAGATCTCGCGGCAACGACATACACGTTGCTGTTGATGGGCAAAAGCGAATTGTTGCCGTGAGAGCCAGTGTGGTGAGTACCGTGGGTGTCAGCCGCTTCAGATGTCGTCTTCCAACTCTGCGCTGCATCCACATCGACGTTGGCCCCCTGCAATGACTCATTGAATGAGCATTGAATGAGGGCAAACGCGAGCATGGGCGTCGTAGTTGGTGGCGTTGGCGCTGCAGCGAGCTCACTGAGCTGCTCAGCAGTCCGCACCAGTTTGGACTCCGAGCCGACGCCTGGCAAGTTGCCAGTGGCAAGTGAGACCATAGCGGAGCAAACCGATTGTCCATCGGGCGTCGCGCGGGTGACGACAGTGGGACCCTTCTGAACAGGCGCCATGGATTTCTTCGTGCCGTGACGCAACTGCACTGCAGTGCGTCGACAGTAGCGCTAGCTCTAATAACACCTGCATCCAGCGTCTCGCTGTCAGCGAGTCTCTGCCTGCTGCTGCCGTCGGAGCCTGCTGAAGTGATGCCGGCACCGCGCGCAAAATCCAGTGCTAAGAGAGAGAGAGAGAGAAGGTAGTCTATTTAACCTTAGTTAATAGCCTCCTGATATTGACGCAATCGTTTGACGAGGCCGCTGCTGGTACACTGTAACGGCGCGAAAATTGCACCCGCATTTCTAACAGTGCAAGTGCGTCCCGTCGGTGCAGAGCCGGACATGTGGGTGCAACAACTTCAACTTGCCACGATTGCTTGGAGTCCAGCCGAAGGAGGCAACGCCAGAACCTAGCTGCCAGATCACCTATTGGAATGCGACTGTCTTCAGGACCACTGCTAGCTTCAGCTCTATGCAAGGCCGTCGTCGTCGTTTCCGACTCGCCGCTTCATCGTGAGAAAAGCCGCCAAATTTCCGGATCGCGTACTGTACGCGATGGTCTGCGCATCCTCCAAACACGAACATTTAGGATCGCATCCACAATGCAAGATTTTATCCGCACATTTCGGCGACTTTGTGACGGGGCCTACAGGTATCGCAACTCGATTCTAAGCGCTCTATTTTCTTGATACGCGCTCGAAAACTGAATTCCAGACTCGCCGCTATGTGTCCGATGCTTGACTCGGGTCACAGCCACTGCTGTTGTGCTTCATCCTCTTGGCCATTCCGCATTTTGCACAGCGAGAGCGATATCCACTCACTTCCACTCGACAGCTCGAGTCCCGACTAAAGCCAACCAAATATTCTTACCACAACAGCGATGAAGGTCTCGGTAATCGTGACATTCAGCCTGGCGGTGCTACTGGCAGCAGCGCGCGCAGAGGAGGAGGCCGCCACATCATCCCCGACCACGACAACGCCGCACTATGACGACGAACTGGGCTGCTGGGCCATCAGTGTGGAGCACGACGCCACCTACTGCATCGACGGACCCATTTGCAGCGGTTCGGGCGCCACGCCCGCTGGCACGCTCTGTCCCGTTAAAGGAGACGTGGCCATCGCGGACTGCCACTCGTACCTCGACAGCTACGTTGGCGACGACAGCTGCGTGCTGCCCGTGGACACCACATGCCAAGTCATCAAGACCGGAGCCTGGGGCTGCGTGCTCTCGGGTTCGTCCACGCCGGCGCCGACCAAGACATGCGACGGCGACTGCGAGGAGCCTACGACGACTGTGACGCCTTGCGCCACCAAGATGTCGGAACCGACGACCACGACGCCGTGGCCGACCGGCACCAAGACTCCGATTCCAACCAAACCGTGCCCGACGTGCACTGAAGAACCGCCAAACACACCGACGCCAACGCCAACCCAGTGCACGGCAAACTGCACTAACCCGGGTAGTGGCAGTGGTAGCGACTATATCGGTAACAGCACTGTCAAGGTCGAGACTGCGTCCGAGTCGTCCTCGTCTAGTGGTGTGTCAGCAGGTGTGATCGGCGCTATTGCAGCTGCAGCTGCTGTGGTCGCCGTCATCGCGGGTGCCGCCATCTACAAGCAGTACACCAAGAAGCTGGACGAGGAGGAGACCCGCGAGGACAACAGGATCGACGTTGTTACGCCGTAGGCGGGCGAGCGAGATCTGCTTCCTCCACCTGGAAGACAACGACCACAACTACTGCCAGAGGACGGGGCGTACGACAGAGGGACTGTCCGCTGCATTGGATCTTCTCAGAGAAGTTCTCTAGCTTACTTTCATATTATTTTCCATTTTGTGCAGCTAGCAACGGTTGCTGTTTCTAGCAAATAATCACAGGCGGAGACCTGCGGACAGTCTCCGATCTTTTGCATATTGAAGTGCAGGCAAATCCTGGAAGTTTCCGTGATATTTTGACATGCTAATTTGTCAGAACAAATATTTGCTGAAAAAGTATGCTTTTCGTGATATTATGCATCCAGTGTTGCTCGTCCGTCCTCTGCAGGTGAAGGCAAGGCAACAATTGCTCACATTCGACGCAGGCCAACACTTCGCTCGCGTGCGGCACGCGTTGCCTCAACACGTAGGCCTTTGCTGGCGCCCATCCCCATTCCAAACGCCGCGCCTTCTACCGATTGCGAACAAGTTGCCTTTTGCTGTTTGTACTGTATCCGATACCTGGTATCAGCGGCCAGTCAGTGGCGAGCGCGAGAACAACTCGCCAGATTCTCTCATTCCGCATTTTGCAGCAAACTCGACAGATCAACACTCGACATATCGAGTCCTCAGCACAGGCAACAGCACCAACAACAGCGAAGATGAAGGTCTCGACTCTCTCCAGCTACGGCCTCGCAGCAGTGGCGTTGCTCGCGTCCGCAGCCGCCCATGAAGCGAGCATGCCTGCGCCAACCACCACTGAACCGTACTACGACGAGGAGCTCGGTTGCTGGCCCATCAGCGTTGAGCACGACGCCACTTACTGCATCGACGGCCCGATCTGCAGCGGCTCCGGCCCGTCCCCGGCCGGCTCACTATGCCCCGTCAAGGGCGATGTCGCTATCGCAGACTGCCACACGTACCTGGCCAGCTATTCAGACGGCGACAGTTGCGTGTTGCCAGTGGACGCGACCTGCCAGGTGATCCACACGGGCGCTTGGGGCTGTGTCATCCCCGGCAGCAGCTACCCCACGCCGGCACCAACCAACTACGGTAGTCCCACCCCAGCCCCGACCAACTACGGCAACAACGGTGGCAACAATGGCGGAAATGGCAATGGCGGCAATGGTGGCGGCAATGGCAATGGCAACGGTGGCAATGGCAGCGGTGGTGCAGGCAGCGGCTCGTGGGCTCCCGGCAACGGCAGCTCAGCCGGCAATGCGACCATTACCTCGTTGTCGGTGCCGGGCACGGAGACGGCCTCGGCCGGCGGTGTTTCGGCAGGTGTGATTGGCGCGATCGCTGCTGCGGCTGCGGCTGTGGCGGCCATCGCTGGCGTGGCCATCTACCGTCAGCACACCAAGAAGGTGCAGGAGGGGGAGGAGGAGGCGACGGCCATGGTGGACGTCGTGACTCCCTAATATGAGGCGAGATCTTCGAGACGACAGCAGTTTCGCTTATGAGCTTTGGAGTTTTTAGTTTTGGGCTAGCATTTCTTCGGTAAAAATGCACCATCAATTTCGACCATACTTTGTTCCAGTCATTTGTCGCATCAAGTAGATTTTTGTCGCAAGACGCAAACATGCAAAGCTGAAGATACCCGATTGCGGACACCTGTAGATCCACCAAACCTGTCAAACACGCTTGATACTGCAGCTCTGCGCAGCTCAGCTCTATGTTGTACATTGGCATCCTACGGTTGCATTGAGCGCCACGTTGGCACGACCGACATTAGGCTACATGTACCAGGTTTGCGGACTCCGTTGCCAACGTCTTTCAACGTGATGTCAGGTCAGTCAAATCTTCAAGGAGGCGACCGTACACAAGTCGGACAGAACCCATAATCTCGATTGTCTCCCGGCGGCGATGATCGCCATCATCTCGGGACCATTCGAATGGGATTCGAGCTTCCAGCACCGAAGCTGAAGCTGGTGAAGGCTGCTGCGACGGTCGCAATAGAGGCTGTAGCAGCTAACGCTAGCTCTAGCCAAGGTCTCCGTTGTTTATCTCAGGCGGCATTGCTGCGACGTAGCAAACGAGTCGTCTATCAGTCGTGACACCAAGTCATTCTCGCCCGATCATCGGGCTCTCTCCCCATCTCTTTTACCTCTGCCTCACATCTTTTCCCTACTTGGTCTCCATCCATTCTCGAATTTGCAGCGGCGCGTCAAGAACAAACAGTAAACTACCGCACACACAGCCAATAACCAACGATAATGAAGACCTCGACGATCGCAACCATTGCAACGGCACTCCTGGTGAGCACAGCAGCGGCTAACAACAGCACCAACGTCACCTCAACCCCGACCACTGGCTGCTGGGACGTGAGTGTGGAGCACGACGCTACTTACTGCATCGAAGGTCCTATCTGCAGCGGCTCCGGTCTTGAGCCTGAAGGTTCGCTCTGCCCCGTTAAAGGAGCCGTAGCCACGGCCGACTGCCACGACAACCTGGCCAGCTACTCCGACGGTTCCTGTGTGCTGCCTGTGGACGCTACCTGCCAGGTCATTAAGACCGGTGCTTGGGGCTGTGTGCTCTCCTCGAGCAGCAGTGCTAGTGGTGAAGCTGGTGAAGGCCAGGTGGGCAGTGGCAGTGGTGCAGTCAATGCCACAGTGCTGACTGCGGAGGCTGCGGCGTCGGCCGGCGGTGCGTCGGCCGGTGTCATCGGCATCGTCGCCGCTGCCGCCGCCTGCGTTGCGGCCGTGGCCGGTTTCGCACTGTACAAGCAGCACCAGAAGCACTCGGCTGAGGAGGCGGAGCGCGCGCGTCTGGAGACGTTCGTTGACGTCGTGACCCCGTAAGGGACTGCAAGGGGTCGACGCATGAGGCGGTAGGTCGCCTACGGTCTGTTACGCTTGGACGCGTCTCAAAATGAAGAAGGCCGTCGAGTTGGATGATCTCCCGGGCGTGTCAAGCTGTCATTCCCCTGCAGCTAAGCTCAGTATTTTTTGCTGCCTTCTTCGCGTATTTTTTTTATCAATATGACACGCTTCGTGAGTACGTCGAGTATTGTTTTCCATTTGCGTCGCTTCTCCATGGTATAGTACTCGACGACATGTAACGGAGACTGAGATCTCACATGGGCCTTTATGATCGTCGCTACGACATCGTGGTAATCTGACTCAAGTGGCCAGGGGCATCCGACGAAACCGACACGGAATGCTATCACCGCGTTTGTTGTCGGAGGTGTCGCCATTACATGTAAGTATATTGCGCACTTCCGTCAATAATAATTGATGGCTTCTTCCCAGATCGGGACAAACTGTAAATTCTGTAACCCAGAAACTCCAAGAATTTCTGAAATTTCTAGTATTCACATACACTTTTCGCTAAAATTAAGAGGGTTAACCGTTTTAACCCCAAAGCAACATCGTCGACCACGCACGTCACGCCTGGATATCGCTTCCTCCATTACCCAATTGCTGGATGGCTCTTATGCCCGAATACTATTTAATAAATTTGCTATTTATCTTGTGTCCAAGGTCTCGACAATCCTAGAAAATGGCCAATGCCAAAGCGTTTCAAGCAAATTAATCAATCGCTGGGATAAATTCAGTCTCTGCTTCCTTGAGCACGAAGCTCAACCAATAACTTTCTGGTTGTCGCCAATGTCGTTGACGCCGCCTGAGTATCCTGCAACTCCTTCACGCCGTCGTCATCTTCGCCATCTTGTGTGGTCATGTTGCCCTCGATGGGCGTCACGATCGTGACTACGGTCGTGGTATCGTGGCGCGATGCCTTGACCGTCGTAACGATGACGGTGGTCTCGTTTACCAAGTGTACGTGGTGCTGCCGTCGGGCTCGGTGGTCACATCGGGCGTGTTGATGCTGTCAAGATTGGTGCTGGTATCGTTCTCTCCTTCTTCTTCACCATCGTCGATTTCGTTCCTGGGGACAGTGGTGACCACAAGTGGTCGTGGTGGTCGTATCCGTTCTCGATCAAGGGGAGCGATGCGGAGGTCTGCAATCTCGACTTGAGCTGCCAGTGGAGTCATGATGGTGGCGAACACCGACGTGCACAGGAGCAAAGAGATCGTGCAGCGTCATGGCTTGAAACGGAATTGGATCGGTGTAAAATGAAAAGTGGTTTTGGCAGATAGCTCCAGTAGGTGCTAGTGCACTTCACAACGAAAGTAATTAAGTAATTAGAGCACACACCGCAACCCCGACAAGACCTCAAAATTCAAGGAGGCTTCTTGCATGGGACGACGAGTGGTGAGATGAAGAGCTCTCACTTGCAATGTCGCGGTTGTCTTGTCAGCTTCAGAATCTAAAACAAAATTTCGCCACTACCAGATATTGTTACCAATGTTGAATTGCTTCGATGGAGCGATGTATCGATTCAAAGATGAAGGCAGTATCGTATTCACGTACCAACCTCGCTTACCCAAAGAAGCAGCATTCGCGGTGTGTTGCGCATGGTGGCCTGTCAGTTTGTTCTTTTGAAAGTAACTGGAACGTCTTGAGCACTGATGCTCGACTTTGTGAGCTGGTTGGACACTGAATACACACAGCAGCTCCTTTCGTCGAGTACGTCCCTGGAAGACAGGGGTTCAAGCCGTAGTCTGTCGTCGCGAACGGACAGAAGAAACCCGCCGGGCACCAACCACTGCATGACGCCGCACTCAATCCTTCAACGTCTCCGTAAGTACCTTCAGGACAGCGGATGCGAATGCCTTGGCGACAGTAGAAACCCTTAGGACAAATCCTCACGTCGTTCTGAGTCGCATTGCGGCCGTCGTCGGCCATTCTGCTTGTCAAGACGCTGTAGTATCCGCTTGGCACGTACTGCGGTTCGTTGCCTGTGCTTTCGGGACAGTAGGTTATGCTACTGCCACACTCGTTCTGTGTGCGCGAAATGCTTGGTGGGCCTGGATACGAAGGGCAATAATACCCTGGAGCACACTTGCCTGAACATGATGCAGTACTGAGTCCACTTGTAGCACCGTACGTACCAGCGGGACACTGGTACTTGATGCCGTCGACGCAGAAGTATCCTGGTTCACAAGGTCTCTGGAAGAATCGTGTGGTGTTGGTGATGCCGATAGAGTAGTAACCTTGTGGTATGAGCTCAGGTACTAGTGACCCAGTCCGACAGATCAATCCATCACCACCACACTCAATCTGAGTCGGAGAAGTGCTTTTTTCGGGGCAGAAGTATCCTCGTGTACACAAACCTGCACAGAGCGGTGACGTCTCGCCTGACTTGTCACCATAACGACCGGCAGGACACAAGAACTTCTTGCCATCGACACAAAATGTGCCAGGCTCACATATGCGCTGACCGTCACGGATGTCCTCGTTCTTCGGTGCTTGCTCGCCTGACGATATAGCGCTGTACTCCTCAAATCCAGTATTGGAAACTATGAAGCTGTCGGCTCCGAAAGGAAGCAGTCGAACGGAGTAGTAACCTGGCCACACTGGAGTGGGAACTGCGCTGCCACTTGGACAAAACACGGTCGCATCTCCACATGCACGTGCTGAGCTGTTCCAGCTCGCAAGAGGGCAATAGAATCCAGGTGAACAAACTCCAGAGCACGTCAACCGCGTTTCCAGGTTTCCATCACCGTAATAACCTGCAGGACAAGGTGAACGTACTCCATCCTTGCAAAAGTATCCACGTTCACAAGGAAACTGTTCTGCACGTGTGTACACGGAGTTGTAGCTGAAAACACCATCGCCTATCGCAGCGACTAGCGTCTTCGGCACAAGCTCACAGGTTTGTGTTGTCTTCTCGAAATATAGAGCGAACTTTGCAGCGTCAAAGCTATCTCCACCAGCCAGACGAAAGCAAGAGCACGACCTCCGATCACTTGTGCTGACTGTCGTGTACTCAGGACACGGCTGACAGAGCTCCAAATCGTCTCCAGTTCCTGGTTTGAACGTGCCGTCTGGACATGCCACGCATTGTGCCACTGGAAAGGAATAATCTCCGTAGTCTACAATAACAGGACTCCGGCCAGTCACCACGTCCATGAAGGCGCTGATGGTAGTAGAGTAGTCTCGATAATTTCCAGGCTCACAACCGGGTGCTAGTGTCGCATTCGGAGCGATCGCTCGAACTTGTAGTGACGTGTAGTAGCCGTCGAGAACCTTCCAGGGCTTGGCTGAGGCCACAGGACAATAGACCGACGCAGAACCGCACTCGTGTTGCATCGGGGTTGTACTGATAGGTGGGCAATAGTAACCAGCAGCACAAGGTCCGGAGCAGGTTGGCCTTGTCTCCATCTCTTCCGAGCCGTAAGTTCCAGCTGGACAGGGATAACATGTTCCTCTCCACGCAAACTCTCCAGGTTTCGCCTTACGTTGATCATACCATCTCGTTCCAGCAGCAGAATCTTCGGATACAGCGCAGTAGCCTGTATCTGTACTAGTTGCAAACGCTGAGCCCTGTGGACAAAAGGCTGCACTGGTAGCACATGCTACAGCTTGAGCCACGATGCTACCTTCCGGACAATAATACCCGACAGCGCACAAACCTGAGCATTCAGAGGTGGTAAGTCCAGCCTTGTCACCGAAACTACCCGCAGGACAAGTAAAACGCTCTCCATCCACGCAGTAGTGACCTGGTTCACATCGTCGCTGTGTTACTCGAGTGATTCGATCCTTGTCCCGTTCTGCTGCCAATGCGTCCTCCGTTAGTGACCCTTTCGCCATCATCAGGCCTCCAACAGTGTAATACCCCGATGCCACTTGAGTTGGAAGTGCTGAACCAGGTGGGCAGAAGACATTTACACTTCCACACGGAATCTGCGTGGCGCTGGTGCTGCCTAGTGGACAAAAGTATCCTGCTTCACAAGGTCCCGAGCACACAGCACTTGAAAGACCAGTGACGTTACCAAATCTGCCACCAGGACAAAGTCTTGAGCCTCCGGGAGCTTCACCAGGACTACAAAAGGAACCGAGTGGGCAAGCCGCTTCCTCTGTCGTTGTCATCTTAACCACGTGATTGCCTTGACGTGGAGCTCGAGGTTTTGCGCTTCCTGCGGGGCAGAATGTACCGTGTTCACATGGCCAAGTCGTAGCAGACGCAGTACCTTCAGGACATGCATATCCAACAGGACAAATACCAGAGCAACTCGCATCGGTGAGTCCTTCTGTAGCTCCAAACGTCCTAGCGCGACATGGAATCGGTTGCACGGTAGCTTTGGGGCAGTAGTGGCCTACTGGGCACAAGCCTGAGCATGTCGGCGTCGAAAGCTTCGCTGTAGCTCCGTAGGTTCCTTCAGGACATCTCCGCGTTGTTCCAGCCACGCAAAACGATCCAGGTTCGCACGGACTGATGCTGCTTCGACGTCGATCGGTCGGCTCGCCACCTAACGCATAGAAACCTTCGGGCACAGGAACTGGTTGCGTCGAGCTCAAAGGACAGTACCGATCTGCAGCGCCACACTCGATGGGCGTGGCACTTCCTTCTGGACAATAGCAACCTTCTGGACATGGTGCTGAGCACTGCTTCGTACGTAGACCTTCCTCAGCTCCATAGACACCAGCAGGACACGGTCGTCGCTCTCCACCACTGCAACAAACAAACAACAAAGTGTTAGTGCAAGCATTTGACATGTTATAGCTCGTCGGACGTACGTGCAATAGGATCCGGGCGGACACTGCATGGTGCCGGGGCATGGTTGGGTCGTGGTAACTCCTGGAACAGCGTAGTAGCCTTCAAAGGTGCAAACACGTTGAACACGACGACCTGAAGTCCAGATACTTGTGTCTTGGCCTGCATTGACATCATGATTCAGCCACGACGTCACCACAAGCAGCAGTCCCCAAACGCCGCAAAGCTTCATCCGTTACCAGCAAAAGATCGTGAATCCTACAACACACTAGCACGTCCAGACAAAGTTAGTCTACAGAGCAACTTGAACTGCATGGGAGCACTTCAACAGAGTCGAGCAAAAAGCAATTTTACGTATGAAAATGTCCAATCACTTGGAGAGAACGAAGAGTGCGCACGGCTTCGAGCGCACCGCTGATTCGCTACATAGGCTACACTACCGCTTCTGCTGCACTCTGCGTGCTCTGCCTTCCTCGCGTCTTCTCGCTCCGAGTGGCAGGCCATTTCGGTGTTCATGGCAATCCGATACTCGACTAAGACGCAGTAGAACCGTCTGTGCCCTGGGCCACCTGCAGGTTGCCCTCGTAGTAGACCTGCCACAGCTGCACGAACACCACGATGTACACCACCAGCAGCGAACCGAACACGTTGGCCGTGAAGGTGGCGGCTGTGTGGTCCCAACCACAGTACTCCGTGATACTCATCTTGACCATGGGGTAGAACTGGCTCATGACGAAGAAGCCGAAGAACATGGCAGATACGTAGTTCCACGGGTTCGTGGCGTTCTCGTACTCGAAGAATCGGATTAGAGCCACCAACTGACTGAACAGCAGCGTGAAGAAGAATAACACGTTCGGGATTTCCGTCCACGACGTCTTCTGACCAGCACCCGTGTTAGCCCACGACTTGTCCTTGCCCGTCACACGCGCCTGAATAGCCTCAACGATAGCCATCATCGTGATGAACGAGAACGAGAACCATGTCTGCTGTGCACGCCACACATCGTTGTTGTCGACAGCACGATTGGCCAGCAGATTCAGCACCCAACGACAGAATGTCACGGGCAAGAAAGAGTACAGGAACTTGGTACCACGAGCGTAGATAGGAGCGTCACCCGTGCACAGGTAGTAAACGGCGATAGCCACGTAACACAGAGCAGGAATCGAACCGAACGGGTACAGCACCGAATCGTAGAAGAACATCTTACGCGGGAATGCGAGAGAAGGCTTCGGGTCGGGGGCAGGCACACGCGGCGGACGCCAGTCCGGGTCGACCTCACTCTCATTTTTCATCAGCAGAATCTGCACGGCACCCTTGGCCCAACGTTTCTTCTGACCCATGGCAGCAGCAACCGTTTCGGGCACGGCACCTTCACACAGACGGATACGGTCCTTTGCATCACCTTCAAAATCCTTACGGAAGTACACAGAGTCCCATCCAGACGTGTGCAGGATGTTACCCGTGTATGCATCTTCTGTCTGGGTACCGTACTGGATACCACCAATAGAGTCGAAGGCCTGGCGACGAAAGACGGCGTTGGTACCGGCAAAAGCTGCCGAGTCGAAACCATCACGACCACACTGCACAGCGTCGAAGAAAATGGTGTTCTTGTGTCCACAAGGGTCACCCATGATCGTCAACTGAGGCGTGTCCTCGAAGTACTGAGGGGTCTGCACGTACGACACCTGGTTCCAGGAAATATCGTCACTGTACTGACGGCCTCCACCGTCAACAGCCTCGCCCTCCGAGAAGAAGAACGGCAGCACGGCAAGCAGGAACTTCGGGTGAGGCTTCATATCGTTATCCAGAATCAGCAGGTACTTGCCGTCGGCACCTTCGTTAAACAGGGCGTTGTTGATGTTACCGGCCTTGGAGTGGTGCGTCTCGGGCTTCATGCGACCAATGAAAGTCACACGCGGGATACCACGGTCACGGTAGTCGTAGTCATCAGACAGCGAACCAACGGCACAGTCACGACGTTGCACGCCCTTGCCGCCCTCCTTACGGAGCTCGCGGACAGAGCTGTGCTGGCGACGCCAGGTCTTCAGGCTTTGGTCGTCCTGCACAGGGCCTACAATACGCTCGTGCATGAGACGAGCGAGGTCGCCACGCAGGTCACCAGCGACCTCAATAACTTTGGTGTTCACCGAAACCTTAAAATGGTTGTTGGCATCCCACACAGACTTGGTGTAACCATCATCCAGAATGAAGATGTGCAGCAGCTCCGGAGGGTACTGCATGGCGAGACAGTTCTTCAGTGTTTGCATGGAATCCGTTACAGGTTCCATGTAGTGACACAAGAAGATGTCAACCGTTGGCCACTGCTCCTTCGGGATAGGTGGCTTGAAGTCGTTCATGTAACGAGCACCACGACGGATCGGGCGCCACATACTGAAGTTGAACAGCAGACCCAGGAAGTAATTGAGGAACTCACTGAAGATCATCATAGCGTACATGAGCCACGACATGAACGGCACGTCCTTGATGCAGTAACCCTCGCCGGATCCACTGTCAAAGTTGACTGTCGAACTGTAGCAGCCAGAGATCTCACTGCTCGGCAGTTCAGTACAGGGAAGTGTGGGTCGGGCGTGGTCGCAGAAGTACTGCTGCGGGTACATTGTAGTCAGGTAGTAGAGCCAGAAAATACCGGTAGCAGCCACGCCGAAGTAGAAGATGTGGAACATGCCACTGCCCGACATCTTGTACTTTCGGATGTTGGGTGTCTCCACAGGCTCAGCAGCACGGTTGGCGATCGAGTACGTGGACATGGCGAACGAACGGAACGAAGGCTCGTAGTAGTTGCGTACTCCAGCAATAGAGTCATTGTACTGACTCATCTTGCCATCCGGACCCTGGACACCCGAGTCCATAAAGCGGATGCTGCGACTGTTGTCCTTCATGCTGACACCTCCCTCCTTAGCGTGTTTGGGGTCAACAAACGACGTTGTGCTGAGGTATGTGCGGTGTGGCACCTGCTGCCAGCGGTCGGGCGCTTGGCTCTTGGAATTCATAGTGACCGACGGCATCTGGGCCTGCGAGATGCTGACGTCCGGGTTGGCGTCTTCCGAGGGCATAGCCTCACCACACTCGGTACAGAAGGCTGTGCCACTAGGCACTGTAGCGAAACAGTTCTCGCACACTAGACGAACACGTTCAGTCATGGCTTGAGCAGGCAGCGTGGCACCAGTGGGGAGTTCAGGCATCTGCTCCTCCACAGGACCCAATTGAGCGTGAGCGCCCACACGGTTGTAGCACATAAGTCCCCAACGCATAGAGAACTGATTGAGGCCACCAACAACGAAGACGGCACCCCAGATGAGGAACATAAGTGTCTGAGCGCTTGAGTCGATGCCCTTCAGTGCAGCCTTGCCGCCCTCTTGGAACGACGTGTAGGCCACATCAGAGAGCACAGCACTTGAGTCCACGAGACGAGACACACCGTCTGCAGCCATCCAGCCACCAGTTATAGCTGAGAAGACAATGTACTTGAAGCGGTGATTCTCCAGCTCCGAAGTCTTGGATGAAGAGCAGCATACGAGCTCGAAGATGATCATAAAGGCGATGACGAACTCTTGACGTGCCAGTTGGTTGTCCGAAGGGAACACGTTGACGCCGTCATAAGCGTCGACAAGTAGCAGGTAACAAGCAATGATGCCGCCTGTGACCAGGATGAGGATGTACGGGCCAAAGATCGTCATAAATCCCACGATGAGGGCGATCAGGAAGCCCGCGCCGCCGCCTGCAGCCACAGCGACCCACTCATTGGTGTCCGAGAGCGAGACAATAGCGGTGAAAGCTACCACGAATCCCCTAAATTAATACAATATAAAATATAAGAGTCAGTTATAAATAGATCAATAAAATATAACCGGCAAGAGTGATGGTCTTTGTGTACACTTACATGGCGAAGGCGGAGAGGAACTGCGTCGTGACGAAGAGCGAGCGAGCGCCGAGAGACAGCGACGACCAGCCGCCGCATGACAGCGACACACCGCCCAGGATGCCCACGACGGAGGCGATGATGCCCGCGCCGGTGAGCCCCATGCTGCTGAAGAGCCGCTGCTACTGGGAAGTGCTTGGGTCTCCTTCTGCGGGGTTGAGTGTCTGGCTTGAGGTCGGTCCGACGCTGAGAAGAGGTAAGGCGCCTACGGTCTGTCGACTACCGTAGGGAGTCGAGAGAGGGAGGAAGGCGCGCTTTGGTCTGCTGCCGAGTGAACACAAAACCAGAAATGAGGTCTTGTGCGCGCTCGGTTTCCCCATGCCGGGTGTTTTCTCTGTGGGGGAGGCGGGCGTTTCCCTGGCGTGCGATCGGAACGATATATTACCGTAATTTATCGAGAGAATCCATAACGGAAAAAAGGACAGATGGCAAGAGACGGGCCATAGAGCTCAAAACTGGCTTCATGCGACTCAGGAGGAGTTTCATCAAAGGGTCCTCTCTGTGGGTAGGTTGCACTGTATGGGAACTTTAGCCTACATGTATGCGATGGATTCGTTGACAAGTGATGCATCGCAATGTGTGAATTTATCTTTCAAAGTGAATTGCATCACTGGGTTTTCCCCTTCAGCATTGCAACTCGCGACAACACGAGGCGTCCCGACTAGCGCAGCGGAAGAGACTGGTTCCACATGCAAGCACGCATGGCCGTCGTGTGTTGTCAACAATCCCGCCGTGCAAAGCCATTGGATCCAGGTGGCCAGCGCGGTTCAGATGCACCCATATGAAAAGTGTGATCCCAGACCGATGGATGTCCGGGCTGCGATCTCACCAGCCGACTGTGGCGATGGATAAGCTCCACGCGATAAGCTCAACGATAAGCTCCACGAAGGAGAGCTTATCTTCTGCAGTCTGTCGACTGCAGCCCGGTGTTCGCAAGCGCGACAGTCTCATCATTCGTGCCGGCAGAGCTCGTTCGACGCGCGATCATCGCCCTGTTTTGCCCCGCTCGCGTGGCGGCGACGTGCTGTTAAAGCAGGAGCTGCGACGCGAGCTTTGGCGCGAGCCAACGAGCGAGAGCACTTCAACCGCGGGCTGAAGTTCAGCTGAGCGCGGCCAGATGAAGACAACGCTATCCAGCCATTTCGGCGGGGCGGCACCGCAAGCTTACATATAGGCAATCAATGCTCTTGATTCGCCTCGCTCGTGTTGCCGCAAAATTCAGCTCACGCTGATGGGCATGAAATGAAGTATGCCCAAATATTGCCTTGATCGAAACAGAGAAAAATCCACGCTCCATCTGCTTGACCTCTAACTTTATCATCCAAATCGCTCAGCTGCCTGGCAGGTAGGTACTGTACCGCATTGCATTGCATTGCACCGCCAAAGCGATCGTCGCGGAGTTCCTGGCACCGGCGGAGCTGCATGCAGTGCGCTCCACTGAGAAAATCCGCGTGTGCTCGATGGTGTTTGCACCAAGACATAAGCCAATGCAAACTTCACCAAGACGAGCAGCAGCAACTCGAGTCGAATCCTCTTCGGTGGTTTCCGAAATTTTTACCGTGACGATCGTGTCACTGGGTGAATCGTCGCTTACCAGATGGCTCGAACTGACTCGTTTTCCGTCGTAATATATCGGTAATTTACGCTCCTTCCGTTTTGCATTGGCAACCGCCGCCCCATTCGGGCGCTCCCCCACTCTGTATTTTTCTCTTGGCGCAGTCGAAAGGCGAAAACAGAGCTCACCACCCTTGACGGCGGTCCCCCTCGCATCGTCTTTGATACACAGTAAATCATGCCTTTCGGCCGTCGCTGTCTGACGCTGCTAGCGGCGCCGCTGTTGCTGGCCCAAGCTGCACAAGCCAAGAACTACTTTAACCAGTCGGCAGGCTACGTGATCGAGATCTCCACGGACGACTGGAGCAACTACGACTCAAACGGCGGCTGTGTCACTTGCCCGTACACGTGCATCGCCCCCACTGAGAGTTACGACGGTACTACCATCAACGCAAGCAACACGACGCAGACGGCGTCTCTACCTTCCATTTACACTCAAGTGAAGTCCAATGGCTGTTGCTATGCTGCAAGTGCCACTACGCAACCTTCGTGTTCCAGTGAAGCTTCCCCCTCTTCAGCTGAGAACTGTGGCTTCCTATACGGTCCCACACTTGAGTGGCGCATCAACAATGCACTCAAGCCGTTGACTGACAGTATGACGGCTATTCTCTTCGCTTCCACGGACTGTGAGACGTTCTGGGCTGTTGGCAAGCAGGATATCCGTTACACAAGCAACACAAAGAGCATCAAGGGCTCTAAGATGATCCAACACGGCTGTTACGGTGACCCTGACGGTACTCCAATGCTGCTCAGTGGCTGTCTTACCAGTCAACTGGCATACTCCAAGACCAAGTCGTACACGTGGAAGAACTTGGCTGAGAAGTGTGAAGGTCTTGCTGGACGATGCGTCATCACTAACGCTGTCTGGGAGCAACATCTCGAGTGCTGCACGTCCCGTACGGGTCTGTCTTCAGACTGGGACACGACCTTCGATACGTACACCAAGACCCCCACTAAGACTACGACCCTCAGTGGCCCAGCCATTACCGGTATCGTCATTGGTGGCGTGGCACTGCTTATGTGTCTCATCCACTTCGGCGCCAAGGTGCGTGAACGCGCTCGCCAGACGGCTTTGATGCGCGAACAAGAGGCCACTGACGACTACGAGGAGATCATGACTCCCCTCACTACTGCAGACAAACAACCTGTGGCACTGCAACGTCCTATTGGTCCGGCCAGTCTGGAAGTTTCACTGCACGAAGGCGACCAGATCTACCGCAAGAAAGAGGACGAAGTGCTCTTCGAGGGCGACATGTACTAGGTTTTTCATATCCCTCAGGACAGTGCAATGTCGTTTTGAATTGCTGCTTGTCTCGCTCAAAATTCATCCCTATTTTGTTTGTCTAGAGTTCTCGTCTCGGTCTACTGTAGAGCTCTGTAGTCGTAGATGATTTGCATTAGATGCTGTCTACGTCGTCTTGACTGAGTCCTTCGTAGCAAGTGAGACCTGCAGCGTTCTGTGTCGTGTCCTTCGCTCCCTTCGCCTTGAGGTAATCAGCCAAATCCGTGTGTTTGTATGCGTACAGGTAATGCAACGCTGTGTTCCCGTTCAAGTTCTGCAGATTCATAGCGGCACGTCGACGCAATAGGAACTTGGCTAGACGTTTGTTACCCTGTTGACACACAAGGATGAAGAGTGTGTTGCCATGGTTATCACGTGTGTTGACGTCCACTCCCTGATCCAGCACCAATTCAAGCTGTACAAGATGAAAACACAGACAAGATACGTGAGGCCATTATGGACACAAAAGTCAAGTTGAAGCGTACGTACGCCTTCAAGGTTGTTGTTGCGAGCACAGAGTAGAGCTTTTGCGTCACGCTGCTCATTGGTCTCGTTCTGATGACTTGGTTCATGCTCGAACATGTCGTCGGCCGGTTCATTTTCGGCCATGGAGACGGCTCCACGTCGAATGACAGCACTGGGAGTTCCTGATGCTTGTTGTGCACGTAAGTACTCAGCCCATTGCATCTTCTTCTCCTTTAGATCTTCAGATGGATGCGGCACGAAATGTGCTCGTAACTCGGGAATAAACTCGGGTGGATCGTAGGGAGAACAGTCTGCAGGGTCAAGCATTCCAACGGGAGTAGCGTGGTTTGTCTGGTTGATGAAACTCGAGCGAGGACCTTCTGTGTGGGAATTATACACGCTACGAGCGAAGTTTGGAGGCAAACGAGATGTTTTGAGGCGTTTCCAGCCTTCGCCACGGTGGTTGGCAGGTTGAGAAGCTTTGGCTTTGGTCTGTGGCACAAGTTGAAGCTGTAACTTCGCCATTTTGGCAGCTACCAGTGCAGCTTTCGATCGGTCCATGCCTTCATCCATCAACGCAGCCATTTCGTCATTCAGATCAACTTGTCGAGCGTCATTATCGCCTTCTTCTTCATCTTCAAACCTGAAACTGCGTCTTCCCGTACGCATTGTGGCTCGAGATGCTGGTCGTGATCGAGACGTCATACCCAGTTTGGATTTAAGCTGCTGTAAGAACTGTTCATCTTCCAACAGCGATCGTACTAACTCAGTTTGAACTTCTGTGTTTGCCCGTTGTTTCGCTGTGAGAGAAGAAGCACCAGAACTCGCTGTTGAGGACTTCGACGCAGCGGAAAACGCTCTTCGATACGTCATGGACGGCTTGGAGATTTCTCCGTCGTCGTTTTCTTCGGTCTTCTCCCATTCTTCTGGTGCTTCCCACAGGAATCGCCGAGCTATAGGTAAAGCCTCATTGAGAGAGTGATAAAACACGACGCCACTATCATCAACAGCGATTTCTCGCATCTCCCAGAGACCCTGTTGGTCCAACACGATTGAACTTGCGAGTCTTTGAGCCCATTCATGCTCAACAGCGTCTTCTGTCTTGCTGTTGATTCCTCCTTTGCTCCGAGATTCAGCTTGAGCTGCTGCAGCCTCGATCTCTTGTTCTAACCTTTTCTGTTCTTGTCGTTTAGCTTCGAGCGCTAGTCGACCAGCTTCCAGTTTCTGCTCAATCTCAAACATCTTCTTCTCGTAAGCAGCACGAGCCTCACGTTCTGCTACCATCGCCAAGTAACTTGACAGTCGAGCTCCAAGTACGTCTGCCATGTTCTCATGATTCATAACCACACTGAAGTAAGTGGGGTCGTTGGGCCCGCTGGTCAAATGGTTCTGGATCAAGTACATCATATCCTTCTCCACTCGACGTCGACACAATTGATGCTCAACGGGGTCTATCTCATGCCAGCAATATCTACCGCAGACACCCGGTGCATTCGGGTGTGCAATGGTGACACTGCAATACTGTGCCACAACGTCGTAGCGTGGAGCTATGGTACGTGCTTGTGTAAGTAGAAACCACTGCCGGAAGGTATTTCGCTCTGTGAATTCGCTCCAGTCTCGACGATGGCCTACAGGTGATGAAGACAGCTCTGCAAGTTGCAACCAGTGGTCTTCTTCCTGAGCAGCATCGTTGAGCAGCGCAATGGTGCCAGGTAGCAACTCGTCCAGTATTGATTCCAAGCGCGTATTCAACAGACTACCCAAGCATGGAGAAACAATCGCCAAGACACGACCAAAACCTGTTTCAGCCTCTGCGAGAGTGTAAAATGCAGCCTCAAGTTCCGGTGGAGGCATCTTGGAGCCAACATGCCAAGCAAACCACAATGGTGATAATATGGGCGCATCTAGCGCTAGTACCAGCATTACGAGGATGACGTTTGATGATGATCGCTTGCTGTTGCGCTCAAAAAGAGCCACAGTCTTGGTATATTCCGGTGAAGGTTCGCTCTCCTCAGCAACATCATGATCTGGCTCATATCTCCACCAAAGCACGGGTCCTTTCCCTACGAGCGTCGCTCCTGGGACTCGTTGGAGGACATTCGGATAGATTCCGGGATCCCATCGTCCGCAAATTAACAAACTCAATGGCCGAAAGGAAGTTCCTCCCCTTGACGGAGCTTTTCGTCGTCGAGTGCTTGGAGAATGCATCAGAGAACTGTTTGCAGACTGTTTGTCCCCTTGATATGAAGGCCCACCTCCGATGGAGACTGCCAGCTTGAGCGCTCGTTCACTTGAAATCGACTGGATCTGTGAGTATCCTTCGCGAATAGCTTTCTCATCTCTTCGACCACCTAGTGAATGACCTTCAAAGTCAACCACTTCACTGTCATCTTCTGGTGTTTCGTCCAGTATACGATGTCGTGTAGGTCGGTGGTTGAAATGATCGAGGTTTGTTAGCCAGATGTGGTTCACGTCGAAGATGAACGTCTTGGTCAGGTTACGCTTGCGAGTCTCCGCTTGTGTGCGTAAGTTTTCAAGAATTTGAAGCGCCTCGAACAACGCACAGATTGGATGTCGTGTCACGACGGGAATGACAGCCAGACTCGCCTGTTCCTTCGCATTTGCTGTCCCTCGCGCTTCAATCTCTTGCTGTTGTTTCTGGAGCTCCATGTAGGCGAACCACAACTTCTCTCGGTCTTTTTCAGAGCGGTACTTGACAAACAGATCATCCGACAACCAACTCGTGGGTCCCTGCAGCTCCATACTCGCCAAGAAAGCTACTGCGTCTCCCTCGATACTCTTCGCACTCTTGCCAGTAGGATAAACTCGCGGATGATGTTCACAACCCGTGACTTTGTCAGGTTTGGCCCAACACGCATTGCACATACGCTTGTCAACAGCGTGATCAGCTCGATGAGCTGGAGATGCCGCCCCAGTGGAGTCATGTAGCCCCATCTTGCGTAGCAATAAAGCCACATTATCCACCTCATGCAGCGCCTTTTTGAGCTTCTGTCCAGGTGCCATCCCCACTGGTACGCCAAATCCTCCCGTGTCAGCTCGTAGTTTCGTCAGAGACTTGTACAGCGGCGATTCGAGCAATTTGAGCGAAGACGAGCGTTTACCTTGCGTGTTGTTCGAGCCTGGACCAGGTTTTCCCTTGCGATTGATCGCTGGCAATTGCAGTGGCGAGTAAATGCTCCCAGGAGGGACAGAAGCCACTGGGGAGCGTGGCGGTGGCAATTTCGGCAACGTTCCGTCATCTTCACTTCGACTTGCTTGTTGCTGATTGTTGACGACTAGAGACACTGGCGCTGCGATGATGAGAGAGCCACCGGATGCATATGAGACTCGCAATTCTTCTCTTGTGGGCGTGTGGCTTGTGCCATTGGTATCAACTGCAGTTTGTGTGGATCCTTTGATGAAAGCGACACGATCTCTGGCAGCTTGTTGTTGCTGTTTCTTGTTCTGCTGCTTGAGGATCTTCCGAGCGCTGGACTCGACGCTGTTGAGGAACGTAGTGAGATCGTCCATTGTCTCTACAAGCAAAGCATGGTCATGCTGCAGCAAACACCAAGTTAGTGCAGATGAAGGGACACAACCGTTACGTCACCAGGGCCAGTGAACACAATCTGCTACGCTACGTTCATTCATTCATATACCTTTTTGCTGCTTCCAGTCCTGCTTGCTGTACTGGAAACCCTACCTAAAGCTACTCACGTCCACCACCGGAACATGTCAATAAACTCATCGCTGCCTTAGTTCTTGAGTGTCACGCGAGACTTGAATGCGTCGTAGCGACATTTGCCATAGGCCAAGAAGTCAAAGTCGATCGTGGACTGAGACGCTTGGATGTAGCCCCAGATGGCCCAGAACATGTGCGATGCCAGCGAGTACGTGTTGGCTTCGAGTCGCAAGTTCTCCACCTCATTCTCACTCACATCCTTCTCGTCGCAGTCTTTTCCAGCCAAATAAGCACGACAGAAGATGCGTTGCTGTTCTTCTGTTGGATACTTGGTAAAGTCTCCGAGATGGGCGTTCACTGTCTTGTGGTAGTCGTACGCCCACTCACAGAAGTGGTTACCCAGGTCGTAACCTCTCGGGTTGTAACTCGTGTACTCAAAGTCAATGAGTACAGCATCACCAGTGTCGTTCTTCATGATGTTGCCGTATTGCATGTCGTTATGACTGAGTACAACAAGAGACGGCACTTGAGCCAAGATCTTCTCCAGTTCATCCACGTCTTTAGTCAGTTGCTTGATGTCCACGAAGCCTTTGAACTTGTCGTCTGTGCACTTGACACGTGCCACTTCCAGTAGTTTACGAATACTGGAGATGTACGTAGGTTTGCGGTCGATGTCAATGTCCAGTTCGTGGAAGACACGCAGTTGCTTGGCGATGATACGAGACTCCTCAGGCTGTTTCATGCGCTTGTTGGTGTACGTGGAGCCGTGGATGAGTTTCTCCGCTCTTCCATTGGCAAACTGTCCCAGCAACTCTACACCAATCTTCTTGTCACTTAGCAACTGGAACAGACGCGTCTCCTCCACACGAGAGAAGAAAGACTCGGTTCCTTCTCCATACACACGCACAAGCACGTCGCGATCTTTGCCTTCAGGCCTGTGTACAGCGAAGATGAGGTTGGTCATAGCGCCGCCCAGATGTTCCACGTCGACGCTGTCAGGCTCCACGTCGCTCCAGCTTGGGATGCACTTGGTGAGGGTTGACACGATGGACGCCTGGAGATTGAGCTTAGCCTTGTCCACGACGGCCACGGCGGCGAGATACGGCGCTACAATCACTCCCGCGTCTGTCACGTTGTCCTTGTTATTGCTGCTGTTGTGGAGCGTCATGGCTGTGAGATACTTAAACGACTGGAAGTCGGCGACTTGAGCTTTTTGAGGCAAAAGAGAGAATGACGCGATGGAAAACATGTCTGCACCCACAATCTCTCTAAATTGATACATTTGGTATCTCTTAATTAATTAGTATCACTGGTACTTTCTCGAGTTTGTATACTTAGTGCAAGTAGTTTTCTCAACAGCTGTACCATGTACAGTCAGCTGACTGTACGGGGAGAGACTGCGTGTGGGCAGAGAACACAAGCTGCAGGTGGCGTCGCTGAGCTGGGGCTCTGCTGCCTGCATGCACAGCCTGCGAGAAGCGAAAATTGCCATGTGCGGCGGGAGAGGAGCCGCGATCAGCTCATGGAGCCGAAAGGAAAGACAGGCCGTGGCTGGCTTACCTTTGATGGTTGAACCCCAACGTGTTCAGCGTGTTTAGAAGCGCAACGTTGCAGTGGACAACCTCAGTGCTTCGTGGTAAGCCGATCCTAGAGCTCACAGCGTGCAAACGCCAGCATGATGCAATTCGCCTCATGCTGCGATCGCGACGGCAGATGAAACCGCGGGACTTTGCAGCCATTATGCCAGGCGAGTGATTGCAGAAGCGGGCAAAAATGCCCGTGTCCAAAACCAGCTGGCCGTCCATCCCCTCGACACGCTCGAAGTTGGCATTCACCACCGGGCTCCGCTCACATGTTGCAACTTCCTCTTGCTTGTTGCACCGCTATCTTTCACAGCTACTACATGTATCGATTCTTGGTGGAGTGATCGATCCGTTGGCGCTATATATCCATCGCGGCAGGGAGGCACTGCCATTGCCATTGGCAGTGCCAATGGTTGACTTCTCAATGCTGTTCGTGACGCGCATCAAATCGAACCAGCTGGTTGTCAAAACCTAGACGGGCCACACTTGCAGCGCAAAAGGTATCCTGTGTGCATTGAGGCCTCACAGGCTTTATACTTGAAGTACTTCGAAGTACATGTACCAGTAATTCACTACATGTACGCTGTGATCGGACCTACACGCGGTGGAAGGAGCCGCCGCGGACCGAGCTTGGCGGTGTGAGCACAGCGTCCATCTGGATGGCTGGGCTAAGATTGCTTCGGTTCTGGCGCTTACGGCGATACCAGGCAAAGGCGACACTGGCGATCACACACGCGATCGCCACCGCGGCGACGGTGCCGACCACAACGGCAGAGCTGCTGCCAGTTCTCGTGACTGCTGAGCTCTCCAGCGTCTCGGCGATGTACGACGCACCAGAGCCGTTGCCATTTCCCCACACGCAGCCCCAGGCGCCAGTCCTGATCTTCTGGCACACGCCGTCAGTGGGAGCCACACATTTGCCATTCAGATAGCTTGGGAGGTAGTCGTGGCAATCATCGACAGCCACGTCGCCCGACACGGGGCAAAGATCGCCCGCGGGCTTGTCACCGTCGCCACTGCAAATGGAACCCTTGATGCAATACGTGGCATCACCCTCGACGCTCACGTCGGTGCAGTCCTTGTCGATCGACGTCTCAGTACCAGAATTGGTAGTTTCACCACCATTGGTTGTTGTAGCCTCTCCTGCTTCGGTAGTTGAATCCACCGCTTCATCCTCCCATACGCAGCCCCAGGAACCAGTGCCGATCTTGTAGCAAACACTATCACGTGGGGCTACGCACTCTCCGTCAATGAAGCTTTTCATATTTTTGAGGCAGTCGTCAACAGCGACGTCGTTTTTCAATGGACAATAATATCCTGTAGGTTTCTCGCCATTGCCGCCGCACACGAGACCTTCGATACAGTATGTAGCGTCACCTCCGACGCTAATGTCCGTGCACTCGATGTATCCCGAGCCAGAATAGGAACCGCTGTCGTCGGTGCTCGCGGAATCGAACAGTAGATCGTCGTCGTCAAAGGGGAACATCTCATCGCTACCATACTGGCTGTCAGAATGTGATGATGCAGACTGGTCCATCGTGTTTAGTGTGCTGGCAAGTGCGTAGACTTGAGTGTATCGCTGGGAAAGCGAAAATGAAATGTACGAAAGCAGTTCATGTCGATCTCGCTCCAAGAAAAAACCTTCATCCCACAAAAGTTTTCAGGGTGCTAAACGCTGTCATGGGATTGTGCAGCATCAAGATACTGTACCTACACTATTGAATGGCAAAATCTTGTCAACGTGCACTGGTTGAACGTAACGATTCCAAACGGCATTATGCTGACGCTCAGACAGAGTGGTCAGAAATGCGAGAGACGTTGCTTGGCAATAGTCGCCAGAGATTGAGATGGAGCCACACTCGCAGGTTTAGTCCCAATTGATGGTTGTTACCCAGAATGCTGCGAATGACTGCGAATCGCAGTCTGCGACAGCAATTATCTGCTAGAGGTCTCTTCAATCGTTGTAAACGGCACGAAAACGGCACGTTGAAGTGAATCAACATAGGATTCGTCGTTTCAGTCGACAAGTCGCTCTTTCGCTACCGTTGACTCAAGTGAAAATGCATGCTTGCATACATGTACAAGCAACCACGACCAGGCGTTCATAAGATTTATCTTCTAGCTGGTAATTGCTGTCCTCCGCAATGGCAGCCTAGAGTCGTAGGACACTTGTGTGTCGTATTAGCATCATCAACTTGGTAGCTGGAGCCGCGTAAAACACCACAGTGTCGAGTAGTTCTCCGACGCTGTCGTCGTCTTCGGCATCCTGTGGAGTCTCTTTCAGAACAACTTCTTGGGCAAGTCAAGGTCCTAGTCACCGTCGTCGTCACTGACGACTCGTCAGGATGTGCGACCCCTTTGACTGCTTTGGTGGCGACGATGGTTCACGAAGTACGTGACGCCTTCGCCTCCGTCGCGTAGTGTTGTCAGGTAAATTAGCAAAAAATTCTCTTATTGTTAAACAGCGTTCTCGTTGCTTCTTTTTCCGTTGGAAGAACGATCGCCACTCATTGATGACATTAGTGGTTGCTGCTGTGGCGTTCTGCAGCATCATGAGGGATACCGGTTGGATCAATGCAGTAGCAATGGCAAACTGTATCGGTGCGTCTAGTAGACCTGCGAACCTGTACGATCCGAGATCACGCACTGGCCGAGAAGCGTGTTCCATGGGACGTCGAGCAATGCGACGCGGGATTCTCACATATCCTCGCGCCTTCCCCCACACAGAGTTTATAAACGATAGCCATTCCGTGCCATACTCGGTAAAACAAAGTGATCGGGTTGTCGACCCGAATAGTGGCTCCCTGAAGAGGCTACTAATCAGATATATAGTGTACACCACACCACCTCACTGGAGCAACCTTAGCGCAACATCGGATATACGCGGCTTCCATACATTCAGTCGCTTGACCATGCCGCGTAGCGTCAAGATGTCCCCGGACGCCCCAGGCGTGACAGTCAAGGCTTCGGACGGGCGCGAGTTGACACTACGTCGTGGTCTAACGTTCCTGAACCGTCCTACAGCCACCGCTTTCTTCCAGGACTTCGCCAAGGCGCAGGGTAAACGTTTAATCATCAACAAGAAAAAGTCCGGCGGCGCTCAATACGAATACGTTTGCGCCAGTCGCTCACCGCCCTGCAACTTCCGCATTAAGTTGCTCAAGAGTCGCAGTGCACAAAGCTCGCACTTCTTCGTCAGTTCCTTCATCGCGCAACATGCGCCAGACTGCGCCGGAGCTCCAAAGCTTACGGTGCGTCAAGCTGCTGCCGTTTTATTGTTGGACGCCGACGGAGCGTCAAGTTCCGCGGCGGTGGCCAGTGTTTCAAGTGTCAAAGATCTACAGGAACGACTGCAACAGACTAGTGGGGAGACTATTTCATCCAGGAAGGCGTACCGAGTGCGGGACCGGATTTTACGACTAGCAGCGGGGCAGTTCACGAAAGGATTCCAGAAACTGGAGAGTTTGTTGCAAGGATTTCAGAACAAAAACCACGGGGCTCATGTGGCATTTGAGATGGATCAGACGTCGGGGATGTTCAGGAGAGCATTTCTATCGCATCCATTCCTGGCGGTGTATCAACAGTCGAGAGGATTGCAACCTGTGTTTGGGTTGGATACGGCCCCATTGGCGAGTATGACCTACCGTGGGCAAATGTTCGTGATGCATGGGAAAGATGGCAACAATGAAGTGATCCCGTTGTGTGTGGCGGTGGCACCACACGCGGATGGGGACAATTGGCATTGGTTCTTGACGAATTGTCAGCAGGCGCAGGTGGATTTCTCACGAGTGGTGGTCGTGGCGGACAGAACGAGAGGATTATTGGCAGCATCGGAAGGAATTGGATTGTTGTTGAGGCAGTGCACGCAGCATCTTATCTCAAATTTGAAAGTGATGGTGAAGAACTTGGCGACGGTGCAGGTGGAAGACTTGGTGTGGCGCGCACAAGCAGCCGGCAGTGAGGCGGAGTTCAACTCGTTTCTGAGTATGATTGGGTTAACTTGTCCAGCGGCTGAAACTTACTTGCGGGGTCTGGATCCGCGTACATGGACTATGTTCTGCGTCGCACAGCAGGTCAAGCTCTACGGTTGGAACTCGACGCTCTTCTCCGCAGATGATAACAAAGCGTTGCTGTGTCTAGCGCCGTACGACTTTATGCAGCACTATATGGAAAAATTTATGACACTCGCCTACAACCAAGGTGTGCACGCTAAGAAATGGGTGAAGGAAGGTAAAACTTTTACATCGTACGCGGACAATTTACTTGCAGAGCAGCGCGAAGCTGCTAATTTCCAGGTCGTACAGCCTTCCGATGACGGTGTTATATTTGTGACGGAGTCCCGCTCCTTCCCTCCCCGGCGCTATCGTGTCGACCTGAACCAACGCGTGTGCTCATGCGCGTACTTGTTCCAGGTGGGTGTGCCGTGCCGCCATTTCCTTGCTGGATTGACATTTTTCACGCGCTCGCAACAGGAGGCAGATTTCGTGGACGCGTGCTACAACGTCACCACCTTTGCAAAGCAGTATGATTCACAGCGTACAGGCAGCATCGAGCTTTTGCTGGACTCAGAATTGGAGGAAAACCGCGCAGTGAAAGCTCCTGTCGTAGCACGCAAGCGTGGTCGTCCCAAATCGAAGCCGTCTGCTGGAGGTGGCGAAGTGTTGATGACTCCTGCGGTTGCGAGTGTCCTTCTGAATAGCGATACCAGTTTGTTGTTGGACAGCGATGAAGCGAGCGCAAAACGGCGCTGCTCGCTCTGCGGTCAGACAGGACACAGCAAACGCACTTGCAAGCTCAATGCTCCCGTTCCGGTTCCGCAGGTAAGCGAGGTCGCAGCGCCCAACATGATGGTCCAGTAGATGTTTTGGCTGTGGTCGGGAGGAAATGTTATCCCAAAGAAAAGTGTATGAACAGTGGACATGGGTTTGCAGTCTTTCGCAGTGAAATTTGGCAAACGAAAACAACAGATCGCAGCAGTTGGATCAAAAGGCAATAATTTGTTGCCAACAAACACCCGATAAATCAGTGGCGAACACGACAATCGAAAGGTCGCACTTCAGAACACGCAGTTTTACAGGGGGACTCAAAACTTTGCCCCAAGCCCAACCACCCAGTTACATGCTCATGTTGGCAAGAGCTCTTCCACGGCGAACTTACAGCGGAAAGTCATTGGCACGGCTGGGGTCTCTGCAAATTAATACCCTGCAGACACGCGCAATATCAATTCAGAGAGTCTGCCACGCGCACCACCAAGTCTTGCCGTCAATCGCGCTTCTGCCACATCACTCCATGGCGAATAATTTGACCGATGGGTCTCTGTCTGTCGGCCCTTACCTAGCGGCCGCTGCCGCGTTGAACAAGGCCAAGGTTCATCTCCAGGCGTCACTCGTGTCCACACTCATCAAGTGCATTCCAAGCTGGAACGATGTGGAGTCCGAAAGCGTCGACGTGGAACATCTGGGCGGGGCCATGACGAACCTCATCTTCGTCGCTCGTAAACCCAATGGCAAAGACCGCGACGTACTTGTGCGCATGTATGGAGAAGGCACTGAGGCTTTTTTCTCTCGTGCACAGGAAACGCGGCTGTTCCAGTTGCTAAGCGATAAAGAGATTGGCGTGGAGTTGCTGGGCCAATTTGCCAATGGAAGAGCGGAGAAACTCATCCACGGTGCCACATACACAAGCAAAAGCATGCGGCAACCCGAAGAGTCGCGCGCCATTGCCAAACAGCTGCGTGTTTTCCACGAACTGAACGTCGACATTGATCCAACTCCAACATGCATGACGCGCATTCGCAGCGTGTTGGAAGTGGCACGTGCCAAATGCACGGATGATAAATTTAAAGGGATTTTGGACTTGAACCAGTTGACAAAAGATGCGGACGAACTGGAAAAAATCCTCAGTGACGTGGCATCTCCCATTGTACTGAGTCATAACGACATGCAATACGGCAACATCATGAAAAACGAGGCGGGACAAGTGGTTCTCATTGATTTTGAGTACACAAGTTACAACCCGAGAGGATATGACATTGGCAACCACTGGTGTGAGTGGGCTTATGATTATCACAAAACGGTGAACGCGCATATTGGAGACTTTTCCAAGTACCCAACAGAGCAGGAACAACGCAACTTTTGCCGCGCATATTTGGCTGGAAAAGAGGGAGATGAGAAAAGTGTGAGTATGATTGAGGTGGAAAAGTTGCGAACGGAAGCCAACGCGTACTCTTTGGCAACCCATTTGTACTGGACTATTTGGGGCTACATTCAGGCGACACAGTCCGAGATCAACTTTGACTACGTGGGCTTCGCACAAAGTCGCTATGAAGCGTTCAAGTCCCGCGCGACGCTCAACAACTGCCTGCTGACCATGTTGAGATCGAATTGACTTTAGATACTTTTGAGATAGATTTGTAGTACTTAAGTAGCTGCTAAGTGCATTTGTAGACAAGAATGCTCGATGGAAACTGGTGAAAAAAGCAAGTTTTCGGTGGTTTTCGGTGCGCTTTCTATGGATTTACAATATTCAATTTCTCGAGAATATTGACGATTTCCGTGTAGTTTTCCGTCTTGGCAGAGAATACGAATCCCGTGAATTGTTCATCGGTAGCTTTCTCATCACTTGCTGTGAAATTGAGATGCATCGGGACATCACGAACGCAGATTTCCAACTCTGTCCCTGTCTGTAAGAAATTGGTCGAGCGTTTGAGAACGCACCAACCCGTTTCATCCGAGTTCATGCCTCTGAAGAATCCTTCACCTTCTGTGAATGACCGCCAGACGATCACTACGCGGTCTTTCTTCATATCGACGACTTACTGCACTTTGCATGACTGACACCATCTTACCAGATTTGAGGCGACTTGTGATGCGAAACTTGACAGCGATGGTGTTTTCAGGGTCTTCCACCCCATCATGTTGTATTCTGGCTTCCTGTCGGTGAAGCATATGTGAAGCCTGCCATAGTGTTTGGCAGGTCTGCTGGAAGTCGAAGGGCAGCACTCGTTTATCACCATATTCATAGTATCCTCTTCTTCAAGTCGGCTTAGAACTGGTGCGATCCCCATCGGACACATTGTCTGTCTGTGTGTACAAAGCTGTTAATTCTCGCATGTACATTGTGTAGATGGCGGAATCAAAGCTCTCAATCCGAGCGTCTGTGGTCACTTGACCACTTTGCAGCTGATTAAAAATCCCAAGTTCGGTCACGAACGCACTCAGGTCTTTAATCAACTGCGTTTTGGCTGCAACTGCTGCACAGAGTTGCTGGTGCTTTGCTTCAGCAGCTAAGCGCACTTCCCGCTGCTGCTTGGCAATGGCTTCCCAACTAATGACTAGGACAGTGTTATCGTCGGTCTTGCTCTTCGAATGCTCGACTTTCTGCAACAATGTCGACAACGCAATGATTTGAGATTTGAGGGTCTCACGCTCGCGCTTCTGTCGTTCGTGATAAATTTTTCGCCGCTTGCGGTCCTTCTCAGCCCTCACCAGCTTATGCTTGGCAGCGAGATCAAGATTCGGCTGAACAGTGTTAGATTTAACTTGAGTTGTAGCATCTTCATCGACCACTTCCGAAATTGAAGAGAATACCGGAACGTCGCACGAATTGAGGAACTCGTCGATCTCCGCCATGAAAGCGTCGTTTGTAATCGTCATGAGGTCGTCGTCAAGTAGCTTGAGATCTCCTGGACTCGGATAAACGTAGAGTGTCAGTGATTGTGGTACGAAACGGAATTCACCACTTTTCGTCGTCAAATTCTAAGGACTCACGGGCAAAATTCACGATTTTGGACGATTGCGAACGGAACTTCGTTCGTATACAGGGATCAGCTACTGGTAAACGCAATGCTTACTCCAATCGAACTACAGTACTCCACCCGAACAAATGTTTATGTCCGCAACATTCCGTCAAACTGTACGATCGCAAGGTCGAACATAATATTCAAAGGCTGTGATCATCGTCCACCGCTTCGTTGTCAAGTTTTCCGGCATGAAACTTTGCTGCATTGAGTTCATTTTCCAACTTTGTGGATCTTTCACACTCAAAGCATCCTCAAGACTGCACAATGAACCCTCAACACGCTTCGGACGAACCACTCGTACCAACCATTGCGTATGAAAATGGCAAGACGATGATGGCTGGTGGAGCTCTTGCACTGCACGACCATGTGGCAACTCTGATGGAGACAGCACTTGGCAAAACTCTACCACAAGTGGAAGTACGCTTTGGAGACGTTTCAATCACAGCGGATATCGTAGTGAAGGACGAGACGGAGACCAAGACAGAACTTCCAACTTTACCCAATGAGGTTTGCGTAGTTTCGGCGCCAAGAAACATGTTGTGAAGAAAAATATTCTCAAACATGTGAGTGGAGTACTCAAACCGGGAACCATCACTCTCGTGCTTGGACAGCCTGGATCAGGGAAAACGTCGCTGTTGAAGCTCCTCAGTGGCCGCTTCCCAAAGGCGAAGAACATCACGTCAGAAGGTGAAGTGACTTACAACGGATACCCAGCTTCCGAGTTACGCAACTTGCCCCAATTCACGTCGTAGAGTCAACGTGACAAACATTACCCTGCTTTGTCAGTGAAGGAGACGCTGGAGTTCGCTCACGCCTGTAGTGGTCGAGGTTTGAGCAAAAATGACGAAAAGCAGCTTGTCAACGGCACTGAGAAGGAAAACTTAGCAGCGTTGGAAGCAGCAAGAGCCATGTACCAGCATCACCCGGAGATTGTTATCCAACAATTGGGTCTTGACAATTGTCAGAACAAGTGGTGGGAGACGCAATGACTCGTGGTGTATCTGGAGGTAACGGAAGCGTGTGACGACTGGAGAAATGGCGTTCGGCAACAAGTACGTGATGACTATGGACGAGATCAGTACGGGTTTGGACAGTGCTGAAACTTTCGACATCATTGCAACTCAACGCAGTCTCGCCAAGAAATTCCGCAAAACTGTTGTAGTTTCCTTACTGCAGCCGTCGCCTGAAGTGTACTCGCTTTTTGACTCTGTGATCATTCTCAATGATGGTCAAATCATGTACAACGGACCACGAGCAGAAGCTTTGAGCTACTTTGAAAGTCTTGATTTCAAATGTCCACCGCATCGAGATGAAGCTGACTTCCTTCTTGATCTCGGTACCGACAAACAACTCCAATACGAAGTGGAAAAGACGGTTCCAAACTCCATTTCCGAGTTTGCTGATGCTTTCAAACGGTCTGACGTCTTCAGACGGATGACGGAGTACCAAAACACGCCAACTAACCCAACTTTGATCGAAGACAAGAAGACTTACATTGACACTCTCCCTGAATTCCACCAGAATTTCTGGGATAGCACGATGACGGTCTTCTCTCGTCAATGGAAGTTGGTGATGCGAGATCGAGCGTTCCTCATCGGTCGGACTGTGATGGTGATTTTGATGGGGCTGCTGTACTCGACCACTTTTTACCAGTTCAAAGCCATGGACGCTCAGTTGGTTATGGGAATCATCTTCTACTCCATGATGTTCGTCTCACTTAGACAACAAGCGCAGATCCCAACATTCATCGCTGCTCGTGACGTTTTCTACAAGCAACGTGGCTCGAATTTCTTCCGAACGGCATCATACGTCCTGTCCAACTCCGTTTCCCAGTTGCCACTTGCTGTGATCGAAGGTATCGTCTTCGGTTCCATTGTTTACTGGATGTGCGGCTATGTGTCGTCAGTGAAAGCTTCTCTCCTTTTCGAGGTGATGCTGCTATTGACAAACTTGTGCTTTGCAGCTTGGTTCTTCTTCCTGTCGGCAGTGTGTCCGAATTTGAATGTGGCGAACCCGGTATCGCTCGTCTCGGTGCTTTTCTTCCTCATGTTTGGTGGCTTCGTGATCACCAAGAATCAAATTCCTGACTTTCTCATTTGGATTTACTGGATCAACCCCATGGCGTGGGGTGTTCGTGCTTTGGCCGTCAACCAGTACACCGATTCGACCATCGACACGTGCGTTTACAACGGGATTGACTACTGCAGTAGCTTCGGCATGACAATGGGCGAGTACTCGTTGGAAACTTTCGAAGTGCAGTCTGGAAAAGCTTAGTTGTGGTACGGCATGATCTTCATGGCAGGTGCCAATGTGTTTTTCATGTTCCTGTCGTATCTTGCATTGAAATATTTTCGTTTCGAGAGTCCTGACAATGTATCACTCGATTCAGACGACACCAAACAAGTGGGAGGAGACTACACACTCATTCAAACTCCTAGTGTGGATGAACTCGTTGTACCCGTTGCTGGTTCGGATGAGAAACTTTTCGTTCCTGTCACGCTGGCATTCAAAAATTTGTGGTGTTCCGTCCCCAGACCCTGCCAACCCGAAGAAGACCATCGACTTGCTCAAAGGTATCAGCGGATTCGCATTGCCAGGCACAATTACAGCATTAATGAGCTCGTCCGGGGCTGGGAAGACGACGTTACTAGATGTCATCGCTGGCAGGAAGACAGGGACAATCCGAGGTGAAATTCTCTTGAATGGACATCCTGCCACCGACTTGGCAATTCGTCGTTCAACCGGATACTGCGAGCAAATGGGCATCCACTCGGATTCCTCGACGTTCCGTGAAGCTCTCACTTTTAGTGCATTTCTACGTCAAGGCGCGCCGATATCCCTGACAGTCACAAGTTCGACTCAGTGAACGAGTGTCTTGACCTCTTAAATTTGAACCCGATAGCCGATCAGATCATCCGTGGCAGCTCTGTGGAACAGATGAAGCGCTTGACAATTGGAGTAGAGCTGGCAGCTCAACCGAGTGTACTTTTCCTAGATGAACCGACAAGTGGTCTGGATGCTCGCTCGTACATTTGCAGACACTGGACGCACAGTTGTTCGCACGATCCACCAGCCTTCCTCTGAAGTTTTCCAAGTATTCGACAGTTTACTGCTGCTCAAACGCGGAGGTGAGACTGTGTACTTCGGTGAACTGGGGAAGAATGCTCGTGAGATGATCCGCTACTTCGAGTCCATTGATGGTGTGGCGAAACTTGAGGAAAACTACAACCCTGCTACGTGGATGCGCAAAGTGATTGGAGCTGGTGTTGGGACAAGACCGACTTTGTAGGTGTCTTCAAAGAGAGTCTCCTTTTCGAGCACCTTCAAGCCAATATGACACGTGAAGGCGTGTTTCAACCATCACCATCAGTTCCTGTTTTGACGTATGGAGATAAACGAGCTGCATCGGAGTTGACTCAAGCGAAGTTCTTGATCAAACGCTTCTTCGTCATGTACTGGCGAACAGCGTCGTACAATTTGACTCGCTTCTTCATCTCCGTTTTCGTTGGATTGCTGTTCGGCTTGACGTACGGCAGTGCAGACTATGGCACGTACGCTGGCATCAACTCTGGCATGGGAATGCTGTACGCGTCGACAGGTTTCTTTGGCTTCATCAGCTTCTCCGGTGCAGTACCAGTTGCTTCTACCGAACGCTTGTCTTTCTACCGAGAGCGTGCGGCTCAGACGTACAACGCCTTCTGGTACTTTGTGGCTTCGACCATCGTGGAAATCCCTTACGTGTTCATCAGCACTTTGCTGTTCGTGGGTATCTTCTTTCCCATGGTAGGGTTCACTGGCTTTGACACTTTCGTGGTCTATTGGCTCTACTTGTCACTACACGCACTATGGCACGCGTACTTCGGCCAGTTCATGTCTTACGTGATGCCGACTGTGGACGTGGCGACGATCTTCGGTGTGTTGATCGTCTCCAACTTCCTGCTTTTCAATGGCTTCAACCCTCCAGCAGACTCGATCCCACAAGGTTACAAGTGGATCTACGACATTGATCCGATGAGGTACTCGCTGGCTATACTCGCGTCGATCGTGTTTGGAGTTTGCTCGAGCGATGGATCCGACATTGGATGCAAGGTCCTGACAGGCTCACCACCTACTCTCCCAGACAATCTGACCGTGAAGAACTACCTCGAGAGTGTTTTCTCGAGCAAACACAGCGAGATCCACAAGAACGTCGCCTTCATCGTCGGATTTATTGTCGTGTCGCTTTCTCGAGCTGCTTGCACTCCGTTTCATCAACCACATGAAGAGATAAACCAGTAGCAGGATGATGAAGCAGCATCAGGAGCGACGTTAACGGTCTGCATTTGAATTGACTTTTGTTTCACACCAGCACAGCTCCACAATATCTCCAACTTGTCCCTTTGTGCCTCCACATTCTTCAAAGTGTACACGGACCTTACCAGCCTTACCAAAAGGCTTTTCAATCGTGCCTTCATCTGACTTTCCATCGTCACCATTAACACACCGCACACGAAAACCCACAGCTTCTTTCGCTTCCAGCTCGGTAGCAAATAACCCTGTAACAATTGCAAATGGGTTCCTCTCATCTACTGTCGTTTCGCCCTTCAGTCGCTCGATGTGTCCATTTTGAGTAGGCTTTGGCTCCGTCTTCGCGTTCTCTGAAGCAGATGCATCGGCGATAGTAAGACTGCTAGTGTCTGCTTCAATATCTGACGAGGCTGGTAAGTCCATGAAAGTTTCAGGATACAGCAAGCGATTGTTCTGCAAAAATGGCCGTGCGCTAGTCTTGACAGTGGCTTTGACGTTGGTTTTAGTCGTAGGGTTTCCATTCCCCTGTGTTGTCCCCTTAAGCTTAGGCGGCTTCAGAGTTATCAACTTTAAGAAGCGCATGATAAATTTCTCTCCTGGAACAGGAATTGACTGGCGTGAAGTTGCGTCTGGTATCAGGGCTACGCGAAACTTGCCAGCCTTGCCAAAAGGTCCGAGTATTGTCCCTAAAACTCGTGCTTGCTCGAACAACACCACAGAATCCTGGCAAATGCTCCACTTGACATCCTTTGAAAACATGTCACGACCGATCACCTCACTCGCAACTTCCTTGTTGCCACTTCTTGACATCACCACTTTATCTACTACACCATCTCGACTTTTTACTCGACCAATGTGTAAATCTCCCAGACCAACCACACTACAGTGAACAGCACTCAACGCACTCAACTCCTCGTCACTTGACCCCACAACACTCTGCACAGCACCGTAAAATACCAAACGACACGGGAATCGCTTTGCAGCCAAATCAAGTCGTGAACACACGATCAACGCCTTAGGAGGGCAAAAAACCGCGTGCTCGAACTGAAGCAGCGTAAACACTGCCACTTCACCATTTTTGCTCTCATTGCCAGCATTTTCTTGACTCATTTCTCCAAAATCAAGATCCGACACGTATTCATACAGTACTGACGGATCAAACTCCTCCTTTCCACCTCCTAGTTTCGAGAAAAATGTAGCTGTGGCTATGACAGTTGTGTGCCCCACTGTAGCATGACATTTCGCTCCACTCTTACAAGCTGCACCTCGAAAGAACGGTACTTTCGTCACTGAAATTACCACTTGGGCCACTGGAGTTAAACTCCCGGATGGAGACACAGCCAGAGCTCTCTCTACAAGTGTCGAGTCCAAGCCATTCACTCTCACTCCCACTCGATCTCCTTGTGCACATTTGTCCACATCCTGTTTAAACACCTGCAACGTCTTCACTTTGGCTTTAACTCCAATTGGCAACAGTTCCAACTCGTCTCCTTTCTCCAGAGCTCCAGACAGCACTGTACCAGTCAACACTGTGCCATTTCCAGGTACAGTGAAGCAGTGGTCCACTGCAAGACAAAAAACTCCAGATGCATCACGTTCTGGGACGTGCAAATTGGTACTCAGTACTTTTAGAAGCTCTGGAATCCCTTGAGACTCTTGTCCAGCACCTACAGCCACAGGAACCACTGGAACATCACTCTTGTCCTTGAAGTTGAAGTATGTAGCCATGAATGATCGTATCTCTTGGCTCACTGCATCGATCCTCTTCGTTCTTTCAGAGTCGATATTGGACAGCAGATCTGTCTTGGTTAATGCCACGATCACTTTACGTTGAGCTATTAGCGACGCCAGCAGCAGACTCTCGATGGTCTGTGCCTGTAAACCTTTTCGACAGTCCACGACCAGCAAGACGGTGTCGATGATGGCTACACCTCCCAAAATCGTTCGGAACAGGGACGCATGGCCCGGACAGTCCACTAAAGTGACCTGCAAAGATGGCTTCACTTGGTTTGATGATGGCTCCAGGCGGAAGCTGGAGAAGCCCAGATCCAGCGTGATACCGCGCTGCTGGCTCTGCGGGTGCTTGTCCAGCGCTGCGGTGGATAGTTGTGTGCTCAACGCGCGTACGAGGCTCGTCTTGCCGCTGTCCACGTGCCCCAACACACCCACGTTCACATTGACCACGGACATGGCTGATTGGATAATAGCTACATCCATGAAGTGGGTCACACAAAAGAGATAAGTGTAGCCATTTTGACGCGACGGTTGTTGAAGTTGCCCTGCATTAAGCATGCAAGGTGAGCAGACACTTGGATGCCGCGTGCAGGTGTATTGGGAGGGCGAAGATGAGTGGTTTGAAGGTGTGGTAGACGGATACTCGGTGGATAAAGGCTATTACGTCAAGTATGACGACGGCGAGGAACAGTGGGAGGTCAAGTATCCTCATAACACTTTAAGCTGGAATTTGAATATTGTCTAACCTTAATATTTATTGTCTGCAGTTAAATGCAGGGGAAAATTCAATCAAGTTCTTAACTGAGCCAGAAAGTCGAAGAAGTGATAAGGTGTTGGCTGGTGCAGAGTCAACAGGAGGAAGTGACAAAGAAGAAAACTATGACGAAGTAGAGTACGAAGAGGAACAAGAGAACGAGGAACAAGAAGATCCAATTGAGCAAGACGAAGAAGCAGAGGAGACATCGACTTCCAATATGGATGAACTGGTGAAGGTTGATCTTACGCCAAAGCTGCAGAAGCTTGAGAAACCTGCTAGAGCTTTCATGCGCACTTCAGCGGCGTTCTTTCGTGACGAAGACACATTGCGTGAAATGCAGCATGAGTTGCGACAGGAGAAGAAGATGCTGGTGAACCAAGTGCACACGTTGACGATGCAACTTACGGAGAAGGAACAAGTGTCGGCTGCGCTGAAAAGTGAACTGCAGCAGCTGAAAACAAGTGCAGCACTGACGAACGTCATGCGTCAAGTCCCGAGATCTGCCACCCTTAGTAGCAGTCCTAGCGGTTCTATCAGAGGGCACTCAAAGCCAAAGACGGCAGCAGAATGGGGCGAGCGTATACTCGACCAGAAGCTCGAGAATCAGTGTTTAGCAGAGGATTTACTCGCACTGAAGACGACAGTACAGGACAAACAACTTGCTGTCCAGCGAAAGCTGAAACGGCGAGATGAGATGAGTGCAAAGCTGGCGCGAGTGCCTCGAAGACATCTGTGCACGCTTGTTGACCTACAAGTTGAGATTTCGCGGTTGCTTGAGGAAAAGCGAGAGCTAGAAACCCAGCCTCGTGCACCTTCTTCACGAATTAATTCTGAAAGATTGAGTAGCGTGAAGGGAAATGCATCTGCTAAGACTGCGATGCAGAACGAACTCACAAGTTTGGAAGTTACAGCCGAGAGATGCAAGGAGGAGCTTCGCCAGTGGCATCTCAAGATCGATTGCGAGAAGGCACGTTTGGCACCGATGGAGGCGAGGCTTGCGGGTCTGCAGCAGGAACTACAGCGATACGAAGACTCGCAAGTGCTTCTTCGTAGTGTCTTTCTGCGGTTAGGACCCGATTCACGAGATGGTTGCGTGCCAATGGAAGCTGCGTTGACTGCCTTCCAGACACTCGCACCACTCGATCAACCAACACTTGCTGTGGAAGATATGCTGGTTCGACTGAAGGAGGGCAATATTCTATCGACAGATCAGCAACGTTTCTCATTTGCACAATTCGTGGATGCATTCGGCTGTTTATTCAAGTCGTGAACAAACCTTACCAGGTTGAAATAGTGTCGAAAGCTGCATTCGCCAAAGACCATCTATTATAAATTCACAAGGAGTGGCGAAGGGTGGTTGTGTCGTGGAATCTCAGTGAGTTGAAAGTTAGTGTTTGACGTCATGCCATGCTCAGCACGGTCAGACGATGTCGGCAACTTTAGTTCGTCATTCTCCCATAGCACAGTACCCAGTCACCTCATAGCTAACATACAGACACATCAAATTTAAGCGACACACACACAATGACCGTAGTCTACCATTGCTATCTTCAAAGCTTGCTGTTGGATGGGATATCTTAATCGACGCAGAAGAAATTGGGAAATGATTGAGTTTCTGTCTATTCGTCGACTTTGCTGTCACCATATTGCAGTCTTTTGCCAAAACTAGCGGTGACATCCAGGTACTGTAAGTACTTCTATATACTTCGAGGTATTGATAACGCGATGAGTAGGTACTGTATTCAGGCCTCAACAATCACAACGTTGTGACAATCGAATAGTCATGTCCAGGCTTTGGTCCACAAACAACGCGGTCGGAACCTTCGCTGCGGTGGTGTCGAAAACAACAAATTAAAGGCAAACAAAAAGGACCACATTTCAGCTTCAGACTTTGCGATGGCCACATGATTTACTCTACGTTCGTTATAATGAAGAGAGCATCAGATTATTAAACTAAACGAGCAGACCAAGTTTCTGCACCTACCTAATCGATTATTCTTTCGCGCTCAACTCAAATGAACTGGTTTGCTAGGTGATGATTGTTGAAGCTGGCCTCAGTGTCCACAGCGAAAGTTCCCACTGTGTTGCGTGTGGGCAGAGCCTGGACGTGATTATGCAGTCCCATGATTATGCTACTGTGCGAGCGATCAACTCAATCATGACTTTGGTTTGATTGGGTTTAGATCTCCAGCCGCACGGCTTGCCGACGGCAAGTTGCCGTACAGTGTACAGGTAACTTGATTATGCTTTTGGAGAATAATCATCTGGGCATCTATTGATTGCGACCTAAATGCTTTGTCCACGACGAACGTTCTGGACGTGTTGCATTTTGCGATGATTATTTGTTTCGTGGTTTATTCACTTGGTAGATGTAAGTTCACCTAGTTTGCTACACCATTTCCATTGTCAAGTACTTACGTGTTTTACGAGGCGACAGGGTGCGACGTTTTTTGAGGACCAAAGCCTGGACATGTTTGTTTAGTGTTTTGATTTGCCACACCGTAGTAACCAAGTTAGAAGAACAGCCCGTTGTGCTTCGGGATGTTTTCTAGTTTGGTTGGCAAGTGAATCGCACGCAAGCGATCCGCAAACCATTTTTTGAATTTCCACACCATCCAGTTGGACTCGAATTTACGGCGTCATACAGGTTGGCAAGCTTGGAAAGCATGATTGAAGACTACGGTTTGTTGTATACGGATGTAGTTCGCATTATGTTATTTGTTGTACATGTACAATAAGGTGGCTAGGTGCTGTGGTCTGGGAGAATGACGAACTGAAGTTGCCGACATCGTCTGACCGTGCTGAGCATGGTATGACGTCAAACACTTACTTTCAACTCACTGTTATCCCTCAAAGCAAACACCATCCACCTCACACTTGTTCGGACAAGTATACCAATAAATATCTAGAGACGTTCATAGATAAAGCAAAATCATTAATTCGTAACCTAAAATACAAATAGTTTTCGTTTACAGTTAGTTTGCATCGTATACGCGTCCCTTCGAACTCGTCGATCCTAGCAACGCGATGGCAGATCAGCCTTTTGAGGATCTTAACAGCGAAGATCTCAAAGCTACCGACGTTGCGTCACCAAGTACAATAGACCAACCTTGGGCTCTGAGTCGCACACATGTGGACCCACCTCCTTTTCTAGACGTGTTATCATTTCATTCCAGTCGCCTACTACCAGAATCTCGGAAAGATATCGACACACATGAGCTGCAACTGAAAAAGAAGCGTGGAATAGCATCCTACTCCACTCCAAGCTCCAGTAAAAGCTCGATGATTCTCACGCCTGAGGAAGAAGTAGCACGACTCGATGAGTTGTTGTGTTCGGTGCATCTCCTGCTGGAACCGATTCAGTTGCCAGAATTGGCTCACACCGGCGTGTTTGACCCAGCGTCATCACTTCTCCGACCAGTGATACCTTCTGCATCGAAACCAGAGGCGGAATCCACTACAAAAATGAAACTCAGCAAACTCGATAAAAGCGACGAGGTCAAGCTTTTCTACCCTACCGGAGCCAAGAATTCCAACATGCGCGACTACATCAAAGAAACCATACAAAAACACTTTTCCACGGCTGACTTGGAGCCACCTCTGCACGATAAATCTCTTGGGGTGTCTGCGTCGGCACCAATTTTCCGTTCTCCACGAAAAATACCGGAAGTCGAACAATCTCCGACGAAAACCCGAAAACCCGGAAAGAAGATGAGCAAGCTCAAAGGGATCAAGTCACCGGTGAAGACGTCTCTAACACCAGGTGCTTTGCTAAATCCTCATCTAGCCAGACAAGCGAAGGAAGTCATTGCTGCAGTCCGTGCGAACTCCTCCAAGATCAACGACCTCATATCCAAATAAAAAATATAGGTAGTATATCTTGTTGAATTTTATCAACATCTGATGGTTCTGTCTTCCATTAGCCCCTCGATTTACGTCGGAGTGGCTTCGTAGAGGACGAGGTAAGTCGCCGCATTGTCGCGTCCAAATCGGTGCAGACCGAGCGCAGCACTTCGTTAGTCTCCTTAATTTGGTCGATCTGGAAGAACCCCATCTCCATGAGTTCCTTGACCAGCGGTCGTTTGCGGGGATCACGTTGTGCACATGCACGAACGAAGTTCTTGAGATTTTTCGATGCAGATTCAGGCAGCGAAGGCGGTCGATATCCACCAAGCACATCGGGAGAATCGGGACCTTGCGTCTTCATTGGTGATCGCGTACTCATCGGTCGAAAGCGAGGGTGGTGAATAGTTGGGTTTCTACCCTTGGGCTGCTCGACTACTTGCTCAGGTGGGTATTTCATCAGTCCATTTGCCATTTGTAGCGTCAGCATACCAACACACCACACATCTGTCTTCTCTCCCCACAGCCTGAAGTCACGAAGAACCTCTGGTGCCTGCAGCAAATTCATGTTAGCGTACAAACACAATGCATTAAAGATTTAATGAAGGACGCAGTACACACCAAGGTTTTGCGGACACAATCGTCTTCAGCCGCTTTTGTTTGTGAAATAAGAGGAAGTAAATAGCGTCGTAACCCGAAATCTGCAAGCTTGAGGAGTCCGTAGCTGTCGATATGAACTGTTTGCATCGTTAGATTTCTGAATAGCAACAACAGATTGTCGTTAGTGCTTCTTATTCAGACACCAATAAATAACAAAATAATATGTACTTACCCGTGATTCACGCCGTGATCGTGTAGAAATGTCAAAGCCTGCAAAATCTGCAGAAGATAGCGACGAATTGTCGGCTCCTTCATCGGACCAAATGACTCTAGAATCGTTTTCAAAGTACAGATCTGGTGGTGCTCTTGAATCACGTACAACGATGTTTCATTCTGCAGTGTAGTCTGAAAACTTGCCAAGTTCGGGTGAGTAAGCAGTCTCAACTCATTCACTCGATGTCGCAGTTGGGCCACGAGCTCGTCGGATCCACCAAATTGAGGGAACTTCTCAGCTTCAGCTGCGAATTTCTTCAGGTCGAGCTGTTTGAGTATAACCGGATGGCTTAGTCGGTTTTCCGGTTCTTCTGCCCCAAGAGCTCCTGAAAACAAGTTCCCCTCGTGAACAATGAAAAGATCATCGACAAAAATCTGCTTCTTAAGTTTAATCCGTGGCGAGTTCTGGTTAACTGGGAAGAAGAGATAGTCAAGAAATAGGCGATAGTCGAAGTTCCGCTCGACATCTTCACCCCTGAAGAAGAACGCGCAAAACTGAGAAACTTCGTTCGCAGACCAATCGTAAATCCGGAATAACGTAAGCTCAGCGACAACGTTGAGCACTGCATCGCTCGACACGAAGCCAGAGTCATTCTGCGTACGAATTTAAGATATTGATCAACAAAAACTTCCTCACACGCTAGTTTTTGGGCAAAATATACCTCATCGTAGCGTTCAAAGCATGCGCCAAGCCATGATCGCGCTGACTGACTGGAAACATCCTGGTTTTCACTAAAGTGACGTCCAAGCGCAACTAGAATTCCCTCTCGCACACGACTCGCACTAGCAATGGAGACACAGTGAGAAGCTACGCTCCCCATGTGTGCTGGTTTTACGACAGCTTCCTAGCTGTAGAAATAGCCCAAACGTGCGATGTTTAGGCACTCTGGAACTCATTAAGTTTTGAACCCCGTCCCACACGCCCACGTCCCTAATTCTCGCTCATTTCTCACTTCTCGATTTTCTTCAAGGAAGACTAACTGCTTTCATGAACGGGATACTGAGTTTGATCTTGATCATCTGCGCGTTCTTCGCCGGGAGTGCGTCGATGTGGTACTGCACCGTGTACCGGAAGAAGAAGAAATTGCAGCAGCAACTGCCACGATACGAAGGCCAAGTTCCAGTCGTGGTGACGCCGCAAGGACCTGTCGAGTATCGACGTGCTTAATTCTGTTAGTCGAGACGACAACGTCGACATCAAGCGAAACTACGTGACAAAAGCACAAACCACCAAGCATCGAAGCAATTTTGAAGTAGGGGCCACGTTCGTGCCGTTTGTTGGTGGTGTAAGTTGAGTTTAACACGAGTCGCTCGCACTACGAGCTTTCTGCTTTCAACATGATTCCGTTGCATGCAATATTACTCTCAACTTCATGAACTTCAGGGACCGACTGCGCTGCACCGTCAGCTACCAGAGCAGGAGATCACATGTAAATCATAGGAGAAGAACGAGGACTACGCCGGTTCAACCAACGTGCGCCGAAGTAGTGGACACTTGGACACTTACTTGATCATGTACGGTTGCACCGGCACGACGGGGCCCAGAGTCTCCTTCCAGGCCGGGTTAGCATCCAGGCGGCCCAAGAAAATGCTAGGGCCGATCTGCTTGCTGATCTGAGCGACGCAGTCACGGGCCGCAAACTTGGCGAGACGACTTGTGCCCTGTATTGTGAAGACAAGGGGATCGAAGAACAGCTCGAGGTAGCGCTTGAACACCTTCTTACCAAGCGCCTCGCCCATCAGGGGCAGCTGCTTCCAAATAGTCTCCTGCAACACGGCCGTCTGCGGGAAGTGGCGAAGGATCGCAATGTCTGCAACCTGCGGAAGGTACTTGACAGCGAGATCAGGAGCCACGTCGCAGAGTTCGCGTACCATGTAAATGGCGCCGTCGGTGTGCTCCCACGGCTCCTTGTCGCGGTGCTCATGACGCTCGAACAGCTTCGGCTCTAGTGAACAACAAGAGAACGCCTGCTTGCTCAGGTGCTTCTTGTCGGAGCGCATCAACTCGTCATACTCTTGCTGTGTCATTGCAGGCTGCTTTTTCGCGAGAGGTAGGTACTCGTCGGTGACCTTAATCACACGGTCCAGTGCCTCTTCGCCGTAAGCACGGATCACATTGCCCAGAGAGATGGCGGCATCTTCACGCACAGACCAAATGTCGTCCGACAAGTGGTCGATCCACAGGTGATACAACTCATCCAGGAACGGACGGCACTCCTCAGGGAAACCAAGCACCAGCTGCGCCGAGGCCAGACACGCCGCATCGCGCACCAGGTTGGACACGTCGTAGAAGCAGATAAGCAGAGCCTGCATTAGACGTCCGACATGCGGGCGAATGGCGGAGGGGTCGACCTTCGTGCCGAGCTCAGCAATGCACTGGCACGCCGACTCACGGACACAGTGACTCGTCATCTCCACGTAGTAATCGACGATCTCGCTGGCGTACTTGGCCACAAGTTCACGACCCTGATCGCCCATGATCATCTTCCACGATTCCTGCGAGTACTTTTGCACGCGTTCTGCGATGTAGTAGCGGTTAAGACACAGTCTCGGCAGTAAAATCGGCAAATACGCCTCGCGTCCCTTATCCTGTAGCTTCATCAAGAACGTACGTGCCGAGATAGACGCAGCATAGCGCACTTGGCACCAATTGTCTTCCATCCCTCGCTTGATGCACTTGTTGAGGATATCACTGACACTGGCTTGGTGTGTTTCCAAAAATCCACTCGGTGCAATGTCCGCCAACACTGTGATCGTATCCAGTCCCACCACTCTCACATGACGATTAATGTGGAAGCAGCTCTTGGTAGCTACCAGTTCCAGAATCTGTGGAGTCAAATAGACAAAGTGTTTCTCTTCATCCTCTGCCAAAAAAGCTTCTCCACTGCCTTTGATAATGTATTTTAAAGCACAGAGTGAACTCTCCAGTGCTTTCCACCCACTGACATCATCCAGTCTGTAAGGTGTTGAAGGAGTGCGTGGCGTCCCCTCTGGACTCTGCAGTGGTGTCATCATGCCATTGTTACTGACATTGTCGTCCAGTTCTTCAAACCCTGTCTCTTCAAAGTCAGGGGAGCGACTGAGATTGGACACGACCGAGTCGACGATCTGTGGTGTGAACTCCTGTATGACATAAGAGAGGTCCCATTTGGCTACAACTCCTAAGAGTTTGGCTACAGCCATACGAACACGAGGTTCATAGTATTCCATATGTTGGTGGATGGCTTGCTTCACTGTCTGCGTCAAGAAGGCGTCGGACAGCGGAGCGATGCTTGATACATAGAGAGGGAGAGTCTGAGGGGGTAGACAGAAGTCCGTGTTGACGTCCAAGTCCGGAAGCTGCAAGTGGCGACTTAGGAGATCGCGTACGACCACTAGGAACACGGCAATGGGCTCCCAACGCTCTTTTCCATACAGTAACAAGGTCTGAAGTTCTTGGTGGAGTAAATCACGTCGTGTCTCTTCCTCAGCGACGTCTGAAGTGTCTGTGGGCGTCTTGGAAGGGGATATGAGCTCTAGGATGGCTAGAGTAGTGTCGATAGCGGGTTGTGCGACCTTGGGACGGTTCTTGAGCGTGCGTAAGGCGCTCTCAGCGCGGGATAACTCCATGGTGTTTGGTCTTCTGGATGCGGAATGGATTGACTTGGAATTTGTAATTGTCAGTCCAAAGAGGGAATTTTGTCACTGAAGTGAAAATGGATGCATCAATAATGCATGTCAACTTAGATACATTCTTCAACTATGGGAGTGGATCCAGGCAAGGCGGGGAGCTACGCGGCTGGGCTGCTACTGGGCGTGGGCTGGTGGGTACTGGCGGATGGCGCGGCGTCAGCGCCCTACCACAAGTCACAGATTCCATTTGACTTTGTCAAGTATCTGCCGGGCATCGTCTCCACAGTCACCTTCTTCCTGTGCGTAGTAATACGATTAAAATAGTACGTTTAGTAGTAATAGTATTTTTGTACTCGTGTTGTCGTTGCTACCAGGGTCAATACGGTGGACTGGGGAATGCTATCGGAAGATGCACGCTTCGCCTACGGGTCGGAAGTGGCCACCAGAGCGAGGTGCGGCAATACAGTACTACTACAAAAAATGTTGTTGTATGTTGCGTAGTTACTATTTTGTTGTTACTACTGGCAGATGCTTCGTGGTGTTCTGCATGGCGCTGTCAGTGGCGGCGCTCGTGGGCTCCGTGTTGGTATTTACGCACACATACGTCAACAACCAATTCAACGAGTCCGCGTGGCCGGGGGCTGCCATCGTGTTCCAGAACGGGTTCATTCTCATGGGAACTTTCGTCATGAGAGTCGGGACCATCGCCTCAGGTTCAACCTAATTGACAGTGAGGTTGCACCGTCGGTGGAGGTTCGATGGGAATATTGCTGTATTAGCCAAACACGAATCTACAGGCGCACAAAGTTTTATCAACGTCATGCTCATCGAATTACTAACAACAAGTGACGTCTGAAACCTAACGAACAGTTATCGGCAAACCAATGCAGTGGCATCGTCACCAAATACCCGGTCAATAATGCAAGCTGAAACTAATGGAATGCGTAATTGGGGTGTTGCAGTGTTCAGGTTACCAGGCTAAACGTTTCTTCATTGGGGGTGCTGAAAGCTCTGGTAGTCTTGACAGCGAAGTTAATCGAGCAGGTGATGAGGGTGCCCCTTTCATCAGTTTGCGTGGTCGGATAGGTGTGTACACATCCTCTACCGAACACTTTGTGGCAGAATACACTTCGTTTGCTTGGCGATTTATCGACGCTGGAAAGGAAATCGGTGAGATGATCTTGGGCGTGTTGGCACTTAGCCACTTTTTTGGTGACAGCGGTGCGTTCTTCTTTTTCCTATTGTGATCTCGGCTCTTTCCAGGTGAAGTGGGTGGAGTGGAGAAGATGCCGATACCCCTCCGGCTGATAGGCGAACGAGTGTCTCGAATTCCAAAACGCTTCCGTGCTAGTAGCAGTCGTAACTCCTGGTTGTCTTTCGCTGGTGAAACTTCACGACGTTCAGAAGCTGCAGATTGCATCTCCACTAGAAACCGATCATTGATGAGGTTGCCTTCCAGCTTGACACTCTCGATCACTGCATTTATTTGCCAGGCTTCGATCAGTGATGACATGACATCACTCATCAGGTGGTTGTTGCGCAGGATGAGAGTTTGCAGTGATCGATTGTGGGTGCCCAAGCATCTGAACAGTGCTTTGCCGCCAGCGCTGCCGATGGTGTTTTCAGCCAAGTTGAGATAGATGAGTGTTTTGTTATGGGCGAGTCCGTCATTCGCAATTGTAATCGCGGCACCGTCGCCCAACAAGTTCCCATGGAGATCCAATCTTTGCAGTACGGTGTTGATTGCCAGCGCAGCACCGAGCAATGCACCGTTGGCATCAGAAAATCGCATATGAGCGATAACCAGCGTGTGAAGGTGACCATACCTTGCGAAAAAGTAGTCGGCCACGATTCCAGCTACGATTGCGCCTTCTTGAGGTGTTCTTAACAACTCGTTGCGTTCCAGGTACAGCTCCTCGAGTAGAAAATTCGATGTACGCAGAGCCCTGGACAGAAGTTGCATGGAACTGAGTTGACGCTTTTGGTGTGGCGGAGGAGAAGATGGCGGGGATGGCAAAGATAATAATCGACGTCCGAGTGGTGAGGATGGCGAGGTATCTGTACTCCTTTCATCAACGTGAGTCTCACTCCATTCAGAAGACAGTGAGTTTGGATCCTGATTAGTGGGGTTTCTCTCCTCTACGGTGTTTATTCCACCCAAGGCAAGTACCCGTAGAGTTCGTCTCATTTGAAGCGCCTGGAAAATCGTCAAAATTCGATCCCCTTTGAAGTCTCCGCTTGAACAGATCAGAGATTTTAACACGGAGCTGTACTGGATCGCAGATACCACGTGCTGGAGCGAGAAACTTTCATCCGTTGATGGAGAATCGGGTCGTGGTGATGCACGAGCACCACGTAATATCAAAACTGGGTGTTCGAACAACGAACGCTTCTCAACCAGGTTGTCGATCGAGTGCAGCACTGCCATCGTCTCAGTTCCTTCTTCATGGTTGATTTCACATCTTGTGATTAACGCGGCAATTGGACTGGCACATGGTAGAGCTGGTACTCTGGCCCGTAGCATCTGCAAAAACTTACGCATGAGCTTACCGCGGTATACAGCTTGGATTTTACGAGCAGCATGGTTGAAGTGTATCTCTAAGGAGGTTTGTCGTCTTTGCGTGGAGAGTAAGTTCTCCACGAGAAAAATGTGCGCTTGGCTGACGCGTCCGTCTACTGCGTTGCCTGCCGTATAGCGACGCCACACGCGCTGGATCTTGAGAGCGCTGGCGTTTTTAATGATGATCTGGCGCTGTTCGTTGGCCTCAGCTTGGAACGCATACAACAGCGCCGAATGTTTTCGCGTTTTGGTACTCTTCCAGCGACGATATAGACGCTGAAGCATCAGGGCAAGCCGTTCCTTAGCGTGTGCGAGCTTTTGTTGCGCACGAAATAATAGGTCATCTACTGCTGGAGTGGAATCGGCTTGGTGGCGGCAGTATCGATGAAAGAAGTGCTGAATTCGTTGTGCTGCTTCGTACTGACGTTGCAATTGTTGTCTCCGAGCATCACGAAGCCGACGAAATATTTTTCGAGTTCTTGCACCTCGGAAACATCTCTGGAGAATATGAAAACCAAAGCGACAAAGTGAGTAAACTGTTAGGAGGCTGGTATGACAAATCCAATTCACCCACCTGAATACGAAGTGCAGCACAGTCTTCGCGAAAGAAGCGATTTTCATACTCAAGGGGCAGTAAGGCTGCCAGTTGACTGCGAACTTGGCGGTTGTAGCGATACTTCCGTGTTTGATACTTGCTTTTCTGTCAACATCGAGCATGAAATTAAAATTCGGTTAGCACCACTTCCCACAACGCAGTTTAGCTTCTGTAAGGTGGCACTCACCAGATCGTGTAAAGTTTTATCTAACTGGCCTTCGATCTTCCAACGCATGCGCGCGTAGTAGAGATATCGTTGGGCTCGTCGCTGAATACAACGAGCTGCCATATCCTGTGCTGCAAATAATGATGCGTACTTGTCTCGGAGTAGTCGAAGAACATGCCGTCGACAACCTAAACGATACGGGGTTTCACGATATCGTTGCTCGGCTAACCGCTTCGCCTCCCGACGACGTGCCAGCGCTGCCTTGCGACCCCAAATGCCGCGAAGTACTCGAGCGATTTGCACTTGACTGGCATCCTCCAACTCAAGTCGATATCTGTACGTTCAAGTGCTGGTATTAGTTGGCAGAAGAATGGAAAACGAACAAGGACCACGTACTGCCATTTTGCTGGGAACCACTCCACCAGACTCGCTCGGGCTTCAGCATGCAGAGGATCAAGATCAATTACTGCTTCCATGGATCGAATGGCCTTCTCCATTTGATTGCACTGGTAGTAGTTGCGTGCAAGAACAACGTACAACGCAATACGCTTGTGTCGCTGGTCTTCCGTCAATCCCCTCCACAGATTCGCTGAATTTTGAGAACTGTCGTTTTCGGATGGATGTGCTTCTAAAAGCTCGAGTGAGCGAGACAACGCATCCGATGCGAGAACGTTTTCATCCTGGGCTCGAAAGTATTCCGCGAACTTTGTGTACGTCTCACTACGACTTTTCCAAGACTTCCACTTGACTCCAGGCGGAGGTGCAACATCATCATTCTTCATAGCTAACTTGTACAGCTCTTGATACAATAAATCGACACTGACATGAGCTAGTTTTGACTTCGGTGGCTGAACTGGAGAAAATGAACTTGAAGACGTCGGAAGCTCTCCCAGCATCTCATTCAACCGAGCATGCAAGTACATCACGTTGATATATCTCGATCCCTGAAAGCACAATCCAAGTTAGGTCACACTTCTCAAATTTCAGGTTATTTGTACAGACGTACCTCGGTGATAGCTTTATCCAGAAGTAGTTTTTGTGTGTACCCGATGCACTTAGTCAATATTGCAAGCTTTGATACGGCCATTTCAGGGTCAGTAGACGATGAAAAGAGTTGGTAGCGCTGGAGAAGGACGAAGCGCAATTTGACTTCTCTTAGCTGCTCAAATTTCGGGAAAGCTTGCAAGATCGAAGCGCAGACGGTCAACGCACCAGTATAACTTCCCAAAGATTCAAGCACTTTCGCGTACGTAAACAGCGATAGTGGACTGCATGCAACCTCAACGCGAGTGAGAGCATGTTCATACGCAGCACGACAAGCCCACAGAATTTCCCATTCTCCACCAGCCTCCCACATGTGATAGTAACTTTCAGCAAGTCGTCGCCAACAGATACTCGAGGTGGCACCGAGAGTGATGGCGATGCTCAAATGTTCACTAGCTCGAGCATATTCACGCTTGGCAAAAAGTAACAAACCAAAACGTTCCTGTCGCCACTTCCGATTTGGGGCTTTTGCCAGAATTTCTTCATGACGCTTGAAAACAACTTGTTGGAAGACATTTTGCCACTTGATTTTGATATGCGGTGACTTCGATTGCGAAATTGACTTCCGACTGTCCGAAGGAGTATCAGAAGAAGTCGTAGCATTTGGTCGTAGTACCGATGGTTTACTACCATTTGATGAAAATAATGACTTGGATGTGGATTGTTGAGATGCAACACGGATCGGATTCACCGCTTGTGAATCATCCGAGTTGCCTCCGAACGTGGGTCGAAACGGTTCACCCCATTCATTAGTCTCAGCTTCACTGTCCAAGTTGAGGGCATAGTCACTAGCTTTTGGTACTCGTGGCTTTCGAACGGGTAAACCTTGACCAACCTCCCGTTTGATTCGGTTCCGACGCACGATCCGCGCACGACGGATACGACGTCGTTGTTCGTCTTCGGGATCCAGCAGCAATTTTTGCAGGAACATGGCGAAGACACGAGACAAAAGGCCGAGGATCAATCCGCGAACGTCATGATTCTCGGATAAGTTTAGCGTCCTCGATTCCGGAGAAGTTTTCGAGGTATAGAGACAAGAAACCGTTCGTTGTGACGGCCGCTCAGACCGGCACAACTGCTGCCAGCGGCCCCTGCCGCCGCTCTCGAGGATCTCTTGAGGCGACGGCCGGCTCTCTATCTTGTTGTGGCATCCATCAGACAGGAGAAATCTTCTTTGTCCACGCAGTAGCAGCAGCACCGAATCATGATCGACAGCACCAAAGGCCCCGACAACACTTCAAGTCACATTGAGGCCTCTACTAGTGTAGGCGGCCAGCCCTCATCGCTTTTTCTAGTCGATTCAGTGGCGTCACCCACCGCAACGTCAACCCCACCGAACCGAAGTCTCGGTTCGCGTCCGCAACGATCCAGGAGAGGATTCGCTGCGGGTAAATCGCGTTTGTCCTTGAAAATCGACGCCGACTGCAGCACCAACAGTGAGGGAACGCCAGTAACGGGGCAATCGACACCGGCGTCGACATCCAGCAGCTGCAGTAGCGATGTAGTGCCATGGTGGGAAGTCGAGTACCAATGTCCACCCCCGGGTCATCTCGGAGCACATGTAGTGCCCGTTTCAGCCGATGAGGCCACAGATCTGAACAAGGACACAACGAACAGCAGAAGTGCCGTCACCAACAAAGCCCCCGTCAACCTTTTCACGACTTTTACACAAAACAACTTACTACAGACGAACGCTATTCGATCAGGCCTCGTGATGTACGAAACCCCCGAACGAGCACGACGAGGTCCTCACAACAAACTTTCAGCGATTCGAGCCTCCGTTCCTTGCTGTACGTTGTCGAATTGGACCAGGTTTCAATTTATACGACAACTAATTGATGTGAATTGTTGCTAGTGTTGGTCGACAGTAGTCCAAGTCAGAAGCGCAAGATGCGACCACAAGACCCGACAGACTGCGAGGCTGACCTCTTCTCAACACCTGTGACTAAGGAGCTGAAGCGGTTCCACGAGTCCGGGTAAGTTACTTTGACTTTTTTGGTGCTTCGTGCATTTGAAGTTGTCTTTTAACAAAAATGTATCCATTTGTCATCCGTCAGTTGCAGTAGTCTGAAGAAGACGGCACTGCCCAGTCGGGTGGTGACTCCGTCCACGTTGGTGCAGCCTCTAACTCAAATCGGCATCAGTCAGGCCCCGCGACTTAAACCACGCACAGCAGCAACAACAGACCTTCAGGTGACCGAGAAGCCTCAAGACGAAGCCCCTTAAACCAGCACTAATGTATAAGATTCCCAACAAGCACAAATATGAATGTTGCAGAGCATGTTGAAGCGAGCATTTGCATCATCAAGATGGCTACATTTTGTTCCATCCAATTTCGCACTTAGTCGAACACCTGGACAATTCCAGAATATTTCACCCTCTGGCCAAAGGATCGAGTGGAACTCCACTCAGTTGTGGAAAAGAACCAACAGAGACCCAAGAGATCATGGCACAGGTGTGTTGCAACGTTGGCAATTCTCACCAACTTTTTGCCATGACAATCACTCTCTAACACTCATTGATAATTCTCAGACAGCTGCAGAGTGGAAGGCCAAAGGCAACGCCGCTTTGAGCGCTGGCAACCCCAAAGAAGCCGTAGACTGTTACACTCAGGCCATCGCATTGAACCCGAACGACCACGTGTTCTACTCGAACCGTTCGGCCGCGTATCTGTCTCTAGACGACGCAGCACACGCGCTGGAAGACGCTGAGCTGTGTATCAACACCAAACCGGACTGGCCCAAGGCTTACAGTCGCAAGGGCGCGGCGCTACACGCTCTTAAGCGCTACGAAGAGGCCACGGCTGCTTATAACGACGGTCTTAAGGTGGACGCAAGCAACGCCGCATGTCTCAGTGGCATTGAGGAGGTTAAGAAGGCGCAGGTTGCAGCTGCACAGGCCTTTAACCCCCTGGCCAACGCCTTCGGACCTGACATGTTCGGCAAGATCGCCACAAACCCTCGTCTGGCTCCGCTGCTGGGTGACCCAGAGTTTGTCAAGGTGTTGCAGGAGATTCAGCGTGATCCGTCCAAGATCAATGAACACATTAAGGACACACGTGTCATGACGGTGCTGGGTGAACTCATGGGACTCAACATTAACATGGACGGAGCTGATGATGAAGAGATGCCTGCGGCCACGTCGACGCCTGCTCCGAAGACTGAGCCTACACCTGTTCCTGAGCCTACACCTATGGAGGAGGATCTGACGGAGGAGGAGAAGGCTGAACGTGCTGCTAAGAAGGCGGCTGACGAGGCTAAGCAACGTGGCAATGCTTTCTACAAGCAGAAGAAGTTCTCGGAGGCTATTGAATGCTACAATGAAGCCATTGAGAAAGATGTCACCAACATGTCGTACTACAGCAATCTGGCTGCTGTGAAGCTCGAGATGGGCCAGTATGACGCGTGTATCGAGGACTGCAAGTACGTTGACTGTTGTTGTTTGCAAGTTAAAGTGGTGGATTGGAGACTGATGGACATTTATTGCTGTTTTTGTGACGTTACAGGAAGGCCATTGACGTCGGACGTGCTAACCGCGCGGACTACGCGTTGATCGCCAAGGCCTACGTGCGTATCGGTAATGCTCACCTGAAGAAGGGCGAGACGGAGGAGAACCTGACGGCTGCCATCAACTCGTACGAAGGCGCTCAGATGGAGAACCGCACCAAGGACGTGGAGCGCAAGATCAAGGCGCTGCAGGTGAAGCTGCGCAAGGCCAAGGAGCTGGCGTACATCGATCCGGAGAAGGCTCTGGCGGCCAAGAACGAGGGCAACGAGTTTTTCAAGAACGGCGAGTTCCCCCAGGCCGTGGAGCGCTACACGGAGGCCATCAAGCGCGACCCGTCCTGCGCTGTGTACTACGCTAACCGTGCTGCCGCTTACACGAAGCTAACTTCGTTCAACGAGGCCAAGAAGGACTGCGAGAAGGCCATCGAGCTCGACCCCAAGTACGTGAAGGCGTACTCTCGCATGGGCGCCATCCAGTGCTTCATGAAGGAGTTCCACAAGGCTCGTGAGAGTTACGAGAAGGGTCTGGCGCTGGACCCGAACCACCAGGAGTGCATCGACGGTCTGCGAAACGTCATTTACAAGATCCAGAGCGGCGATACGGATGAGGAGCGCGCTCGTCACGGCATGGCCGACCCAGAGATCCAGGCCATCCTGCGTGACCCGGTGATGCAGAACGTGCTGAACGATTTCCAGACGGACCCAACGGGTGCTCAGCGTCACCTGCAGAACCCAGGCATCATGGCCAAGATCGAGAAGTTGATTGCCGCCGGTGTGTTGCAAACCAAGTAAGCGTGAGCTTAGGTAAAAGTTGCCGTCAGTCTTCGATTTGGTGTCTGAACTATGAGGACGGGATCAGAAGACTGACGAAGACTTAGGCGCAGCGTTGTTAGTTTTTCACTGTCAAACGGATTCGATTTTACAGACTGATGTCCCTTTTCGGTGGTCGCATCTCTTCCCTCCGAAACTTGAACTTGACCATCACTCCTCATCTTCCTCCCAATTCCGCACTCGTCAGCATGGCCAAGCGCCGTGCCGCTAACGCCTCCAAGATGAAGAAGCCGCGCCTTCATCCACCTCCATCCCCTCATACCACCACTCTTTCCGACCTCGTGACGCTGTTGCATCTGCAGCTAGTGCCGTTCCTGACGCCGCACGACCTCTCACGACTACTGCGCAGCCTGTCGAAACTACTTAAGCCTGAGTTGAGCGAATCTCTCGCCACCTTCGGCCTCAAGAGCTTCTACGAACGAGGTTTAGCGCATTTCGGTCAAAAGTGCTGCTCAGACTGGCATCGGCTCGTTCCAGAGGAGGCCGAGGGCGCTGTAGGTCCGTGTCTTGAGTGTTTCCCCGTCCCACCGAAAGATCTGCCGCTCCCTCGTCTACTGGACGCCCGTGTGCATCTCCTGGAAGCTGCGTGTCTGGCAGGTGAAGGCTTCACTGCTGTGTGTGATGGGGTGTTGCAGATGCACTACGGACAGTTCGCCACGCCAAGATTTGGGTCCATGCAGCCTGTGGTCTTCTCCCTTGCTACAGCTTTGGAGAAACAGCGAGAGGAGGAAAATAGTAACATATATAAGCGTAAAAAGAAGGAGAAACAGGTGCAGGACGGCGAGATTGATACGGATGATGTGGATCAGTTGACGAGACTCATGGACTCGGTGCAGATGGGGGTCGGTACACAGTTTTTCAGCGGCAGGAAGCAGAACTGCACGCCCACGAACGCCGTCGAGGCGCATTGGCGCAGTATTGTCGTGGATATCGAGACGGACACCACGACATGCCGCTATTGCCAGTATATTGCAGAGAACTCGTCCAAGCATCGGTGTGAGAGATGCACGCAAGTCTTCGCTCGACTGCTGCAACAGCATTGTGTCGCGTTGTATCAGCCGCTAAAACTCTTCATGTTTCGACATCTGAAACATGTCCGCTACGTGAAGCCGTGTCGTGGCTGGAATTGCACCAATGATGACTTTCAAGGAGACGACTTGATGGATCTCATTGCGGGCTTTACGCCTGCTGGAGTGCTGTGTGGAGTCTACTTGACAGATCTCCGCATCCCGCACAGAATGATCAGCGACAGATTGGCTTTGGGAGCGTTCAAGCCCGCACTGGAGCGTAGAACCCCAGCATAATCGTCGTGATGTGTTGGAGTGATGTTCTGAGTCGACATCACCCGGAAGAGAAGGACCAGGGAAGAAGGTATGTGCACTGTGATCTCGACGTGCTGATGTTATCGCGCGAGTTTTGATTGTCACGTCACTATTGAAGAAAAAGTATGGATATGAACTTGCTAACAATGCTTTGAAGCTGTTGGAAGACGTAGTTATTCAAGGTTTGTTGGCGACCTGGCAACTCGAACAAGTAACGTTATTTTGGTTTGGTTCTCTTCAACATGTCACTGTGCTTTCGAATTCTAGAATAGTGACCGTTCACTTCAAGGTCCGCGTGGCGATCTTCCTCACTTGTGAATTTGCTTCAAAGTAAACCAATGAACAAGACGGCGAAAAAGACAAATAAGATCAATCCAGAGGAGGAGGAATCGTCACTGTCGGATATTGTGGCGCTGCTGCCATTGAGTCTCACCTCGTTCCTGCCACCCGAGGACGCGTTGAACCTGTTGGTGCACTGCGATCCTTCAGTCTCACAGGATGTGCGCGATGCCGTTGCCACACAAGGTCTGAAAACCTTTTACGACCGAGAAGAAGTGCATTTCGGCAAAGGGTGCATGCGTGACTGGCACCGCTTAGTGCCTTCGAGAACAGCGGCCGGATACCTCGATCGGTGCGGATGCAGTCGCAACATCGTGCCCAACGATCTACCCCTGCCTCGACAGCTCAACGCTCGTCCCCATCTCTTGGAAGCCATGTGTTTGATCTACCAAGGCATTCAGCCACATTGTTTCCAGGTTCTTCAACTGGATCGCAACTTCGAGCGCAGACAGTATGGTGTTCTTCAACCTGTGGTCTTCTCTCTCGCAGCGGCACTTGAAGAACAGTTGAATGACAGTGGACAGTCGATGGACTCTATCAACGTCAAGGATATGGCAGAACTCACGCGCTTGATGGACAGTTTGGAGACGGACTTTGGTAAACGTTTCTTCTGCTCCACCGATCAGCGCTGTAGCCCCGCGGGCATGGTGGAGGCACACTGGAAAAACATTCACGTGGACTCTGCTACTGACACCACGCTCTGCCACTTTTGTGATGCCAATACAAACAGCATGGTCGAAGGGCCATTGAACCCGCAGTTCCGCGAGGCAGAGTACGAGTTCCTGATGCGTCAGCATTGTCGAGACGTCTACCAGCCTCTCAAGAAATTCATGACGCGACACCTGCAGTACGCGCGCTATGTGCGTCCTCCGCGTGGATGGAACGAGGCTGGAGACAATTTTCAGGGTAACGAGTGGCTCGACCTTATCGCAGGTTTCACACCCGGTGGTGTGCTCTGTGGCGTGTATTTGACGGATGTCCGCATCCCGCGAGCCTGGATCAATGATCGTCTCGCACCCGGTGCATATCCGTTCGACGAGAGTGCAATCGATCTCACTCGTCTGCGTATCGCTTACTAACTCGTAAATTTCAGCTGTTGCTTGGAGCGACTCGAGTTGAATTGGTATAAAGAGACTTGTCTCCATTGCGGTGCTGGATATCGCGATGACGTACTGTACTGAATGTAGCCATGTGAACGAATACAAGTTGAACTGCGACGAAAGTGTACATAGTTCTGCCTTCATGACGTCATAAGCTCACCAATGCTAGCCGTTTCCGCAGTAACGTTAGGCAATTCTTACAAACGGCCTCCCAAACTCTTGCCATGCGATGGGCACATACGCAGCAGACATCGTTGAGTTCATGACAGGCTTGATCGCGTTGGTGACGTTTTTCCATAACAAAACTACAGCAACAGCTCAGATTCAAACACACTACATCTCGTCGCATCGACCGCATCGTCAGATTCTCCATGTGTTCCTTCCACATCTCAGCGCTTATCCCGAAACGACTGTGTTAAACTATGCCGCCTAATTTGCAATATCCGTTACAGTCTCCGCTAAAAGCACTCTCTGAGTTCATTCCCCAATTTGCCCAATATGCTGCACGTGGCTAAACGTCCTTTATTCCTTCTTGCCAGTGTCAGTGCCAGCGCCGGCTTCATGTATCTCGGCGAAGATGGCAAGCCTCTGAATATCAACGGAATCGACCCAACTACGGCACAAATTACGCCCCATTCAAGTAGTACCTTGAAACGACACTTGACTCGAAAGACCCGGTCACGAACGTTGAAGGCCACATCAAGACAAGAATTGGGACTGCAACAAAGTTTGATCCGAGATGTGGCGTGTTGGCTTTCTTCCGCTTCGGTGACTTCCACACGCCAAGCATTTACAACCCCATCGATGCCTTATTCAACGGTTGAAGAAGGTAAAGAGGTGTTGGAAGCAGCTATGAAGAACAGTCAAATGTACCAGAATTTGGTCGGTTGGCTGCAACAGATCTCCCCCGACACAAACGGATGGGACCCTGACCAAATTTTAAGCAGTTCCAGCTTCTCCATGCTTGTGAATTTATTATCCGATACGGAAAATAGTTTTTCACTTCAAGAAGATTTAGAAGAAGAATTGTATCAAGCTATGGGCGTTTTGTCCATGAATGAACAATGTGCTCAAGCAATTGCAGAACAAGCGACGAGATATGGCAAACAGGCGTTGCTGAATTTGGCGGAGGTACATGCTGAAGACCCGAGGGTGGGGGATGCACTGCATCGACTGGTAACTCTCGATCGCAATGATTGCCACTTTGGTCCGGCGAATTTAGCGTCGTTGTTGTCGTTAGCTGTTGCAGATGTACCGGATCAGTACTTGGAATTTGCGTTGTGGGGATTGACCAAGGCCGCAACGCCGGAAGCTGTCAGCAGAAGGTATAAACTACGTAAAGTCATTTTCGGCGACGATAGTACAGCCAAGACACGACGTAAACTCATCAACAGTAACAAATTGTGGGACGCACTGGCTGAAATCAGTCACGAACGCTCTGAGTTGGTGCAGATCCAAGCTGCAAAACTGATCAATGAACTCAGCAAGGACGTGGCGGTGGCTCAGAGTTTGAAACGAGATTCAAAGACTACGATGACGTTGGTGCAGTGGATGAACTCGTCTCATGAAGAGCTGGCGTGTACTTTCGAAATTGTGGCCAAGTTGGCAGGTGTTGATCACGATCTCCAACGCCAACTTGTCGAAGCTGGAGCGCTGGACACGTTGCGTGCTCGAGTGCTTGAAGATTCGGATCGTCGAGTGACTGCCAATCTGCTTGAGGCGATTCGCAGCCTTGCAGCCCCTACTACTGCAAACGCAGCTTTTGTGCTGGATCGAGACGCTTTGTCATTTGTCAGCGACTCTGATGACGGTGAGCCACTTTATGACGACGACATTGAGAATATCAACATTGTGCTCAGGCACGGATACGTCGATGGCTGGATCGAGTTATTCACTGCCTTCTTAAAGAGTGGAGATGAATGTATTCGTGATGAAGCTGCTCTTTGCCTCAACCAGATCGCTACTCATGGTGCACACAAAGACCAAGTTGTTCAGGAGTGGCTCATTGCTGTCTTGGATTCCGTACTGGGCAAAGTACCCCCAGAAGTTGCCACAGGAGCTTGCAGTGTGCGAGAAGCTCGATCACGAACTCTTCCTATTCAAGGCAAGACGACCGATACTTCATCGTACGAGGCATCACATGCAAAGGCACTACGCGCTTTGGCTTTTGTCATGGAACGGAAGGAGTGTCAAGAGGAACTCGTTCGTCGCGGTGGAATTCCCATTCTCAAGATTTTGTTGCAGTCTGAGAACAGCGTCGTCCAGCGTGAGACGGCTCGAGTTCTGGCAAACTTGTTCACTTGCGATGACATGGCTGAAGCTCTTCAAGATTTTGCAATGAACGACAGTCAACTGGGAGAAGCTCTCGAGAAATATACACAGTCTGATGATATCCGACTGGAAGCGATGGCACATCGAGCTCGTTCGAACCGAAGGTACCAGAATTCACGTCAGAGAGGAACAGACATGAAGAACGAGGTAAAGTACTTGGATGGTATTCACCCACTTCACTTGTCAGGAAGTACAGGTGCTCAACAAAGCGATTACGATGTCGATATCGTCTTCGTTCATGGTCTTCTGGGTTGTCCATTTAGTACGTGGACTTGTGGCGAAAAGGAAGACACTGCGTGGGCTCAACAATGGCTACTCGACGATATGAAGGAGGAAGGTCTAAACCCACGAGTCTTGTCAGTTGGCTATGACTCGCAACTACTAGCGTCTGGGTCGGTTTGGAAGCCCATGTGCTTTGAAGAAACTGGCAGTGAGATCTTGACGCAACTCAACGCGGCTCGTGTTGGCTGTGGAGATCGTCCTGTGGTCTTCGTGACTCACAGTCTTGGTGGTGTCCTGCTCAAACAAGTTTTACTGGCTTCGGCAAATTCAGAGACGGATGATGAGAAGACAAACCTTATCGACAATGTTAACGGCGTCGTGTTCTACGGCGTCCCTCATCACGGAAGTCCTGTGGCTCAACGTATCCAAACCTTTAAGCCTCGACACATTACCCAGCACCCTGTGACTGAGCACTTGCATGGTACTCCTCATTTGGAGATGCTAAACGACTGGTGCTCTGAAGTCTTCGAGGAGAAGAACATTCCTTCGCTAAGTGTGGGCGAAAGTTTACCTTGTCGTCTCCCTGTCATCGGCGTTGAAGCGTTGGTAGTGCCTTCAACTTCGGCAGATCCTGGATTCGGAGAATTCGTCCCCATTTCGGATGCTACACATGTGGACGTGTGTAAGCCAACATCTACCAACGACTTGCGTTATAAGTTGGTGCGCGAATTCATCTCGAAGAATGCGACTTCGACTGCAGCGTAGATCGTACGATATAACAATCTTGATTAATATTAATACAGTTAGAAGTTGTAACGAGTGTTGAACACTGAGATGTCGTGTGCAGTGTCGTCCTAGACATTCAAAACGTGCTCAGTCAGAAAGAAACCTTTTGTAGTGATGGTTGATCTTACAAACCTCAACGTTTTCGAAGTCACCTCGTGCACCAAGTGACGTAAGATAGCTGTAAACATGAGGATGAAGATGTTTAGCAGCTTTGTGAGCTGGGCTCTCCTTCAAAACAGTATCGTCGTGGAATTTCATGTCTGGGAACGTTTCTGAGAGGAACTTCACACATTTATCAGATCCATGGACGGAGGCAACATGGAGTATCGAGAATCCCTGTAGCAACCAACACAGTCAGCACCAGCATAAACACTTTGTGGTAAACTCATGAAAAACCTTACGTTCTTCGCCTTTTTCCAGAAATCAGCTTGCTTGGAATCGTAAAGCGTCTTGAGCACTTCGACGTTGTCCACCGATGCAGCTAAGTGTGATGGCGTGTAACCCAAACGCGAATCTGTCTCATTCATGCTCACACCAAGAGTGAGAAGTGCTTCCAACACATTGACGTGGTTGTATGCGGCTGCAACGTGCACCGTCGACCATCCCTACACAACCATAGAGGAATTGAGATCATAACTACTGAATAGATCAGATCAAACAATGATACCTTGGCGTTCTCGATGCGCGGGTTTCCTTTAATTTGGCAGAGAATACTCGCAACCTTGGCTCGCCCAAATGTAGCAGCCAGAGTCATCATCGTCTCACCCTGGGGGTCACAACAGATTTTAGCAAAAGTTTGATGCAGCCTAAAGATTTAAAAGCACTACCCGAGCATCTTTTCCGTTAATTTGCTGAGGCAGCGAGTGTGAGAGCATGAGTTGTCTTGGTGTATGCCACGGAAGTCCATCCGCGGCAAAACTGCAGGCCTGATCAAAAGCTGCCCAGAATCCAGGCTCGGGGATATTTCCTCCGAAATGCGTCGCGAATGATGCCTCGATGAACTGATCCTTGTCACTTGGAGCAAGGATTGAGCCCACCAATACTCGACGTCTTGCTTCAATCCATTCACGATCGGGGTTCGTGGTCATGTTCTCGATCTTTTCTACTGAAACGTGCGAAGATAACTCCAGCCTTTGCGCGTTGACCATTTTCATCACTATGATTAGCGCTGCTCAGCCGAATTTTTGGGGGAGCATTTCTTTCCAACGCTCCATGATCGAAGTACTATTTTCAGCGGAGTATGATCCCATATCAAGCGCACTATAGTAGTCTAAGAGTGCCAGTGGTTTTTGTTCATTTCCAACTTCGGCGTCAGACAGCGTTATCACTCAAGGTTGTTGCAAGTTTGTATTATGGCTACTCGAGGTCGTCCCGTGTTGGCCCCGCTCCCTCCACGCGACAAAGGGGTGCTCACTAAACCGAGTTCGAACTTGGTATCTCGTCGTGACAGCACTGACGATGAAAACCAAGTCGTTCCGTTCTCCATTGATGGAGACGACGGAGATGAAGCTCATCCTGAAGAGAAGCAGGGCAATAACAGCAGAAAAACAATCTTCGAGACGAAATCGTCATTGAAAGCAACGGAAAACGACGTGAATGATACTCGACAACGTGGGAAGCCTGAACGTGCTTGGGACGAAGGGTGTGGAGGGTCTTCCTACTCTTCAGATGAAGATTCGGACAGAGGCGACAGAGATCGAGATAGTATTTACAAGTTACGACGAGCAAATAAACGACCCGAGAATCCGTCCAGACGCAAACATCAATCGCAGCAGTCGGATGAGGAAGACTCGCACAGTGAATCGGAAGACGAGTCCATCAAGCCTTCAATGGTTCCTGTTACACAATCAACTTCAGTTGGTACAGCAGCAAGTGTAGATCTATCTCGACTATCCAAACTCTCTGCGTTCCCTGAAACGGATACAAACCTCGTTCAAGGACATATTCTTCGTGTCAAAACGATGCTGAGTTCTCAATATCACTTCTTCATCAACGGTCAACTCTTGCTCATGGCCGAGAAAAAGATGAAGAACCGTACGTCCAACTATCATTTCTTCGACATGACACGTTCCGTCGCAGTATCCTCCAAGCTTTCGAAGAAGAGCGGTAACTATATCGGAAAACTGCGTTCAAACTTCTCCAAAAAGAAGTACGTTCTGGTAGGGAACTTCAGCCGCAAAACGGAACTTGGCGCGATGGTGTTTGGCAGCACCTTTAACTCATCGGAGCCTCGTCGTCTGACTGTCATTCTCCCTCCACTCTCAAAACGTCAGGAAATCGAGGGATTGACTGTCGGCGACAGTTTATCGTCCTTCTCCATGCTCATTGATCTCCATCAAAGTTTGACAGACGCCGACATGACTGTGGCTCACTCAGCACTTCCACCAGAATCACTTCATATCTTCGAGAACAAGGAACCAGTGTTCGAGAATGGCTTTTACCGCCTCAATTTCAACGGCCGCGTCTCGATTCCATCCGTCAAGAACTTCCAGCTTGTGCGGGCGGGACCTGGTGACGTACCAAATTGTAAACGACCAATTTACCTCCAATTCGGTAAAGTTGACGGCAAGAAGTTCCACTTGGACTTTCGTGCACCGATCACTCCGATCCAAGCATTCGCTGCGGCACTAGCGCAGTTTAATCTCTAAGCGTTTGTCTTGGGGAGCATGCTGTTTGATGCATGAAAAATAATACAGACTTAGTTAGCCTACGTGAAAATCCAATTTATCATTTTCAAACCATAAGGGCCAAGGTGTGCAGCAGCACGAGCTCCCCCAACTGCTGGTAAATATCGGAACAATGGGCTTTGAACATCTATTTGACGTTTTCCCTAGCGAAATCGCGATTGTGCAGCACGCTTTCCTTGTTTTTATCGCAAAGGAGACATGCGCATGCTAAATCCTCTTCAATTCTTCTCGAATGAGTCTATAAATCGACAATGTAGTTGAGGTAGTGCTTGGAATTGTTATGCCTCAAAAGGTACCGAAGCTTCTGCCGCGGTTCTGTCTTCATGATGTTTACTTCTGACCTCTGCCAAGTTTCGGCACTCACTCACTCACTCACTCACTCACTCACTCACTCACTCACTCACTCACTCACTCACTCACTCACTCACTCACTCACTCACTCACTCACTCACTCACTCACTCACTCACTCACTCACTCACTCACTCACTTAAAGTACTTACTTCTCACTCACTCACTTACTTACTTACGTACTTACTCGCTCTCGTCGATGCAAGATGTGTATTACTGTACCCAACGGTAGTGTACAACACACATACTCATGTTACAACGAACGTTGACCCAATCGACGTAAAATAATAATCCTAATTTAGGATTCCTAAAACAGCAATTCAGATCCTCCTAGAGCGTCGCCGTAGCTGAGCCCACAATATCGTGGCGACGGGCACGTTGGCACACGTTTCCCTCACTTGGAGACTCGATATCAATGAAGAAGTTGATGGTGCCAGCGACGACTCTGGCAGATGTGGTGACGTTGTTGCACAGAAAGCTCGCTTGGTTCATGCGCACTGAGGACATTTCAGCCTTACTTGTGAGCTGTGGGTCCTCTCTTGCTCAAGATATACGGGACGTTTAGCAACTCCAGAGCTGTGTCTCTTTGCTGTGAATAATTCATGCCACTACGGTGCCAAATGTGAATATGATTGGTGCCAATTGGTTCCAGACTAGATTTTAGGAGCTCTAGAAGACTTTGAGTGTCGCTGCTACAAGACGGTCAAGTATAGGGACTACCCTGACTTCAACCCGCCGAACTTCCTACCTCTTCCTCACATTTTGGACGCTCAGGCGCAGTTACTGGAGGCTGCATGCCACATGCGACATATCACGATGAAGATCATCGAGCAGAGTTTTGCACGCGTTCTACAGCTCGCAGACCTGGATGAGCCTGACAAGTTCCGTTTCGGCACTTTCCAACCGATGATGTTCTCTGTCACAACTGTATTATAAGCACCGCTACAAAGCCAAATACCGTATAATCTGAAACCAGAAAATGATGATTGCGGAGACGGAAGGAAAAAAATAAGAGCAGGGCGTTGGTGTCCTGACGAGAGGAAGGGGATTAAAACGGATACTTTTGGGAATACGGTTGGGAGGATGAATCCGAGTCGGAAGATGACTTCACATTTGAGATTCGTCGACGCGAGTGGAAGCATGAGCAACAAAAGCACATCAAAAGAGTGGAATGGGTTCAAGAAGCAGCCAAAGCCGCTGGAATCAAAGCGGTCGATACAGACAACGTGGAGCATCTCAAGCGATTATTGAACCTCGAGCAGGAGGGCTTTGGCACTAGATTTTTCCAGGATACAACAGATCAGCCACGTCTTTCGTACGGCATTGTACAAGAACATTGGGATCACATCGACGTGAACCTGAGTGCTGACTCAACAACCTGCCGGTTCTGTGCCAGTACCTCGAATCCTCTACTTCACCAACATTGTGAAGCCATCTTCCTGCTTTTGAAGAAGTACATGGTTCGCTACCTAAAGCACGTCCGGTATGTCCGTCCTCCTGAAAATTGGCTAGATGATCGAGGAGGCGAAGCAAAGAGGTTCCTGGATCTTATCGCTGGTTTCACTGAAAGTGGCGTTCTTTGCGGCGTGTACCTGACCGACCTGGTCAGTGTCCGCAACATTTTGTATGGAGAGCGTATCGCCGTGGAACCTGTCGACCTAGAGCTCAATGGAAGCGACAAAAAGGCCTAATACGACGACCCCGTGTCATCGACGGCTTCATTACAGCTGGTTAACCGCAACTATTACAATTGTTTGATCCAGAACGTCATTAGGGAAGATAGTTTTTGGGTCCTGATCGCACTTAGAGGGGGGGATCAACGCCAAACTAGCTCAATAATGTGAAAGGGTCGCTCCATCTTCATGTCGTATCTGGAGGGAGGCCTAAGGTAGTCTCAGAAGGAGGCAATTTTCTTCAGGAATTTTATCATCTCAAAATGCGTAGGAAATATTGAGCTTATCTGCCACAGCGTTTGCCTTGGAAGTAGACTTCTTGTAGGGGGGGGGGGGTCAAAGAGCAGAGGACTATAGCATAATGAGCGGGCCCTTGAAGAAGTACATGCTTCGCCATTTCAAGCACGTCCGATATGTGCGACCACCGACGAACTGGCGAAATGTTCGTACTTTTGAGGCAGAATGGTACTGGGTCCTCATTGCGGGATTCACTTCGACTGGAGCTCTGTGCGGCGTGTATTTGACGGATCAAATGAGAACTAATACGGCGCTTTGGGGGGCAAAATATCGCCCAGGTAGGGATTGAGTTGCGGCTGGAAGGGATGATGGCAAACTTCTCCATAGACAGCATCCCAATCCCAAGTATCGCCCTCTGATTTGGCGGTTCGATTCTTGAAAAACAAATGAAGTTCATAGCAGTGTTGCTGAATGATCTTACGAGAGGTCAACGGGTGGCGGTGTCTAATTATCGTTTTGCTAATATGATCTCTGAAACTCTGAAACGTCGTACACGTTTGAATCTAAGGTAGTAGCAATGAATCGGGTTGCGATGAATCCAAACATTAACACACTTCGATATTGACGTCCTCAAAGCGATCGATAAGTCAGCGTAGGAGGAAGATCACCTCAGCCCGCTTACAACCGCGATCCATCCGGCACCCTCTACTTCGATGCATTTCTCACCTTTTCACCGTTCTTCATTAGCTCGTAAAAGACTGAGTAAGAGTTAAACTTCCCCAAACCGGGATTGTTGGCCTGGGCAACCCTCGTATCGACGATGAACTCAACTTCGGATCAAGCTTAAGGGTAGATTTTATTTTGGATCGTACACGGAACTGATCTGGTTGAGGACCAGGACTAGTGATCTGAAATGTGAACTGATAGCTGCCAAGGTAAAACAAAACTGTACAGTAATGAGGAAGGTGCTGCATTAAGGGACTGTGCTAGTAGCTACCTAACAAGACCGAAATGGTGGCACTCGGGACTGAACTGGTGTCGGTGACGGACGGAGCAATCACCTCGGTCACCTCCACGTCGCTGTCGATGTCGGAAGGAATGTTGATGGGCTCAGGAAGCTGGATCAACTCACGGGGAACTCTACGGGCACGGCCGCGAGGAACATCAGCAACACGACGCACGTACTCTTGTGAGATTGTTTTGGTTACCGTCACGAACGTGGCCATGGAGGGATGCGGCGTCGGGAATCTGCTGTTCAACTCGCGGTTAAACCTCTCAAGGGGGTTGTTCGTTCGCGCGATCAACTCATTATCCAAACCGAATACGTTCCAGACGTCGATGGAGTACTGTTCGAGCCATGTGCGCGCAAAGTAGCCCAAAACTCCCCCCATTTCTCTGCAGAATGGACCACTCCAGCAACAGCGCAGCGTTGTTTGATCTCACGTTTTACCCACTTGATGCCCCTTTCGACATGGTCATGCTGAATCACGGTCAGTGTGTCTAACACACCACGCGTCATAGCAATTAGACACTCATCCTCCGGTATAGCGTAGCGCTTCATAGCGCGACGAAGTGCCTGCTTCATATGAAACAGGCACCGCAAAACAATTGCGTTATTAACTTAATGAAAATGAGAGAGCTGGCATGGAAATGATTCGCGATGGTGCAATTGATGAACTCACCGTCTTCATTGATAATATTTTTGTTGTTTTAGCAGCATTGGAGAAAGATGGCATGCAAACCATGCACGAGACCGCCTAAACATTCCGTTCATTAGCTGTGTACTTTCACCGGTCCTAAAAAGCACACAGTTGTCTGGAAAACATTCAGAAGAAGGACAACATAAATGAGTCAAATCAATTGGTAATTGTCCGACAAGCTGGAATAGTAGCTGGTTCATGTTGGACCGGTATATCAGTCTTCAACCAGCGTTGGACAAGGTTTTCGAGCATCTCATTTCTGAAGAAGGCCGTGTGGAGTTCAAAGGCATACAAAACAAGCACGCAAAACCAAAGCACCAGGAGTGGTTAGCGATCAAATATATTTGTTGCTGGATGGCGGACAAGCACATCCAACCTTGCCGCTTGTCATGCCTGCTATCGATGTCTTGGCTGACATTCTTAGGGACGGCAAGTTGTTTGATGATATTTTGAATTCAGCTGGAGAGGAGTCTTAAGTCGATGGAATTCGAGCGGCAATGAAAGATTGCCAAGCGGCCATAAAGCGATTGTTTGATATGCGCTTTGCGAACTTGAAATCGACAGATCCGGATTGGATCGAGTATCAAGACCCCAGAGTAGCTGCCGAAAATGAATCATTTAGCACCGGAGAGCTAGTCTGAAGCTCGCACCAACTTTCTTGCAGCGGCAGTCGAATTATCTTCAGCTCAAATGCCATTCGAATGTGATCGTACCTCTTCTACGAAGACCACCAAAGCACCTGACCGTGTTACATCTCGCATGTTTGATAAGAAAAAGCGTGACCAAACACCGGTAGAGAAGGCTTGTGAGCTGGATTTTGACGCTTATTTGGTAGTCGCCAAAACGCTGGATGCAATGGACGACATCAAATTCTACACGTTTGACTGGTGGCCCGTGAACGAGGGGACGTATCCTATCCTCAGCAAGATGGCCCGGAACTGGCTTGGGGCCGTGGCGACAAGCGTTCCGTCAGAGAGAGCTTTTTCTACAAGCGGCAATATCGTCACTGCGAAACGAAGCTCATTGACACCTGTACTGGTTAAGGATCTCGTATTTATCGCTGAAAACACTCGCAGAAAAAAAACCATTCAAGCCCCTTCCAACCAGTGATATTCTGAGAATATTATTCTCCCTCACAACTATACAAGAAACTCCTTTTCATAACCCAAATACTGTAAGAGTGGGCGCAGAAGAACCACGCTATAGGCGTAGGCTACTTAAATTGAAGGACGAGATCAAGACGTATACGATACTCGAATCCGAGTCGGACAATCTGTTCATACTCGAAGAAATTCGTCGACGTGGTCCGTCACCTCAAATAATATTTGAATCAAACATCATTTGAGGTATTGTGTTCTGTACGCCTGTCCATTGGATGAGAATGTTGATGTCAACCACATCAACATTCTCATTCTCAAAACATATTATGTGCACCACTTCATTACTGTCAACGTCCAAAAGTCTCGCCATGGTGCGTCACTCTTTCCGCCACCTCCACTCCACTTTGCTGACCTATCTTCTCCTTCTGCTCTATCTATCTCGTCCGTCAGGTCTGCATGCGTGAGCCGCAGCGTTTCCCTCTGGGTACACGCGTGGCCAACCCACTCGAAGGCCGCACAGGTGAGATCAAGGCCTTCGACCCTGACACGGCACTCTACACTCTCGTCTACAATGACGACCACCGAGATGAACTGACCGCCAGTCAAGCAGAGCAGTTTATCATCCGTAAGTCGGCGGCGGAGGTGGCTGAGGAGCCAGTGAAGAAGCAAAAGGAGAAAGAATCAGATCCGAATCAGTTTCTAGGCGCAACTGTCACCAAGAGCTCCACCAGTTACGAGGGCAAGAAACTCACGAGCTCAGGCCAAGTGACGCAATACTTTGCAGATATTAAGAGGTTCCGGGTTCTCTTTTCAGACGGTTTATACTCAGATATGACGCTCGAGGAGGTGAAGCAGAATGTCAAGGAGAATGAGGAATCAGAATCTGAGCGGAAGCGATCGGGAGAAACTGATGATGAGTCTCAATCGTCGAAGAAGAAGAAGAGCAAACACCATCACCATAATGAAGACGAGGAGAAGGAGAGACCGCTGAATACTCAGAAGTTTGATAGCCGTAAGACGGCCTATACCATGTGCAGAGAGGTGCTGAGGATCATTTTGAGCCAGAAGAAGGTGGCCAAGAACTGCTCGGAGAAGCAGAAGGTGATCCTCAACAATAAGGATCTGCAGGTGAGTCAAACTGAGATCAGAGTTGTGGTTAGTTGCAAACTAACTGTTGTGATGACGTAGCCCAAGAAAGCGCTGGAAGCTTTTGTGGAGGCCGACGGATTACACGCACTTGAGAAGATGTTGAGTCATTGGTTTCGTATGGATAGTACCCGCTCTGCTTCATTACTTGTTATGAAGGTGTTGGCGATATTGCCTGGAGTCAAGGAGGAACATCTGAGGAAGACGAATATCGCCCGTACCTTGAGAGGTATCGAAAAGTTCAGCCATTCGATGAGCCATATCGAGGTCGTGTATGGAGACTTGGCGCAATGGATCATTAAAAAATGGGCAAGAACGGCGATGAACCGCACGTTTAACCGATCAGCACGAGATCTGCTTCTTGAGCAGCAGGCACAGATTAGTCGAGCGGGTACTGACGGTCAGGTGCATGTGGCCCCACCCTCAGCTAAAAAGCAGACCCCGCAACAGAAAGAGACGGCGCGACTGGAAGCTCTGCGAACAGGAGCGGATGAAACTGCTGAGGCTGAACAAGATCCAGGCGAAGAGGTCGTGGTGTATCTGCCGCAGTTCAACTCGCTCGGCTCGGAGGATATGCGTCGCCCAGTCCGTCAGACTCAATTCATTGAGTCACTGGCCGCGAAAATTAATCGCGACTACGAAGACTCGTTGAAAAGGCATCAGGGGGGTGAAGAGGAAGAGAAGAACGATGGGGTAGCTAAGGGGCGAATGGTCTTCGGAAAGCCTCAACTGATGCAGTTCAACCAGCACACACCCGTTATCGATCTGTTTGCCACCGCTCGCAGTAAAATTGTTGGAAACGGCACCGCAACAGGCTCAACGGATGTTGCTGTGCGTTTGGCGGGTGCTGAGGTCGACGAGAATTCTACACCGAAGCCTTTGTCAATGCCCAACAAGACGACAAAGCCGAAGAAGTCCATTCTGAAGCTCAGGGATGAAGTGATCACCCCAGCGTCGGAGGTCACTTGGTAGTGGAAAAGGGAGCGATAAGAAGCTAGCGAATAACCGCTAGTCAATGGGGTGCTTGTGGCATTTCGGTGCAAGTTTTTCGATTAGTGTTATACTGCCCGAGCATGTATTGCTGGATATGACCTCGTCAATGAAGCACAAGGCAGAAAATTGAAATGCAGGCTATCGACTCTATTCATCTACATAACAAAGTCGTAAAAGTAGCCACTGATTCCGTAGCGAATGTAGAAAGCTAGACCACAGCACAGCACCTGGAACGCAAGGAGTGCCAGCACGAGGTGGTTCTCCTTCATGGGTCCGAACACAACAAGGAACAGGTTGATGATGGTGTAGTTGGACCGTGTGGACTCAGGCGTGATTGTGGACGGCTCCAGCAGTCCAGTCTTGGCGTTAAACTTGGGTAGCCGGTGACGTGGGCAAGGCACGATCTTGAACAGCTGCGGAATCGAGTACAGGAAGTTGAGGACCTGCGGTAGGAAGAAGAGCAGCAGTGTCTTGCTGAAGTGGCCGAGGATTCCACAGACCGCGAATGTCATTCCAGCGTAATAGCAGAACGTGTCGCCGACGAAGACACGCGACGGGTACCAGTTGTGCTTGAGCAGACCCAGCGTTGTGGCCAGGTACGGCACCATAAACATTAACGACAGGTAGTGGAAGTTCTCATTGTCGTGGCCCAGCAGGATCTGCCACACGTTCTGTACGACGACGGCGGCGCCAATCACGAAGGACTGTCCCGCCTCGAGTCCATTCACGCCAGCGTAGATATTGATAGCGTTGGTGCAAAACACCGCCATCATGCCCATGTACAGGTAGTAGAAGAGTCCAAGTTCAGCAACCTCACCGCCATCACTGAACGGCACCACGGGGTTCAGCACTGTGTACAACAGCGTGTCCTTCTCGAACAAGAAGCGCACGGGCTTGGGCAGCACGACGGCCGTGAGTCCGGCATAGTTGATGAGCAACGGCAGCGAAGCCAGAGGCGGGAACAGCAGCTTGTGGCGCCAACGAAGGTCCGACAGGTCGTCGGTGAAGCCCAGCAGAATCATGGACAAGATGCTGACGATGCCCCAGGCCATCATACGTTTCACGTCAGGGTTGTCCACCACCGTGAGCACCGTCACGACCAGCGCTGCGACATACACGAGTCCTGACACGATACCAAGCGCCTCCGGACTGCAAACAATACGTAACAATATAACGTTAGTGTAAAGCATAGAATACAGCGTCAGAATCGAGACATTCCGCTCACATTGGGATATCTCCCGCTGGAGTGCCGCGTTTGCACAGATCCTTGCCTGACAACTTGGCCGGCATACGACGACCGACAACGGGAATCAGCAGCGCTACAGCCGCGTAGCTCACGATGCCGATGGCCGTCAGGTGCAATAGGTACATCTTCAGCTCGGCCGGTAGCGGCACCAGCTCGTCCAGCGTTGACAACATGGTCGTAAGTGCGTAGCAAATGGCCGAATAGGTTTCGGGTCACCACGTGGCAAAACCTACGAAAGAGGATGGAATGGTTGGAACGAGGTTGGTCGATAGTGTATTAAGTTTTGGATGTAGATGGTATACTGGAATTTAGTTGTTTTGACTTTCATTTTGAGGTAGGGAATATTATCACAATTTTGTATAAATACGTCGCGCCTCGTCTGCTGGTTGGTACCGCTACCTCCCTATTTGCATAACAACCCCTGGTCACTGCATACCACGCTGCTGCATGGGCTCGTTGACGGCGATCGGCGGCGGCCGCACAGGCGAGGAGTAATCGACGGACTTGGACGTACTGGAGGATGTGGGTGAGGAAGGAAACATCTCCGCGTTCTCGTGCCTGGGAGAGGACATCGTGCTGGACGTGGGCGGAGACGGTGGCGGCGGGTGTCGGAAGTGGTTGATGGGGGACGTCGAGTAAGGTCTGGATATGGACGACATGGTATCACTCGAGTGGATACGTAGCTGTGTGGTCTCATCCGTCTCGACAGATACACTGCCGTCCTCGTGGATGTGCACGTTGTTGGACACGATGGTCTTGAGCATGAACTTGCCCTGACACTCGTTGAACTCGAGCACAACAAACTCTCCGTTGTGGAAGTTCTGGAGCATCTCGAACTCGCTAATGCGGTACTTGAAGTAGCGTGTAAGGATCACACGGATAGCGACACCGTGTGTCACCAGGACGTAGTTCTCCTCGCTCGACTTCTCGAACATGCGGTAGAGCGACTCAAGGAAGCTCGACACGCGGTCGTATACATCGGCGGGGGATTCACCACTCGGGAATCTGTAGAAGAAGGAACCGAACCGCCGGCGCTGCGACTTGCACTCACGGATCTTCATGGGATCCTGGAAGTTGCCAAAGTCTTGCTCGCGGATACGTGGCTCCTCGGACCACGGGATGGACTTGCCCTCGAAGCCCCAGGCCTTCAGGATGCCGCAAAACGTCTCGATCGTGCGTACGTATGGCGACACAATGAACCGCTGCATACAAACAACAAGACAGCGTTAGTCTGGATATCCTCTCAGTTCTGTAACCTCAGTATTTGCAGCCGTACCATGGTCTCATTCCCGACGATCTTCTTGATGGACTCGCCGGCAGCCACTGCTTGCTCATAGCCGAGCTCTGTGAGGTGCATGGCGTTGTCAGGCACACGACCGTACAGCAGCGGGTCAATGTTGCCTTCGGACTCGCCGTGGCGCACCAGGATCAGGCGCTTGGGGAAACCCTTCTTCTTCTTGCGGCACAACAGACACGTAAAGCGCCGCATCACGCCGTGTACCGAGCCCTCCTTGGGGCATGTGGACACGCGCTTGGCACCCAGTACGAGGCCGATCGCGGCACCTGCGAGCGCTGCCGAGAGGACGCTCGTCATCAGCGTTGACGTCGAGCACACCATCTCAGTGAGGTTGTACTTTGTGTTGGTGGTGTTGTTTCTTCGGGTGGTTGAGTTGACTTGAGCTCCTCGAGGCAAGTTAGTTTATGGCACTACGGCAGCACGGCAGCTGAATGTTATCACAGTGGAACATAATTGACCAATAAGAGGAGAGGAAAAGTGCGCTTAGAAACGTTATTTTTGCGTGTTTTCCGACGTCCCACTCCCTTGTCTTACGGACCGTGGAATAAGAACGGCAGTTTTTGTTAAACAAAAGGGCGGAATGGCTTTCGATGAATGGGTTTTCCATTGCAAGTCGCAATGGAGGACCGCAATTTGTGGCCACCTAGTTGCCACGCGCTGCTTTATGCTGCTTGGTGAGTGTCAGTTGACGCATTTAACGACGGTAAGTATTCGCTGTTGCCGCCGAAGTCCACCTGTTCGGCATGGGTTGTGCCATTTCGCGGCTGTTTGCCCCCGCACTTCAACGTGATATATTCTCAACCAATCTTGGTGACATCAAGTTGGTGTTAGCGGAATCATCCCGGGGATGCTCTGCAAATCGGTACGGCTTCCTTTGCTCCCTCGTCTTACAGTAAACTTACATGTATCCATACAACTTGTATTTTTGAGATGCGGTGGCAATGTTACATGTACACTTTACCAACGATATGATCGCGACGCCAAACCAAGATGGGCGTTTTGCTGTCTTGCTGAATATTTGAGCTTTTAAGGTTCCGCCGATACCGGTACTGTCAGAAGGCGTAACAACGAACTCGTTTTGGTGATGACGCACGGCAGCCATATTCGTGGCTGAATAGGCTTCACAAAGCGTATTCCCCGTACTCATCATGCATACACTCACGAGTACGTTTGGCCGGGATTGGTCACAACACCCTTCGCAGCGATTAGTCACATTCAGATCGTATATGGATGCTGAGATTAAATTTGTCGTGGTTACTCGTTTTTTTTCTTTTCACAATGCTTCTTCGCCCTTTTGGTGTGGTTTTGCTGCCGTTCATGGTATACATGATAGCCGGGGAATGCGTTGCTATTCGTGACGGGTTTGCCCAAATGTTAAAACACGTGAGAAAATGATACAGGGTAACGCCGAGATGTATTGAAGTCTGCCACGCCCTAACTAGTAAAACTCCTCCAAGTTTAAAGTGTTTCTCATTTGTAGCTTTACCTTGATGTAGCATACTAAGTACGTAGTGTAGACAATGTGGTGGATCGATTCCCTTGAAATGTTCTGGGAATAAATATTCCACTGCAAGGTTCTCCAACCTAGATAGCTCTCATTCAAATTTCACATGTATCGACACATTTGAACGTCGGCTCGCTGCATACATGTATGTAGACTAACAGAAAGGTGGGGTTCTGGGCCATCTTCCAGTTCAGCCTTGAGCTGCATTTGAGAACAGCTCGTCGGAAAGGTTCGTAAACCAGTTCTTATCGCCAGGTTTGAAATCCTCGAAATGTTCGATTTCTTGTGCACGTACCGCACTATCGGACTTAATTGAAGCGCAACTCCCACTCTGAAGTTGTCGTTTGGCGCGCCAATCGACGCTTGGGCATGCGTTGTCTTCGACTTGATGCAACGTGCCAACCCCGTCGACGGATGTCGCCTCGCTTGTCTGATGGCTGATGTAGGTGGTGCTTGTGATGGATAACATCACAATCGCCTTCACGTTTCCTACTGAATGGATCCAGACACCACCGAATGATGGGGTTTCTATCGCACTCGTTTCGTGTCTATCGAGCGTCTCGCATTCGGTGACTTCTTCCTGATCACTGCCATGCTGGTCCAGCTTCTCGCTGCTGGCATGTTCACCTTGCCGCGCTGTGGCGGCCGTGCAATTGGACGACGCCATTTTAGCAAGCAAACCTGCAGACCCAAGCAGAAACAGCCGTTTCGATGATTGACGCAAGTGATGCCTTGGTAATCGCCTTCTGAAGGATCCGAAGACACAAACGCCAGCTTTTCTCGTCGCGCATTGCATCGCCAGACCCGTCTGCCATCGTTGGTGCCTGTTGATGCCGGTGTTGCGGCGCGTAACCGTTCCGTGGGGACAACTTGGTGCTGACGACGAGCATTGTGCGATGTCACGGTTCCTGGTCCAGTCCAAGTTCACTACGTTCCAGCAATTCTCACTCTACGACAATGCTCCTTCGTTTTGGCATGCTGATTACGGATAAGATGCTCGCTATGCATCAGCAGGCGTTTGCGGAGCTCCACACACACCGGATGTTGCCAGGTTCTATTTTGGTTGCGCTCTATTTTTCGCGCAACGTGGCGTGAAGCCATCCAAGCCAGTGCACAATTGCACCACTCCTTGAAGGATGTTGTCCCGCGTGCCTCCAGGAGACCCCCAACCGGCCAAGCACCTCGTCCAAGTCGTCGAGTGTCCGGTAGCAGTTGTCCCTCATAGAAATGACCAACACCGCCGCTCTTCCGTGTGCTCGGTCTCCTCTAGCGTATCATCACCCGTCCGAGCGACTGTTGCTGATCCCGTCGCCACCAGCCACATATCGGAGACTCAACACACTCGAACTCGTGATGAGCTCCCAATTCTACGCGCTCAGTATGTGGCGCGTGGCGTTCGCGTGCTCTTTGGCTCAAGGTGGCGACTGAATCGATTCCAGGAACGCACCATCGTGTTGCAAACAGGGGTGGAGCCAACTCTCACGGTGTACGCTGCAGATTCCTTTGATCTCAAGAGTCCGGAGGCCACGTACGTATTAGCTTTGGATATCAAGTGCGAGCTTACAAGCAGGGGCGTGAATGGCATCCAGTTGTCAAGCGTAGCAAAGGCTCCAGGATCACCTGCATTCCGTCTGAGAATCCGGTTTACAACTGCAGCAGATGCGAGAATCTGGTGTTCTATCCTTCAGGAGACTTTGGTTCATGCACAATGGAGTCGAGATGTCCGACCAGTCAAACAGGAACTGACTCGCACACGAGGACGAAACATTCGCGTTGTGCAACATGTTCACTCGTTAAAACGATTCGTGGTCAAGGTACTAGAGACGAATAATGAGCAAGGAGACAGCCACGAGCTTCAGGTACTTCGACGCCTTTGGACTGCTCAAGATACGAGCGTGGTGCGTGAATACCGAATTGTTGAGATGCCGCAAGAAATGCTCCTGATCATGCCGCAGTTTCCTGGTGTTACTCTACTGCAATTCCTACGACAGCGTCGACGACAGAAGGATCACAAGCTCAAGGACGAGGAAGACTGGAAGCTGCTATCTCAACTTGCAGCTCTACTTCACGCAGTTCATCAATCGGGCATCGTTCACTGCGACCTGAATCTGGAGAACATACTTGTCTCCCAGGACATATCTCGCGCATGGCTCATTGACTTTGGTGGAGCTTACAATTTGCTAGACGGCCACCAGGATCAACAGATGACTGGTACTCCCGGATTCATCGCACCAGAGCGGGTAGAAGACCCGTTGCTTCCACCTACACCGAAGGCCGATATCTTCAGTCTCGGTATTGTGCTTTTCCAGGCGCTGACAGGCCAGCATCCGTACATCGATGCTATTCGGGATAAACGCCCATTGCAGTTAACGGACTCACTGAGGTTGGACTGGGCTCGAGCTGAGAAGATTTTAACAGAGCAATCCGTGTCACCTAAACTGCGAAGATTGGTTGAAGGCATGCTAAACGCTGATCCGAAAACTCGTGTATCACTAGACAAGGTATTAGCGGTCTCTAAGTACATGTACGCTCGAAAATAAGATACTTCGAAGGTAATTGTGTATCCCTCGTGCACGGGCGAGCAGCTTACCAGTGCGTCGATCTGTGCACGATATTTTAGTGGTTCCTTTCTTTCTTGCACGAACAACACCGCCAACAAAAGCCAGCGAAGAAAGACCGAAGTACGAAGCACCTGCCGATGATTGGGTTGTGGGGAAATGTACGCGAAAGTGACCACGCAAATGCACTCTATTAGTCTAACTGCCTCGCGGCAGATCCGTCGTGTTTATATGTTCACAAGGCGCGTAAGGCTTCCTTATCTTTCTACACAACATCGCCTGCGTTGTTTTTCTCTTCAATGTCTTCAGATGTTGTTGACATCTCCACCGTTGTGGTGGTAACTGAGCCAGAGACACTGCCATTTGGAGGTGGAACGGTGAAAACCTTGCGATAGTCGACTGCAGCACTGCCCGAGCGGGTGAAAAACTCCACACCATTCATCTTGAACCCGCGATCAAACGGATTAACCATCCCTGCAGACGCTAATTTATGGGCTTTCTTCTCGTCCTTCGAACCGGCTGCAGGTTTCTGCGTCATGTACGCGTATCTTCGCCAGTTCATCTGCTCGTTGATCGTGAGGTTCTGCTCGATGTTGTTCAGGTGCTGATTTACCATCATAGCAAGTGCCACGAATGCCATCAGAGCCCACGCCAGCACCATAATCACCAGCAAGTGATGTTTAATCAGTGACGGGATCTCCACCCAGACGTCCATTGCAGACACACTGTCACTGCTGCCGCTTCCGTCAGACTTAACGCGCTCAGCGTGAAGGTCGTGCGTAGCGTCAGATAGAACGAGAATTGCTAGCGCAGCGTACATTCCCAGCACGATGCAATGCAGCAGCAGAAAAGCGAAGAACGACCGGTGGTTGCCGTACCCAACGCACCGGTTGATCCAAGCACAGTGATGGTCATGGCGGGCGATGCAGATGCCACACTGAGCACAGTGTTTGGAGCGAATGGGCTTCATGACAAGACACGTGCGGCAGAACTTGGTCATATCGGGAGTCTCGCATCGTGACGCCTTGTCCAGCATCATCTTCACGTCTTGCTCGTAAGTAGTGATCGTCCCTGGGTCCGTCGGGAAGAAGAAAGCCAATTTTGCCCACACTGCCAGAAAGATCACTTCCATCCCTCCAGTGATCCCCATGAAAATCGTGTGGCTGTCTCTGAAGTCCTTGTAGTCCTCGTCAACCCACAGCACAATGTACAGCATGGTGAACAGGCTCACCCAAGCCATCCAGATGCCCATGGCCGACTCGGGCTGCGGCCGCGTCAATGTATGAAGCCCCACACTCGTCTCATCTTTCACCTTTTTGCTCCGCGCAGACATGGCTTCCGTCGGACCTTCTTCAATCCGCTCAAGCGAGACATTCATGGCCACAACCACGTTTCGCTTGGATGGATGCATGTTGGCCAAGTTCTTGGGAGCTGCTCCGTGGGAATGGCCGTGGCCATGACCAGGTTGCTGGAAAGCCGACAGTGATTTCCCCAACACTATGAGGATCAATGGCAGAGCAAGCCACCACACGAGCCAATAGCTCGTCGCCAGAATCGTCAGCAGCAGTGCACCATGCAGCACCGCCACAATTCCACGCGTTTTGCGCATGTGAGTGGGCGGATCAGCCGCTTTCGCTTTTCCCGAGAGCAGGTCCTCCAGCCACAGCAAATTGCGCTTTTTAGCCAGATCCAGACAAGTCTTGCCCTCTCCATCTGCTTCATTGGCATCAAAGCCCCTGGTCAGCAAATACTGCACCATTGGCTTGTACTCACTCATGCAGGCGTAGTGCAGCACGTTGCGGTGCTGCAGCGAGTAACCTCCAAATGTTGTGGACTCCACTGGTATCCCTTCTTTTGCCATTGCAGCATTACGTCTCTGCTCAGCTTCCAGCAAGAAGTGCAGCATCCAGAGATGACCCTGAGCAGCGGCGTGGTGGGCCGCCGTGTTACCCCGCGCGTCCTGAGCCAGCAGATCAACGTATCCAGAGCGCAGCAGCGTGTCCGCCAGTCGCATATTGCCGGCATGAGCTGCTCTCCTGTAGTAGCAATTATAAGCAACATATTGTCAATAACTCGGTCATTTCTAACGCTACAAAACCCGCAAGACCCGCGTTGGCATCAACGTACATTAGTGGTGTCTCTCCAGCGTCGTTCTTGGCGTCCATGAGCTGTTGTTCACGTCTAGAGGCTGTCATCTGCTGCATCAGGAAGTGCATCGTGTCGCACGTGTCCTCGCCGCCCGCCGCCGCATAATGCACCAGTGAATTCCCGCTCTTGTCCTTAACTGCCAATAAGTCCGCGGGTTGGGGCTGCACAGCCATTGCTATTCCCCAGAGCAAAACCACGAGGGGAAAATCCCCATTGGCGGCAGCGTCGAACGCCGTTTGCCCGTCGTAGTCCACGTCCATCGGACTCAAGTGCTGCAAGGTGCAGGTAGCGAAACGGAGAATGACAGCAACTGTATTGAGATGGGTACGCTTTCACGTCGCAGATGATGTGCACCACATTCCTTTCAAAATCCAGCGTCGCATCATCCGTCACTATATTCCCCCGCTTCAGTGAGGACTGGATCCGTCACTAAATTACCTCGTTTCAGTGTGTGATGTTTACACTCCACGTGAAACCTCATCCTGCTATGACGGAGTTGACACAGCGTAAGGTGGGGCCTTCTCCGTCTCCCCCTCTCTCCAACGACGGCAAAGGTGTGCGTGTGACCGAATTTGACACACGTCCAGTTTGCGCCAATGAGGCTCCTCGACGATACGTGCAACAGGGCGACCAGCTGCTCTCGACGGGTCAGGGTCGCGCCCCCAACGCCACCGGTTGCTTCACGTTATCCGGATTGAGTCGGGAGTTGCAGGAGATGTTCCTCCCTGCCGGTTATCCGGACAGTGTGAGCGAAGATTACCTAAGCTTCCAGTTCTGGGACACATTGCAGGCCATGTGCAGTTACCTTCGTGGAGTGTTGGCTACGCAATCTGTGCTGCAGAGTGTAGGGGTGGGCGATGACAAGGCCACACCGTTGGCAGCGGCACTTCAGTGGGTCCTGCGGGACGGATCGGGTATGATTGGCGGGTTGACCTTCGCTTACTTTGTTGGACCCAAGTTTGACGTCAATGTGAAGCGCTGGCGACTGTTTGCTGATGTGATCAATGACGTCGGACTGACACTCGACATGGTGGCACCTTACTTCCCCACTTTAGTGACAGAGGTGCTGTGTGTCTCGAGTGTCTGCAAGACCATGTGTGGCGTGGCTGCAGGCGCCACGAGGTCCTCGTTGATGACACACTTTGCTAAGAGAGATAATATGGCAGATTGCGCCGCTAAAGAAGGGTCTCAAGAGACAGCGGTGAAGCTCTTTGGACTGTTGTTCGGCATGTACTTTGCCAATGCCGTCAACTCGTCGCCTCATGCGGTTTGGGTGGCTTTTTTGCTGTTGACGCTGGTGCACGTGTACGCGAATTACAATGCGGTGTCGTGTTTGTGCATCCCAACAGTCAACTGCTCGAGGGGCTTGATACTGGTGCAAAGGTTCTTGACGTCAGGTAATAAACCTGGCAAGGAGAATGTTGCCGACCATCACGGACGGGTGAGTCATCTTCAAGTTGAAGTGATTATGCGGTATCTTATTCTGATTATGTTGCTCTTTTCCGGTGGTACAGTACTCTATTCGTAGTGTCAACCAGGAAGAACCCATTTTTAAGGACCCAGTGCTACCCGTGACGAGCCATTTGGTCATGGGATCCGAGTTACACCAAGCCGTTCCGACCTCGACGGACCTCGACCGACAACTGCAACTTTACGAGGACGAAGCCTACCTACTGACGGTCGTTGGAGATCATGTCCACGTCATGTTCCAAGCGGAAGCAAAGCCGAAAGACGAGCTGCGTGCATTCTTCCAAGCTGTGTTAGTGCTTCAGGCGCTGGCCTCAGTTCCGCCTTCTGCGTCGCCTCCACTGTCATCGAACGGGAGTAGCATCCAGCACCAGCCACTGCTAGAATCTACGCACCGCAAGATGACGGCCGACTTCCCGTTGTTCCATCAAGTACTGCAGAACAGCGGCTGGCGAACCCACATGTTCCTGCTTAACACCTCAACGTGGCGGATCAAGATCAGCGACCGCACCTAGGCAATGTCTGGTGTGGGTCAACTGTCGGATCCATATTGTTTTACTTTTTTCATCAATTTCATGTATGCCTGCACTGAGGGGATTGGCTCCGTGATCTGCTGCATTGCGTCGGACGAGATGTTACAGCCAAATGCCAGTTGTGTGGGCAGTATATGCAAAGTCCGGTGTTCTTTCGTCTCCCTTCGAGAGGTGTTCTCTGCGGTGTGTACGTGACCGACATCGGATATACTGCGGGGTGATATCAACGTCGTGTATCTCCTGGGCATTTTGTAGATAAAGCCATATTCATCAAACGCATTTACTACTTTACGTAGTAGTACATGTACATGAAAATACATTTCTTAGAACTATTTTCACAACGAAATTCGTTCACTACAATCATGGAGTCACCGTCTTCGTCCTTGCCGGATCTGTGTCTGCTCATCAAGCAGCGAGACGTATCACGGCTTCGCGAGGCGTTGGAAACTTACCCCACACTTATCCAACAGCAGCGATGGGTATGGATTGTATTCGTCTTTTCTTGTTTTTCATACTCGATGTCAATTCGGTACGTTTAGTCTGGCGTGACGGGACTGCATCGAGCTGTATCCGAGGGCGACGCTGAAATCGTACAGCTTTTGCTAAATTGTGGTGTTGATGTTAACCAACGCAGCACTTGGGTGGGTTGACTTCACCACGTACTAAAGTATTTGTACAAGTTTAACTGTAGATCGTAATTTTCCTGCCAGGGCTGGTACTCACCGCTGCACTTGGCATGCAAGACTGGCTCGGAGGAGATGATCTGGCTGCTGCTCAACCACGGAGCCAACTGGAATCTCACTGATAAGGTGTCCGGGCTCCGAAGTGTCGAAGTATATGTACATATTCTAATCGAAATTTTGCTTGTAGGCCAAGAAAACGCCACTTCAATGGGCTGTACGAGCAGGCAAGGCCTCCATCGCCTACCGCATCGACCAGCAACTGCACGCCAAGGCCAAGTTGGCTTTACAACAAGCACGAGAGCAACAACAAACGAACAAGTCCCCATTGACATTCGCAAAACTTTGCGGATAAATAATAGTTTAGCTTCCTACAAATTTAAGCTACCTCCCTATAACAAATGAACGCGGCGACTTGTGTCTTGTTCCTCGTCACCGTCTCCGCTCGTGGCCGCCCGAGCTGCGGTTGCTGGCCGTCAAACTGCTAAAGCTGCCGAAGCTCTTGAGCTGCTGCGGCGTAAAAGAATTCACGATCGACTTGGGCGTCGCGCCGAATCGAGTGGCGCTACGCCCGCTGCTGGTGGAACTGACTTGCTCGTGCTCGCTGGACTGGCGCTCAAGCTGATGCATCGCCCTTGCCTGCGCTTGGGCTTCCTTCTGTGCCGCTGCTTTCTCCTTCTCAAACGTCTCGAGGAGGTCCGTGTTCTGGAAATTATCCACGAACGCGTCGAAGTCGTGAGAAGACGAGAACCACGACTTGATCTCCTGTCGCTTCGAGTGACCGCTACTGCTTGGGCTCTTCTTCTTTTTGCTGCCCTTGGCCTTACGCTCCTTCTCAGCACACAGCACCAGCAGCTTGTCGTAAAACTCACGCAATCCGCTCACAAACGCAGCGGCACACTCCGAGTCGTAGTGTTTCCTCTCATCCAGTCCGTTGGGGTCCGAAGGCTGCACACCAGACTGCATCAGTTGATAGTTACTGTCCGGGTCGGAAATACCGCTGGCAGAGACCGGCGTCATCATCCAGCTAGATCCCGATCGGCTAGTACTCAAGACATCGTCGAAATTGCGCAGCGTGACATCCGTAGAGGGATAAGCGCCTACAGGAGACCGGATGGATGTCATGCCAGACGCTGAAGCTGGTGTGGTTGGTCCACGACTTGAGACGAGCTGCTGTGATGAATGCCTGCGGCTCATCTTCAAGCGCATCTTTTGGCGCTGCCTCGTGATTTTCTCAATTCGCTCCAAGAACTGCCTACGCCACTTCTTAGGCAAAGGCACTGCATTTCGGAACGTCTTGTCAGTCGCAAGCGAGTCAACATCTTCCAGGTCCACAACCACAACACACGACGAAAGCAAGCGAGGATCATAGCCACACTTCTTCGAAAACGCCAAGCAGCTCTGCCACGTATCCGCCGTAGCACCAAGCAAAAACGGAGGTTCCTCTTCCATCGGCTCTACTGCTCCAGATGCAGCCGTCGAGCTGTTCCCACCGGCGTTGAGACTATCCGTGCTTCCCCTCGATGAAGAGTACGAGCTTCCAGCTGCACTACCACTTCCGCTGCTCCATGCCCGCCAATCGTGCGAGAGCCTAGAGAACGACCTGCGACTCTTCGGTCGAGCCGCCAGCTCCGCCTGCGCATGCTGAAAAGCAGCATCATGGAGGAATCTCCAGGACGTCACAGGTACGAAAGGCAGGAAGGAGTGTTGCCACCGGAACGGCTCCAGTAGCTTCAGCAGACTCGTGGTCACCTCCTGAATCTGTGGGTACGAATTACCCACCACCACAACAGAATTTTCGAGCAGCAGGACTCCTAACAGCTTCACCAACAACTTGGCACCAAGTAGTCGCATCGTGCGCAAAACACCAGCGCCCACAGCAGCTTCTTCAGCCTCCAACATGTCGTACTCCGACAAATACCAGTCCGGTCGAGGAATCTCCTGACGCCACGCCCTCGTGTCGCCCTCACGTACACCAAACACCTTGAATTGAAGCTTCGGGTGCGTCCCGAAAGGCGTTCGCACTTCCGGCGAGTATTCATAGCCGATTGACAGCACCAGCTGCCGATCTTGAATTAACGCGTGGGAGTTCATACGAGTCACGTCGAAGTCCAGCATCCCGTTCGGGTTCCCAGTGTTCACATCCGATGGAACTCTGGTTCCACCGGGTGTCACAACCGACTCCGTTGACGCGCTTTCGAATCCTCCAAAGTACAGGACAGCAATCTGCTGAGGATCAAACGCATCCAAAAGCGTCCGCAGGTAGCGCAAGTTGCAAGACCGGAACTCAGATGTCTCGATCTTCCCCTCCACGTACTTGGACTTCGCATCGCGCCACAAATTGAAGATCCACCACAGCTTCTCAGACTGAACTTCATCAAAATCGCACAGACCAATGGCTCCATTGGAGCTGCTACCTTCGTCGCGCCCAAATCCATCGCTTCTGCCCAGCACGAAGTCTTCACCAGGTGGTAACGATCGCAGATCTCCCAAATCGATAAACTTCACGGACGACGTGCGCTTCAATGAACCATCACTGCTCTCCCCCGACTCTGCAAGAACCGGCATGCTTCCTCCTTCGTGGGGATGTCCACCGCCAGTTCGTAAGAACGACAGATCCGCGCTTGGAGACGGATAATTCGGTACTGCTGGTTGAGGAGCTGAGCGTGACCGTTCTCGCGTATACCGCCGAGGCTTCCGTTCGCTACTCTTCTTGGTGGATACATGGCCACCGTGAGGGGTGGCCCCAGACTTTCCTGCAGCCGTAGACGGAGGTGGAACGTTAGGCCGCTCGCTCAAAGAGGCCAAGCCTGTTCGAGGCGTTGCTGAGCTTTTCAAACCTCCAGGTGCGCCATAAGAAGCTGAACCTTCCTGGTACGGTGACGGAGTGTTGGACGCCAACAACTCGGATATTGACGACATCGACTGATTCTTCTTGTGACCAGCGCGCTTTCCCGTTGCTACGCCAGCACCACCAGGAGACGGCGTTGAGGCTACCTGTTTTCCCCCTCCACTCATTTGTGGTGACGGCACAGGAATCACCGCAGAGAACGACGATGATCTCGAGTTGTTACTATTCACACTGGAGACGGAGACACTCGAGCCTGACGGCACAGTTGCAGCAGCTGCAACTAGATTAGACGTTGAACCACTCGGAGGCAGCCGCTTGTGTGACCTTTGTAGCGCTCGGAACGTTTGCAGTTGATGCACAATGCTGCTCAGACACATACGAGCACTCAGCAGCTCATCCAGATGCGCCAGCAACGTTTCTTCGACATACTCGGGCACGCGCTCAAACTGCTGAAGTTGACAGGCTGCTAGAATCAGCTGCAGTGTCATGGCTTCCAGCTTCACGATGAATCCTTCGCTGAAATTCAAGATCGGTACCACACAGAACCGCCCCTTGTTGAGTCCTCGGGAGTACGGCATCGAGAAGTCGTTGCCAAACCCAGACGAATGCAAAATGTGTGCATCCGCAACGTCATGGAACGCAACGCGCCGGAAGAAAACACCCTTCATGATACGCACAGCTTCTTCCCAGAACGCCGTCGCCTCTTTCAGGTGTTTCTCGCTCTTATATGACGCAATACGCTCGAGCCAAACCCAGACTTCACTGGAGAAAATCAACGTTTGCAAGAAGCACGCGGGATTCGCCACTTGCTCTGCCAGATTCAACGCAGGACGGAGCAGTTTTTGTGCTTCCAGCAACGTCTTCCGGATCTTCTCGATTGTGTCATCGCCACCTAGATCCTCCAATTCCAACGCCCCCGACAATCCTTTGCCGGAGCTTCGACGGTGCAAATGTGACTTGAGCATTTCGTCGTCCTGATTGCTACCAAGCGCGAAGAATGACCGCTGGATCGGCGCGAGCATAAAGGCAACGATCTCCAGCAAAACCTTGAGCTGATAGAGACTGTCGTCCAACACGCGGAACAGATCAAAAGCCGTCCAGAACGCATTTTGCGCCTGTTCCTCAGCTTTGTCGACGTCGCGAACGCAAGTGGCAAACTGAACCATACGCTCATTCAAACGCTGCTTCTCGTCCTTGTTCAAGCCGTACAAGGAGACGCCGAGAGGCTTGAGCATTTCTTCAACTTGAGATGGGGACACGACACTCCCAACAAACGTGGAGCCTACACGTCCTCGTCGCGTAGGCTCTTCGCCATCGCGACGGAGCTCCCACTCGCGCTCCTGCTGCTCTTGACAGAATGCACGTAGCACTTTGCCGTCCAGAACATACAGCTGAGCCTGCTTACGAACGTTGTCGCGATCGTTCTTCACGTGAGCCAAGGAGAGCCAAGCATACGCATTGCAAAAGTCGCCGAGTTTGAGGTACATCTTGACGCGGCAAACAATGTAGCGGAGAGTGAACGACATGTCGAAGCAATAACGTGCCTCGCTTCCCATGCCACCGAGACTTCTGCCGCCTCCACTGCTGCTTGTTCCAGGTCCGGTGCCACTGCTGCTTCCTGGTCCACTGAAACCCTTGATGTTCTCCTGCAGACGATCGCAGAATGCTGTCGCCTCCCTTTCCATCAACGAGAACATGTGACGACATGTGTCAAACATCCGCATCTTGAGTGCGTCTTCAGCTAGTAGCATACGAAGCTGTGTACGCTTTCCACGCGGCAGTCGAGAGCTGTAGTTCAGAAGGTGCTCGAGTACTCGCATACCTTCCACGCACCGGCCACTAGAGCGGTATACATCTCGGACAAGCAAGTGCAGGTTGATATCATGATTCAGCCAAGTATCCACCTCGCTCGCATTTCCCGTGCTCCGCGACGAAAGGTGGAACGAACCCGAAAGAGAAGACGACACCGAGCTTGAAGTAGCTGTCATCATCGTGCCACTGCGGCTAGATGGAGCCTCGCTGCTTGAGTAACTACCGTTGATAACGGACGACAGGAAGTGAGGCGGGAGCAGATTCGTATGGTCTCGCAGGAAATGGCAAGCAGTTGCTAAGTATTCCTCGGCCCGGGAGAAGTTTCCTTCACGAATCCAAAGCTTCGTCATCTCCTGCGTTAAATACACGTACACCGTGATGTTTCCGTGTCGCTGAGCTGCACACGTCACCTTCTCGTGCAGTGGCAGCGCTCGATGCACATCATCGGCCTCCAGTGTAAGCTTGCACAGAAGTCGATCCAGCTTCTCGTACTCGCAGCCCTGATTCAGGAAACTGAAAAGGGCGCCGGCGGCTTCCAGACACAGGATGCCGTATCGATACTTGTTGTTCTTGATCAAGATGTTCCCTAAACTTTCAAGAGACTCGCGGCCCAGGTCGGACAGGAGCCCATCGTTGTTAAATATGCTGAGGTATGATACTGGCGTAGTCTTGTCGCGACTGCGTAATGGTGGCATCTTGGACAATCTTGCCACAAACCTTTTCGAGCACCCCTCCAGCAAGCGCAATGCTTCATACGCAAGGGTTTCCGCCACCCGCAGATTTCCATGAGAAGTGGTGGAGGAAACGTGCATACCAGCCATTACGGACGCGCATTTTGACTTCACCAGCGGGAACTTTGCAGCTGATATTCGCTCGTAGAAAAAGCTCAGTGCTGAGTTACGTGTACGAGACGAAGGCCTCAATAGCTCGAACAGCTTCAGGCTTGCGCTCCAGCCACCAAGCCCTTTCGACAGATCACCACGTTCATAACCACTGTCGCGATAATCCGGATTGGACGAAGATGAACTGCTGCGGCTATCACGATTGTGAGGCATTAGCCCCACCAGAATGGGGTCTACAGTTGCCTCGTCGTCTTCAAACTCTAACAGCTCCTCGAGCGCCGGAAGCGAGATCTCAGCTAAAGCACTCTTGCTGTCGTACAAGCTCTGGATATCACACATGATAAGAGCCTGAAGACAGATCACGTCCGAAGAGGGCGCGTATTGCCTCGAATCATCTGCTTGGGGACTCCGCTTCTCGACAGGTGATCTGTGTCCCATATACCGATTACTGCGACTTTCGGGGCTCGTATTCAAGTGCTGGAATAGTGCACCATAGTACTGAAGTACTTCGTTCACGATCTGCGAAGCCGAATCCCCCACCACTGGTTCTAGCGGCAAAAATGCAGGCAACTGGTTGCATATCTGCCACTTGTACTCGTACTCGCTACCAGCAAAACCTGCCAGGTGATGACAAACGTATCGAAGCTCAATGAGCGCAACGACGTTCGAATACTGCGGGAAGGCCTCCGCACAATGAACCAGGATGTCCTGAAACTGCTGGATCCAATAAATAGTAGTTTTGTTGCCTTGAGACGACACAGACGATGAGGTAGACAGCATCGACAGCGACAAGTGAGTTGCAAGCGGCACCACAGGCTTGGGGCCGTACAAACGTGCAGCCTCCTGTAAGATTTCGACGCTGCATCCAACCACATATTCCAAATCGACGGGCGACAAATTCTGCGCCCAGTTCTCGTCCGTCATGCCTGTGGTCGATACCTTCTCAAAGTACATCCTCACGAGCTCGCGGTTCTCCTTATCCTCTCCAAAGTAGCGATAGTGCGTGATTTGTTTAAAAAATGTATCCACAAACTCACGTCCGAATGGCAATGACACCAGCGCGTGGAACTGCTGGTTCTTGAGCTGTCTTGGTGGCGGCAAGCGGTTGCGCTCTGCCTCCATGTGCTGTGATACCACCGCGCAGTCCGGCACCACGAGATCCGCCAGCCATCGCTCATACTTGTTCTCGGTGAAACTGGGGAAGTTGGTGCGGTCTCGCTCCAAATTACTAAATGTGCTCGACGGCTTCGGATACCGTTCTATCCTGACGGCGTAAGTGGACGAGTTGGCCACCTCCAATAGCCTCAGTTTGTCCACCAACGAATACTCGATAGCATTTGACGAGGATGCAGAAGCAGATGTCATACTGGACCTGATTCCGTCCAAACTTCCGTCCACACTTGCTCCCGACTGGTGAAAATCACTACGTCGTCTCTGAAAAAGTGGCTCCTCTGATGGTCTCCGTTGTCGTCGTTGAGCTCCTTCTAAGTTAAAAGAAACTTCATCTACATCGTCCATCTCGTCGTCATCAGGTAAACTCTCTCCGTCCAATACTTCGTGTAAATTTGGTAAGAAGAAGTTGCCGTTCTCTGCTCTTCTCCTGGTCGGATCCATACTGTCGGAGGATCCGACTGTCGCGTCCGCCTGTTCATCGAAGCCGAACTCGGCATCCCAGTCTTCGTCACTGTCACTGGCGTCCTCTGGTTGATCTGTGTTGGTCTGTGGTCGTGTAACTCTAGCTGCGTCTTTGACAGAAGAGTAGGAACTATAAAGTCCTCTACTGTCCTCGTCGTCCACTCCTCCACTGTGTCTGATAGATCCACTACTGCCACTGGAAGCTCCTACTTCACTGCCACGTCGATTCCTTCCTGTAGTAGTAATACCATTGGAACTACTACTGCTTCTACGTTTATACAGGGTATCAGCCAGTAAAAACTCAGTACCGACACTATCTTGTCGTCTCCAGCGTGTTCTTGGAGCAGGTTCTGACGCTAGGAAGTCGCTACTCCAGTCCTCCACTTCGTCTTCCGTAGAGGCCGAGAGACCGACAACAACCTGATCACGAGGCGGTGGAGCGTTGCTCTGCGTCGTGTTGCCTGTTAACACGTGGCCAGCGCTCTTGTGATGGTACAAAGTGGCGGCATGGCGTCGTCCTGAGCCGGCACTGGACTGGGAGGCCGAGAGCGCCGCACGTGTAAGTGACGGCGACGAGGCCGACGTGGCGGCTAAGCGGCGGTCGCTGGGCGGCACATGAGTCGTTGATGCCGCCTCGCTCTTCTTCTTCTTCTGCAGCACGCGCTGCATCCGTCCGTCGGTCGTCTAGAGGGTCAAAGGATGCGGCGGCGACTGAGGCATAACCCCTGCGAGATACTCCAAGTTCCTTCGGTGGTGGAGTGCTAAAGTGCCTTGGACGCCATTCTGGCTACGGCCGGCGCCCTTGCTGTGCAACGAAAGTCGACAGTGAAATTTTCAGAGCCCTAACCGTTCTTGCGTTGTAGTACTGTGATGTATGTGAATTGTAATATTTGTTTTTCATCGATTTATAGAGGTACAAAGATCTTATTACTAATATTTTGTATGTTCTCCGCCAGTCGAACGACATGCGTTCTGGAGACCTGACAAATTCCGACGGCAGACGGTGCGGTTGCGATGACGACTCTCTTGAGCTTATTATAGCCCGCTGAAACGTCCAGTCAAACCCAAGTGTAGGTACCGCTCCGCTTTAAGCCCTCGTTCAGAGCGAATTGCGGCGACATCGCCGACTCGCCGACGAGCAGGTTGTCTCTACGTTCGAACACCGCGATTGCTGCAGCCCGGGCGTAGAGTGTCCTCGGTTCAAGTGCGTTGCTACGGAACCGGCTGGCGCGTCGACCCGCTACTTCGCCGCGCAAGCCTTTTTTCGGCGCCCATTTTAGCGGTGGCAGGTCCCGTAATTATTGCCTCCGGCTTTCCGTAGTCTGGAAATTTGGATCGGAATTTTGGGCTTCGAACTGTAGCCAAGTCGCGGGCAACTTCAATTTCGATGGCGACGGCGGCGGCAGATGTGAGTGGCCGTCAGTCGTCGCACCATTCCGTTGCGCCAAACGCATGGATCTATTATCCCAGAGCGCACTTCATCACGGGCAGCGGCGCCAGCCAGACACCACGTGGGTTTGACAAGCAATTTTCGCTGTCCCACACCAGTCAGGTAAGTGAGTACCGTGGGCACTCCTGCTATTTCCGATAAAATACCGTTTTGTTCCTGCTATTTCGACTTCAACTTGTGTGCACATTGCTATCGTGTAGTAGTAGAGTAAACGCCTTTAGCGTACTGGTACATCTAGTATGGCAAGCATAATGGCAAGCATAATGGCAAGCCTTATGATCACGGTTATTACGCGTTGTATGGTACAACGCGTAATAACCGTCGTACAACTTGTACGACGGTGACGACCAAACGATGTAGATGAATTTCTCGACGTGCAACGCTCGTTCGATGAGCAGCAAAGCAAACCTCGTGGTGCTGCTGACAAACCTGGCATTCGGCAGTACATGTACTGTACTAGAACGGTAGCGCGACTGGTGAGTGAGGAAAACTTGGCTCGTCGGAGAGGAGGTGGAGGGCAAGCAAGCAATACAAACGGAGAGATCCAACAAGCGACAAAGAATCCCCGGATAAAAGTGGCCCTAAGAAGGTCATGGTTGCCGATAACGTGAAGTTGGCAGATGTGGAAAGACACGGAGGCTGGTATTATACATGTACCTGTACGGCAGTCTGCCATGCCATTGGCAGACAGACTCGAGCTCAGAATCAAAGAAAGTTGCATTCAACTGCGACTGGCTGCCCCAGTACATGTTGAGTTGTTTCCCTCCGTGGAGGCTAGATCCCGAACAGTTGTAGCGAGGCTCTGGCGTGTTGGGAGCCTCATGTTTGGGCAAAAGTAGGTAAGTGCACGACGCAGGTGCACGACACAGGTAGGGGTTGTCAATCACGCTACACGGCGTCTGGAAAGCACGTGCAATGTCGAGATGAAAATCCTACTCTTCAGCTTCGTTCGCATCATTTGTCTCGCTGACAAGTCCGTCGTAGCTGCTTCGACGATTCTTTTTCGGAGGGCAGCGAAAGTCCGACATGTCGCCTTGCGCTTCTTCCGCGCCGCCACATTACTCCACTTCGTCTTCGTCGTCGCTGACGCTTCGATGCAGATTGTAACATGGCGGTACAGGTGACGTCCTGGTTGAGCGTTCATAATAAATTCGTCGCAGTGAGTGCAAGCCACATCATGATGCTTCTTGGTCGCGCTCTTGGGATGAATCATGGTGAAATCGACCCAGATCGGGCCTTCCTTGCGGCCTGTCAGGACCTGCCCCCTTTCGAGTGTAAGGCTTGCCTGGAACTGTGCGGTGTTCCAGTATACCTGTGTATTTTTATATTGTTTTCACGTATGCGTTTTCAAAATCATTTGTCCGAATCGTTCTGCATGCTGATTGGTCAACGTCTTTTGTGTGTCGCCGCGTGGCGCCTCCAAAACTTCATTCTCGCTTCAAGCCCGAGCAGCTCATTTGACGCCCCCATGGACGCCCCATCCGCCCCTTCGCTCGTAAACCTCGTGGTGCGCAACGTGTACACTCTATCAGAGTCACTGGCACTAACTGTCGACCCAAAGACGCTCGTTGGAGAGCTCAAACGCCGCCTCAGCGTCGAGTTCCCGTCCTCTCCCGCCGTTTCCGCCCAAAAACTCATTTTTGGAGGTAAAATCTGCGGCGACTACGAACCGCTGGCTCAAGTGCTGGCACAGGTGCAGAAGGACGTCGACAGTGATGAACCCGTGGTTTTCCACCTATTGGTGAGTGCTACAAGCGTCCGGAAGAGCGTGAAACCGCAGCGACAAGAGACCGAAGCCGTTGAGGCGCAGGACTCGCCCAGACCCAGCAGCAACGCGACCACAGAGCCTCAAAGCTTTAGCAGGCAGTCAACAGCCTCAACACCAGCACCGACGCAGCCTCAGTTCATGTTCGGCCAGACGCCAGCCATGACGCAGCAGCAGCAGAACTTGTACAGACAGAGTGTGCTTATGCAACAACAGGCCATGGTGCTGCAACAGATTCAGTACCTTCAGTTCATGCTAATGCAGCAGCGACAACAGCAAGCGTCGACGTCCGACGCCCAGCAGCAGAACCCGTTCGGCGCCCACTTCGCGCCGTATGGGAATTTCTACGGCATGATGCAGCCGCAGATGTTTTACGCCCAAGCAAGGCCACATGCAGCTCAGGTTCCTGTTGCGACCCCTGCGTCCCCTCAAGGGCAAGTACCAACTGCTGCTGCAGCTCCTGCTGAGCCGCAAGACCAACCGATGCTCGTGGAGATGGCACGTGAAGTGTTCCCACTGTTGGACTTCCGCATGGCACTCAAGATGGCGTTCATGCTGTTTATAATCGGTCAGGACACACCCATGGACCGCATCCTCATGCTGGGACTGCTGTCGTTCATCTCGTACCTGCACATCACCGGTATTTTTGCGAAAATCTACGAGGTGTACAACCGCCGTCGCAGTTCCAACGCACGAGCAAATCCAAATGCTCCTGGTGCCGCAGCTGCTGCCGGAGCTGCTATTGCAAACCGATACGGCATGTTGACGCGTGTTCTGCGCATTTCGGCGGATCGTGGGTTCGTACAAGATGTCAAATACTTTGTGGTGGGGTTGTTGTTGTCGCTGGTGCCGGCGTGGCACCCACAGCCCATTCAAGGCGCAGTGCCCATGGCTGAGAATGCAATGCCAGATGACGTACCCCTTCAGGGAATTTAAGTATGGATGTCATGTGAAGCTGCAGTGTAAACTATTGAAGTAGGCGGTGATGACCGCTAGAATGGAGGAAGGCAGAGATGGAGATACAAGGGTAAGAATGAATAAGAGGAGCTGGTATCTCACTTTCTGTTTGATTTTGATATGATAGAGTCGAGATAAGCAGCAGATCAGCTAGCTGGTGAGCAACTACATAGAGCCAAGGGGAGCCTTCTTGGTGCGCGAGAAGCTTCGTTTAATGGCGTCAAACAGCCTCTCCTTCGGTCGACTCATCCGTCGCTTCCTCGCGTCCTTCACAGAGCATGACGCCTTGATTGCTGGTTGTTCGTGTTGTTGCTGTTGTGAAGGGATGTCGGTAGTTTCAGTCACAGAAGCGGTGATGGTGTCATCTTCCGGTGTGCTTACCGACTTATGCTTGGGCTGGACCATGACGCGGGTGATCATTGAGAATCTTTTCGCTGGTAATTCACGGTTCTTGTTGAGACCATTGTCAAGCTGCACTGCAACGGATAGCCGTTGCCGGGGTGTCGATTTACGAGTAGGACTTGGATTGGATTGAACGATGGTTTCAGGCTGCTGGATCTTCAGCATTTCGGCCTCGGAGGTCTCTGGATGTAGCTCTTCCTTGCTCATGCGGCGTTCTCCGATTGAAGGCAAAGGATCCTCGGTCTGGTTTTCCTCTTCTTCAGCTGGCTGCGGTTCTGGAGTCACCTTGGGCTCTTCAAGTTGTGGATGCTCGGGTGTCTCCGTCGTGAAGGTCTCATGTTGCTGCTGGTCAAGCTTAATGCACAACGGCACCGGAGCTTGAATAGCAAAGTAGAGACTCTTTATGGCAGCTTCCGTTGCAGTGAGAGCACATGTCTGTGGGTTGGAGCAGCAGTATTTGTTCGAGCAGTCTTCATTTTGGCAGCCAACTGTTAACATGGCAAAGTATGCATGCACGAGTTGCCGAGCGTATGCATAGTCGGCTGTCGACGCCATGCCGTGACGCTATGAGACTTGACAAGACTGGTCACGATGTGTGAAGATGATCACAAGCAAGTAGCCTCTTATTTTTACACTCCGTCGATGGCCATGCTAATCTTATCGGCTCCGGAGCATTTACGGAGGCTTTTTAGCGACTACCTGACTGTGCTGGACATCAAACGTTCACAGTTGGGGCTCGGCGTGCAACTGCTGCGCTACTTGTGCCCAGTTATCGAGCGTGGCCAGCGCCTTGCCTGACGAGAGCTGCTTCTTGGCCATCTCGTAGCCGCTCTTGATACTGTCGGCCAGGCCGTACACGTACAGGCCGGCGCCAGCATTGTAAGCGATCGTGTTACCCACCGGACACTCACTATAGACCCCACCCAAGAACACCTTGCGCAGGATGGCGGCGTTCTCCGTGGCATTACCTCCCTTCAGTTGTTCGAGCGTCACCGCCGGAACGCCCACGTCCTCGGGACGCAGCTCATAGCGGCGGAACGGCTTCTCCGCTCCCTGACGGACCTCCACGACGTCGGCCGGACCCATCGAGTTAAGCTCGTCCAAACCAGCACAATGCACGACGAGGCCGTGTTCCACACCGAGAGCCAGCAGCACTTCACCGAAGACATCGAGCAGCTCGGGCGTGTATACGCCGATGACCACGCGCTTGCATCCCGCGGGGTTCAGCAGTGGACCAAGAATGTTAAACACACTGCGGATGCCGATGGCCTTGCGCACAGGCGCCACGTAGCGCATGGCCGGGTGGAAGTGCGGCGCAAACATGAAGGCGATCTGCGCCTCCTCGAGGCATGGTCCCACTTGGTCAGGCTTGAGCATAGGCACGCCCAGTTCCTCCAGCACGTCAGCTGCGCCGGAGCGGCTGGATACCGAGCGGTTGCCGTGCTTGGCCACCAGTGCGCCGCACGAGGCGGCCAAGACAGCGGCGGCTGTGCTCAAGTTGACGGTGTTGGCTCCATCACCTCCTGTGCCCACAATATCGAGCGTTGGGCGTCCGGACTGCAAGGGCAGTAGCAATTAAACGTCAGTGAAAACGATGCATCTCTTTACAACTCCTAAATAACAGTAGAACGCACCGAAACATGCACGTTGACGGCCTCGGAGCGCATGTGCTTGGCGAAAGCCGCGACTTCGCCGGCACTCTCGCCTTTGGCAGCCAGCAACGCCAGCAACACGCCGACGGCCACGGGGTTCTCAGCCGCCTTCTCTGAAGCGATCTGCTGTACGGCGAAAGTGGCCTCAGCGTCTGTCAAGTCCTCACGGCGCGTGAGTTTGGCCAGCAGTGCACTTAGTTCCATTGTGGTCATTTGTGAAGTACAAAAGAGCTCTTGTCCGTTCCGGTCGCAGGTTCACGAATGACGTGTTGGTCAAACGGTCGTGAAGAGGAGTGTGCCACCAGAAAGTTCCCGCACTCGACTAAGTACGATTGTGGGCCGATTATATTGTGCAACCTGTGGGACGAATGTGAACAGTTGACTTTACAGGTTCGTCATCTTGGATGCTGTCCGTCGCTCGAGCTGAAGAACTCGGGGCGAGTGAGGTTTGCTGCAACATTATCCGGTTCAATTGCCGGTTCCTCGTCCGCCATTTCATTATCTCTCTTGGCAAGAGAGGACAAGACTGATTGCTTGGTTGCGGGCCAGAACTCGATTTTCGCACCACTTGCAGCACTTTGAAGCAGTCTTTCGTAGAGTAGACACACGGCGCGAAGTACTAGTGAATTTGTTCGAGTGTCGAGCACCTTGGAAAGTGCAGTATCGCTTCATGTGTCTCCAACGTGGAGACTCTCTAAGTGGATGTTGCAGCCGAATCGACCAAGAAGTAGATTCCTCCCGAGCAATTGTTACTGAAGTGACCATCGTAGTAAGCTGAGTACAGAAGAGCCTCAGTGGCGATAGCATCTCGAACACTTTGCTGAAGTGATCGAGAGCATCTGTCGGATCCAGTAACAACAACAGCTTCAACTTGGAGCCTTCAAGTGTCTTGCAAAATGTGATCGAAGTTGTGTAGCATCCTGCTTCTGGGCTCAACACGGCCGACCGGGTTAATTTCTTGCGACCCTGGCATCATGTCCCGCTACTCACGCCCTGGAGGCTAACCGACCTTTGATCCAGACGGGGAATCCAATTTCCGTCACGCAAAGCACACCACCGGGAGTGAACCCTGCGAACAAAACGGAAACGATAGAACATAATTGTCGGTGTCGGGGTTCCAGGCTAGAGGGGCTTGCTTCCAGTAATACCTTATCAATGTTGCAGCAAAAACAAAAGTCAGTGGCTGGTAAACTGCTGAATAATGAGCTTGCAATAGGTTGATGGACGATACAAGCAGCCTTCGGTAAATGGGTGTACACGAGCGCCACGCCATTAGAAAAAGCTGCAGAGGACAAGCTGCTTGCGAGACCCAAAGTTTCATTTCCGTCACGTTCTGAGGGGTTCATTCAGGGAAGGGGGGTCTGACGTAGCGAACATGTTTCAGATTTTCGACAAGAACTTCTCCGACGAAATGGTCGTCATATTCTTCGGGTAAAGATTCCGGGCTCCTTGACTTTGTGTATACTTCTCGGTCTAATTACGGATAAGGTGTTATCTTGCTGCTGCCAGAACTGAGGACTAACGGGAGTGTTGTCATTACATTTACTACGCGTGTGGTCAAACCAATGAGACGTACACGCCGCAGAGCACGCCACCGGGTGTAAACCCGGCGATGAGGTCGAGCCGTCCGTAGTCTGAGCCAAATCCCCGAGGCGACCGAACGTAACGAGCGTGCTTCAGGTGCTGCAACATGAACTTCTTGAGAGGCCGATAGACTGTCGAGCAGTGATCCTTTACCATCGCTCTGTTCTCCGCACTCTTGTACAAAGGGCACTTCGTGCAGAACGTGCATGTAGTCGCGCCGCTTCTTGGGTCCAGCTCGATCCCCTTCCAGTGAGCTTCCAGCGGGCTCACAGGACTGCTTTTCGCGTTTCTCAAGCTGAAGAAATCGACACCAAATCCCGCCTCCACACTGTTCAATAGTCGAGCAACTGCTTCAAGGTTGTCGACATCAGCTATCAAAGCCCCATCCGTCTTGCCACCCTGATCATGGTTCTTCTCAATAGCTTCGGCCAGAGAAAACACCATCGGCTGCATCAATAGACACGGAAAAACCCTTGTAGGCAGCAGCTGAAACAATGTCGCCGTATGCCTTCGTTGACCAGGCACACGGCCTCCAACAAATTTGCACGAGCATCAAGGACACTTGGAAGTGGCAAGCTGCTCGGCACGGACACGGTTTGTGATACCGGGTCCAAAATACAGGAACAAGGACCACAAGCTCCTCGTAGTTCCTTCGGGGTCAATTGATGCCAGTCGCCATAGCATTGCAAGCCCAAATGAGCATTCTCTTGCTCGTAAAACACTCGTAGCGCTTGAGTGGCGACGCTGTGACGGACATTTTGCTCCAACGAGTGCAAACAACTGCGTAAAGGTTGTTGGCATCATGGGGTGCTAACACTGGCGAGAGAAGTGGGTGAACAAGCGCCACTAAGTCGCAGAACTCCATCATCGCCCCCTTTGTCTTGTCACTAACGCATCTAGCCTTCTTCACTTTGCGGTCTCGGTTGCTGCTGTTTCTTTTGGTCTTTCTGATAATCTGCGTCTGATCTTTAGCAATTCAATGTCACTCTACCGAGGGACAAAGGATGCTTCAGAATTGGATATCTTTTCGTTGTCCCAATGCCTCCCCTCGATACATTGCTATTTTCACGCTAATCTTGCCAATGCTCATCTAGAACGTCGCTGTTTGCAGTGTGCAACTTGCAATTACCGGTACTACAAGCTCATATCGTCGTAGCGACTTTTTTTTCATTTTAACTTTACTATTTTTCCATAGAGCTGCCAACGGCAGCGTGGTGCTATGTCTCAGACTGTGCACCATTCACCGTTGTCTGCAGCTACATCACTACATTCGTACAGCGACGTACTCCCGCGCACTGCAACGCACTGGCTTAGTCGCGGGCGTCGAACACGGACAGCAGCAGCTCGCCGTAGTCACCGCTCACCTCCTCGGCGATGCGCTCGCGCAGCTCCTGCCGAACTTCTTCTTGTACACGGGCTTGATGTCGCGCAGCACGATGTGGTAGCGCACCACAGCCGAGCTCAAGGCGTTCTCGTCCGTGCCGAAGCCCTTCATGGCCTCCTCGAACAGCTCGGCCAGCAGTTCAAGCGGCTCCGTGGTCATGCGGATGAGGAACAGGATGGCCTTCTCAGCGTCACCGCTGAACTCGTGCGCCGCGGCCTTGACGAGCGACTCCTTGTACTTCTTCTCGTAGGCAGCCACCACGTTGCGCAGGTGCTCAGGCGGACTGGCCACCAGCACGCCGATGAAACCCTCCTCGTCCGTGCCCATCTTGCCACGACCCGTCTTGTACAGCTTCTCCACGTCGGCGTCCACCTTGGCGGAGTTGTGAATGTTGGCGTCGTACGGCACTAGCGCGGCCTGCAGCGACGCCAGGATCACCGTCTGGAAGTCACCGTGCAGGTCGCTGTCCAGCACGGAGCCGAGGTCCTCGCCGTACGTTTCGAAGTACGTCTTCTTGAGGATGTTGATCTCCACGTTGGTGCGGCCCACGACCACGGGGTAGATGAGTTCCTCCTTCGTGCCCAGACCCTTGGTGGCCTTGCGCAGGATGCCGGCCTCGGCCTCAGGGAGGGGCGACGCCAGCAGCTTGAGCAGGAACTCGTAGTGGCCCGACGTTTCTTCGTCCACCAGGTCGCGCAGGCTCTGGTTGTGCAGCTCCTTGTAGCGCTTGGCGATGAAGCCACGCTGCGTGGCCGTTTTGCCACCCAGTGCCTTGTTCAGCTGCTTCTCCTTGGTGCCGGCGCCCTTGGTGGCCTCATAGATCTCGTTCACGGTCGAGTCCGTGCCGGCCGGGTACGAGGGCGGCTGGCCGTTCCAGGCGCTGTGCGTGGCGGGCGGGTACAGGTTCAACATCTTGAGTGGGGGCTTGGTACAACTTGCGTGGCAGGCGGCAGATTCGGAAATGACTGCTGCTGGAAGTGATGGATGATCGCAATGGCCCCAGCAACTTCAATTGGATTCTTGACCTGTCTCTGTTGTCAGCTTTGACTAAGTTTTTGTATGGAAAATCTGTGCTTGACGCCAAGCACACATGTACAGTGTACCCACCTTGTATGAACGAACACCAGCATCGCTCGCGACAAGCGGTGAATATCCACCTGGCAGGTGGCACTTGACAAAGGAGCTCCAAGAGCTCGCCAAGCTCCGCTTTGAGGGTGTGATTATCACCAGCAGAAGTATCTTGTCGCATTGGCTAGCATCTTACCTACTTAGCGCAATTAGACCGATGCCCTGCTCGAAGCGAATGTCAACCTTCGAGTTCAGCGGGGGCGCAACGCCAAGCATAAATCAGTGCGCGACCAAATCACTAGAGAATTTGAGCATTGCATCAGGTATTGTAACACGTGTCGAGGATCGCAGTGCTGCTTCGCCAGCGGATACAGTACTTTTGCTCTGACACGCCACGTCAGAGGATGTTGTGTTCGGAAAAGTCCAGCAAGATTTCAAACCCGCTGCCGCAATTCATATCGTATACGCAAGGTATTTAATGACATTAAACATTTTCTCCTAAAATACGCTTTAAACCATTACCTCTCAAACCAGGGGTTGTAATTTGCTTAGGTTATAAGATATTCCAGGATTACCTTTGTATGCCCAATTTGAGCAACATACAAAAAACACAGTCAAATCCGGTCCAGATTGAAGATACGATTGAAGCCTAAGATCTTTGGCATCCTCCATGGCAGTCATTTCCGAATCTGCCGCCTGCCACGCAAGTTGCACCAAGCCCCCCCCCCCCACTCAAGATGTTGAACCTGTACCCGCCCGCCACGCACAGCGCCTGGAACGGCCAGCCGCCCTCGTACCCGGCCGGCACGGACTCGACCGTGAACGAGATCTATGAGGCCACCAAGGGCGCCGGCACCAAGGAGAAGCAGCTGAACAAGGCACTGGGTGGCAAAACGGCCACGCAGCGTGGCTTCATCGCCAAGCGCTACAAGGAGCTGCACAACCAGAGCCTGCGCGACCTGGTGGACGAAGAAACGTCGGGCCACTACGAGTTCCTGCTCAAGCTGCTGGCGTCGCCCCTCCCTGAGGCCGAGGCCGGCATCCTGCGCAAGGCCACCAAGGGTCTGGGCACGAAGGAGGAACTCATCTACCCCGTGGTCGTGGGCCGCACCAACGTGGAGATCAACATCCTCAAGAAGACGTACTTCGAAACGTACGGCGAGGACCTCGGCTCCGTGCTGGACAGCGACCTGCACGGTGACTTCCAGACGGTGATCCTGGCGTCGCTGCAGGCCGCGCTAGTGCCGTACGACGCCAACATTCACAACTCCGCCAAGGTGGACGCCGACGTGGAGAAGCTGTACAAGACGGGTCGTGGCAAGATGGGCACGGACGAGGAGGGTTTCATCGGCGTGCTGGTGGCCAGTCCGCCTGAGCACCTGCGCAACGTGGTGGCTGCCTACGAGAAGAAGTACAAGGAGTCGCTCGTCAAGGCCGCGGCGCACGAGTTCAGCGGTGACGCTGAGAAGGCCATCCTGTTCCTCATCCGCATGACCACGGAGCCGCTTGAACTGCTGGCCGAGCTGTTCGAGGAGGCCATGAAGGGCTTCGGCACGGACGAGAACGCCTTGAGCTCGGCTGTGGTGCGCTACCACATCGTGCTGCGCGACATCAAGCCCGTGTACAAGAAGAAGTTCGGCAAGGAGCTGCGCGAGCGCATCGCCGAGGAGGTGAGCGGTGACTACGGCGAGCTGCTGCTGTCCGTGTTCGACGCCCGCGACTAAGCCAGTGCGTTGCAGTGCGCGGGAGTACGTCGCTGTACGAATGTAGTGATGTAGCTGCAGACAACGGTGAATGGTGCACAGTCTGAGACATAGCACCACGCTGCCGTTGGCAGCTCTATGGAAAAATAGTAAAGTTAAAATGAAAAAAAAGTCGCTACGACGATATGAGCTTGTAGTACCGGTAATTGCAAGTTGCACACTGCAAACAGCGACGTTCTAGATGAGCATTGGCAAGATTAGCGTGAAAATAGCAATGTATCGAGGGGAGGCATTGGGACAACGAAAAGATATCCAATTCTGAAGCATCCTTTGTCCCTCGGTAGAGTGACATTGAATTGCTAAAGATCAGACGCAGATTATCAGAAAGACCAAAAGAAACAGCAGCAACCGAGACCGCAAAGTGAAGAAGGCTAGATGCGTTAGTGACAAGACAAAGGGGGCGATGATGGAGTTCTGCGACTTAGTGGCGCTTGTTCACCCACTTCTCTCGCCAGTGTTAGCACCCCATGATGCCAACAACCTTTTACGCAGTTGTTTGCACTCGTTGGAGCAAAATGTCCGTCACAGCGTCGCCACTCAAGCGCTACGAGTGTTTTACGAGCAAGAGAATGCTCATTTGGGCTTGCAATGCTATGGCGACTGGCATCAATTGACCCCGAAGGAACTACGAGGAGCTTGTGGTCCTTGTTCCTGTATTTTGGACCCGGTATCACAAACCGTGTCCGTGCCGAGCAGCTTGCCACTTCCAAGTGTCCTTGATGCTCGTGCAAATTTGTTGGAGGCCGTGTGCCTGGTCAACGAAGGCATACGGCGACATTGTTTCAGCTGCTGCCTACAAGGGTTTTTCCGTGTCTATTGATGCAGCCGATGGTGTTTTCTCTGGCCGAAGCTATTGAGAAGAACCATGATCAGGGTGGCAAGACGGATGGGGCTTTGATAGCTGATGTCGACAACCTTGAAGCAGTTGCTCGACTATTGAACAGTGTGGAGGCGGGATTTGGTGTCGATTTCTTCAGCTTGAGAAACGCGAAAAGCAGTCCTGTGAGCCCGCTGGAAGCTCACTGGAAGGGGATCGAGCTGGACCCAAGAAGCGGCGCGACTACATGCACGTTCTGCACGAAGTGCCCTTTGTACAAGAGTGCGGAGAACAGAGCGATGGTAAAGGATCACTGCTCGACAGTCTATCGGCCTCTCAAGAAGTTCATGTTGCAGCACCTGAAGCACGCTCGTTACGTTCGGTCGCCTCGGGGATTTGGCTCAGACTACGGACGGCTCGACCTCATCGCCGGGTTTACACCCGGTGGCGTGCTCTGCGGCGTGTATGTCACCGACGTCAAAAACCCTGAGGAGCACGAGTCGGAATTACATTGACCACGCAAGAATACATGTAGTCGCATAGCCGATGGGAATGCTCTAATGATGACACTCCATTGCTGGTTGAAATTGTTTTGTTGCAAAGTTCCCGGTGCTCTAAGGTTGTGTATCTGTCCGACAAGGGCACGCAAGACGCGAACAACGTGCTGCAAAGTTGCTCTCATAACCTCCTGCAAGACGTCTTCGACTACTTACTACTATAAGCGAGACAGCTTCGGGCGCAGTGCATTCGAGGTGCGAGCCTACTAAACGTCGACGAAAATGTTGGAAGAGCAACAATGCAGGAACTGCACGTGAGCCTGAGGAGAAACGACGTGCCAATTCTGCGAGGTATCCATGGTACCGTCTCGCCGTGCAGCAAAATTGAAGAGAAAACCATGGTACAGAACCTGAAGCTATGACCTCGCGAGCAAAACTTCTCGCGAGTTGCTAGATATCCCCAAATCTGGTCTAACGTTATTCGAAGTGACGTCGAATAGACCAGGGTAAAAGCATAATAATTGCAGTGTATCCATCTTCAAAGATGCCGGCACTAAAGTCACTCAAACGAGGTTTCGTTGCATAAAACCCGCAATTCCCGGTGGTGTACACAGGTGACACACCAACAACATCCGCCGCTCATTTGCCGTGAAGATGCTGGGCGCCGGGTGTCGTGCCGCGCTGCGTCGGCCACTGCTGGCCTCCCGCCGCTTGTCGTCGCTAGCCGCATCGCAGGCCATTTCGGGGGATCGCGCCGTAGATGACGAGAAATGGATCCGCCTCATGCAGCAGACCAGTCGCTTGGAGACGAACGTGTTGCTGCCACTGAACGAGAAGCTACTGGGCCCATTGGACCGCAAGCACCGCGAGGAGAAGCTGCCATCGCTGCCCTTCGTGTTCCTTCTGGGTAATCACTCGTCAGGCAAATCTTCCTTCATCAACTATCTGCTACAGCGCGACGTGCAGTCCACGGGCGTGGCGCCTACAGACGACGGCTTCACTATCATCGCACCGGGCCGTGAAGATCTGGATCAGGACGGCCCGGCGCTCGTGGGCGACCCGGACCTGGGCTTCTCTGGTTTGCGTGTCTACGGCCCGGCGCTCATCCAGCGCACGCAGCTTAAGGTGCGCAAGGGCGTCCAGGCCAACTACATGCTCGTGGACAGCCCCGGCATGATCGACTCGCCACACAGTCCGCCGCATCAGTCGCAGTTCAACTACGGGGCCAATAGTGGCCGATTGTCGCCTCAGCAGCAGCAAAGCAACAGCTTCAAGGGACAGGACTCGGACAGAGGATATGAATTCCCCGAGGTCGTGCGCTGGTACGCCGAGCGCGCCGACGTGATTCTGCTCTTCTTCGACCCGGACAAACCCGGCACAACTGGTGAGACGCTGTCGATCTTGACACGCTCGCTTGTTGGTATGGACCATAAGCTGCACCTTGTACTTAACAAGGTGGACCAGTTCCGCAAGATTCATGACTTCGCGCGTGCGTACGGCTCGCTCTGCTGGAATCTGAGCAAGGTCATCCCGCTCAAGGATCTCCCGCGTATCTACACTATGTGTATCCCCACTAAAGACAACCAGATGCAGGCGGCGGAAGGTCTGGGTGCCTCGATGAAGGACTTGGATGCTATGCGTGAGGAAGTGGTGAGCGAGGTCCAACGCGCTCCCGAACGCCGGGTGGACAACCTCATCACCAACCTGTACGACTCGTCACGGCTGCTGAAGATGCACGCCGAGGTCTTCGAGGACTTGCGGGCTCGTTATGCCAGTGAGAAGTGGCGTCGTTCGGCGCTCGTGGCTGCGACGTTTGTGGGAGGCAACGCGTTGGCGGCTTCGGCGTTGGCGAGCGGCGTCCCCATCGAAGGTGCGGCGGGGCTGTCCGTTGCCAGTGTGCTGGCGTCTGCTGGTGTGGTGTGGCACAACTCGACGGTGATGGCTCAGCTCGAACGCGACCTGTTGCACGAGGACTCGCTGGGCGAGCTGTTCCGTCGTCGGTACGGCCGTCAGTTGGCGGAGGGAGACGAGTACGTATTGTCCCTGTGGAAGCGCGTGCTGCCCTCGCTGCAGGTGGCGGCACACACGCTTGGCTTCAGCAAGCTGCCGAAGCTCAAGAACTCCGAGATTGCAGCGCTCGACAACATCGTGAGCAATGAGATCCCAGAGCTGCGTCGGCAGTGTGCTCCTACGGACAGCAGTCTGGCTCACCAGGTTGCAAAGTTATTCCGTAGCTAGACGAGATCGTGAAGCACTGGAATCTTCAACACAATATACCGGTCGCGGCAGCAGACTGCTTGTGACCTTCTTTTTGATCGTCTATCTAGTGGTCGAGTTAAATGCATTCTAAAGCTAGTCGAACGTGATCTTCTTGCCGCTGAAAGCGGTCAGGCTGACCTTCTCCTTCTCCTTTTGCTTCTGCTTCGCCAGCCATGACGGGTGTGCAGCCTCTACCGGAGCAGCACGTGCTGGGGCGGCGCGCTCCTTCTGGGGTGCCTCCTCCTTCGAGGACGCACATACGTTGCCGCCACGCGACTGCTTCTTGTCACCCTTATCTCCCTTGCCGGCCTTGGCCTTCGGTTTAGCCTTCTTCGGTCGCTCTGACAGTCCGTACTTGCCGACTGCAGCCGAATTGTCCATGTATGGCACGAAGATGCCCTTCGCGCGGTCTTCCTTGCGCTTGAGTGCCTCCTCCTTACGAATCGCCTTCATACGACGCGCCATTTGACCAGGTCGGTTCTTCCTCTTCTTCTTTTCACCCAAAAACTCGGCAATGTCGTCGCCCGCGCCAGCCATAGTGCCGTATCCATCCATGCCCATATCCAGGTCGTCATCCATTCCTCCTCTACCTGACAGTGAGCCAAGAAAAAGCGACGTCGGGACTACACCGCTGCGTCCCGTGTTGCCAATCAATGACTCATGACGGCCGCGCTTCAACGCTCGCTTCTCCTGCGCGCGACGTTTCTTCTCAGCCTCTTTCTCTTCCTTCTCCACAAGTTTCTTAATAGCGTCCAGCAGAGGCACAATCTGCTTATGAGCTAGCACACGGTCCAGCAGCTTCTCCTCCAGCTCTACGTCCGCCTTAGCAGCACCATCCTGCTCCTGCTCAGCATCCTCCTTCCCTGCAGTCTCCCGCTTCTCCTCTTCCGTAGACTCGTCCTGTCCTGCATCCTGATCTTGATCCTGTTCAGCGTCCTGCTCATCCTCCTCGCTGGCCTCTTCCTCGTCGCTGACTTCCTCGTGCTCGTCCTGCGTCTCCGCCTCAACCTGCGGCTTGCCAAGACCCGTCTGCAGCCTAGCCCTAGTCACCAGCTTCTGCAGATCCAGCGTCTTAAGCGCTGCGTGCTCGCGCTCGAACCTCTCGATGTTGTGGCGCAGCTTCTGTTCGCGCTTCTGTTGCTTGGCCGCGTCCTCTACGGGCTCCGCGAGCTGCTGTCGGAGCTGCTTCAGCTGCTGCACCGCCTTGCGCACTAGGAACGTGCGCACCTTCTTGGACTCGCGCTGCAGCAGCGAGCAGCTCTTGTGAACCAGCTTCTCGTGCGCCGAGAAGGCCTCGCCACGCTTCCGCTTGCCCGCCATCACTGAATGACTGGTCTCCAGTATAGACCACGAAATGGATACAGTACTAAGTTCGGGTCTCAATTAAGTTGCTGATGTAAAGTATCCTCTAAGTTCGCAGTTCTATTTTTGATGATGGGCAAAAATAGAACATGGCTACAATTGTTGTTTGCAGTGTCTTTTAGCGCACAAAACGACACTGCAGTTAGCCATGACTGTCAAGACACCGCCGACGCAGCATCGATCGTCCGTGACTCGACTAGCAGGGAAGGATATTGCCGGCGTCACGCGTGTTGTTGCCAAGAGCGACCTCGACCAGATTAAACAGCGCTCCGTAATATTGACTGATGCAGCCATCCAGCAGTTGAAACAGGACCGAGAGACGCAACAAGCAGCTTCAAGACATGAGTCTCAGGAGCGTAAGCACCGCATGATGGAGAAAGAAATCGAAGTGCGCGCACGACGCGAGCAATCGGCCATGGAGATGGAGCTGGAGGCCGAGCGTAAAGCTCTGCTTACAGGCAACGAGATGGTCAACAACCAACACCTTGAATCGCTACGTAAGATCAACACGCTAGCCATTGCGGCTACGGGTTATCAGCTCTGCGACGCACTGAAGGGGCATCAGCGTGAACGACAGGTGATCGAGTCACGGTACAACAACATCCACGACAGCATCATGGAGCGCGAGCGCCGGCGTGACATCCAGAAGCGGAAAGATGCTGAGGTCGAGGCGCATGTTAAGCGGATGGAGGCGCGACAAGTGCTAGAAGAACAAATCGCTGAGAGACACAAGAAGGCTATTCGTGAGGAAGAGGCTAAGGATATTGAGGCGCAGAAAATCCTTAAGACGTACAAACAGTACGAGGTGGAGGAACAGAGGAAGATCGAACACCAGCGCGAGAGAGAGAAAGAGACCATGCGTCAGGTAGCACAGACTAATGAACGCATCAAACAGATGAAGGAGGAGATGGTCATTCGAGACAAGAAGGAGGAAATGGCGGCAGCAGCGTATCTGAGAAAGAAGGCGCTCGAGGAGGAAGCGAAATTGCAAGAAGAGGCTCGGATTCGCAAGTCGAAGGAGCTACGCACAGCCAAACTACGTGTTCAACAGGAGAAAGCGCAAGACAAACAGGCCATTCAGGATGAATTCCGCGCCAAGAAGGCGTACGAAGAGACAGAGAAGAACACGCGACTGAAGGAGAAACGCGATAAAGAGAGGAAGATTGAGCTGATGCAGTCGATTTTACAAGACCGCAAAAAGCAGGAAGCCTTCCACACTGAGCAGGCCAAACGGATGCGAGATCTAGATGCGAACATGGACCGTATCGGCCAGCAACAGGTTGAGTGTGAGTACCAACGCCACAAGGCTGCCGCCGCCGCCGCCAAGGAGCGTGACCTCAAGCACGGCGATCTGTTGACCCAGCAGATTGAGTCTAACGAGCAACGTCGGGTGAAGGCCAAGATGTTTGAGCAGAACGACGCTAAATTCCTCAAGAAGAAGGCGCTGAAGGAGAGCATTCTAGCCGAGAAGGTGCGGGTAGACACGCTACAAAGACTGGAGAAGAGAGGAGTGCCCGAGGAGTATCTTCGCGACCTTAGACGGATGAACATCAACGAGACCAACGCATGAAATAGCTCTCGAAGAATAGGATGATCACACATTTATTTGCAATAAACGCATTTGACAACGTTGACGATGGTGCAGTTTTTGCGAGAACTGGCTTGGGAAACAGCAGTTGAAGCCCTCACATCGCCCGCTCGATCATCAAAATCAATTACGTTGCTTTTGTCGTGTAACTACCGTAGCAATACATGTACATGTAGGTACTCAAAAATGTACAAGTGTTTAGTTTATTTTTGTTACGATCGCTAATGTATTAACAACGTTGAGCTAAAGAAAATCGAGAATCAAAGAATAACTTCTGCAGGTCGCTTGCTGTTTAAAGAGCCCGAGCAAGCTCGTCACGTAAATCACGGAAACCCGCGAGCTCGTCGTCGAAAATTGAGGACGGAGCTGCAGCGGCTGCAGCACTATCGGCCGACGTTGACGGAGTAAGCGCTGATGCAGTTGTACCCAAGCGCGGCGCGTTCTTCAGTTGGTGAAGGAAGTACGCTGTGTCTAACGACAAATGGGTAAGCGTGCTGCCGGTGGAGACAGAGTCCGCAGCAGTAGTAGCTCTAGAACCAATCTCGCCAATTGCAAACGGCAACAGCATGTCATCAGCATCCAGGTCATCATCACCCCCACGGCTCGTGCTTGACTCCCTAGCTCCCGCCAAATACAAGAAGTGAGGACGACCCCCAGAAGAATTTCCTGCAGCATTGACCACTGCCAGCCCAAACGCGTCGGGTGTGTCGGGGGAAATTCCCCAAGCAGTTACACCATTATCATCGTCAGGTGAGAATCCACGTTTTCTCGCGGAGATCAGGCCCACAGACGATCCACGCTTCGCTCCGTGAAGTCCAAGATCGGTTGTAATAAATGTTGGTACGTTGCTTGAACCGGACGGGAGTTGGCTCTTGCTGTACGCATAGCCCGGGGATGTAGACAGCAGCTCACATGGGTTGGCTTGGAACGGAGGACTCGCAGAGAACATTGCCATATCGTCTGTCGTTGGTCCACTCGGGCGAATTGCGATGATCTCCGTTTTAGCAGGAATAGCCGCTGTCGTAGTCGTAGGGACACCTTCAGTCTCCATGAACGGAGGATTAGACTGGCCAGTAGTACCCCCCGACTCGGCACTCTCAGACACGAAAGCTCCACTGAACGAACTATTTCTGCGTCGGGGGACATGCTGAGAGGACAATGCGCAGTCCAGAGTGAAACTATCCAGCGATCCTGGTGTCAAGTGACTTTCGTTACCGGCCAGGAACGGCTTGTGGGGCAAACCAGGCGATGTGCGGCTGTTACGGAGTAACGATATAGTCTTGGGGTGACGCGGAGGAGTCGATAAGCGATGATACGCTGCGTTGCTGTGGGTGCTAGTTGGCGGGTCATCGTGAAAGGAAGACTGAGATACGTGCAACCCGTTCTCAGTATCCTGACGACTCGTACCCTCCCAAAGCTGCTGCTGTCGTTGCTGGAATGCAAGCGACGGCGAAGAGGTGTGTTGCTGCTCGCGTTCAATAGCAACATTGCCGTAGCCATATGGGGCCGCCGTTACGTTCGGATTAGCTGCTGCACCCCGCAGTCGAACGTCAAGCTCGCCTCCGTACGAATGGGCATGTTGAATCAGCTTTCCATCGCTCTGTTCATCGCCGTAGCGAGTTGCCGCACCTGCATCTCTACCACCAGCAGCGATACTCCCCTTGCTACTAACACGCGGTATAGCCATAGGTTTCGACATTCCAGGTTGAGGTCGCAGGGTAACTTCATCATCAGCTCGACTGTCACCTACAGGACCTGTACAGCTGAACGGTTGCTGCGGTGCTGGAATCGAGCGAGGCGATGATCGTCGACGCTGTAGTTTTCCAACATCACCACCACCAAACTGGTCTGTATCACTTACTGGCACAAATGAGTCCGTGCGCAGATCCGTTACTCTCATGGGCGAGTCAGCCATCGCTGCACTTGTCCGAGATGGCACGGGCGCACTAGCCGGTGTCAATTCCGGTGAGCTTGGCACATAGTCTTGAATAATAAAATTGTCCTGGAAAATCCGCGACGTCGGTGCCTGCTCTCTTTCTGTAAACTGGTCGCAATCTCGTCGATACACTGCCGCCACTTTCAAGTGTCCAAACGGCGTCGCAATCGGAATAAACGAGTATCCACTCGTTGCCACACGTTGAGCTTCAAAAGCTCGTGGGGGGTCACTCGCCGGTGCTGCGTGCATCGTGTAGCTCAGCATTGAAGGGTACGATTGCGCAAACAACCTGTGCGCCGGGAGCTGCCGCATGAAGGAAAACAGTGCACGTAGCAGTACACTGATCCTTTTACAGACTTCCTTAAGTTGCTGGATCACGTCTTGTGTGGAGCTTAAGTGGGCGTTGGAGTTGTCTCCATCAGCTGAAAAGGTGACGCTCCAGCGTTCGAGTAGAAGTTTGTGACTGTCAGAGTCCCAGTAAATGTCAATAGCCAGAGGAAGCTTCACGTCCTCTTTCCAAGCAGCCATAGAGTCCCTCACTAGCTGCACTTCATCGATGTCCAAGTTAAATCTGGCTCTGCGACTCCCACGACGTACGTCTGGCTCGGCCTGGAGGTTAACGCGACTCTGGATGATCAGTTCTGCTGCTTTGTATAGGAATTCAAGCACCACTTGCTCCGTTTTGGCTCGACCTGCTGTAAATATTTAAGGAATAATATAAGTTAAGTAATTGATATAATATAGTTTAATAGTTGTTGAGGGACGTACTGGAAGAGCGTGGAGGTGGCGCAGCGTAGCGCGCGTTGTAGCGTCCACCTGAGGCTGAGAATTGCTGGGACGCAGTGTGAGATGTTCGACTTGAATTTGACAGGTCCACGGACGACATCATGGTCCAAAGTGGACGTGGAGAGCAACGTGAAGCTGGAGGAACGATGCGCCTTCTCCTTGTTCTTTTGTGGGAATATTATTATCAGTGTTGCTTTGGGTTCCGACGGCGACCTGTTCTAAAACCCTAACCGCAACTGATTGGCCAATATAAATCATTGTTTCTTACATAAAGCTGAGTAAAGAGGGAATTTTTTTCTTTAAATTTAAAAAAATTAAAGAAAAAACTTCTCTAACCCCCCAAGAAACCAAAGAAGTTCGAAAGTAAGTTGTTGAGATGGCTCTTTGTTGCATACTACGTAGTATGAGTTAGTATGCATCTAGTATCAGTGTAAATAAGCTTGGCAGACGGCGAACAGCCCTATCTTCAGCATTTCTACGACCAGCGTCTTCATCTCATTTCAGTTGGTCACAGTTTGAGTGCAATCGGCGATAACCGCGAAAAAAAAAATTTGGTCATAGTTTGGAGCGAAAGTGGGCATCCGCAGCCACAAACACACCGCCATTCCGACGTTACGGAAGATGGGCTTAGCCCCTATTCTCGGGTCGCTAGGCGCGCAGGTCTCCGACGCGGCCGGTGGCCCGCCGCTTTTTTTTGGCAATGGAGGCATGGGAGTCGTAGTTTTGCATCGATAATTTTTGTTGTTGAAATATACACGATTTTGCTGGTGCTAGCAGCAACATCAACCGACGTCGTCAAAAAAGGTTTTTTCGAGCTTTGGTCGCTTGCTGGCGTCGCAATCGAAAAGCGACGAAAGAGGGAGCCAAAGTACTCGCCGCATGTACTAGCTCATTCGAGCAGTATATGTCGGACAATGACTCCTTGATGAGGAAACACTCCAGAAAATGTGGCTTACTCAAACAGATATCTGCTCTAAGTTGCTTGAAGCGCAGATGGATCGAGCTAAAGTCAAACGTGCGATTCGACTAGACCATTCCCGAAATGTTTTGCAGCAAACTCAAGGTTTATGGGAAATATAGAAAATATCAGTCTTGTCGTATCCCGCAGGCTTGCTCTCACAAGTTTACGCCTCTGAGCGCGTGTTTGACGTTGTAGAAGTGCTACGGCAATTTCAAGTTTGTTTCGTCGACACCCAAGGTCGACAGTCTCCCTCGTGTGCCTTGATGGCACTGCACGTCAAGTAGCTAGCCGCTAACTACTCAATCTACTTTCTCAGTTCACAATCTACTTTGGCCTACTCAAGTGCCTCACCGCCTCACGGGAGAGGTACGGCATTTTGAAATTTCAAATCTCCTTCGTCCGGTTTCCAGACTCCACCAGGACCGACCGACTCAAGCACGACCCCGTCAGCTTGATCTACTGCGTCGCGATCGGTGCGGACGACGATGAGTGAAGATCACCATCAAGACGTTCAGCTCTGGAGACACGGTTGAGTGGCTGACGTGGCTCAAGTCTTTCGAGGGCCTTATTCGCCTTGAGAACTGGGGACAAGATGGTGATACCTTGTTCCTCAGTGCTTGAATCGTTCTACGCGACATGGCCCTCGACATCTTCAATGCTGCTGCCGCATGCGTCGAAGGCGCCACGCCCCGAAACTTCAACTACGTGATGATGAAAGTGGCGCGAGAGTTCCTCGTACAGGACGCGCGAGAGTATCTCATTGATATGATCCGTAACTGTCGCAAGACGCGCGACGTCACTGTGACTGACCATCTTGCCGCCATGCACCAACTCTCGGTGCTAGTCACGACACTACCTGAGAATGACGCCCCTACCTCGGAAAAGTCGATGATGTACTACTTCAAGAAATCGATTGGCAGACCAAGTACGAGGAAAGTGACCGCGAAGCTGTCACCCTGACAGAGCTCGCTCGCTACTTCACAGACTGGAATTGCGCGCTGAACGCAAGGACTCGCGCGCGCCACCGCAGAAAGAAAACCCGCGACCATCGAAGCCACCGAAGCCACAGCGTGCCAAGGATCGCAAGACGACGTGTAGCAGGGCAAGCCTGCCGGTGGAAAGTGGTGCAGTCACCACCCCACCAACACCCACTCTGACGAGGAATGTCACTACACGCAGAAGAAACGCGCCGCGGAGTTCAACTACTGTGAGCTACCTAATGGTGACTTCAACGAACTCAATGCGGTGAGTGCGACTCCTCAGACCGAGTCTGAACGCGACACGAAGCGCAGGAGTGAGACTATTGTCCGTTTGAGAGGAACAGGTGCGAGCCGTCTCTTCAATGCCCTGGTCGACGCCGCTGTACTCGATCATGAGCAGCTGAAGCAAGTGAGCGGTCAGACAAGTTCCTTTCGACTGCCTAAAGGCACCATGCACTCACGCGGGACGTTGGCTATAAGATACAGCTTACCGAGCTCGGAGAGAACCGCAAGATACAGTGGAGCTGTGCTATTGCTGACCAGCTTCCATACAGCATGATCATTGGTCGCGACCTGATTGAACACCTCGGTCTGATACTTGACTTCAAGGCGGGCGAGTTCATATGGGATGGGATTCGCGTGTCTATGCGCGCGACGAATTCCCAGGACGAGCACGTTCAAGCATTATTGGATAACGCTCCTTCGAACCCCGTCACCTCCATCGAGAAAGCGGAAGCGCGCCAGCTCGAGATCCTGGATGCGGACTACAAGAAGGAGCCCCTGGACGAGCAAATCCCAGATTACGTGAGCGCTGACGAGCAGGCAGGACTCCTGAAGTTGCTCGAGAAGTTCGAGCCGAAGATGCTAAGTGAGACCGTTGGGTCTTGGAAGGGTGGGCCGTACGACATACCGACTGTGCCGAACCTGGTTCCGTACCATGCAATGCCATATCCTATCGCCCACAGCCTGCTTGGTACGACGAAACGAGAAATCGAGCACTTGGAGTCGCTCAAGATCATCACTCGTGACGAGAAGAGCCCTTGGGCTTCGCTGGCGTTCATTATCCCGAAAGCCAACCGAACCGTTCGTCTACTGTGCGACTCACGCCGTCTCAACAAGCAAGTGGTCCGCCATCCGTGGCCACTGCCCAAGACCAACGAAGTATTCCGCAGCATTCCTCGCTTCGTCTTTGTGGCAGTCCTGGATTTGAACATGCGATCCACCTCACGTATCGGTCCTCGCTACTTACTGCGTTCATTTTACCGTTTGGGAAGTATCACTGGCTCCGCTTGCCGATGGGAAATTTCAACCGCCTCAGACCACTTCCAAGCTCGTATTGATCGGCTGCTTGGAGACCTCCCATTTGTTCGCTGCTATCTGGATGATGTCCTTATTTTCACGGAAACGAACTTTACTGAGCATCTGGAGCAGGTGGAAGTCGTGCTGGGCCGCCTGGAAGACGCAGGTCTCACGATCAACGTCAAGAAGTGTAAATTCGCAGCCAAAGACGCAAACTTCCTCGGCTATCGGATCACCACGGAAGGCATTGCGCCTCAGCCTGAAAAGGTGGCTGCAATTCAACGTCTGAGTCATCCGTCAAACAAGAAGGAACTTAGTCGCTTCATCGGGCTCGTGAATTATTATCGTGACGTGTGGCCGCAGCGTGCGCACCTCATGGCCCCGCTGACCCGTCTCGCGTCCAAGATAGTTCCATGGGCCTGGACTGCTGAACATCAAATTGCTTTCGATAAGCTGAAGGCCTCAATCCAACGCTCAACACTGCTTCACTACCCTGATTACAGCCGAAAGTGGGTGCCAAGTTTGGCAGGAATCCTGAATTGGTTGAGTTCGATTTCATGGCGATGAGTCTTGCCGCCGTTTTATCTCGTGATCAACTTCCTGCTTCGCCTCAGCTCGAGTTTATATATGAGCTAATCGCTAATCAAACACGTAGCGCAACAAACCCCACGTATCGGGCAGATAGCAAGGCCAACTTCGAGAACAGACCATGGGAGAAACTGCGTGATCTTATCAAACTTCGTACAGATGGAGTTGAAGCCCGAATGGTAGATCAACATGCACCAACTTCAAACATCCGGCGGCTTCGTACAGATGGAGCTGAAGCCCGAATGCTAGATCAACATGCACCAACTTCAGACATCCGGCGGCTTCCTGCTAAGGTGCACGTCAAACGCAAGCAGACTTCGCGTTTGGAATTTAAAACATTTCTCGGATTGGAGCCAGAATATGAATCGACTAATGAATTTGGCTCGAACGAGTTCTCGCTATTGAAGCAGCTACGGGCGGAGCAAATAGTATCGAACCAGCCGTGGAATAAGTGCGAAGTGGCGACTACTATCTTGTTTAACAGTGCGTTTCATCAGCTAGCCAACCCAGCTCTTGGACAACGAAAACGCAGCTTTCGTTCAATCTCTCGTAGACTCGCAGCAATTGATGGTCAGCTCGGGCAGGGTGCACCACCAGGTACAAGCGTACCGATTCTCAACATATTTGAAAAGACAATCAACGATGAAAGCAAGTCACCGGATGAAAAAGCGCTTCAGGAACAGCTTTTTGCATTGCTGCGTTTGACTTACAGTATCAAGAAGGTAAAACAAGTGTACTTTCGTGTCTATCACCTTGCCTCCTGCATTTGCCCAAGTATTGGAGCGAAGACGAAGTGCTGGCTAATGAAGCACTGGGAATCGCTGCGCAGGAGTCAGACTCGTCAAAAGTGCGAGAAAGTTGACACGGAGACAGCCGAACGCACGAGCAACACCTCCTTTTCTACAGGGCAACGTTCATTTACAATAGAGTTAATTGCAGTCTACAGCGAAACAACTTCAACAATTACCACCACCACTCAAACAATAAGCGACCAGCAAGAAATGGCAACAAACATTCAATCCAGTACTGTTTCGATTACTCTCGATACTTCCAGCAATATCTCGACTTTTCTCGACACAACCCGCAGACTCCCTCCTTCTCTTAATACAACTACTGTGCAACAATTATCTCGTGGTTTTCGTGAAATGATGGACTCGACAACACGGGAACACCTGCACAGCTATGCCGAATCTCTAGGAAACGGTACTCCGGGGAAGTGGATGATGGTTTTCAAAGAACATCAGTCTTAATCGTACGTCGGAGATGTCAGTCAATGCTGTTCGCTGTCGTGTGGAAAACAAACCAAAAGCGAAAACTGTCTCAGCCGTTTTCAGCACCTAGCAATAGCAAAGAACACGAGCCCAGAAAAAGGATGGCCAGTCAACCAGCCTCGACGACACCAGAATCCTCGGACAATGGTATAGAACATGAAGCTCCTCCAGTGCTTCATGCTGACCAAACAAAAAATAAACATGCAAGAGTTGCCGTGATAACCGGCGCAGATGCGGACCGATGGGCGACAATGAGCATTGCGAATACAAAACCCTGAGTGGGAAATCAATTTCTTCATTTTTTACACCCAGTTGATAAGCTCCGAAGCCTGTATCCACATCAATAGCACAGTGATACACATGAGAACAATGAGCTCGTCTTCAAATGTTATCGTTTCAATTAGAACACAAGCCTTACCACAGTTCTTTCATGTATAGTCGTTAATCAGCACGTTCTAGTTGCCGTTTGCTCAGCACGTGATATGTTGCCGTCTAGTGGCAATGGATCGATGCTCGGCATACGATAATTACCGTCTAGTGTCGATGGATCGATACTCAGCGTTTAATAGTTGCCATCTAATGTCAATGGATCGATGCACTTGTAGATTTTGAGCGATGAGTCAGTGAAAGAAGCTGCTAGCTGGATCCAGCTTGGCACATCTTGTTTACGTAAAAGTAATGCAGCGTTCGTAGTGATCGCGAGGGCTGCTCCCTGTCACCGTGGGTCACTATCGATGCGAGGAAGCCCGGCGTTCCGTCGCTTTCGGTGCACTGTGTGCTTGTCGTTTGAATCGGTGGATGTCACGCGAACTCACTTTGTTAGCAGTTGATTAAAGTATACAGATACGGGGTGTCAGTTTTAGATGAGATGCTGAAAGGACAATCCCGAGAATTGTGACTCACAATGAAGCCAAGTGACTTCTCAAAGTTCAGCACTAGAACCTGTGCTGGCAACGGGCGTTTGAAACGTTTGATGGTAAAAACGCGTTGTAACACCTCCCTGAGCGTATATACATTGAACAGACGTTTACCGGTATACTGAATTTTTAAACGTCACTTCAAGGGTACAGTGTACCAAAATTGGACTGGATGTACCGACGAGAATCAAATAGAAGCCTGCTTATTTTAATGAATACTAAAACCAAGTCGACGCTTTTACGGGTAATTACGGGATCAGTTTCGTAAAAACTGTTTATACGTGCTGTCTTAAATGTATAAACAGAATAAACGTTTGGACGTTCGAATTTATACAGTCAATGCTAGAACCTCGTTCTGAACCCGAACAAGCACACGGCTTCTTCGCTCGAGCGGTCGTCTGTTCCGCAGTTAAATTCTGCACACACGGAAGCTCGCCCACTGGTACAGGGGGGGGGGTTGAAGGTCTTGATCTGCGCTGCCTTGGCTATCAAATATCTCCTCTCATTTTGATTTGAGGTGCGCCTGGTCCAAGTACTTCATCTTGAGTCCGTTAAGGATACCACATCGCCAATTACAGAGGCGTCAACTTCCACGAGATACATCGTTCTATTGTTCCCCATGGCCTCTTCTGACTACAGTGTAAGCCTATCATCTCGAGCGCAATCGGCAGCAAGCCAGGCAGCGTGGCCCTCACAATCATGGTAACTCGATCCGCTCATGCCGTAGTTGGCTTCGTGCAGGCCGTCATACCACAACTGAAGATCGTTTAATAATTGAATACGAGCGTGAACGCGGGACGAAGCATTCGCTGTGCAACACAGATAGAGCAACATGTCAAGAACAGAGGCGAGCAGGTTAGAGCGATGTCCAAATGAAAACCATTCATACCTGATTTATTGCACCGATTTATTCCGTGGATGTTGCTCGAAGGAAAACCAAGGGGCGAAATCATCTATTTATGAATCATAAAAAAGAAATAGGTCAGCCACCAATTTCTTTTGTGGTGTGGCTGTTTTATTTTGTGCAAGCGCAACTGAAACGTATATTGACGTCGCACAGGATGCAGCGGGGCGGCAACGAGGATGGCCCGGGAGGCGGCGGGGACGTCGTGATGCAGATGGACGACGACATCGACATGGAGGCAAATTCGACACAGATGAGCCTCTACGGGACGGGAACAGTGAGATTTCCATTGATAAAGCTCCTACACGCACTATGCTAGTAAAATAAGCGCGAACTAACCGTTTTGTGGGCAGATATCTTGGATCAAGCCGCTCTCAACACCTTCCACACGGAGGCTTTGTTCGAAGCAGCGCACCGTAGCTTGCAGTAGGGTCGGCGTGCTGGGCGCCTCTAACTGGTGGCGGGTGGCTGGTCGCACATGCCAATCAGCGCGCGCTAGTGGACGCCGCGACAGCAGCTGTGGGCGCCCCAACTCGGAGGAGCTACATGTATTCTCTGATTTTATTTCAGAGTCCACCAGGGATGCCATATTCCGGGCACATTTAGTATATTTTAGTAGAAATAGACCTCTTTATGACAATGACTATACTTGTCTAGTATGAATGCAACTTGAAACGTGATACCCTTACTTTTGTTTGAAAAGTACAGCACATCTCTATATAAATGGTCTGATTATTCTAACTTCTTATACACCAGTGTACAAAATATGCAGTCTGAGCCATCTGTAGTCTGACAAACCTCTAACAGTATATACCTCTAGTACTTTTGAATCGCCCAGGTGAATGTTGACTCTGTCGGCGACGCGTCCATCTTCGTGCAACACGCAACTGCAAGTAATTTAAGTGGTTATATATTTAGTCTGCTTTTTTTGGCGGGTCAATTTGTTTTCTATATTTTACCCACTGGGTTAAAGCGCAACAGCCGGCGCTAAATATTCTCGAGACTACACGCCGGCTCGAGATGCTGCTCAACTTCCAGACCATGAAGTTGGCCCACGTCTACTTTAACGGCGAGCGCACCAAGTTCTTCTTGGCAGGATGCCCTCAGGTAGGGCATCTGCGTGAGAGGCCCCTCACGCAGACTATCGGTATGAAGCAGACGCGCACGTGGGCATTGAGCTGGTCTTGAGACCGACTTTGACCTCAAAAGCCAGGGATGCAGCGGCGTCCTGCTGTAGTACTCTAGCACGTTCGGTGTCGTCAACGACTATCGCGGATGAGGTCCAAGCTTATGGTGTACGTGACCACCGACCCACTAGCTCGTGCCCCTGGTGAGTGGGGTGCTGACATTGATCTATCGCCTTGGTGTGCCCATGATGTTCGCCAGACTTCCTGGTTCAGGAATCCTGGCAATAACCTAGAAATACCAGCGCAAGATGCCGGATCGTATCATTGGTGTGTCGGTCGACGCGCACGGAGTGCCCGCTGTGGATATGCATCGTGATCAACACATTCTGTGGTGTTCATAGGACGAAAACCACGAGATGGGGGTGCTGGCGGAGCTCCCTGGTAGTTTGCCGTTGTGTATTACTTGGCAAGTTGTAAAGTGAGTTCATCTAACACTACTCTTGTTCGTGCCGAAGGCAGCTCGAGTGCCTTCGGTCGGGTTTGGTTGGACGCCGTGAGCGTCAACACATTTGTCGTAACGATCTAACGTGACATCCTACTTGTCGATACGCAGGTTGCGACGATCTCACGTGTCATCCTTCTTGTCGATACGCAGATCATGTTGTCGACGGCGTTGTCGTTATCTGCTGCCGGCTGCCGCTAGGTAAGCAGGCTGGATATCTATGCGTAGTAGGTTGCCTTCACTCCATATTCATCGTGACAAGGCTACTATTAACCCAAATGAGGTGGACCCTTGTAAAACCAAGCAAAATGCTTGGTTTTGCAAATTTTACCCAATCAAATATTTTAGTTTCTTTTTTAACCAATAATATGAATTGCGGGATATGTGTTAAACCCGCATAAATGCTTGGTTTAAGGAATTATGACAATACAATATCACCTTGAACATACATATTTGCAACACTTTGGTTGCGGGTTGCGGGCTAGCATTTATGCATGTTTAACGATGTTGTATCGGAAATTCACATACAATTTTCAAGTGTAAATTTGGCCACAATAGGGTTAATAGCAACATTTCCGCGTCTCAGGCTCTGCTGGCAAACATGGCCGCTGCTACGCCATATACCACGATCCTAGCGCTGCTTCTAAACGTGTGAACCCGTACAATGCGACCCTGACGGCTGGTCTGGAGAAGTTCCGACCCAAGTGGATCGTCGTGAACGACGCGTTTTTCGTTTCGCAGTCGGGCAAGTCGGCGGCGGATATGTTGGATGAAGCCACGGAGCACTGTGTGGTGGAGAACAAGTGTGTGATGTGTCAATGGGCGACAGCGTTCACCTAAAGGACCTGAATAAGCTGCTACAAGCCTTCGGTACCGGTGACATGCCCAAGGTGGTGGTTGAAGGTGTACACGGGCGCGGAGGATATCTAGCAGAATAGCATACCCGAGGACTATATCGAACGACGCCGTACGTCATCTTCTACCTTTGGAGAACCTGAAGCATCTGGTGGGTTAGTACTTGGCCCTCAACCGCTCATTGAATGATATCGCTGGGAAGCTGCACCATGAAGTCGAGACGCTTCTTCGACGCTCCGACCATTATTCGTCGCGAGATTGAGGGCGCCCCTACGGTTGCCATCGTTGTGGAGGGCTCAGCGCTGGAGCACGCGGTGAGCCAGACGACTGTTTTGGAAGTACTCAGCAGGGCGTCTTCCCCGCACTGTTGCACCAGGGCGGAAAGAAGTTCTTTCCAACAACTTATTGCTGCAAGAACAGGTCACTTCGATGTGGACTACAAGAAATCAAGACGTCATGTCTACTTACATGTACGTTGCAATACCGAACTTGCACACTCGGCTCCATAACTCCAATTCCTGCCACCTTTTAGTGATTAAAACCTGTCATTTTTCCTTACTGTTCCTCGTGACCAAAATTTCAGAGGTTCTTCGTGCGCAACACGACTTTGTTTTAAAACAATGTAAGGGATGGGGGAAGTTGCAAATCAGTATCATAACATCAGCATATGCGATTGGTTAATTTTTTAAATTATTTTTATTTTTGTTTTTGATTGAAATATCCGAGCACTGACAGAGCATATACCACCATCGTTGCCAGCGTGTTGTCCTGCTCGCTCCGTGTAGGTACTTGGCTATGAGGTGCATGATGGCCATATTACATGTAGTTGCCCGGGAAGTAGGTTGCTGAGATAGTATTATGTGACGAAGCGGGTGAACTACTGGAGCCACCCAAAGGTGTATAGCTTTAAACGTGCCTTCTGGATTCGAAGGACGATCCTGGTTGGGATGTCCCTTTCAGAAATCACCTCCAGCCGGAACTTAATCCAACCGGAGTGGCGTGTGTCCCTTGTGACTACCCTCGTAGGTTCGTTGTCCGAACCGAGGTATCTGCACCGTTGCGTGGGTCGCCTTTTGAATTGTAGGTCTTGGTTGCAAGTCTGGACGTAACTTCCTTATACGCAGACCGATAACCAAACACAGATAAGAATATAGAGTTATATACACATATGTAGTCTTTCTTTATTCTTTTAGACCGTGGAAAGATCGGTCTTAACACCAATCAACGTAGACCAAACTTCCAGGACACTGGTCAATCCCGGTTGGTCTCTTCACGCGCACCACTCTCAATGTATTGATATAAATTAACACAAATCAATACAGTTCGTTCACAGAACAGTACTTCCGTTCAGACTCCTACAGCAACTGACAGAATGCAACTGCCGCCACCATATCTGCCACTGCATCGGCATTTGCACAAAAAGCCGGAACCAGTCGTACCATCTGCATCACTATAAGTTTTATTCCAGCCAATTGTAGTCGACAAAATGTTTAATGATTTTTCTATGCATACTAAAAGTAAGTTATAGCAAAACACCGCAAATTTTACAAATTGTCATTTTAACCAATATCCTTAGTTCTAATAAAACCGCCGCTTATAAATAATGGAATGGACGGGTCGGGTGAGTGTCTTCCTGTCAACCAACACTGGCAGTTACATCTGTCCGTTGCTGTACGTTGGGACTATTACTCCAACACAAAAGGTAATCAGTTAATATGGAATGCAGGGCTCTCCTTCCGGATATCACGTCCACGCTTGATAGGCCTATAATTTTTAATAGATTAGAAAATTCGGTAGATTTCGAGTAAAGCCGCTCTCTCTCTCTCTCGGGCTTGTTTGATAGCATCTCGTATTGCTTGACATGATCGTCAAAACTTCTGTATTTGAGCACCCACTACAGCACATTATGCCACTTCTTCTGTAATACTTCACAAACGAGTGTCACTAGTGCGCTTTCAAATAGCCGCCAAACAATCTCGAAGTAGCGGTGGGAGAAGACCGCAGGATTGGGATATCAACTGGCGCTCCGTTCTCAATCAACCACCTAAACAGATTCTCAAGGTAGCAAGCAAATCCTGAGGTTGCCAGAAAGGCGCACGAATATCGCTTGTAAGGTCGTGTTGTACGAAGGTTGTTCTCGACCGGATGGGTCATTCATCCAATTCGCGATAGGATGTCAGAGGTATTAACTTTCACGACCCTGTTTATAGACAAGAGACAGGTATGCCTACTTATTTAAATTTACAGATCTGTCCATATATGCGTTCATGTAGGATTCACGAGGGCTTCAGAACCCACCTAAAACTCTAGACACAAATATCCAGAGAATTTATTGGTCAAAATTAATGCGGTACCGATAGCCCAAAAACTAGATAACGTGTTTTTAGAAATGGTCAATTACCTATTTTCGGGTTTTTGGGGAGGAGTAGGTAACCTAAACAGCGAAAACTGGGTAATCTTTTTGTATTAGTTTTAATTTTAAGAAATGAAGACATATTAGGTAAGCTCCATAGCGAAGCATATCTACCGAGTCGGTGGATCGGTTTTTTGTATTAAATTTAAGCGAGTATCAGTTTTCTCAGCTATTAGATTGGCGGGGTGTATCTGTACAGATTAACCTGTCATAAATGACCCCTCTCAACCCTGATATCCTGGTATATATGATGCGGACAGAGTCCACCGAGTCAATTGGATACAACAAGTTGATATTTTGTCAATTTCGTATTTGATACTCCATTTCGAGGTCCCTACACAAAAAGCAAGATTAAAATCTAAGTATCGAGTTTACTTGAAGAAATTCTTGTTAGAATGGATCTAAAGCTTATTAATTTATATCAACAAAGTCGCGCTGTGCACAAAGAAGCTCTGAAATTTAGTGAAGTGAATGTTCCCTGGTCGATCATCCTTTCTCAGATTAGAGTAGCTCAGTGGGCCTTAGCAACTTACAGTATCATATTGGACTGGACTCGCAAAACCCGCCCAACTATTATTATAATTTGGGTGGTTTCAACCCTCTGCATGATTGAAGCGCTTCTCTGTAGAATTCATCTAAAGCTAAAATAAGGTCTCGCTCAGGAATGCATGGAGCATGTCATACGGCGGGAGGACCGGCTTCCGCGCCCCGCGGATGAATTGACCCAGTGACGGCCATTCCACGCTTCAATCACGTCGATCTCCATAGGTTCGGGCGCGCTCGCTCGGTCTTCCGTGGTCATGACCCGAGCGTACGATGATGCCACCACGTAATCCTCGCGAAATGCGAGGGCAAACGCCTTCTCCAGTGTGTCGTGCTCAGCCCGCGTGAGGCTGTATCTCATCATTCCTTCCCTCATCCCGAACACGAAGACGTGCACTTGTGACGTCATGTCAATTGTCCCGTGACAATACACGACACGAGGTGACGTGTCTTCTGGACGTAGTCATGCATGGTCATCTTACCGTATTAAGGGCTAAGAATTCCGCACGCACACGGGATTCGTCTTGTGGTGGCTCGAACGCGAGGCGAAGATCGCTCTGGGGCGCTTCCAGAGTCGGAAATGCGTATTGATCTATAACGAGTTTGCCGAGGGCCCACTCCTTAGCATTCCCGGATAGCCGGGATAGCAGGAAGTTCACCTTGGCCGACGGCGCCTCGATCCGTCTCGAGGCGATAGTGATGTCGATCTCTCGAAACCAGCGATTCAGTTGAGGTCGATCCGGGCCAACTCCGGACTACATCGGCGTCTCCATCTTCACGGCATCGTTCTTGGAATGCGAGGGAGTTGGTACTCGCCGCTTCACGTCGGCGAGCTCGCGTTCCATGTACTCTTGGGAAGCTAGACGCTGCTGATCCGGCGACGCTGTACTCAACCGTGATGTCATGACGGACTCCCCCGACATCGCTGCTAGGCGGTGGAGAGCCTCCCACTCGATGCGTGTGAGATGGGGGAAGGTCTCGTGCCCCAGGGTCATTCCCCAAGGGCCGGATGTCAGGACTTGGCTCATATCTTGGTCTTGGTCGCTGGAAGGACTACCAAATGCTACCAGGTGGGCCAGGTGTTTACCGTTACTAGCTCACACGTAGCGTTGAGGAAGCTCGCAAAAACAAAATCAAGTTTAAGTCCAAGGCACACTTAACTCTATTTTTTTGTTTAGGGCCAGGGCGGATGCTCCTGGCCTCATGTGAACCACTCAAATGCAGGTCAGAACCTGATTGGTGGGTAATGGTCCTGACTTTCCATTATCAACCAATCAGAGCGTGATACTTCAAGTCCCGCTAGCCAGGTGTTAACATACCTACTTTTGGAATATGAAACATACCTACTTATGTTGTTGGGGTCCCATTACATTCTCGGTAGCACCACGCACGATAGTATTGGTCTGGTCTTACTATACATGGGCGAAGTGCCTACTGTAATCTACGGTACTATGACCACATGGCTATTATAGGCCAATCGCCGCGAGGCACACATTAAGTACGATGGGGAAACAAAGTATGGTGGATAGGAAGGAGGACTTTGGCTCCTCACTACCTCTTCTGCTTCGGACTGAGCACGTCTGATATGATAGCAATTGAATAGAGTAAAGTGGGAACAATAAACGGTACTATGTACCAATTAGCTTTTGTTCAGTTTACAAAGATACATACCAAACTTATCCATTACAGATACAAAACACTTTCCACTGTCATCACGTTCAAGACAAATACGCATACACTCATCGCTAACACCCTCAGATCTTACGAATTTCTCAAAAGTTGCCACTGCTGTAGCCTCAGCACGCTTTGCGTTGGCAGGCTCTAGTTCTTCTAACCCCATGGCACCTGTCGAATGAAAGGCAAATATGCAAGTGATACGTACGTGCCTTGATAAATGGATGGGGAAGACACATTTTTTCGAAATTTTCCGACCCGAAACGTCGGAACGGCTGGCTTACAGGACTTACCTAAACCCCTTCATGCTCATTGGGTGGTTATCATAGTCAACACAATTGGATTGGCCAATTATATCCCATGTGAATGTGATTGGCTATATCACTGCATACAGATATCTAGTATAGTCGGAAAAATGATCATATTCAACCATATCTGGAGGTTGCCACAATAAGTAATTGTAAATATATTATGGGGTTTCAAAGTACTCATTAATGAGGATTTTTTCCATAAACGATGAGCCAAAAATGACATCAAAAATGGACCTCGGGAGGCCCATCGTTGGGCTATTTTCTCCCCAAGCTGTTTTATTTTTTTTTATTTTACAAAACAACTTGCTCTGGTAAGCCTTCTCCCCTCGTTGCCAGCAAACCATTTGCAAGATGGCACGGCAAAAGAAGGGAGGGTATCAAACGAGTGTGACCCCCCAATAAACTTGTCGACAGTTTCGAGTTATGATTCAAGCCCGCAGGACCCACAGGACCTGAATGACCAGCAGGACCAGCAGGACCAGCAGGACCAACAAGATAATGATGACCAGGGGCCGTCTTTGCCCGTCAGCACCGAAATAGCTAACGGAACATCAACCTCAGCGATTTCACCTTCCGATGTATCTGTGAGCGTCTCACCAGGTATCATTGGTGGGCAAGGTGATCCAACGATGACAACAGGCCGAACTACCACAGCAGCAACACGCACTTCAACCGGTCGCACTGCCAAGAATTTCGGCAGCGAAAAGGCAAACCAGGCGAAAAAGCGCGACTTTGCCTCTACATTCAGAGAGTTCAGTGAAAACCGTCTTCAGGCCGAGTCGCGCTGGCGCAGAGAGGAGCCCTAAGAAACGAAAGTGCGTCGCTTAGCTTCTCAGGAGCAAGCTCTGAAAGATTATGAATAAGTAAAGAAGAACGGCAGCTCCGTTTCAAGGAGAACCAATCGAAGATGCGCAAGACATGTTCGTGCAGATGCTAGAACGTGGTCGAACGAAGGAAGAGGCACTTGCGACTGTAGATCGCATTCTTCCGCTGGAACAATGTGCTACGAGGAGGTGGACTTGTACCGCTCTCAAAGAATCCACACGACTGCGCTTGGCAATCAGCTTCAACACATCCAAGCTTTCACGTTGAGAGCAGCATAGCATGTTATGGGGTCATTAGACACAGTATTTGATCAATCAAATAAATGGGATCCTTCCTTTCACCTCTTTGCATGCTCAGTACGCCGTTTTTAGGGGTGAAGATGATCACGCGGTGGCATCGTCCTTCTTCAGTCATTCCCCCACCCTCCTGGCCTCGCGAAACGTCAAACTTGTTCTCCGTATTCACCATACTTGGACACAAACAGCAGGTCGCAGGCGGCCTTGGACATGTAACAGCGGGGCGCTGACAGCTTTGGACACGAACAGCGGGGCGCAGGGCGGAGGACGCAGGCGACCTTGGGCACGAACAGCAGGACGGAAGCCGTATATGGGACGGCTGACGCGAAAGGGATAGTATTAGTGTCATGCGCGTGCATTGGACGTGCTCGAAGAATATCCTGATTTCTTACCTCGTTTCAAAGTTTGACTTGTGATTAGAGCTGGCAAAAAAATGAGACCAGTTGTTGGTGAAAAAAATCCTCATTAATGCGTACTTTGAAATCCCCTACTGTGTATTATTGGTTTATAATTGGTGATGTTAGGGGTTCTCACGTAGCTCTTGCAGGATATCCTTCGAGAATGGCCTTGAGCCAATCAGCGTCATCCTACGTTTTTTTACCGTTCATCCCTTCCCTTTGGGCATAAGCATCCGGTCATTATTCAACAATATGTAGTGTAGGCGACGGTCCAATTAAAATGATTGTGAGATTAGTAACCTCAAACTGCCGCTGGGATTGTTAAAAAAGAATGTGTCTAATTGACACTCCTCGGGAGGAGGGTGCTGGGAGTGTTGTATTGAGGATTATCCTGGTAGTGCTACGTAAGTAGAACGTACAGCCCAATAGGGATTAATTCAGGGGTTCAATTTGTGGTCCACAGAAAAAGTAGGTACGACGTCAATACAAATTCAAATGAAAGCGTCTTATATTTTCAGTATTTCGCATAAACATCACAGGTTTTCAAATTGCTGCAGTTTTATCTTGGAGTTTTATAAGCTTGAGCAGGTTGGAGACTTACATGGCATCAAAAGCATTTGTCAGCACCTTAGTGTTCACCTTAGTGTAACGCATGTACGCATGTACGCATGGACAGCATACAGAAAAATTATGAACTTCTACGCGCGCTATAGCTATTTCCGCATGCGACTCGCATGCGGAACCGTACACAGACTTCGTGGCCGAACAGAGCCGAGTTGGTGAGGGCGGGGTTATCTATACGTCGAGACAAGGGTGGCACCATTGCCTTTTAAACCGTGAAAGGTCACCGCATTACTGGGACTACGTAAATACTCTATATACGCCACGCAAAACTCTCATAACCACAGATAATCGTAGGGAGATGAAGCAAGGCAGTACTTGGTGGACCGGTTGTGCTCGACGTAGGGAAAGGAAAATTGATTGTTGGAAGTTAGTTTGCTCCTACGACTCAAACATGCATGCCGCCTTCCATGGCGTTCGCTCTTGGGCTTCGACGTCGCCCGGCCTCATTCTCTCTCCTGCTCTGCTTACCTGTACGTGTCATCTCTCGCCTGCCATTGCCTGAGCACGCTGCTCCATCTTGAAGTCCAGTTCCGTGACCTCGGGTCAACTTGACGAATCTTCAACACAGACTGCGCCGCAACCTTACTGGTGATGCTCCAACACTCCTGCTCGGCGCAGCCCCAGCACGTCGACGAACTCACCAAAGGTCGGACCAGCCAGAGGTTTAGTCCTAACCCTTTCGCGCGAAAAGGGTGCTCACTGCGCTCTTTAAGGCCTGTTTCAAAACACGGTAAAAAAACGGCTCTAAATGGGCGCAATGAGCGCCCTTTTGCACTAAGTTCAACCTACACTTCGCCGTCTTTTGTGACATATCAAAACATTGCGTGTCGTAATCATCAAGTAATCACAACACTGTACAAAATCCAAGTAATATGCCGACTTTCTAATGCACAGAGCAAATCCCATAAAACCACCTTAGATGACATGTCTCATGAGACATGAAAAGCAAGTACCGTGAATATCTAAAAGGGAGCTCACAGTTCGCTTGTACAAGCAAATCACTTGGATTTGTATGGTATAGTTTAGGTAAGTGGTGCACGAAAGGGTTAATGTCTGCGATCATCTTAGCAATTGCACAGTACCGCAGCTCAATAACACGAAGACGAACCTGTTCGCGCAGCCAATGATAACGTAAGTCTACGTGCTTGCTCCTCGGCGACACAGCCTTGCCTTCGGTGAGATGCTGGGCACCTTGGTTGTCTTCATGCACGATGATTCGATGCGCCAGATGCAAACCAAGTTCCTCGAGAAACATCTTGAGCCCAATACATTCCTTGACTCCTGCCGTCAACGCCACATACTTTGAATCCGTCGTTGACAACGTCACGATGTGTTGCTTCTTTGCGCCCCACGCAACGCAGCACTGGTTCAGCATAATCACGTACCCCGTGGACGACTTCCTTCCTTCTTCACATGCAAAAGCAGCATCGCAGTACACTTCAAGCTGGGGTTCTCCATGACCGACACGGCTGTACAGTAACCCGATGTCTGTTGTTCGAGCGAGGTATCCCATGATACGATTAACGCCCAATCCAATAGTTGTTGTAGGTCGTTCCGCCTCCTGCGCAAAAATGCGTACTGATAGTGCAAGATCTGGTCGCGTCACAGTAGAAGCGTACAGCAGAGTCCCCACAATCCCTCGGAACGACTCCGCCACCAGCTCCGTGCCGACTCGCACACGACTTGGAAACGTTTCTTCCGTTGGTGTGCATGGCGGCAAGCGCACGTAGCCACCAAAACGCTCCTCCATTGAGCGACTGTACTGACCTTGAGAGATAATAATTCCGTCTCCAGTCTCGCTCAACTCAAATCCAACGAAAGCGTCCGAAATATCACGGCTGTGCTTGGAGAAGTGCTGCGTGATCTGCTCCTCGAATTCATCCAGAGCTTCATCCGTGTTGCTCAGGATGAGCATGTCGTCAACGTAAAGCAGAACCACTACGATAGTTGTTCCACTAGTATTGACAAGCACACATGGGTCCGATTCGCACGCTTTGAACCCGACACTGCGAAGATAGCTCGTCGCAGTTTCATACCATGCACGGGAAGCTTGCTTCAGGCCACAGAGTGCCTTCAGTGGTTTCCACAGCTTCTTCAACGCGCGCCACTCTTCAGTCAGCGGAATGATGTATATCACTTCACGCAATGGTCTGTTAAGAAAGGCCGTCTCCATATCATGTTGGCGTTGACGCCACTTGAGTTGCACTGCAATAGCCAGCACCGTACAAATGGAGTCGTGCTGCTCCACAGGACTGAACGTCTCTGTGTAATCAATGCCATAATGCTGAGTGAACCCCTTGGCCACTAGACGAGCTTTGTACTTGTCCAGGGATCCATCAGCGTGCGGTTTTCGACGACAACCCCACTTTGTCTCCACGGGCTTCACATTTTCGGGAGGCGCGACTTCTTCGTACGTCGTATTGTCCTCCAGACGTTGAAGCTCCTTCTCAATGGCTCGCCGCCATTCGTCTGCTCCCGGCCGCGGAATTGCCTTTTCCAACGCGACAGGGTCCTATCCGATAACAAAATAACTGCTTCTTCGGCTGCGTGCGATACTTCGAAGTCCAAACGACGAATGCCCTTCTTAGTCGCACGCGTGCTTCGACGCACAGCATGCTTCTCCTGTAGCGACTCGGTCCCTGTCTGAATAGCTGTAGGGGACTCCGGCAGCACTGGCGGTGGGCTTATCATCTCCACGTCGTCCTGCTCAGGGGTTCCAGCGGCTTCCACTGGTTCTTTAGTTCTCACTTGCTATGTGGCTCCCACTGGCTCAAACAAGTCGGGTAGATCCAAATTCACAGCGTTGCTTGCCTTCTTTTCGTAAAATACAGCATCGCGAGAGACAACAACGCGACCTCCCGAGCCGACACCAGATGGGATCCAAAACCGAAACTGCCCAACAGCTCCATAGCCGATGAAAACACCACTTTCAGTCTTCGAATCGAGTTTTCTGCGTGATGCACTTGGTACCAATACTTGAGCTTCGCATCCAAACACGTGCAGCTTGTTGACCGCAGGTGGTGAACCCGTCAAAGCTTCAATTGGAGTCTTTCCACCGAGAACCTTCATTGGGCAGCTATTCCTCAAGTACGCTGCCGTCAGCACTGCGCCACTTCAAAACCGATTCCCCAACGAAGAACCCTGTAGAAGGCTGTGTGCCGTCTCCACCACTACTCGCTTGCTTCTTTCAACCTTGCCGTTTTGCTGTGGTGTGTATGGGGTACTGAATGCTTGAGCAATCATCTCTTCGTTGCAGAACTCAGCAATATCACCGCCCGTGTACTCGGCAGCATTGTTGCTTTTGAGAACATACACCTGCGTCCCTGGCCTTGCAACGCTCGGCAGGGCCATGCATTTCCGGATCGCGTGGAGTTGGGTGGTAGAGCTCTTGTCTTTGACAGGGAAAGTAGCAGAGATGGAAAGGCTCCACCATGATGCTCACCATGCCCGTGCAGCCATCGTGCGAAGTAGTTTCTATTGCACCAACGTAGTCGATAGACATAACAGCTTGACCTCGCTTTAGTATGCGTTCTATCTTGGACTTGAACGGCTGTCACGCCAGTTTCCCGGCTGCACAGGCCCGGCACTCCAGTGTACGTGATCCGCTCCATGGAATTGAGTTGTCATTCAACACCTTGATCAAATCACGAACATTGAGATGACCAAGACGCTGATGCCACCGGCCAATGTTTTCACCACCAGCTCCCGCCTGGTACGCTACAGCCTGTGACGTTTGGTCCTCACCACATACAGACCGCTTGAGTTCTGCGAAGCAACAAGAATCGATCTCCCCCTGCTCAGCACGCAGTTGACTCCGCTGAACACCATGCGCATTCCTGCTTCACTCATCTTGCCCAGGCTGATGAGATTGCGTTGCAAACCTGGCACGTAAAAGACGTCCTTCAAAATGAACGCCGCGCCGTTTTCTGGCACCAGTCGTGCCTTCCCACCTTGAACCGCCCTCAGAAGCATACCGCCTGCTGTAGTCACTGTAACTTCACGAGTCAGCTCCGTCAAGTCCGTGAGCGTGCTCGCCGTTCCGGTCGTGTGACTCGACGCGCCCAAGTCAATGATCCACAGATCCCCATCAGCATTGTTCAAAGTCTCGACCTGAAACGCAAAAGCGCTTTCTTCAGTGTCGTTGCTACTAAACTGAGCATCGCTGTCACGACGACCGGTTATCTTGTTCGCGCCCCCAGCCGTCATCTGCACGCGACACTCATACTTGTAGTGGCCTTGCTTACCGCAGTGGAAACACTTGCCCTTGCGTTTGCCGTTGCCTTTGCCAACAGCTGTCGTGAAGGCAGCACTGCCGTGCACTGCCGCAGCGCCTCCGCCACCACGTTGCGCTTGCACATCCTGACGTCTCGCTTCAGCAGCCGCGTTCAGCAGCATTTCCTCCAGTGAGATGGAAGATTCCAGCGTAGAGACGCCGTCATTCCAATCAGGGCCCAGCGACTGCAGAAAGTTGCTACGCTTTTCTTCATCCGATATAACCATTTGTAGCAGGCGAGAGCTGCCAACATCAGACGAGTGTCGTGGATATGCACCAGCATGTCGCCTCCAGCATCGAGATAGCGTGACAGGTAATCGTGCTTGAGAGCACCGACTGTCGTGTCTGCGATGTCGGAGATCGCTGGTTGTGAGTTGCCGCTGGTGTTGGCGCGGCGAAGAGAATTCGGTGGTGTCACCGTTAACTTGGCGCCAAGTAGTGTGGTGTACAGAAATTCGCATTCAGCCACCAAGCCGATCAGTGACGAGCACCCGTCCGTAGTGGTGTATGACACACTGGAATACCGCTGAAACCCCGCACTTATCAGGGGTTCAAGTCGACGGTGATTGGCTGGGATCCGAACCTGAGACTGAGATCCGCACTTAGTGAGCAGTAGTCGCCTAGGGGCCGACCTCTCGTTCATAGCGGTCACATTTATACTTGATATTTGTATAGGAATTAGGAAACTATAGGATAAGATCTAACGCCCTTTTGGGCTATCAACAGAACAGAATTTCCCACGAAGTGCTTTACCGGCCTCGGTAAGGCCAAGGTGTCTGGCTGCTTTTGAGCGTGCGGAATGCCTGTCGGTGGACGCGGGTTGTAGTAGCTTGTGTTCATCCTCGGTCAGGCCAAGAGATAGATTGTGTGGTTTGGTTGAGTTGTATTTGGCGGTATTGAGTTATCGCCTAGATTGGGGAGCGCTCGTAGCGACTCCTTTATTGTCGTACCGTCGGAGCCGATCTCCGACACCTCGTTTAAGGCTGAAAAGTCATAGTACCCTTCCTTCTGAGGGACTGAAGAACACGTACCGTCATGTGTGCGACATGTCGTGTAGGAACACGAGCTGTTTTCACTTCTGTCACACTCCCACCCGCAACGTACACTTCACCCGCAAGGGTTCAGCGAGAAGTGAGATCGAATCTGAAAGCCCAGATCCGTTCCCTAGCACCGGTCTGGCTGTTTCCCCTGTGCGCTGTGGATTGTCAGTAGGCCAACCGAGATAATGCCAGCGTCCCTAGCCACGAGCAAAGCTATGACGTCTCTTACATCCAGTGCTACTATGTGTGTATCCATTTAGCGGTGTAGCAGGTCAATGCTTTTGGAGCAGCCGATGCAACCCAACCGAGGTGAACGTCATCGTGGGTGAGCCTACAAATAAAGGCTGTTGTAACATACACGCAGGAAAGCAAACTGTTCGCCGCAGCCGGGGGGGGGGGCTGGCCGTCGAAGAGCTCTTCAGTGAATGGCTAAGCTTCATCACTGCAGACGCTATCGACGTACCGTAAAGAGCACTGACTGAGCTTCACATTGCAATGTGCATTTAGAGAAGGGTACAAGCAACAAATGTCACCGCTGGTATTATTCAGGGTTGTTGTACAGTCCTTTAGTTAAGAACCTACGAATAATCTCATCGGGAGACCCACTTAAACTTACATGAAACAAGAGTTTATCACAAATGAGGATATCGCTACCGAGAGGATCATCTGTATAATTCGAGAGTTCATAGTCAAAGTGTGCCTGGAATTGTATGAAGATATGCATAGAGACGCTTCAACACCGGTCTTTTCATTGTTCCCGGACATGTAACGCGATGGCTGTCAATTAGGTGTCCCCTAATTATACACTGTACATTTATTGTACCGTAACAGTATGTGACAACTCATACAAAAAACAAATGCTTAATAAGAGATGGCAAAATTGCGCTGGGTTGATACTGTACGCGCTTTGCCCAGGACAATGATGCCAATTGAGCTTTGCCCCGCTTTCCCGGTCTCCCAGCCTCCAGCTCTCACTTTGGAATTCGTCAGCCAGGAGACTAGGAGACTAGGAGACAGCACCTACAAACGGGTTCCGAAACCTCAAGAAGAAACTATGCGTCTACTGCTGTGGGTTTTGCTTGCGACATTAATCGCGTTCTTATCGAGCTGTGAGGCTGCGTCGGCCGACGCGAATAAACCACTGCAGCGGGCATTGTACTCTACATTGGCATCGCGCGGTGCTGCTGTTGACAACGTCTTCAACGATGGCAAGAGGCTGCTGAGGGATGAAAGCAACAACATCGTGAAATTGAAGGACGAAGATGAAGAGCGAGCTTTTGGCTCGAAGCTCAATGCGGCTCTCAGACGGATCAAAGTGGCGTACCTCGCGTGGGAACAGAAAATATTGACGCCCGGATTTAAAAAGATGGCCGAAAAGGGAACAACTTACGAGGGTGTCTTGAAAAATTTTCGGACGAGAATGATGGGATCTGGTCGGTGGGGAACGCCATCGGGATTCAAGAGGTACGCCAGGCTTTACAAGGAGTGGTGCGAAAGGAATGGCTTCAACAATCTTGCGATGGCATAGTTTGATCGGTCTCGTCGTGAGGAGATACAGCAACTGTTTTGATTCGAGCGGCGTATCCCATGACGCCTGTGTCCAAACTGCTGAATGCGCTCTACACAAGCAAGTGGGGTTAGTTAGAGCGACTTAACGTACGGTGGTGTACGACGTTAAATAGTGTCAACTCTTATTACGCGTGTTTTCTCCTTTTTAGTCAGTCGGGAGTGTAGCCAATCAGGCCACTTCACTTTCGTGTACAGTTTGACAACCTCCGAGAGAAATGCCGTCCCCGCCACCTATTCACGTATTGACCTTGGAGAGCGCACGCGGAGAAGGAGATGACGGCGCCGTTGCAGGCCGCCGTATCCCCCGTCACTAGGACCACGCAACGCCACTACGACAGTTTCCCAATCGCCAGCGATGACGTCGATGAGACCAAGCAGAGGCTGCACGACAGTAATTCTGCTACACCAGGCACTGCGTCGTTATGGTCGCGACTCTTCTTTCATACGCCAACTTAACTTACAGGATCTCTGGCAACTGGAAGGGAAGAACCGCTCGGCTGCAGCGTTGAACGAGTTTGTGGACCACTACGAACGTCACGACAAGTCCATCACCAAAGCAATGGTGGCTGCTTATGGCGGTGAATTCCTATTGTGGGGGCTGGCGATGCTCTTTTCAACGGCGTGCGGTCTCTTCGCGCCGGTGGTTCTGCACCACGTCATTCATGCTCTTTCTATGTTTGAGATCGACTTGACGGCCTCAGCATTTGGCTCGGTGTTTTCTTCGCCTCGCGGTTTGTGAACGCCATATTATCGGTGCAGATGAGCTACGCATTGGAAATGATTGCACTACGCCTCACAGTGACGCTGAAAACGCTCTTGTTCCAGAAGGCGATGCGTCGCGGTCTTCGGTCTAAGAACGATTCTGGAGTGGTGGACATCTCCAACGTGCTATCCTCGGACGTCTACAATGTGCTGTGGGCGGCGTTCCAGGTCAACAAACTCTGGATCATTCCCATTCAGATCGGCGTTGCTGTGTGGATGCTCTACGTCGTCATTGGCCTCGCTGCATTCGCTGGACTAGCAGTCATCGCGGTGTCGATGCTGGTGAGTTATTTTGTCGCAAAGTTCTCTGGGGCTGCTTTCGCTGACCTCATGCAATGCAAGGACGACCGACTAGGCGTCATCAAGGAGGTGTTGAACGCTATCCAGATCGTAAAGCTCAATGCCTGGGAAGACAAATTCGCTGAGAAGATCCACAAGGCTCGCACCACTGAGTTGTCGGCTGTCCAGCGGTTTCTCTGTCTCGGCGCCGTCAATATTACGATTCTTTGGCCGTCCCCATTGGCAGTCTCGGCTGTGTCGTTTGCGGTCTACGCTATCACCATGGGCAAAGTGCCGACTTATCCATCTCACCCAGCAGCGCAGAACACAGCGACGACTTGCCGCTGCCAACAGATCCGTGAACAATCACCAAATCTCCTTGTTTCACAGTAATATTGACATTGCTCAGCAATGCTGTGTCTTTGGTCCAGCCGAATGTGCCATCCGCAATGGCCATGGCAACGTCGTTCGGTTGCATAGGGTCATCTCGAATGACATTTGTCGGAGTAAATTCGTCCAACGAAAGATACTCAGAAAAACGGTTAATGGAGACCTTGGCCTGGATGCACGTCTGGATAACTGTAGGTAAGTCTCTCAGTGGATCGCGAAGAGCGTTGAAAAGCGCGGTGGCTGTAAAGACCTTGGCAACATTTTGTTCGGCCTGCCGTACGACAAGGAAAAATGCACCAAAGTGATCGCTGGGTGTGGACTGCTTCCGGACCTGAAGCAGTTCCCTGGTGGTGATTTGACTGAAATCGGACAGAAGGGTATCAACCTGTCCGGCGGTCAGAAGGCCCGTGTTTGCCTTGCTCGTGCGTGTTACTCAGATGCCGACATTTTGCTGCTTGACTCACTGTTGGCGGCAGTGGACGCAATTGTGCAAAGCCAAATCTTTGGAGAATGCTTTTGCAACCTGCTGGCGGAGAAGACGGTAGTGCTAGTGACGCACAGCGCTGACATCATTGCAAGCGAGGCTGCCAACATGAAAGCGTTAGTAGAGAACGGCAAGCTGCAAGCTACTCGGTATGACGTCACCCTGCCGAGGTACTCGTACAAATTACCAGTGTCTCCTCGATCAGTAAAGGATGATGCTACCGGTAGTCATGAAGAACACAACAGCAACAGAGACGCTGGTCGGTTCATCGATGATGAAGAGCGCGAAGAGGGCCGGGTGTCAATGGATGTATTCTTGAAGTACTTTGATTCGGTCGGTGGCATGAAAGTGGGCGTTTTCCTGTTCGTGGTGCAGACGCTGTGGCAAGTGTTTCAGATCGGTAGTGATCTGTGGTTAAGCCATTGGACCACCCAGAAGGATAACTCGGACAACCTCAACGAGACTGTGTACAATGTGAAGGTGTACGCCTGATTGGGGGCTGGAACGGCAATCATGGTGTTGGTACGATCCACCACAGTGGCGATTATTGGACTGCGGGCTTCGCGCCACCTCTTCGATAGGATGACGGTGGCTCTGTTGAAAGCCCCACTCCACTCCTTCGGCGAACCCAATCGGGCGGATCCTGAACCGATACGGCGATGACATGTCTGCGATTGACTTCGTGATATCGATTTTTTTGTAAGAATGTCTTGGGCTGCTTTTCTTCACTGCGTGCCAATTGGCAACGGCAGTATACATGATCAACTTTCTGGGCGTCCTGGTCATTCCCTTGGTATGGATCTATGTGAAAATTGGAAACCATTACTTAGCTCCGTCGAGAGAGCTCGCGCGTCTGTGGAAGTTATCTGCCTCGCCCATTTTGAGCTATGTGAGTCAGTCGGAACAAGGTGTTGTTTTTATTCGCGCCTTTGGACCTGAGACGGTGAGTCGCATGGTCCGCGAGAACTTCCTCCGCATCGACGTGAACAGCCAGGCGTGGTTCGTACAAATGGTGCTGAAGTACTGGTTCCAGTTGCGAATGCAGCTCGTTGGATTTGGGGTCGTTACTGTTGTGGTCTCCAGTCTGGTTTATCTGCACAGTTTCCTGACACCAGGGCTTATTGGACTCGCCTTCACGTATGCTCTCAGTGTCGATGGAAGCCTTGCGAGCTTGGTTGTGTCGTGGTCATGGTTGGAAATTCAGATGGTTAGTCCCGAACGAATTCTCGAGTACGGATCCATCCCAGCTGAAGGAAGCCAGCGACCGCTAGACATCGAACCCGATGCCTCGTGGCCTCGTTCCTCCACCATTTTATTTCAAGACGTCGTCTTCAGCTACATGCAAGGAGGGGCACCAGTACTTAAGGGACTTTCGTTCGACATCCGCAACAACGAGAAGATCGGCATCATCGGACGCACCGGCGCAGGCAAGTCCAGCGTCACCATGGCGCTCTTCCGCATCAACGAGCTCGTCTCCGGCCGCATCCTCGTCGACGGCACCGACATCGCCACCATGCCACTGCGTACGCTGCGCTCGAGCCTGTCCATCATTCCGCAATCACCCGTGCTATTCAAGGGAGCGCTGCGAGGCTACATGGATCCGTTCGACGAATTCACGGACGCCGACATCTGGAGTGCATTGGAGAAGGTGGACATGAAGTCGCAGGTATCAGCGCTGGAGGGTCAACTGTCGTACGAGCTGAGCGAAAATGGTGAGAACTTCAGTGTGGGCGAGCGGCAGATGCTGTGCATGGCTCGCGCTTTGTTGACTCGGAGCCGTATCGTGGTGATGGATGAGGCAACGGTATCCATCGACCACGAGACGGAGAAGAAGCTGCAGCGGATGATCAAACAGGACATCCAGGACGCGACGGTGTTGACGATCGCGCATCGGTTGGGCACGGTGCTAGACTCGGATCGTATCATGGTCTTGAGCGACGGTCGCGTGGTGGAGTTTGACAGTCCTCGTGAGTTGGTGAAGAACGGGAAAGGTGTGTTTTATGACCTGGCGAAGGAGGGAGGCTGTTTAGAAATGCTGCTGCAGCATAGCTAACATTGCTGCAAGGTTAGAGGAGTAAACTTCGTGTGCGGCTTCACACAAAGCGCGTGATGTATAACGTGTCAGACCAGAAAATTGTCTCTACCCAACTACTACTACTGTAGTAGTAGAATGGCCTCTAAAGTGAAGCGACTGGTGCTTCGTAAACTGATGTCCGACGTTTAAAGTCCTCCGAGTCTTTGATGTACTCAGTTTTCAGGACAGGTGAACTGACACCAGATGCCCCAAGCGCCATAGCAGCCATGAGACCTGCTTGGCTTCCGTTGTCGAAAGCAGAACAGCCCGTTCCTGAGCAATCTGCGAGCTTCTCCAGGCGCGTTTCGCTCCCGTAGATATGTACACTTAACTTCTTCCGCATCGAACCTCCAGAATGGATGTAGTCGTCAAAGAATTGAAGCACATCGGAGAGTTGCAGCGTACGTACCAGTTTCGCCAACTTCGACTTACGACCAAACTCGTACTCATGGTTGGCAATTTCAACCAACAGGGCTTGCACCTCCTCATCCTGGTTTTTGGGGGTTTCAATGTAACCCTTCACGACGGATTGAATGTGCTTCTGCAATTGGTCGGAGCTCATGACAGCAATGGTTTTGCGGAAGTCACTCCAAAATAGTTCGATACGCTGTTCAATGAACTCCGGTGGGGCGACATTGGATTGAACGACAATCTTGAATGACTGGACGCCATTCGCACGAGAAGGGGTCGAATACACAGTGTATCCAAGCTGCTCCTTTGTCCGAAGTTGGTCGAAAAGCGGCTCGTCGACAATTTGTGAGAACAAAGCCAACTTGGCGCGGTCCATGTAGTTCTCCAGAGGGAGGCTTATCCGGGAGAGCCACATCCAGCTGATAGCTGTGCCGTGTAGGCACGAGTTGCTTACCAGGCGCTTGGTTTGCTTCAGTCCAAGTAGTGGAAGCTGCTGTTACAGCAGTCGCTTTAGCATGCGGTATGGGCGTGCAATTGGCACAGATTGCACTGTGCAAGCTCGTCAGTAGATTAATAGCTCTCAGCATCGCTCATTTTCAAACTGACGCCTTCGCCGACAAGTCGACTTTGCTCTGAGCTGCATCTTCGCGGAATCTACGCACCTAAGTGACCGGCGGATTGGTCTGAGGCTCTGTTATCAAATTCGAGGACTCTCTCAAGGTTGTGGACGAGTGGGTTGAAGCCGGTCGAAAGCAGGACTTCTTCCAATATGTTTCGGAGCTCTACCCCACCGTCGCAGGTGCGAATCCTGCTGGAACGTGCTTGTTCCTTGCATTGCAGCTAGCCCTCGCGTTGGTGGGTGAGTCTACCGGGGTTCAAGATGCACACAGATGTTTCTTGCGCGCTCCGAGGAGCTTCGCCAGGACGTATCACGTGGAGTATGGCGTGTGTTTCGAGCTTTTATTATGCAGTTACATCTATCTGATTCACGGTTGTCGATGGCCGACATTGAGTACAACCGGCACCGCACAGGGCATCGTGGTGTTGCTGCTATCGAAGGGCTGCATTTAGAGGATGGCATCTACTTGGTTGCTGCCAGCAACACAATGGCTGTTGGGTATGTACATACCCCACCAAACTCCCCACCTTCCACCCCCAGGTGAGGAGAGGTGTTTGGGTGCCCTCATTAACTTAGGGACTTGTCGGGATTGGGTCCAGGCCAGCGTTGATTTCACCTTCCACAGCCACGCTATGCAACTGCGGTATTATCCCCCTAGCGGTGCGTCTAGGCTAACCGTTCCGAATCCTATATATTGGAGTACTGAGCTAGCTGTAACACACACTACTGCTAGAGATATGTTTCGGACAGGTTCCCGGGTCATCCATTACCCTCCTGGCCCCAGGAACCCACGCAGCGTCCGAAATCGAAATGTACTGAATTAGATTAATTCACTCACCCACCCAGGCAGTGCCCGAGCAGGAGGCTGCTTAACCTCACAACTCACCTCGACCCCGTAACCACCTGAGCTACCGAAGTCGGTAACACAATGGCTGTTGGGCACGCATTTGTCCCCTCCAGGTTTGCGGTGCCCGGAGGACAGTGCACGACGACAACGTCAAGCGTAACTTGGTCTCCTATGGGGAGTGGATTGACAGAGTAATGTTTGTTCGTAAGGTTGTCCTTCTAGATTAATTATTTCAATATATTTCTTGCTTTTGCTTAATTCATGTTCACAAGACGCTGACACTGCAGACGTGGAGTAAACGAGCCCCAGGAACTTTGGACTTTGTGACCAACGACTTAGGAGACCGCATGCAACGTGTGGAGACGTCATCTGTAGCCAGTACATTGTGCACCAACTCGACAGCGCACCAGCGACAACTTGTCGCCGCCAGGTAAAGTGAGGTCTCCGTTTAAGTCGTTCGTGGAGAGAATCATGGTGTTGTGATGTAGGTGTTCGACGGTCTTGCGCACGTTGCGCTTGGTGCGACAAGGAAGAGGACGGCCGCCAGTGTTGTAATGCATGTTTTGGAGGCGACGAAAACATCCCCCGTGGCAGTGGTCGCCGTACAACTGGCGGTGCATCGCTCTTCGGTGTACCGCTGGACGAAAAAGAAGGCTGCGCTGGAAGCAGATAAAGGCAACGGCAACAAGTTCTACGTTGACCCAAAAGCTCGCCAAGCTCAGCGAGTGCGACATCCCGATTTAGAGCAGAGGTATATCTAAATTTGAATGTCGTATTTCATATTTATTGACTAAAATATGTGTTTATAATGTACAGGCTTCTAGATTACGTTGCTGAAATGAGAAAAAACCGCAAGCATTCGGAAGACGCTCGAGGAGGAGTGCAAAACGCAAGTCCAGTACATCCCTTCGGGTGTTACGGGATTGTGCCAACCGATGGACGTCAGCGTCATGCGGTCATTCAAAACAAAATCGAGTACGTTTTGCGTGACGTTTTAAGCTAACCGCTACGAATTGGTTCTAATTTGGTTTTTACGTTTACAGAAACCTTTATGTGCACTATCACACCGAACACCCTTTTCCCGCCGATGCAGCAGAGCGTCGAGTGATGCTGTCATTCTTGGTAGCGAAGGCGTGGGATATGTTGAAGGTTAAACCGATCATCAAAGGTTTTCGTCTAGCAAAACTCCTCCCCATTGGCCCCAGAGATGCTTATGGTGTGTTCAAGACGTACATGCGCCCGCTGCCTGGAGTTTCCGTTGTTGATGACGACTCTGACGTCGAAGTTGAGCAAGATCAATAGATATGCATTTTTGAAGTTTGAGTCAATACCATTATAATGTATTCTGACAGATTTTTAAACTATACAATATTTTGCAGGCTATTATATTTTTTCGTTAGAGGGGGTGTCATCCCTACATTTATCAATGTTGCACTGGAACCGCACTGGAGGCGATTTTAACGGTAATAAAAAGAAGAAGAAGAAGTATATGTAGAAGTAGAAGAAGAATGTAATATATTCGGTGTTACAAATCAGCAACACTGCTAGTGGAATCGCGCGCTGTCAATCTTCACTTCCAGCGATAAAAGCTGGCGGATTGATGGGCCCCAAGATGACCAAAAGTGCAAATTACCAACGATTCAGGCAGATTGATGGCAAGAGGTGGCTGCCCGAAGATGACTCAAGATACAATTTAGCGACGAAATTAAGGTGGATACGGTCTTGGTTGATGATCGCATCAGCACCAAGATCGCTCTTTGTATTGGCTTTGCATGTGTCAGGCAGAGAGAGCTACAGCGGCAGCTGACGAGCCTTCCAACTCTGAATTTCACTCCTAGATTTGCAATCTTCTACTCAAGCCGGTCTTCCCTTCTCCGGAGTTGTGGATGTGATATCGCAGCTCGCTTCCACTCGCAGGCTTCAATCGCTGTCACCGCCACGGAACCAGCGTTCGCCACGAAAGATCTCTCGATCACCAAAGAAGATATCGCAGAGGACAAAGCAGACGCAAACGAAGAAGGCCAAGCTACTGCGGAAGAAGTCCCCCCGTACGGTCAAGGAGAATGCGTTCAAGAAGGACAAGTGCTACTGTAGCGTCGTGTGCCGGCTCGGTACGATCTTCAAGGACCCTCTTCTCATCGATGAGATTCGACGCAGTGCTCACGCAATGAAGCAGATCCAGATGGAGGCGTGGCATCTCGTGAACCTTCACACGCTTCGATGCCTCAAAAACGATCTTCCTCTTCCTGACTATTCCGACAGCACCTTCTTCAGTCACTGCCGTTCCGGCGTGTCGACAAATCCGCAGACGCATCTTGTTGCGCAGAAGAACCCCGAGTTATGGAAGTCAATCAACGTGTATCAGTCGCAGCAAGCACGACCCGGGTTTGAAGAAGATCCTCATCTTAATGGATACTCTCAACTCAAAGCCGAGCTTCGTGAGCAAATGGTAGTCAACGCCAGGGTGATGATTCGCGATCACTTCTTCAAGCGCCTGAAACTCTACGTACGGATCACGTTTGGAGGGCTCGGTAGCGATCTCACCAAGAAAGAGAAGAAGGAGAAAGCAGACCTCGTGAAGGCAATCATGCGCGCGTGCTACAGTACCGACGAGACGGATGTGATGGAAGCGCTGCAGATGCGAGACGTTCTCACACCGGATGGCGTCGAGTGGAGCGAACAGGATTCCGCGGGCAAACCACATCGAAGCAAACGGCATGGCTTTCTGCGTTCGGTTGATCTGGGAGTTCCAAAGCGTGGTCGAGAAGAGGATGGAGGTGGTACCCAACGAGAAGGGAGTGCGGGCGTCCTCAATATTTCCGGTATCCACGAAGTACACGAGAGCGCAAATCAAGATTAACGGATCTACACTCCAAGGCTTCTACATGCGCATCAAGAAGCGAGTGGAGGGCTACAATTGGAATCTCCCGGGTGTATCGCTATCGGATAAAGCGTTCGCGGAAAACCGGTGGATGGTGATGTGCAACGCTTTTGATATCTCTCGGTTTGAAACAAGAGGCCCGCAATGTTCTCTTTCCAAGACCGAGTTTCTGGAGCTGTCCGTGGAAGAGTAGTACGAACACGCCAGTCACCTCTTCGCTATCCAAGTAACGAGCGATGGATACGGCGCGTCCATTCTGCTCTTTCGACCAAGGACAGAGGGTGAGAAGAATTCCGACACGAAGTCTTCGGCGAGCCCTGCCGTTCCTGTTGGATACGTGCCAGATATCGTCATTGGGCTGGATCCCGGGATGCGAGCAGTCTGTACGGCGGTAAGAGAAGGCCTTCGTCCACAGCGACAGATACGGAGATGTAGACCACGTCGCCGACCACGGCGTGGGTCCAAGCGAAAGAAAAAGAGCAACTGGCCACGCTGGATACGTAGACCCAAACCTCCTCAGCGTCGCAATGACCGGGATATGTACAAGTGACTACGCGCGAGTACCATCATCTGGCTGGATTCAACCGATTTCGGGCGTGGAACGAGGGCCTGAAGAAACGACATCCTCAGTACCAGAACATTATTGCCGACACACCTTCGTTCAAGACAGCAAGCTCGACAAGTACCTGGAGCGACTGGGGTACTTCTGGCACAACGCTCGGTTCCTGCTGTATTTCTGTGCTGGCCGCCCGTTCTTCAAGTGGAAGTTCTTCCGGAAGCGCATGGCTTGCGTGGCGGTCGATGCAATAGCGAAGCGCATCGCTCCAGTCGTAAGCAAGACGACGTGCGTAGCATACGGAGACTGGAGCAGACGCAATGGTATCAAAGGTCCTGCACCAAGTCCGGTCAAGTGGTTGAGGCAGGCGCCACGGAAGCGCGCAACGGTGGTCTCCATGGATGAGTTCAGGACTAGCAAGCTCTGCTCGCAGTGCCACCAGGCACTTTCGTCTGTACGCTACTCCGTGAACACGAAGCTCCCGAAACGAAATAAGTGTAAGGGTGTGGTGCTGGTACGCAATCGAACCGAAGTACAATTCGAGGAAAAGAAATGTCACGGGGTGCTACGCTGCGATCACGAAGGCTGCAACGCGCGCTACTGGTACCGTGACGAAAATGCAGTCATCAACATGGTTGAGCTACTCAAGAGCGAGGTGCTAGGACGCGGCCGCATGGAAGCCTTCAGGAGAACGTAGAAAGAAGAAAAACGTGGAGGCTAGAAAGTCTCCACCCAGGTTAGACCTGGATATTGCAGGATAGGATCTTTTCAGTGGCCCCTGTAATAGTGAGTTTTTTTCGAGCTCATCGAACATCCATTTCTCCCAAGGCGACGACAACATCAGGTTAATGTACTGGAACATGGCCTTCAACACGTGATCGGCGCGGTCAATGTCATCCTTCGTCACATCAAAGCTCACAACAAAGAGCGAGAACTCGGCGTAGTCCTCGACGATTCCGGCATACACGCTGTTGGCCCACTTTTTCTTCTTGAGGTAAGAAAGAAGTGAGCCTTGTCCTTCGTGTCCAATGAGATGACTCAGCATCGACGCGTGCTGCTACGAGTATCCTTTTCCACGCAGCGGTGGCAGCACCCACGACACCTGTACCACCTTCCAGTCAATGACAGGGACGACCTCAAGTCGCCTAGCTAGTTGATCCACTGTATAAGGTTGTTCATCATCGAAAACGGGACTTGCCCTTCCTGAATTGGGGATCTGTGCAAAATACTCAAACACCCACTTACTCAACGTCTCGACGTCGTCCTATCCATAGACCACAAGTTTCATGATTCTGGCTGAGTAAAAATCCTTGTAGAACGTAAGCAGTGCCTCCCGCACATCGATCCCCTTGTCTGCTGGCGTGCGGCTGAGCGTCTCCTTATTGCCCACACCGAACTTGTGGTATGGGTGTTTGTGGTTGCCCAGACCGCGTTCTAACTGGTTGATGCGCCAACTGTCGTCCTGCAGGTAGTTGGTGCTCTCCGAGTCCACCGCGTTCATCTCGCGCTCTGTGGCGCTGGCTGTGAAAAGTGGCGCGATGAAGAACTGGGCGAAGCGGTAGAGTGCCTCGTGCATATGGGCAGCACCCACGTCAAAATAAAATTGGTGTCACGTCCGGAAGTGAAAGCGTTGCTGCTGCCTCCTCGAGCGTTCTGGCAGACGCTGTAGTTGTTTTCATCAGGGTATTTGTCCATACCCAGGAACAGCATGTGCTCGCAGAAATGCGCCAGACCTGGGAGTTCTGTCGGATTCGAATGGAAACCCACATGCACGTCCATAGCGGCCGAAGCCGTTTCGGTGCTCGGGTCCGACACAACCAGCGCGTGAAGAGCATTAGGAACCGTCAGGTACTTAAACTGCCGCTCGTCCAGCGACGACACGTCGATCCCGTCGGCCGTCCCCACCACGTGCTGCGTCCCATTTCCATCGGTACTGTTGGTTTTGCGCAATGACCGTTGCTCGTGGGTTTAGGGGTTTAGAGACAGTAAAATCAGGTGAACTAAGATGGCTATATTTAGGTTATTGTTAACGAGAACATGTACGAATAGTGGTTCACTCCAAACAGGGATATAAGGTGGTCGGCGGTTTACAAACTCAAGTCAAATATGCCTCTACCCTCTCGTTAGTAATTAGTGATACAAAAAGCTCAATTTTCACTAAACAAAGGTGCTTAACTATGTAAATGAACAGTTTGCTGAAGGACGTCCAGAGAAGAGAAGTCCAGGATTGACTTTGCAGCTTGCGGCCCTAGTTTCGTCCTAACTCCTCCCTGAATGTTCGCTGCATTGAATGCAGCCCGTTTACCATGCTGGAGGGCCCCTATTGCGTCAGCGCTGACTAAAAAGCTGCGCCATCCACATCAGGTGCTCCTTCAGCTCTTTCAAAGTCAAATTGGCTGGGGTAGGCCCACCATTAGCTGCTTCGTTAATACAATAAGTATCATCTTCAGTGTTGGTTTCCTCGCCATCTGCGTCGCACGTGTTCTCGTCGTCCTGCTTGAGCCCAACGCGACAGACGTCCTCCAAACCTCTAAATGTACCCCAAATTTGGTACACGAGACACCTATACCGTTGTACTGGTACACTCTTGATTGTAATAATGATTCTAGATACATGTAGTAAGTGGTTCCCGAAGCTATCACAACCGAGAGGATTGTCTGTACTGTAACACACTAACGTTAACTAACGAACGCAATGGGTTCGTGTGTATGTCATACATACCTAATGACATTAGGAGGAAGCTGGAAAATGTAGATAATAATTGCAGCTAACTTGTTTGTTACTAGTACACGTACGTAAACATTCATTCTCATCGTGATATTGACATCAACACGTTGTTTTTCCTCGTACCTCGGCTGCCACGCAAGGTCTGACGCATTTTCCTACAGAATCCAACGTGCCGTGACGGCATCGTACGTCGCTTTCCGTACGAGCGGCGTTGTCGGGCCGTCAGGCTGGTAGAATAGCAGCGGGGCCGACGATTTGATCCAGGAGTAGGTATCCACAAAGTCCCAGACCGTCACACCGGTACACCTCATGGTCTTCTTGCAGGCTGACACCCCGTTGGTGATGATGCCAACCTGCTGCTGTTGTTCACTCACGGTCGGGTTGGCAGTGCGCTCTGTGATTGCGACGTCCATGTGCTTCACACTAAAACGTCTAAAGTTGTCAAATATTTTCGCCCCTGCTACTGTGTCATTGTTGGTGAAGTGAGACTGGAATTCGACACCCTCGACCCAAAGTGTGTGGCTTCTCAGGTCTGTAACCATTTCCAATACCGCGTCGGACTTGTTGTTGACGACATTGATGTTGAAATCATTGTAGTATAGTCGAGCCTGTAGGCTGAGATTGGCCTTAACTTCGTTGGCAGTCCTGAAGGCGGCTGAGATGTAGTCTTTGCCTGTCTTCTTGTACCAAAAGGACTCACGGTATGAGCCGTCTTCGTCGATAGCCTCGTTAACGACATCCCATGCTGTGCATGAGTTCCCAAAGTGCGTCATGACCTTGGTGATATGATTGGACATCGCCTCCAGGAGTGCGGCCTTCTCAAGAACCTGCACCCACTCCGGAACTTGCTTGTGCTGCGATAAACGTAGAAGTGTCAGTATTCCTCCTGTATGTTTTAGAGCGAAGCGTTGAGCACGTACCCAAACCAGAGTGTGGCAGCGGACTTGGGCTCCTGTTTTGTTAGCGAAAGCAACAATTTTGTCGGCCTCCTCGAACATAAAGACGCCCTGTTTGGGCTCCGTAGCATCCCACTGCGATGCGCAGGCACAGTTTGAATCAGTTACGGCAAATGATTAATTCGTCAACACAGTACAGAGCACACCTTCATAGGTTGGCCAGGGTGATCATTCCGAAGTCACTGGTGTCGTTGAGCACCTGAATGTAATAGGGGTCGCCTAATTGCTTGACGTCTGTGGCCGTGCCCATGTACTTGCCTCCCTTGTTTTGCCACGCCATCTTCACCAAGTCGTTCAACCCCTTGGTTTCTGTGTATGTGGACTCGATCATCACGCGAAGATCAGCGAGGCCGACTGCCAGCGAGCAGGCCCAGACCACCAACGCGATGGCAACATTCATGGGTTCGCGTCCGTGCGCGTGCGCAACGAAGCGAAAAATTGAGAATGTCAGTGTACGACGAGATGGACGGGCGCCCATACTACATACATCTTGCGGCATTAGTAGGGGGGGGCATTTCCTAGCTCGCCACAGGTGATGGTAATGCACAGCCTTCACACTGAGATAGACCGCAAGATTTGTATTTGCTTGGGCCAAGTTGAAGCTCTAGTACATGTACAGTTGTGCACCGCGTTTTCGGCAGGATGGACCATATAAATACCTCAAATTAATGAGTTTTCAGGAGTGGTTTCTACCTATAAAGGTTACAAATCACGATATATTATCCTAGGCTATGTGTTTATAGCGGTGATGAAAACGAGGTGTACAACTGTAAGACGGAATACAGTATCCCACTGCCGACAGCGATGCAGTGTCTTATAGTTGCTCGTTGGCCCGCACCAGTACATGTAGCATTTTTGCGGTATGCTCAAATGCTCATATCTACCTAAGTAAGTCTGAGCTCAAAGCAAGGCTGCTCCCGATTGGACCCATTGTAGCTGAGGCTGGAAGAGTTGTAATCAGGCACACCAGGATTAGCTAGAATCCGAACGTAAATCTCGTCGATCGCGTACCGGTATCAAGGTTGCGAGTCTGTTTTGCCGAATACAGCGTTTTTAACTTTAATTTTTGAGAAAGTAGCAACGCTCGAGAAAAGTTCAAGTTAATGGATTGAAAAGTGTTCTGTAGGTAATTTGCAGTTACATGTTTTCCTGAGGCAATCGCAGTATAACTGTGGTGGAATGCAGATATAAAAAAGCGGAGCCCTTGGAGCACAGAGAGCGCGGTGCCTCAAGAATCTTGATCGATACGCGCGTGAGTGGTCTCGTCAAGTTATGTATTATAGTTTGAGGAACAGAGGGCTGCAAAGGCATTACAGGGTTATCACCCTAGCAGTGCTAGCCTTCAGCCATTATCATAGACAATGTGGCTTCAGTGGCGTAAATATTAGTATACGTCAGTTGTCCGACGAAGCGGCCACCATCTAGTAACGTTAGTATAGTGCGAGATCATCCTGCGGTCGTATCCGGATAGAGTATGAACAAAAGCTATCAGAGTAGCCTCATTGTATGTATGTAAGTTCTTTACTTAGTGTGTTTTAGTGTTAAAACACTGAGTTTCTGAGTCGATGAGACCGAAATTCGTAGGTCGATTATAGCCTATAAAATCAACGGAGTGCTTTTGTAAACTTTAAGCAATGACATTAATACACGTTTGTAGTCGCATTAAGAATGAGCAACCTTTCATATTCATCGGACCACGCGAAGCTTCAAGACGCGTCGTACAGTCAAAAAAAAATTTGTCGTTTTTAAATTAAATTAAGGTGAATATGCGGTCACAAAAGTGGCCATTTTAATGAGTGAAATGACCAATGAATGTGGCTAGAGGCCACGTTGTATCTTCGCAAGTAGCTGCGTTTTAGGCGCACAAACAAGTGAGTTATGCTTAGAAAGACTTCGATTTTAACCATAGAAAAACTCTGGGATAAAAACGCGTAGTCATGATTTTTTTGGGGGTTTTTTACCTACGAAAAGCGAGGGATTTCAGTCTCATGGGCTCAGAAAATTAGACTTTTTAAAAAAATTATTGTACGTACATGTAGTTGTTTTAGGCTTTGGAAGAAACTCTGGGTTATACAGACAACTCCGGTTATACGAGAGGTGTTTGGTCATGCACCAGACAACCTCTCGCACAAAAATTTTGCATGTAGATGTATAAGAGGGAAACCAACTAATCAGCATATGTATTTCATGTCCACCTACGATTTATCATATATATTAGTGTTATGATAGCCTCTTAGAGTGCAAAACAGACGTCCTCTTATAAAATATACGTTTGGTCATGAATAGCCTTTAGCGTTTAACTTGATTTGACTAAAGGAAATTGTGGGGCTCGCTGCAAGCGTTCTCTAATCCGATTTTCTCTTACACCCGGCGCTACTTTAGCCGGAGTTGTCTGTATAGAATACTAGATGCGATGCTTAGGCTGGGAGGACAGTGTAGATCGGTAGCGAAAAGTGGCTGATATGAACGCCGCTGGGGCGGTGCTCGGGTAATTTTGCGTATCACTTTAAGCCAAAATTGTTTTTTGATCTCGTCAAAATTGATATTCTTATTTTATCAGTTGAGGAAGATTTTTTGTTTTGGAGTTATCAGTTTGTGTGGGACACATTATGAGCGACATTCCAGAAACCATCAGCCACTGTATGTATACAATTGTTTGTGTGTAGTTAGCCATATTCGGTGAACTATCGACTCAAGCGACATTCGCTTCAGCCAGCTAAACCTGTCCTCCCAGTAATATATAAGCTTACCTAAGATTCCGAACAAGTCGGTTTACAAAGTAAAGAGCGCAGTTATGCTGCCTAGAATTTAAAAATTCTAGACCCAAAGCACACGTATGCGCAAAACGATTAAGGTCTACTTCGTGTAAGCGGGCTTCAACCGTGCGGTGACCGTCGAAGGCTTTTGATAAAAACAATCTTGAGGACCCACTTTCAAAACTGAGTCGTTACAGTATAACCTAACTGCGGGTCTAATTAAAGGGTTTAACCTTTAAGCACCATCTCGACCTAAGGAAATGTTTCGAATAATGTGAACGTCACGTTGATAATAGCAAGCGTAGCTAAAAGCTATTGCCACAATACTATTCTCAACAAAGACTCCACCTGTATGACATTGACATAAACACCTTTGCTTATCAGACTACTGCAGCCCGTACTCAACTTACCAAATCCAACCCGCCGTGACGGCGTCGTACGTTGCCTTGCGCACGAGTGGCGTGTCCGGTCCCTCAGGCTGGTAGAATAGCAGCGGAGCCGACGACTTAATCCACGAGTACGTATCCACAAAGTCCCAGACGGTCGCTCCAACGCATCGCTTGGTCTTCTTGCATGCCGAGACAGCGTTAGTGATAATGCCGACCTGTTGCTGCTGCTCGGTCACGGTTGGATTGGCCGTGCTTGTCTTCACGTCCAGCTCAGTGATCGCGACGTCCAAATTTTTCATCGTAAAGCGACGGAAGTTATCAAAGATATCTGCTCCTGCCACGGTGTCGTTATTGCTGTAGTGAGACTGAAATCCGACACCCTCGACCCAAATCTTGTGGCTTCGCAGATCCGTAACCATCTCCAACACTGCATCCGACTTGTTGTTCGCAACATCGATGTTGTAGTCGTTGTAGTACAGCTTAGCCTTTAGACCAAGTTTGGCCTTGACAGCGTTGGCAGTCTTAAACGCGGCCGAGATGTACTCTTTGCCCGTCTTCTTGTACCAGAAGGACTGGCGGTACGAACCATCATCTTCGATTGCCTCGTTGACGACATCCCAGGCGTAGCACGTGTCTCCGAAGTGCGTCATGACCTTGGTGATGTGGTTCGACATGGCCTCCAGGAGCTCAGCCTTTTCCAGGCTTTGCACCCACTCAGGAATTTGTTGGTGCTGTAAGTACATAATGAAGCGTCAGCAATTGTCGTATTTCAGTTCAACTCGCGCATTAAAGACTTACCCAAACAAGGGCGTGACAGCGGACTTGGGCTCCCGTTTTGTTGGCGAAGGCAACAATCTTGTCGGCATCCTCGAACGTAAAGACACCTTGCTTAGCCTCGGTGGCATCCCACTACAGCACAAATAGAAACTATGTTAGTGAGGGCAAATGGTTAACAATCATCTCGTATTGTCGCCACAGCACCCACCTTCATGGCGTTGGCCGGAGTGATCATTCCGAAATCGCTGGTGTTGTTGAGCTCCCCGGTGTAGTACTTGTCGCTCAGTTGCTTAATGTCGGTGGCCGTGCCCATGTACTTGCTTCCCATCGACTTTGCCAAGTCGTTCAATCCCTTGGCATCCGTGTAGGTGGACTCGATCATCACGCGAGGGTCCGCGAGGGCGACGGCCAGCGAGCTGGCGCCGATAGCCAACGTCATAACGGTGTTCATCATTTTCCCAACTGAGCGCGCACACAAAGAAGCGAGGAACGAATTATCCGAAGTGGAGAATTGGACGGACGGACGAACTACATCCCATCGCAAAGTGCTTTCATGCCGTTCGGTCCATGCAGCGTTTGTAAGGGCAGGCCACATTTCACTTTGAAGTGCACAACGGCAAAGCCAAAAGCTCGAGCAGAGAAAAAAATGCTCAAGGCTCTCAAAAAGCATATGGGTCTCTCTACTGTACAACTCGCGAACAGTGTGGCTGGTTGCTCGAGCCGAGGTGGACCAACTTGGTGACCAAGCTTGGCAAGCACTGCTTGGCAGCGATGGTGGTGGAACATCTGGTTTCTACGATTACATACACCGATGTTAGCAACAGGAGGGGTGTTTGTGCTGAGCAAGACAAATTTAGACGACAAAGGGAAGAGAAGTTTCCAGGCCGCTCACACGTTCTTGAAACGAAATGAAAGGATTAACGCTTACGCGGAAACCTAGCGCTTCGCGAGGGACTTTGCTCTGACGTGACTACACATGTTCTTGTATCTTGTATTAATTCTTTCGTGAACACCTGCAGTTGCATTTTGTGCGTGGTGTTGGAGTAAGGATTTTACAGAGGAATTAGGACAGTGGAGGATAGCGTGAAGACGATAGGTACGAAGCTGGAACGAGTAGGAGATGGAGTTAAGAACCCGCAGGAGCCGGAATAAAGAGAAGATCTTGTGTGTTGGAGTTGATAAAAGAAAGAGTAACATTGAAAAGAGTCAGAGGAGCAGCAAGCATGTCTTGCTGCTAGTATATGACAGTCTAAAACACTGTCAATATTCGTGTCTACCAACCATTCTGGACTTTAACATCAGATTCCACAGTTCACTCAAATCGGTGACCTTTCACTATTAGATAGAACAGGTTCACGGTACTGTTGGTTAGAGCTGGGGCGAGCCTTACTTTTTCAACACATCTCCTCACATTTTGAGCCGCAGCCTCAATGCATTTTTTTTAAAAAATGCTGCCCTCGGAGTAAAACAAGTGACAGTGCTGTATCAAGCTGAAGAAGTCGAGTGAGCCAATGACATGGCAGTATCTGGATGAGGCGCTATCAGAAATGGTGTTTGCGCTCACAGACAAAGGAGCGAGCAAATCGATGAACGCCACGTCGGCCGCCTCACGCGCGTTCAGGAAAAATCAAGTTGCGCATCTATTGATTTTAAGGTTTCGCGGCTTCGCGTCCGTTCAGCTATGGTGTTGTGTAGTTTAGCTATGAGGCTACCCTAGACAACACTTTTATCAATCGAGAAATCCCTCGAGATGGCATCAAGTAGAACTTGGAGAACTTGACGTAGATATATGCGAGAGGCACGATGGACACAATCAAATTTATTACGATGTAGGTCGCCGTAGCCAACTGACAAAAGGTGAAGAAAATGATACTAACAACTTGTTAGAAGCTTGTGGGTAACAAGCTTCCCGTCATGAAAGGAAGATCGGTATCCACCGCAGCAATGGCTCCTCCAAACCGATTCACAGTCCTGCCGATCGGGTTAATATCAAAGAGCGGGGGCGTTTTTTTCTATGACATCAGCGGCTATTTTTTTAAGTCATGTTGCTTTTGGCTTCTTTCTATGATATAGCGGCTATTTTCTATGCGGGTGGACTAATAAATGATTAATTATATTAATTAAATCAGAATTGAAAACTAGGAAAGACGACTGTGTACATGCAAGGATTTTCTGGTATTTCGGGGATTATATAGTTTTTCTGTATCTTTTTTTTGCACTACACTAACTGTCCAGCCATATATCTACTATGACACGATGGTGTGCCCTTTTGGGCAAAGTAGCTGATTGCTATTACACCAATCACGCTAATTAGTCGTGCTTCGAATATAGTCGTACTTTCGTACCTTTTCGTGCCACCAGTAAGAGCAAAAAAAAAATCTAACACGTCGAAACAACACAAAACACACCGGATTTGGACAGATCTCACTCAGCTACAGCCAATCGTTCTCCAAACCGTGAACATTGAGATCACAAGAGTTGATACGAAGTTTCAAATTTCCCCACAAAAATCCTAGATGATTATTACATGTAGTGAGGGCATGTCTAATTAGCGTGATCGGTGTAGAGAACCGTAGTTTCTGGAGTTTTGACTTAGGAAATTTAAGAAATATCTGGGGTAAACTAAATATAAATGACGGATACATTTCACGCGGATGCTATGGTATTTGATGTGACGTACACGAGTCGGACAGATACAAGCTTGTACTGCGCGCACAAGGTGACTTTTGCCGAGTCCGAGTGCATGGCCGTCCGACGGCCCGTCGTCATGAGGTGAATGCCTGACACCAATCATCGCCACCACAACCTGCTCGCCATACGTGATCGCGCTCCAAAATGTTAAATGAGTCCGCGCAACTTCAACGTCAGGAGACCGCGCGACTTTGATGATTCCACGAGTCCGCATCAGTCTTGACCTCGCCATTTCGCATCTCACCACCAGTCAAGCACACCTCCCCAAGAATCTAAATGTCTGCGCGCACCATCCACGCCTACGCCGCCTTCGACCCGTCGGGCGAGTGCAAGCCCTGGCAGTACGAACCTCGCCCCCTCGGCGCGGATGACGTGGAGATCAAGATCTCACACTGCGGCATCTGTGGTTCGGACGTCCACACGCTCGAAAGCGGATGGGGCCCGGCCAAGTACCCGGTCGTGGCAGGCCACGAGATCGTAGGCGATGTCACTGCCGCCGGGCCGAACGTCAAGCACTTGGCCGTAGGCGACCGCGTCGGCGTCGGGGCCATGGTGTGGGCCTGTCGCAACAAGGACCCCAGCTCGCCCTGCGACGAGTGCGCCGACGGCTTCGATCCGTACTGCAAGAGCGTCGTCATGACCTACAACTCGCTCTACAAGGACGGTTCCAAGTCGTACGGTGGCTACGCCGACTTTGTGCGTGTGGCGAGCGAGTACGCGTTCAAAATCCCAGAGAACATCCCGTCCGACGAGGCGGCACCACTACTGTGCGCTGGTGTGACGGTGTTCGCTCCATTAAGGCGCGAGGGGGTGAAGCCTGGGGACCGGGTGGGGGCCATCGGTATTGGCGGCCTCGGTCACCTGGCGATTCAGTTCATCCGTGCGATGGGAGGTGTCCCGGTCGCGTTCTCTCGCCCTGCCAACAAGGAACAGGAGGTCCGTGCTTTAGGAGCTCAAGAGTTTTACAACCTGAGCGACCCGGAAGATGCCAAGCGCGCGGTGCGATCCGTCAAGATGGTGGTGCTCACTGCCGACGCTAACAGAATGCCGTACGACACGTATCTCAACCTTCTCCGTCCACGTGGCACATTAATCATGGTGGGACTCCCTAACGACAAGCTCATCTGCAGCCCGGGCAGCTTCGTGAGAGATGGCAAGCGTTTGGTAGGAAGCAAAATTGGAAGTCCGCACGACGTGAAGGAAATGCTGGAGCTAGCTTCTAAAGGAAACGTGCGTCCCATTATCCAGAAACCTGTAATTTCGCTCAGTTGTGGGGCACGAAGGTGGTTGTATTGACATTGCCTCCTGCCCGGGTGTAGCGAGGAGGGGTTTTAAACATGGAGTTCTTGCAGACTATTGTAGTCGAAGTAAATTGTAGAATGAGGTAAAGCTGGACGAGCACCATTGCGAGCTCTCAGGAGCCATCCGTTGAGACGAATGGAGGACCCGCAATGACTTCACTGAAGTCGTGTCCTTCACCAAACCCCGCAAAAAATTACTTCCACCAGCAAAGCCCCGCAGAAGTATACAAGAGATACTTACTATACGTAAGCTTAGTATTTGAAACCAACTCCAATGGTGCAATGCAATCCAGTATTCAGTGTCGGTGGTGATTTTACTTTTACGCTTCGAAATTATACCAAACACCAGGAACGGCAAGCCTACCTAACACCGTCTCACCGGCGCCCGTCTGTGGGCTGCCACGTCGGACAGCAGAGCGTCTGTTGTTGTCCACTCGCACGTAGTTGCCGACGACTAGTAGTCGGCAGAAACCACCGTAACTTATGACTTGATGCCGTCCTTCTTAGTAGGGGCCGGCAATGCCTAACATCCTGTCGTCACAGACAGCGTCCTCATCATCAGTTCCACGGCAATGCTTGCATCCAAGGACGAGATCCGTTAACGTTATCGATTTTTCCGGATCCACAACAGTACAGTTTGCGTCTGATAACCGAGTGCTGCAATGAATGATGCAAAAGCTTCACCTTCATCGTCACGGATTATGTTGTGGGGGTGATTGTGGGGCTTCGGAGTCTGAATCAGACGTCCCTATCATTGATATACATGTACAGTGTACACGACTGTTTACTTTATGCAGTAACGTTTTTTTCGGGTCCCTCACGGGTCTGGCCTCGACGAGGGTCCCGGTTTGGATCACGAAAAAACATGAGATAGGAGTTCCTGTATAATCAATTACCTAATTAATGACGCATCTTTCAAATGGGTGCGATAAAAACATGTAATGCGTTAGTTCGAAAACAATTAAGCAGGAATGGAAAAGACATGAACTTGTCTTGCGAGCCAGTGATTCAGCTTCATAGACTACAGTAGATCGATAGGTATAAGCATACAGTCAAGTCATTGTTGAAAATGCCACGACAAACGACATCTCCGGCTTCCTATGCTTGCACTTGCGGTGCTGTTCTACGCACCAAGAGCGCATATGCAAGGAGACAAAGAATCCAAGAATTCGAGAGAAGCGTTTAAGAAAGACAAATGGCGTGGCTAAATCGAAGGACGCTGCGCGCAAGCGTGCTAAATACGTGCCAAAGACACCTGTGAGCTGTGTGCCAAAACCAAGAGAGCCTACTTCCTGTCGGCTAACTGTGAACACAAGATTCACAAGGTATACTTGCGTTCTTGGTCAAAGGCCCACCAAGAAGGCATGCACCCTGACTTCGGCAGGCGTGATGACGCTCCACCCTGTCCATTTTGCAGGAAGCCGTTTGTGATAGCCTAAAATAGGTAGTTTTTAGGTAGCGTTATGTCCAGCTGCTCAGCGATATTACCAACCGCAGAGCGGCACCACCAAGACACCAACCAGTGCAACAGCCTACTCCTGTGACGCTAGCCCGAAACCCTGCTCGACGTGGTACCACCCAGAACCAAACTCGGGTGCGTGGCAACGCTCGCAGGCGCGCTTCTCGACGGAGTCAACCAAATACAACCACGCGCCGGAATGAGTCAACTGGAAACTCACGCCGTGCACAAGGAAGCACCATCCGCTCAAGAGCAAATGCCCGAACCACGCGATCCGCCGCCGCCTCGCGTAGATCCACACGAGTCTCTCGCAGAGCTACTGCTAATGCTTAGATCCTCTCGCAGAGCAATTGCTACCTCGTAAGGTTAGTACTCAACATCGTTCTACCATATCTTCATATCCTCTACAACTGCATATATTATGGTAGCATCATTTGCATAACAAAATAAAGGTATTGATTATACCAGGATTTAATAGGGTCACCAATTTGGGTCCGGATCTCGTTTTGGGGTCATGTCTAGTGTGGGGCCCAAACAAAGCTGGACCCGTGGACCTGTCAAGAATTTTCCCTTTATGCAGAACATCCCCACAGCCTCTGCACCAAAACGGATTGTGCGCCCCTCACAATTTCTCAAACAGCGTAACATCCGCCCGTGTATGCTATAGAAATGCCTTACAAGCGAATTCCAACTACATGTACATGTACAGTAAATTTAATGTGTAGGGTGTCAGATCCTTGCCAAGACTCGGCGTTTCCTCAGCTCATTTGCGAATTCGCTCTCAACCAGTAACTACCAAACAACTCCTACCGCTAGAGCCATGTCTGCTGCTCCAAGAACTTCAACGGCTATGCCGCCTTCGACCAGACCGGGGAGTGCAAGCCCTGGTCGTTTGAGCCGCGCCCGCTCGGTGCCGAAGACGTCGAGATCAAGGTCACCCACTGCGGTATCTGCGGCTCCGATGTGCACACTCTCGACAGCGGCTGGGGCCCCACGCCGTACCCGTGCGTGGCGGGTCACGAGATTATCGGTAACGTCGTTGTTGTTGGCCCGAGTGTCAAGAGCCTCGCCGTGGGTGACCGTGTCGGTGTTGGTGCGCAGGCCTGGGCGTGTCTAAACCGCGACCCGAACGACCACTGTCGCGACTGCGCCAACGGTGAGGACGCCGTGTGCGACCAGAGTGTCTTCACTACCAACGCCGCTTACAAGGACGGCTTCCGTCAGCAGGGTGGCTTTGCCGAAAACATTCGCGTGGACAACAACTACTCCTTCAAGATTCCGGATGCTCTGCCGTCCGATGTGGCAGCTCCCCTCTTGTGCGCCGGTGCGACCGTGTTCACTCCTTTGAAGCAGGAGGGCGTCAAGACGGGCGACCGCGTGGGTGTGATCGGCATCGGTGGTCTGGGTCACATCGCCATCCAGTTCATCCGCGCACTTGGCGCCGTCCCCGTCGCCTTCTCTCGCTCGTCGAAGAAGGAGAAGGAGATCCGCTCGCTGGTTGCTGAGGAGTTCTACGACCTCAGCAACCCCGAACACCAGAAGAAGGCCGCTGAAAGCGTGGACTTCCTCCTTCTGACCGCCGACGCTAAGGCCATGCCGTACGATCTTTACTTGAGTCTGGTGCGCAAGCGCGGCACGTTTATCATGGTTGGTCTACCTCCTGATCAGGTGAAGATCACGCCGTGGTTCCTGGTCCCGCGTGCTACTCGTGTTCGCGGTAGCGCCATTGGCAGCATCCAGGATATCAAGGACATGCTGGACGTGGCGGCGAAAGGCAACGTGCGTCCGATCATCCAGAAGTTGCCGATGGCGAAGGTGAATGAGGGCCTGAACATGGTGCGCGACGGCAGCGTGCGCTACCGCGTTGTGCTGGAGAACTAGGGTGTAGAGCAGTTTGCTGTGAGGCTTAGTGCTGGGCTGTCTTCAGATCGATCTATGAAACGTTTGTCTTGATTGAGCTTCCCGTGGCAAGTATTACCTCACCACCGGTAATATATCTGGAAAAATACCGTAATTTATTCGGATTTTATCCAGATTTCGTTGTTCCAAAAAACCTGCGCTACTCCAAAAACTAGAGTTCTCTTTTGTCACGGTTCCGTCAGGACTGTAGAGGGGGCGATAGTCGACCTCAGGGTCTCCGTGTGAGAAGTTGGCTGTACCCCACAGCAGTTCGTTTATCCAGGATGCAGCCGCATTATTGGGCACGCCCATAACCACGTGGCAGCATTTGCATTCATAATCAAATTGTATACGATGTCCGATGGCAGCCTTCGACAGCATGGCCAAGCTTAGTGAGCTGCCAGGACTCACTTCCGAATTTGCCTTCAACCAAGCACGCGAGTAAACCCAATACACTCCATTCAGCCATGGCCGCCGCTTCTAGAACCGTGAACGCCTACGCGGCGTTCGACAATACTGGCAAGTGCAAGCCCTGGCAGTACGAGGCCCGTCCCCTCGGTGCCGAGGACGTGGAGATTAAAATCTCACACAGAGGTATCTGCGGTTCTGATGTCCACCAGATTGACAGTAGTTGGGGGCCTTCGGAGTATCTGTGCGTCGCTGGTCACGAGATCATTGGTGAAGTGACTGCGGCTGGTCCGAATGTGAAGAGCTTGGTTGTTGGTGACCGGGTCGGCGTCGGCGCTCAAGTGTGGGCGTGCTTGAACTGTGACCCAAAGGACAACTGCCGCGACTGCGCCGACGGCCACGACGCCGTGTGTGACAGTATCGTTTGGGCGATCAACGGTGCATACAAGGACGGCGCCAGTTCGTTCGGTGGTTTCGCCGACTACATCTGCGTGGACAACAACTACGCCTTCAAGATCCCGGATGCTCTGCCGTCCGATGTGGCAGCTCCACTCATGTGCGCCGGTGCGACGGTGTTCACTCCCTTGAAGCAGGAGGGCGTCAAGGCGGGTGACCGCGTGGGTGTGATCGGGATCGGTGGTCTGGGCCACATCGCCATCCAGTTCATCCGTGCTCTTGGTGCTACGCCGGTGGCTTTCTCCCGCTCCGCCAACAAGGAGAAGGAGGTTCGCTCGCTGGGTGCTGAAGAATTTTACAACTTAAGCGACCCGGAGGACCAGAAGAAGGTAGCCGGCAGTATTGACTATCTGCTGCTTACCGCCAACGCCGCGAACATGCCGTATGACCTGTACATGACGCTCGTTCGCAAGCGTGGCACCCTCGTCATGGTCGGTCTGCCGGAAGACCAGGTGAAGATCACCCCGTTTTTCCTCGTGCCGCGTGCTATCCGCGTTCGTGGCAGTGTTATCGGTAGCATTGAGGACATCAAGGACATGCTGGAGCTGGCGGCCAAGACGAATGTTCGCCCTATTATCCAGAAGATCCCAATGCAGAACCTGAACGAGGGCCTGAACACGGTGCGCGACGGCAGTGTGCGCTACCGTGTGGTGCTTGAGAACTAGCTAGCTGCGCGCAGCATCTAGTAGACACTACCTACTGACTTGGCTAGCACATTTACCTTGCTATGATAACAAAGAAATGAAGCTTTTCACTTGCGCTCTCCAGCTCTTCAAGTATCCTTTTCAGGTGCTCGATAAAGGAAATAATCCTGGATAATTTTGTTTTGCTTGGCGTTGAGTAGCGCAGTCTGGAGTCCAAACAAAATTCTGGAAGTGTTAAGGTGAATCTGGCGGCAATAAATGAAGCGTCGAATTATATTATAGTGTGGAGAATTTTATCACACGGCAGTCACAAACAGATCTGGTACTGCAGGGGGAAAGCACCGCGTACTCGATTGCGGACGATGGGAGCAATGCTACCAACTAACTGCACTGCACCATGCCTTTTAGCGACATTGCGTAGGTTAGACCTATTTATCGACTCATCGAACGGACATCTTGCCCCTTGAGTGCGCCGTCGTCGGAACCGTCTACATGTACACTGGCCGATCGACTACGGCAACGTAATCAGCGTTATTGAGTTGACAGAATATAGCGGGCACACCGGTGCTGACTCAGCTCGCGTCTTGCGATGTGAATTTTGATGGAGGGAGCTGGTAGGGTTTCCTAAAAAGATTTGGCAATATCAATAATTGCCATATTTTACCATACTTATTAATTATTAAGCTCGACCTTCTTGCGCACAGGGTTTCCTATCGAAGTCCACGTCATAGACTTTGATTCACGTGGTCTCTTATGTAGGCAGCAACGCTAATGGTTTGCAAAAGCTCATATCGCCATTCATCCTACTTTTAAAGGCCGTTCTTAAGAAGTTTGTTTGGATGGATGCACTTTGGAGGCGATTGCATCATCCCGCCCCGCAAACAAACTTGATTGTGAAGGCATGTTAGATTTCTCTGTGCATGCCGCACATATGCTTCATAGACCTTTGCAACGGAGTGCCTTATGCTCGAGCAGCATGGCTGGAATCGTGATCAACACGACTCCGTAAGCGAGATACGAATTCTGCGGTAAGCCTACGATTCTTTACCCCCAGTGCGCTTATCAAGTTGTTGGTTTGCATCCACTGCTCATTTTCAAACTTGTCTTCTACGAAGCAACCTGAACAACCACTTCAACAGCCATTCGAACCATGTCGACTGCTCCGAGAACCGTGAACGCCTGCCCTGGACAACACAGGTGAGTGCAAGCCCTGGTAGTACAAGTCCCGTCCGCTTGGAGACGAAGACGTGGAGATTAAGATTTCTCACTGCGGTATCTGCGGCTCGGACTTGCACACGATCGACGGCGGCTGGGGGCTTGCTCCGTACCTGTGCGTCGTTGGCCACGACATCATCGGCGAAGTGACGCTGGCAGGACTGAGCGTGAAGAATCTGGCGGTGGGTGACCGTGTCGGTGTTGGTGCTCAGGTGTGGGCTTGCTTGAATCGCGACCCCAAGGACCAGTGCCGTGATTGCGCTGACGGCGAGGACGCTGTGTGCGACCAAGGGGTCTGGACCTACAATGGTACCTACGAGGACGGTGCCAAGTCACAAGGCGGCTACGCTGACTACGTCCGTGTGGATAGTAACTACGCCTTCAAGATTCCTGACGCTCTCCCTTCTGATGTGGCTGCACCTTTGCTTTGCGCCGGAGCGACGGTGTTCACGCCGCTGAAGCAGGAGGGTGTCAAGGCGGGTGACCGTGCGGGTGTCATCGGCATCGGTGGTCTGGGCCACATCGCCATCCAGTTCATTCGCGCACTGGGCGCTGTCCCCGTTGCCTTCTCTCGCTCGTCGAAGAAGGAGAAGGAGATCCGCTCGCTGGGTGCTGAGGAGTTCTACGACCTCAGCAACCCCGAACAGCAAAAGAAAGCCGCTGGAAGTGTTGACTATTTGCTGTTGACTGCTGATGCCAACAACATGCCGTACGACTTGTACCTGAGTCTGGTGCGCAAGCGTGGCACGTTCATCATGGTTGGTCTTCCGAACGATCAGGTGAAGAACGCCGTGGTTCCTGGTTCCACGTGCCGTGCGCGTTCGCGGCAGTGCCATTGGCAGCATCCAGGACATCAAGGATATGTTGGCGCTGGCTGCGAAGGCGAATGTGCGTCCGATCATTCAGAAGCTGCCGATGAACGAGGTGAACAAGGGCCTGAACAAGGTGCGCGATGGCAGCGTGCGCTACCGCGTCGTTCTCGAAAACTAGGTTTAGGCTGTAGAGTAGTCAGACTGGCATAAATGCTTTGAATGCCATTCGATGTTTCCCCTTGTGTCTCGCATAACGATCTGGTGATGACGAGTTGTTGAACTTACCAGCATGAGTGATGGTCTCAACTGCGGGCGTCACACTGACGACCAAAGCTCTAGTAGCCAACCACACTTTGCCAACTTTGTCCACAACGAGGCCGCGCGCATGTTCTCTGCGGCTACTGTTGATTGGCAATCGTTGCATTTGGAAGAGTGATGGTCCTATCCGTTTTTGCATATGTGCCGTGGTTTGCAAGCGATTTGTTCACCACCAACGATAAAACCAGACAAAAAAGCGTCGGGTAATCTGCCGAAGTGTCTGTGGCCAGTCAGCCAACGGCACTCGACGATTGGCCTCAAAGAGCTCAAGTCACTGGTTATGACGGTTATACAGCGGTCGGACACCGCGTCGCTCGTGTCCCCCGCCACCAACACCAAGCAGCCGCGCTACTCCACATTCTCCAGTGTCAACGATGAGGTTGGCCATACCAAGCAGAAGTTGCACAATGCGGAGTCCACACCCGGCACGGCGTCTTTCTGGTCTCGACTCTTCTTCTCATACGCCAACTCGATGATGCGCGCTGGCAACTTGCGCCAACTGGACAACGACGATCTGTGGGAACTCGAGGGCGAGAACCGCTCGGCCGCTGCTTTCGATGAGTTCGTGGTGCATTACGAGCGTCATGACGAAAGTATCATCAAAGCTATGGTCACAACCTACGGAGGACGGTTCCTCCTCTGTGGTGTGGCGAATCTCTTCACGACGGCGTGCAACGTCTTCGCTCCAGCTGTGCTCAACCACGTCGTCACGGTGTTTGCAACGCCACAGATCGACATGTACAACTTGAGTATCTGGCTCGGCGTCTTCTTTGCCTCGAGACTTGTGAATGCTATTGTGATGTCACAAATGCACTTTTACCTTGAGTTGATCGCACTTCGACTGACAGTGACACTTAAGGCACTGCTGTTCAGGAAGGCTATGCGTCGTAGTATTCAGAGCAAGGGCGAGTCCAAGACGGTGGACATTTCCAACCTCTTTTCGTCAGATGTCGACAATGTCCTATGGGCTGCGTTCCAGATTAACAATCTGTGGATCATCCCTCTCCAGATTGTAGTGGTGGTCTACATGTTGTACGATGTCATCGACGTCGCTGCCTTTGCTGGACTTGGGGTCATTGCGGTGTCGATGCTTTTAAGTTTTATTATCGCCAAACTGTCGGGAGATACATTTGAAGACATTATGAAGTTCAAAGATGACCGTATGAAGACTATCAAGGAAGTGTTTAATGCGATTCAAATCGTCAAACTTAACGCTTGGGAAGAAAAGTTCGCGGACAAAATCCACAAACTGCGCGCCACGGAGCTTTCAGCGGTCAAGAAGTTCATGTACCTTGGCGCTCTCAACATTTTTCTACTGTGGGCTTCTCCTCTAGCAGTGTCGGCTGTGTCTTTTGCAGTGTATGCACTCGTGATGGAGAAGGCGTTGACCGCAGCAAGAGTTTTCACAGCAATTGCGTTGTTTAACGCTCTACGGGACCCGCTACGAGACCTACCTACTGTTATCCAGACGTGCATTCAAGCCAAGGTTTCGCTGGATCGTTTCTCTGATTATCTCGCGTTGGATGAGTTTGCGCCTACCAACGTCAGTAGAGATGACCCAGCGCAGCCTGAAAATGTTGCCATGCGCATTGAAAATGGTACTTTCGGATGGACGAAGGACACAGCACTACTTAGCGACGTGAGTCTCACCGTGAAGCAGGGTGATCTTGTGATCGTCCACGGTTCCGTTGGCAGCGGCAAATCGTCGCTATGCTCGGCGTTGCTGGGTGAAATGGACAAGCTGGCAGGCAGCGTGTTCGTCCGAGGCAGTGTGGCTTACTACTCGCAGCAGACGTGGATCCAGAACATGACGATTCGTGACAACATCCTATTTGGGCATCCATATGACAAGGCCAAATACGCCCGAGTAATTGCTGCATGTGGTTTGGTGCCGGACCTCAAGCAATTCCCTAGCGGCGATTTGACCGAGATTGGCCAGAAGGGTGTGAACTTGTCCGGCGGTCAGAAGGCTCGCGTATGTCTGGCTCGTGCGTGCTACTCAGATGCCGACATCCTGCTACTCGATTCTCCGCTCGCCGCTGTGGATGCAATTGTGCAGAGCCAAATCTTTGGAGACTGCATCTGTAACTTGCTAGCGGAGAAGACGGTGGTGCTGGTGACACACAGTGCTGACATCATTGCGAGTGAAGCTGCCAACTTAAAGGTGTTCGTGGACGACGGCAAGCTGAATGCCACTCGACGTGACGTCGATCTGCCTCGATGCTCGTACACCCTACCCATTTCTCCTCGTTCGACGAAGGACGATGCGAGTCATGATGGAGAGGCAAAAGACAAAGAGGCTGGTCGACTCATTGACGATGAGGAGCGGGAAGAGGGTCGTGTTTCCAAGGAGGTGTTTACAAATTACTTCGACTCACTTGGTGGTGTCAAAGTGTGCATTTTCCTGTTCGCCGTGCAGACACTGTGGCAAGTGTTTCAGATTGGCAGTGATCTGTGGTTGAGTCACTGGACTGGTCAGAAGGACGGCTCGTACAACCAAGACGAGACGGCATACAACGTGAAGGTGTATTCAATGTTGGGAGCTGGTGCTGCCATAATGGTTTTCGCTCGTTCCGCAACGGTTGCAGTTGTAGGTCTTCGAGCTTCGCGCCACTTGTTCGACAACATGACGGTGTCTCTACTGAAGGCTCCGCTTCGCTTCTTCGACGCAAACCCGATTGGACGTATCGTGAACCGATATGGAGACGACATGTCCGCCGTGGACTTCATGATTCCGTTCGCATTTGGAGGGTTTCTCGCGATGTTCTTCTTCACAGTGTGCCAACTAGCGACTGCAGTGTACACTATGAACTTCTTGGGTGCTTTGATTATCCCGTTGGCGTGGATGTACGTGAAGATTGCCAACTTCTACCTCGCGCCGTCTCGAGAAATTTCACGGCTGTGGAAGGTGACATCGTCTCCGGTGTTGAGTCATGTGACGCAGTCGGAGGAGGGTGTCGTTGTGATTCGTGCATTCGGTCAGGACACCGTAGACCGCATGGTCATGGAGAACTTCATTCGCAACGATTTGAACAGCAAGTGCTGGTTTGCGGAGACCGTGACATCGCAATGGTTCCAAGTTCGCATGCAACTTCTGGGCTGTGGGGTCATTTTTCTGGTGGTGTCGGGACTCGTGTACCTGCGAGATTACCTGTCTCCTGGTATTGTCGGGTTGGCATTTACGTATGCGCTTAGCGTTGACAGTGGCCTTGCTAGTCTTGTGCAATCCTGGTCGTGGTTAGAAATTCAAATGGTGAGCCCTGAACGAATTCTAGAGTACGGATCCATCCCGGGCGAAGGAAGCCAGCGGCCGCTAGTCATTGAACCAGATGCCTCGTGGCCTCGTTCCTCCACCGTCCAGTTCCAGGACGTTGTTTTCAGCTACAAACAAGGAGGCAAGCCCGTGCTCAAGGAACTTTCGTTCGATATCCGCAACAACGAGAAGATCGGCATCGTCGGACGCACCGGCGCAGGCAAGTCCAGCCTCACCATGGCGCTCTTCCGCATCAACGAGCTCGTCTCCGGCCGCATCCTCATCGACGGCACCGACATCGCCACCATGCCGCTGCTTACACTGCGTTCGAACCTGTCCATCATCCCACAGTCGCCCGTGCTATTCAAGGGAGCGCTGCGAGGCTACATGGACCCGTTCGACGATTTCACGGACGCCGATATCTGGAGTGCATTGGAGAAGGTGGACATGAAGTCGCAGGTATCAGCGCTGGAGGGTCAACTATCGTACGAACTGAGCGAGAACGGTGAGAACTTCAGTGTGGGCGAGCGGCAGATGCTGAGCATGGCTCGCGCTTTGTTGACTCGGAGCCGTATCGTGGTGATGGATGAGGCAACGGCGTCCATCGACCACGAGACAGAGAAGAAGCTGCAGCGGATGATCAACAAGGACTTTCAGGACGCGACGGTGTTGACGATCGCGCATCGGTTGGGTACGGTGCTAGACTCGGATCGTATCATGGTGTTGAGCGATGGTCGCGTGGTGGAGTTCGAAAGTCCTCGTGAGTTGGTGAAGAACCCGAACGGAGTGTTCTATGAGCTCGCGAAGGAAGGAGGATATCTCGACAAGTTGCTAAACAACTAATGCACTGACAACGGCTTAGTATTTCATGAAAATTGTTAGAGCGAAATGTTCTTCTGAAAGCATCGGTTGATGTACAACTAACGGTGAGTAATACATGTATTCATGTACCGGTACTAGTAGTGTTTTAAGTATAAAGATACTTTTGAGACCAATGAAGACATTCCAGCGTACACTCATTCGGATCCATCCGAATCGGATGTGCCATCATTCGAAGTGATCTGTACTTTCTCTTCTAGTTGTAGAGGTCAGCGATCGGGTATCAACCCAGGCTTGATTGGTGTAGACCGCCAACAAGACGTCATTCGTCATTCCCAAAGTGTAGTCGTTGCGCACGAGTCGGTTGACTAGAAAAAAATCTAGAGAATATTGCTAAACCTTTATGAACGCGATCCAACTACAGCACGGTTCCTCGTCCCGGGAATATGCCACGTTCCTCAAGGTGCCGCCGACGTCGCCCAAAGTGCATCGTCGCCAGTCCGCGTCACTGCTATCGAGACTTTTTCTCTCGTACGCAGACGACATGATGCAGACTGGCAACACACGGCAACTGGACCAGGACGATCTACTGGAGTTGGACGACGACAGTCGCTCGGAAGTCGCCTACGCCTTCTTCAAGCGACACTATGACCAAGAGGGTCAATCCATTGTCCGAGCAATTGTCCACAGCTACGGGTGGAAATTCGTGCTGTGTGGACTAGCATCGGCATTCACGACCGCCTGCATCCTGTTCGCACCCGTTGTGTTGCACCACGTGATCGACACCTTTGCTTCACCCGAGATGGATCTGACAAGTCTTGGTGTGTGGCTGGGGGTGTTTTTCGCTTCTCGCCTGGCAAACGCTTTGGTGGCTCCACACGTAGATTTCCAACTCCAGTTGATAGTGTTCCGTGTTGCGGTGTCGTTGAGAGCTTTGTTGTTCGAGAAGACAACGCGACGCAGCATTCAGAGTCGCAGTGATGATAAGGCAGTTGACATTGCCAATATTTACTCATCGGACATCCAGCAGATCATCCAGTGTGCGAATCAGATCAACGAGCTGTGGATCCTGCCAATCCAGATTACCGTTGTGGTGTACATGCTGTATGTAGTCCTGGGTGTCTCGGTTTTTGCGGGACTTGTTGTCATTGCACTGTCGATGATAGCAACCTTCTTTTTCACGAAGGTAACTACTGGATCATACAAAGAACTGATGAAACGCAAAGATGACCGACTGAAACTCGTCAAAGAGGTGTTCGGGGCCATTCAGATAGTCAAATTCAACGTGTGGGAAGGGAAATTCGAGGAAAAGTTGCTTGCTCTTCGAGAATTAGAGCTCTCATCTCTATCGCGGTTCATGTACGCCATGTGCGGAACCATCTTCGTAATGTGGGGATCACCACTTTTCGTCTCAACTGTCTCGTTCGCTGTCTACACGCTTGTAATGGACCAGATATTAACGGCTGCAAAGGTGTTCACAGCCATTGCATTGTTCAACTTTACTCCGAGACCCACTGCGTGACTTTCCGAGTATGATCCAAACGTGTCTTCAAGCTAAGATTTCCCTGGATCGGATGGCCGACTATCTTGCTCTTCACGAAGTTGACCCGTCTAATGTGTCTCGAAACGATCCATCCATTCCTGCTGACGTTGCGATTGTGGTTGACCACGGCACATTCGCGTGGAATCAAGATGCAAATCCAGTACTGACGAATGTGAATTTCACGGTGAAGAAGGGTGATTTTGTCGTCGTTCATGGCCCTGTCGGCTCTGGCAAGTCGTCACTGTGCTCTGCGTTGCTAGGTGAGATAGAGAAAATCGATGGCAATGTCGCTCTGAATGGCAAGGTGGCATACTACGCACAGCAGCCGTGGATCCAGAATATGACTGTCCGAGAAAATATCCTCTTCGGACATGCTTACGACCACAATAGATACCACCAAGTGCTCGATATATGTGGTCTTCTCCCAGACCTGCAGCAATTCCCTGGTGGTGATGCAACTGAAATTGGACAAAAGGGAATCAACTTGTCAGGGGGTCAAAAAGCTCGTGTGAGTTTGGCGCGCGCCTGCTATTCAGACGCAGACGTATTTATCTTGGATTCACCTCTCGCAGCAGTGGATGCTGTGGTTCAAAGCGAGATCTTCAGTAAGTGCATTTGTGGATTTCTAGCGGAGAAGACTGTGGTTCTCGTCACTCATAATACGGAAGTGATCGATTCTAGCACGGCAAATGGCAGGGTTTCCATGTCCGATGGCATAGCGTCGGTTGAGCGGAAAGAACTTCATCGCCCTCGAACTCATTTTGCACCGCAGGTATCGCCTCACAAGATGAAGGGAGAATCGAATCCTATCAAGACCATTGGCAACAGTTCGGAGGACGCTGGTCGCCTGATTGAAGACGAAGACCGCGAGGAAGGTCGAGTGTCGGCGGCGGTATTTTGGCGATACTTTCAGGCGATGGGAGGGCTGAAAGTGCTGATACTGTTGTTGGTGATCCAGAGCTTGTGGCAGGGCTGTCAAGTCGGAGGTGATTTGTGGCTGAGTCACTGGACGGGCCAAAAGGGCAACACGTACGATGCCTCACGAACGCAGTACAACATGACAGTCTACGCACTGCTGAGTGGGGCAGTGCTTTGATGGTGCTCGCACGAGCTGTGACGGTGGCTACTGCAGGACTCCGCGCATCTCGAGACATTTTCCGTCTTCTCACGCGAGGTCTGTTGTCTGCACCATTGAGATTTTTCGATGCTAACCCGATCGGCCGTATCGTTAATCGGTTTGGAGGAGACATCACGTTTGTTGACATCGACATCCCATTCGACATCGGAAGTTTGCTGGTGACAGGTTTCTTCACCTTCTGTCAGTTGGCAACGGCGATTTACATCGTGAAAATGCTTATTATGTTTATCGTGCCTCTCGCGTATGTGTACGTCAAGTGCGCCAAATTTTACTTGATGCCATCTCGAGAGATTTCTCGATTGCTGAAGGTGGCATCTTCTCCAGTACTGAGCCACATTTCTCAAGCAGAAGAAGGCATGACTACGATTCGGGCTTTTGGTCCTGGGTGCGTTGAACGAACAGTTGCTGAAAACTTTTCACGAAACGATGTGAACGCCCGCGCTTGGTTTTGCGATTTTGTGGTGCTCGTATGGTTCCAAATTCGCATGGAGCTGGTGGGCTGTGGGGTCGTAATTGCTGTGGTGTCATGTCTGGTATATCTTCGTGACTATTTGTCGCCTGGTCTTGTAGGTGTTGCATTCACCTATGCGTTGAGCATCGACAGTCGTCTCGCTCGTTTAGTACGCGTATGGTCGTGGTTAGAAATTGAGATGGTTAGTCCGGAGCGGATCATGGCGTATGCCTCCATTCCCCCCGAAGGCGAACAGACCGCCCATGCCATTGAACCAAGACAGCCATGGCCCAAAACAGGGACCATTTCATTCCAAGACGTCGTATTCAGCTACAAACAAGAAGGAACACCAGTACTTAAGGGACTTTCGTTCGATATCCGCAACAACGAGAAGATCGGCATCGTCGGACGCACCGGCGCAGGCAAGTCCAGCCTCACCATGGCGCTCTTTCGCATCAACGAGCTGGTCTCCGGCCGAGTTCTTATCGACGGCACCGACATCGCCACCATGCCACTGCGTACGCTGCGTTCGAACCTGTCCATCATCCCACAATCGCCCGTGCTATTCAAGGGAGCGCTGCGAGGCTACATGGGCCCGTTCGACGATTTCACGGACGCCGATATCTGGAGTGCATTGGAGAAAGTGGACATGAAGTCGCAGGTGTCGGCGTTGGAGGGTCAACTGTCGTACGAGCTGAGCGAGAACGGTGAGAACTTCAGTGTGGGCGAGCGGCAGATGCTGTGCATGGCTCGCGCTTTGTTGACTCGGAGCCGTATCGTGGTGATGGATGAGGCAACGGCGTCCATCGACCACGAGATAGAGAAGAAGCTGCAGCGGATGATCAACAAGGACTTTCAGGACGCGACGGTGTTGACGATCGCGCATCGGTTGGGTACGGTGCTAGACTCGGATCGTATCATGGTGTTGAGCGATGGTCGCGTGGTGGAGTTCGAAAGTCCTCGTGAGTTGGTGAAGAACCCGAACGGAGTGTTCTATGAGCTCGCGAAGGAAGGAGGATATCTCGACAAATTGCTTTAAATCTTGAGCAAACCTAAATTGTTGTTTGTGTTCATCGGATTTAATTCAAATATTTCACCGTGCTCATTGCTGTAACTGTAGTGAGTACGTAAAATCTTAATCTACTGTACAGTAGACATACGCTAGCTTTCAAATCGAGCTAAAGTTAGTACGGGTTTTGTTTGTCGTCGATTCTGACTTGGTTTGTTCACCGACATACTGGTCTTTTGTGACACAACCAACGCAACCCCCCCCATAGACACCTTACGTGACAGTAATGCTACTCGACCATGAAAACGAATTCCCCATAAACAATTGGCCCCCCGTACATGAAAAAAATGTGTCTCGAAAGTGACATGCTGAGATGATTTTAGCTTGCTTTTGTATTCACGTTTGGTCAAATCCTCAGTTTGTTGTAAGGGACATCAATACAACCCCAAGTCTAATGTCGTTTATAGTAGCATTGACCACCATAAACGACTCGCCCCCATAATCGATGCAACGCATTTCACGCATAAACTCTTGAGCTTTTGGTCACCCATTCGGATGACATGGAAAGCTCATTTACAAAGTTGCCTTCGATCAAGCACATCGAGAGTCAAACCAGCATTCCAATTGAAATACTTTTCGCCATACCGTCAACGCCTACGTCGCCTTCGACAGCACCGGCGAGTGCAAGCCCTGGCAGTACGAGTCCCGTCCACTTAATGATGAGGACGTCGAGATCAAGATTTCTCACTGCGGTATCTGTGGATCGGACCTTCACACTATCGATAGTGGTTGGGGACCTGCTCCGTACCCGTGCGTCACTGGTCACGAGATCATCGGCGAAGTGACGCTGGCAGGACCGAGCGTGAAGAATCTGGCGGTGGGTGACCGTGTCGGTGTTGGTGCTCAGGTGTGGGCTTGCTTGAATCGCGACCCCCAAGGACCAGTGCCGTGATTGCGCTGACGGCGAGGACGCTGTGTGCGACCAAGGGGTCTGGACCTACAATGGTACCTACAAGGACGGTGCCAAGTCACAAGGCGGCTACGCTGACTACGTCCGTGTGGATAGTAACTACGCCTTCAAGATTCCTGACGCTCTCCCTTCTGATGTGGCTGCACCTTTGCTTTGCGCCGGAGCGACGGTGTTCACGCCGCTGAAGCAGGAGGGTGTCAAGGCGGGTGACCGTGCGGGTGTCATCGGCATCGGTGGTCTGGGCCACATCGCCATCCAGTTCATTCGCGCACTGGGCGCTGTCCCCGTTGCCTTCTCTCGCTCGTCGAAGAAGGAGAAGGAGATCCGCTCGCTGGGTGCTGAGGAGTTCTACGACCTCAGCAACCCCGAACAGCAAAAGAAAGCCGCTGGAAGTGTTGACTATTTGCTGTTGACTGCTGATGCCAACAACATGCCGTACGACTTGTACCTGAGTCTGGTGCGCAAGCGTGGCACGTTCATCATGGTTGGTCTTCCGAACGATCAGGTGAAGAACGCCGTGGTTCCTGGTTCCACGTGCCGTGCGCGTTCGCGGCAGTGCCATTGGCAGCATCCAGGACATCAAGGATATGTTGGCGCTGGCTGCGAAGGCGAATGTGCGTCCGATCATTCAGAAGCTGCCGATGAGCGAGGTGAACAAGGGTCTGGACATGGTGCGTGAAGGCCGCGTGCGCTACCGTGTCGTCCTCGAGAATTAGGTTGACAAAATTTCTTGACTTCGTGGACTATCAAAACTGATATTAGGGCTGACAGCAACTTTACGTGAAAAAGCTCGTGCAGCGAAACGCTTTCTCGTACTTTACGCCTTGTTGCAATATATTACGTACTTAACCGAATATATTCGTTCTAACTTCCCGATAAATTACCCAACCGCCGCATTACGAAATCTTGGCCTCACTTCCCAATCGGCAGCCACCAGTTCAAGTCACCACCACCAATATCAGTTATGGCGCCCCCTAACGTCGACAACATGTTCACTCTCAAGGTGGACAACGTCCCCTTCCAGATCGGGTAATGTCTTGTCTCTCTTCCCTCTATCCACATCCAGCTAAAACTCCCTCTCACTATCCACAGGAGCGACGAGCTACGTGAGCTTTTCTCCAAGTTCGGCGAGATCGGAGACGTCTACATCCCCCGGGCTCGCGGCTCCAACGAGTCGCGTGGCTTCGCGTTCGTGCGTTTCGTGGAGAAGCGCGACGCTGAGGACGCAATCGAAGGCATGGAAGGCCAGGAGTTCCAAGGCCGCGACCTGCGCGTGCAGTTCGCCAAGCAGCGCCGTCCCGACAACCCGCGGGAGTTTTACTCGCGCGGAGGCGGCGGCGGCGGCGGCGGCGGCGGCGGCGGCGGTGACCGTTACGGCGGTGGTGGCGATCGCTACGGAGGAGGAGGAGATCGCTACGGAGACGACCGTCGAGGCGGAAGCCGCTATGATGACCGTCGGGACGACCGCCGCTATGACGATCGCCGGGATGACCGCCAGCGTCGCCGCTCGCGCTCCCGTTCGCCGGACCGCCGTGACCGCAGCGACCGGGACCGTGGCAGCGCTGGACGTGAGCGCAGCCGTAGCCGTTCGCCCCGCCGCTCGCCGCGTCGCAGCGCCTCGCCGCCTCGTCGTGACTAAGTGATCTGTGGACGTGCTGGGGACAAGAGTGCAAGCAAGGTAAGAAGCGCAGAGGACAAGAGTGCAAGCAAGGTAAGAAGCGCAGAGGACAAGAGTGCAAGCAAGGTAAGAAGCGCAGAGGACAAGAGTTCAGCACCCATTCACCAGTACGAGCAGAACAGGCAGAGAAACCAGACGAGACCAGACCAGACCGAGTTTACTTGTTTTACCTTCTTCGGCCGATGCATTGTTGCTGAGAGTATTAACACCTGGGAACTTCAAAAGAGACGGAGTTGGAGACCTGGAGATTATCCTGACCAGAGTTGGCGGTTGTTCGTGGGAGGTGTTGAGGGGTGGTGTATTCAAAACGTGGGGGTCCTGTGTTGATGGTGCTGTTATTCGAGTCGTTGAGGGCGAGAGCGGTCGCTGGTTGTGTATCTGAACAGACGGCTGTTGCTATTTTCCACGCCGGTTATTGTCAGGGACTTGGCACATGCGGATGCTAGCAGCAACAACGGTAACCTTTCTGTGCTGTGATGAAGTACTGGCGCGAACGCACCTATGGCAGCAGCAGATGCACATGGTGAGTCCCTAGTATCTTACGCAGCTGTAATTAATTACGCAGCTGTACCTCATTACTCGAGATGCAGTTAGGTTGTGCAAGGGCAGTATCAAAGTGAGCTTTTGAAGGCTGGCGAGCTAGTCAATCGTGTCAATCATGAAGCATCAAGCGTGATGGGACAAGACAAGAGGAACATTTGATTCAGGCGGAGTCATCGAGCAATAACGGTTGTAACATTGCCTGTTTTCAACGGGTGTGCTCAATTACAAGAAAACTCGAGACTCAAACAAAGGTGTTTTGGGATGCACCCTCGAGCTTTCATTTCAAAAAGTTTAGTTCGTCCATGTTGGGACGATAAAAAGCGATTGGGAAAGTTGGTGCGCTGGACCATTGCAATCTGTCAATGGCGCGCTTAAGATGTCACGATGAGGAAGACGAAGAAGGCAATGACGCCAACCATCAGACCGGCGCAGTAGAGCGAACGCATGTCGCCGTCAATGCTGGAGTAGCCGCGGCGACGGTAGCACAGGCCCACAGCATAAACGATCGCGACAAGCAGAACGGCTCCACCCAGCCCGATGAAGATGCGAGTGATGGTATCACTAGCAGTGTTGTCGGCTGAGCTGTCGTCTGAATCAACTTCTTCTTCATGGTGGCCGTTGCCGCTACGGATAGGAATGGTCTCGCTGGAAGGTTCATTCTCACAGCAGTCCAGCTTGGAACCCGAGAGAGGGTCCGGCTTGCAGCAACCTCCATCCCAGCCACAGCAGTCCAATCCTGCAGCACCGCATTTGGGCTGTCCCTGGCAAGTGTCTGCGTCGGTCGAGTGAGATGCATTGGAAACAGCCACTGAAGGCGTTTCTGACGAGCAGCAATCCAACTTGACTCCAGAGCCAGCGCAGCAGCCTCCAGGTACACCACAGCAGTCGAGCTTGGCTGCGTCACAGAGAGGCTCACCGTAGCACACCGACGAGTCTTTAGCCTTGACAACCGCCTTGTGGGTCTTGTTGCTGATGACAGGGTGCTGGTTCTTGCAGCAGCCGAGCACGGTACCCGAAATGGGGTCTGGTTCACAGCAGCCGTCGATGGTGTTACAGCAGCCCAGTCCCAACACAGCGCATTCATGCTCACCAAAGCATGCGTTGCTCGGCAAAAGAGCGGGGTCTTCCTGTGGACAACAGCCAAGTGCACTCGGGCAGCAGCCTGGTAACGTACCACAGCACATCAATGCTGTACCATTCTCTCCTGCCGAAGCACAAGCCGGGAAGCCAAAACACTTGTCCAGATCCGGCTCACTTAGTGCCGGGCGGTTCTTTTGAGCGAACCACGACGGACGAGTCGCAACCCAGCACATAGCGTTGGTGCGGGAAGACCACGTGTCAAACGCCTTGACGGTGTTATTGAGCTCGTCCCAAGCTTCCGCTGCGTTCAAGATCGCGTGATCCATCACGACGATGGAGCGCCAGATGTCATACTGATCCAGATCAGGGAGGTCTTGACTCAATAGTGCATACTCGCGCGCGACATATTCCTCGTCGAGTAGCTGCGGTGTGAAAGGCGTGAAGGGAAGCATGTTGATGCCATGGATGTAGACAGCGCGATCGCCAAACCACGTATTGTACACGACACTCATCTCGCCCACGACGCCCACCATTGCGTTCTTCGAGAAAATAGGCTCGTAGATCTTCGAGTTCTCCGACATGTGCCAATACTTCTTGACCGAGCGCAATTCCGTCGCAAGCAGGAGCCGCGCGTACTGATGGTACGAGCTGTCACCCTGTCCTTCGGTAGCTTTTTCGTCAAGCGAAGAGAACAGCGCGAGGGAGTAGTAGGCATTGAGGTCTTCGCTGCTGCTTTCCTGGGACTTGCCGTCCTCCATGGGGAACAAGCCACTGGCGTACGAGTGACCCACAAACCAGTCTTTGTGGCGGGCAGTTGGGAACAGCTGTCGCACCGGTAGATCATTGAAAAAGGTCGTGTTGCTGTTGAGCAGTGGCGCGCCGTAGTCGCCCATGAGTAAAGCCACGGCTTGCGCATGCTTCTCAATGAAATCCGGGTCAAATTTCCGGATCGCAGCAAGCGCGTAGACAAAGTATCCGTAGTGAAACTATAAACGTGATACACATACGATAGATTAGTACAGGAGTATCTAATGCATGGTAGAGAAGCGTCTGTACGTACGTGGTGGTCATTGTAGTAGCCATTGCCGTAGTCAGCTTGGTCATCGTGCCAGCCATCGTTTGTGATCACACCACCAAAGGTTTGATCATACACAAAGTGGTCGACGTTCGTGCTTTCAAGCCAGTCAACGATCTCCTCCTCGACTTTCGTCAAAAGCTTCTGCTTCACTTCCTCCTGCTCAAACTTGTCTGCAATCAGCAGCAGTCTCGCATCGCGACTGACCTGCTTGCCGAAATTGTACGAGTCAGGGCTCAGAGGTGGCGGGTACTTGTCAGCATCGATGGGTAGCTCGTTTACAATGGCCTGCTTGACCTTCTCACGCATATCAAGTCGAAGTTGTTTGTCATCCTCCGAACTGCCGCTGAAGTCATCGCTGAAGAGTCCGTCATCAGCATAGTTCCACTCGACAGTCGGAAGTGTCTCCTTCATGTGCCACACGGCGCCAAACACGCCCTCCATCAGTCCACGGACACTTGTGTATATCAAGTCCGAGAACACTTTGTTCTTGCCCTTCTGCAGTGGTTTGTTGTCCGTCTGCACTTGCATCACGTCCATGTGGTGGGGCAATGCCAGCATCAGTAGTTTGTTGTTCTCCTCCTCTGTCACCTCGTGTGCCTCGCCATGGAACGTCGAAAAGCTCTTTGTCTTCCACCGGAACTCTAGCAATGCATTGTCCGAGTCTTGTGGGTCCACTGAGTGTGCGACGTCACCTCCAACAGCGTACATTGGTGCCGACTCGAGTAGATATGGCATGACCTTAGCATCAAGACACAACGCCACTCTCAGTACACCCGTGAACTCTTCATCACTTGTCACTTGTCCCTTATCGTTTAACTTGAGCTTCAACTGTTTATCCGACGCGTACAAATACCACGTCTGTCCGTTGTTAAGTTCCGCCGCGAAAGTGGCAAAGTGAAGGTCATCTCCATTCATAAGCGAAAGTCCCTCAAGCTTCTTGAAGCGTGTGATCTGCAGTCCATCCTTAGCTTCCACCACAGGACGACTGTGTGTATACTCCATAGTAACATACGGCGAGCCACGCACAAGGTATACGCGGAACTCCTCCGCTTGACCGCGACTGAAGCGCACCGTCGTACTGAAAGCATCAAAGTTAACGACATGATGCGCCAGCTTCAGCGTAGACGTCTGTGCTTGAGAACTCACCACCATCTGGGCGATGAAACCTTCTTGGATGGTGCGGGGCGCCACGACGCGGAACGGGAAACTCACGTGCAGCTTCTCGTCTAGGATTTTGTGCACATAAGGCATCGAAACCACAGCGGATTGGCCTTCTGCCAGGACGAGGTTGGTCCACCAGGCACCAGTAGGGAACGGTACATCGGCCAGCAGCTTGGGACGCGCGTTAGTGGACAAATTGGTGGCCACTTGAGCGTCCAGTGGCAGTCGCTCTGAAGCTGCGAACAGACTCGACGACAGCTGCAACGGATGCGACGCCACGGGGAACGGAAGCTGCAGCGTCAGGTCGGCACCTGGCACGGCGTACACGCATTGCGCGTAGCTCCAGAGCAGCAGCAACGCGCCACGGACGACTCCAGTCATGACGGTTGGCTGGTTGAGATCCAATTTGAAAGTGAGCTCATCGGTGATCGCGTGCGTAGCGATTTATATGAATGTTTGTATGGTAAAAAAACAGAAGCCAAGAAAGAGATCTGATTCGCGAGGATTTGGATCTTGCGTGCGAATTTTTGAGGAAGACGTTGGCGGAATCAAACTTTGATGGATCGTTGTAATTCAGGATTACTGGACGTGCTGTAAACGCGAGGCATTTTCGTGATCAAGCGTGCGCTCGACTGGCAATGGTCCTGAGTCGCGACATTGGTGATCGTCTGTATACACTCTACGAACATGTATAGTGTTTTGTCAACAGCGGTGCTCAGAATTGGTGGCTGCCAAGTCCGTTTGAAGTGGCAGAAATGCATTCCATGACGCTGTGGTGACCCACACAGCTAGCAAGGGGTCCGTGACAAAGCTTACAGTCTCAGCGCTCCGGGGTATTTGGAGTTTGCAACTCGATAAGACAAGGAAAATGTGTTTTTTTAGAGGTTTCGGCAGTCTCTCGTTTGTGACACAAGTTGTGACTGCTGTGTTGACCTGCACGACAATTGGAGTGGCACTTCAAATTGGTGCATCAGAGTCAACTGTACTTGGCTGGAAGTTGATGCAAATACGACTTTTGAGAGACAGGAGTTGTGAATTATCGATTCTCTTACGCACAGCTCAGTGGGTGGCACATTCTAAGTTGAGTAGCGCACCACAAAACGTCAGACTCATTGACACATTTTGCGAACCAGCCTGGTTAGTAGTTGACGGCCAACTAGCCCCTCGCAGGTGTCCGTGTTACACGTGCAGTAGTAAAGCAGGCGCTTCTGAAGTTGAGCCTGGACGGAGTGCTCGACATTGTGCGGTCTACGAAAGGGTAAATTGCAGTCGCCTCCGAAGGTACTTTGGAAGTACTGATTTTGTAAAAAAAAACAAAAAAACTCCGACAGGCAAATGCTATACAGGTATACATATGTACGTGTATACCCAAATTGGACCTCCCCAGGACATCGATAAATCAATTCCAATTACTCCCATTGCATTGCGGAGTGATGGCTTACATGCATGGAGCTGCCGAAAGAGGCGATGCCATCAGCGTGTGGTCCTGCTGGAAAGATGGCGAAGATGTTGATATGGATGATATGGGAACGACACCACTGATGCTAGCGAGCGAGAATGGGCATCTGAACATCGTGATATTCTTGATGGATAAAGGTGCAGAAGTCGACAAGAAAGATTGGAATGGTCAGACAGCTTTGGCGTTTGCGGTAACGCATGGGCACCAAGAGGTCGCTCAAACTCTTGTGGACTACGGTGCGGAAGTAAACCAGGCTGACGAAGATGGCAAGACGCCAATGTGGCTTGCTGCAAAATATGGTCATGACGAGGTGTTTAAGTGGCTCGGTGAGGTCGGTGCTAGCAAGGAAATCGCTACAAAAACACGGTTAATGAAACATTGTGCATCAGAAAACGACGACCCGGAAGGGGTAAGGACCCTAGTGGAGACGTACGAAAACGATGTAAACGCAAAAGACAAGAAGGGGGGAACACCGCTGATGTATCTTTGTGCATCAAACGAAACCAAGGCGAAGACATTGAAGCTGTTGGTGGAAGACTACGGCGCGGATGTCAATGCACAAGATAAAAGAGGGAGGACACCGCTGATGCTAGCTGCAAATCGAGGTGACGTTCAAACGGTGGATTTTCTACTTCGGTTTCACGCTGACGTCAATATTACCGACAAGAAGAATCGGACAGCTCGTGAGTATGCCTCTAACCATAATCTGAAACAGATTCAAGGGCTTCTCCTGTCAAGCACTGGAATTTTTTAACTACATCCCGTCATTTCCGCTCCGGAGGCACTGGTGTGGTTTATCCCACCAACCGAGATCGAAATTGGAGAATTTGAATCGAAAAGAGAAATTGGAGGAGACTTTGTTGGAACGTGGTTGGACGCCGAAGTAGTGATCAAAGTTCACGTGCCGTTGCATGGCGTAAGTGAGCCATTTGATAAACAAGTGGAACGTTGGTTTGCGCTTCGACACCCTAATATTCAGAAGTTATACGGCGCAGTATGTGAAAGGTATGGCCTATTCGTGTGTGAGCACATGACGTCTGGATCACTGAAAGAATATGTTACGAGGCGCTGGTCTGATTGGGACACAAAGAGTGTTGTGAACATCTATCGGCATTTATACGAAGCTGCGTTAGGTTTACAGTACTTACACGAGCGAGATATTGTGCACGGCGACGTCCGACTGGAAAACAATTTAATCGAGAGCAGCGGTATCGCGAAGTTGGCAAACATGACGCCGAGCACCAGCATTGACACGGTTAGCCGAGAGAAGTCACTGAAAGACGAAGCAGCGTTACGTTTACAGTACTTGAATGAGCGAGCCATGGAGCAAATGGAAAACACATTCACGGCAGCGATGATGACGCGGAGTTTACAAACATGACGCCGGTAAGCCACGAGACGTCACTGAGATATTTCGACTTGTTCGCCTTCGGTCGATGCATGCAATACATTGATTCGGCTGTTCGACCACTCGGACTCGACCCACAATTTCGCGCTGAGTGGCGGCAGTTGTCATATGATATGCGTCGTGGTGATCTTACCAAGCGATTTACGATTTCAGAAGTTGTCCCAAGAATGAGAACTTGATTAACCTGCTGAAGGAGAAAAATCGTCTGAATGGCTCAGTTTTACACCAAGCCGTTCTCTCAAGTTACAGGAGGTGCAAGACATCGTGGATGGGATCAGCAGTGAGCAATTCAGCGAAATCTTTAAATTCATCGATGACGCTTGCCGTGAACTCCTGGTACCACATAATTATGAGGACACGATCATCGTGGTGCAAGATTTTCAGCGTGCCCTCGAGCAGCGATACAGCTCACTGTCAAAAAGCAGCGCATGCGTCTCGGAGCAGGCAGCAAGTTGCTTGGGTGACTCATCTGATATCTTCTTCCGCAAGCTGATAGAGAAACTACTGAACGTATTGCGTGCTCCAGTCGAAACATATCGGCTCTTAGAGGCACAATGGCCTGACACGTACAAGTACCAGACCAAAGAAACTGAGCCAGAAGGTGAAGATGTGGACTCACTTCCCGAATGGTTTATCGGATCAAATGAGCTTGAAAACGAGGAATATTTGGCTTCAGGGGGCTTTGGCGAAGTTTGGAAGGCGAAGTGGCTAAACTCGGATGTTGTTGTGAAAAGATTGATAATACACAAGACTGGAACTGCAGAAGACGAAAAGCGACGAGAACAGTTTCTTCACGAGGTCGGATTGTGGTTCAGATTGAATCACCCTTACGTAGTGAAACTTTTTGGTGGCTGTCTCGTCGGAAAAAAACCGTTCTTCGTTTGTGAAGAAGCTAAAAACGGGTCGTTGATCAAGTATCTGCAAAAAAATCCAGATGAAGTTTGGGAGAAAATCTACGAAGCTGCACTTGGACTTGAGTATTTGCATGCTCGTGGTATTATTCATCGAGATCTTAAGTGTGACAATATCCTCGTCGACGGCGACGGCAAAGCAAAGCTGACGGACTTTGGCCTAAGTGCATCGACTAACGCTGAAAATCAGGGAAAACTTCATACGCAACTCGCTGGGTAGCTCCGGAGTGTCCTGCAGGAAAACAGGCCACATTTGCTTCTGACATTTTTTCGTTAGGAATGTGCATCATTCAAGCTGTGACTAGAGATTATCCTTGGGGAAATCTTGATAATTCCGTTGTGGCACTTCGCGTGAAGAAAGCAGAACTACCGCAGCGGCCTCCACAGTTTTCGGATTCTCAGTGGAGACTCGTAGAGAGCATGTGCAAGTTCCATCCAGGCAAAAGACTAAATATTCTTGTCGTGGTTCAGCGATTAAAAGAGTTTGCAAACAACTCCGAAGCGACGATCAGTGAGTCTACATCTGCTGTAACACGACAACCTACGGATGAACTTATTCGAAAAGTTAGACAAACCATGTTGGAGCTCAAGGCGGAAGCAGACAAGGAGTTGCCGTGCGAAATCTACGAGTTACTGTTGGATCGTCTTGAAGATTTGTGTGGTGGCTCATGCAACCATGAACTCAATGACAGTCTCAACGCTGTGATGTTGTCGGCTAGTGTGTGGGTCAAGCGCTTGGAGAACGAACAGCCAACTGTGGATTTGGTGAAAATCGTGTTTCATGGGTTCTCTCTGCATCGACAGATAGATCGTGTGCTGGCAGAACATTTCGTCAAGCCATCAAGTGATTTACACAAGTGGGTGGCTAGGTGTTCGGAGTTGATGCGAGCTGGACCGTATTCAGCGTAGGGGTGCTCCTGTCCTAACAACTCATTTTTTCATCGAAATCAAGTTGTATCATCGCAAATGAATGGTTACCTCCGGTATTTGCCAATGCGCGTATAATGCCATTTCGTGCGAGGCATACTGGTACCTTCCATTCGCTACCAACTCATGCTGCCTGTGGCTATGCTATGGCATTTCCATTTCGCTTTTTCGCTTTTGGTCCCTCACTAACAAAAGTTAGTACCCCTCTCCATACATCTCGTCATCGGCATCTCCCTCCGCCGTTTCCGCTGACACTTTCTCGTAGTCCTTCTCCAACGCAGCCAGATCTTCACGGGCCTCCGTGAATTCACCCTCCTCCATACCTTCGCCGACAAACCAGTGTACGAAGGCGCGTTTCGAACACATGAGGTCAAATTTGTGGTTGATCCGGGAGAACACCTCCGCAATTGCGCTTGTGTTCGAGATCATTGCCACGGCACGCTGTACAAGGGCAAGGTCGCCACCAGGTACTACCGACGGTGGCTGGAAATTGATCCCGCACTTAAAACCTGTCGGACACCAGTCCACAAATTGAACTGTGCGCTTCGTCTTGATAGAAGCTACAGCAGAGTTTACGTCCTAGGGAACGACACCGCCTCGATACATCAGACAAGTCGCCATGTATTTGCCATGACGAGGGTCACATTTGGCCATCATCGATGTTGGATCGAACACGCTGTTTGTGATTTCAGCAACAGACAGCGATTCATGGTACGCTTTCTCGGCTGAGATGACCGGTGCGTATGAGCTGAGCATGAAGTGAATGCGCGGATACGGCACCAAATTCGTCTGGAACTCGGTGATGTCCACGTTCAGTGAGTCATCGAAACGCAGCGACGTGGTTAGCGACGAGATCACCTGAGCGATCAAACGGTTTAGATTGGTGTAGGTTGGGCGATCGACGTTAAGTGATCGGAGGCAGATGTCGTAGATGGCTTCATTGTCAAGTAGGAACGTGACATCCGTGTGCTCCAGCAAATAGTGTGTTGAGAGCACCGAGTTGTACGGCTCTACCATTGGCGGTTGAAAGTAGAGGAGACGGATAGACGGTAAATGCTAGCTTGCTTTTGCGACCGTAGTCCACCGACAGACGCTCCAACAGCAGCGAACCGAGACCTGGACCGGTGCCACCACCCACCGCACTCAACACCATGAAGCCCTGCAACCCCGTGCAGGCATCGGCTAGTTTACGGACGCGATCCAAGACTTGATCCACGATCTCCCTGCCAATCGTATAGTAGCCGCGTGCGTAGTTGTTGGCGGCATCCTCCTTGCCCGAAATGATCTGTTCCAGATGGTACAGCTGACGGTAGGTGCCTGTGCGGACTTCATCGCACACTGTTGGTTCCAGGTCCACGAAAACGGCGCGAGGCACATGTTTGCCGGCTCCTGTCTCCGAGAAGAAGGTGGAGAAGGAGTGGTCTTCCATTGTGCTGGATTTGGGAATTTTCCCATCCACGTCGATGCCGTGCTCGATGCAGTAGAGCTCCCAGCACGAGTTGCCGACTTGGATACCGCCCTGGCCGAGGTGAAGAGAGATGATTTCGCGCATTTTACCTCGAATCGAGACCTTGGATTGAGGCTGCAAATTGCACAATGGTGGGAAAAGCTCGTAACAAAGGACCAGGGATAATGTTGGCGGACGCCGCGCAGACGTGCAGCAAGACCACGAAAAGCAACTAAGTGACGATCATTCTAGCGCAACGACGATCTGGGTTTAGTGTTGGGGGAAAATATGATTGTAGAGGCTACATAGAGCCTACTTTGTCAACTCCGTTGTGCAGTTCTTGCAGTGGTAATTACGATGGCAGGGGGCAACTGCAACTTACTGACAAACATTCTGCATTGTCAACTGTCCGCAATCACTGCACGAGCTCTCGACCATCGGGCATAATCTTGGCGAGCCACCCCAACACTGTTGGGCCAACCAGACAGTTTTCCATGCAAGGAGCAACAGAATGCAATTTCACCAAGAATACCAAGAACTTTGTTGGCGCCAACATTCTCGCGCCAAAATTCGAACCTCAAATTTGAAATTAGTGCACTCAAAAACTACGTTTTAGTCTCAAACGCCAACTGTACACAAATTCGACAAGCTATGGAGGCGCACACGCAGGTACAGTAGGCAAGCACGTAATGTTGCAGGCATCTTCCTTGTTTGACCATCTACACTGTCATGGCTATCACTCCGCTTAGTATGCGCTACACGACAGCGAAGCGACGCCACCGGTGTGGGCAGCTCGAGTGCGACTCACACCTGAGCTGCTGGAAAAGCTTCGTCAGGCACCAGAGCAGGTTCTGCTCAAGCTGAACGTGGCAGTTAATGATGGAGCGTCCAATGCTCGTGGTAGCAGCAAGAAGACAAGTCTCGTGACGGTCAAATTGGCTGGCGATGATGAGACGGAAGAGCGCTACGAGCTACTGTCGTTTCCAGAGGATCCGGGTATCAATCATGTCTGCACCTTCCGTCGAGAAGCCGCTGGAGACTCAACTGGTGGCTACAATATTTATAAGACAGGTGCAATTCACCAGAAGCTGCTGGTGCAGCGTTTGCTCGATGCAACGGAGAAGGATCGCATCAAGGACAAGCACGCCAAGTCGGTGCTGGCGTCCAAGTCACGTGCATCAAAGCTGATCGATTCAGAGGTGGAAAAACCTACAAAAAGACAGCGACTAACGAGGTTGTCGAGCGTACCAACTTCGAGGATGTCTGCAGGAGGTAGCGCGTGGTCAATTGCAGCAGGTCACAAGAGGTACGTACGAGTTGGATTGGTTTCAATTCAAATATGTTAAAGTAAACTGACAGTTTGATCTGATAGCAGAACGAAGAAATTGGTGCTGCCATCTGCGTTGACGAAGGAAGACGCCAAAGAAGCAAAGGAGAAGATCGAAAAGGGATTCAAAGTTGCGATTGAGGAGGCGCCAATTGTACGCCAGTCAGAGAAGAAACCGGGTGAATACGAGGTAGATGACAATGAAAGCGACGAAGCCCCGACAGTTGTTGTTAGTGAGGAGACTGCTGCTGCTGCGCACGACGCGGAGTTCCACACCCTCTTTTCGTCAGATTCAGACGATGAAAGCGCTGGAGTCGGTCGAAGTCGAGTGCTGCGAAGGGAGAAAAAATGGGCCGCAAAGGAAGCGAAGAAGGATAAGAGTATTGCGGCTCGAACGGTGCGTGAAGACAATACGGTTGTTGAACCAACAGAAAGCGAGACGGCTCAGACCAACTTGGATACCACCGCACAACCGAAGGAGTCGACATGCGAGACACGAGAAAGTGGCTCCACCGCGGATGTGTTAAATTCCGCGAAGAACGAATCAAATGCGAATCCAGGCAATCAAGCCGCGGAGAGACTGGATATTTACGCGCTGAAACCTATCAAGCCTTCGACCTCTAGTGTCGAGGTCAAGCGTGCGCGTGTGCGTTCTGCGCTTGTGTCCGACCGAGTGAAGCAGGCGCGTTTGCCCGACCTGTCGTTTTTCCCGTCTGCCGTTATGCAGATATGTCAGCGACTCACAAACTACCACGGGCGGGCGGTGATCCTTGATGAGAGCGACTACGACTCGTTCGTGGAGACGCACGAGCAGTTCCGGCAAGACTGGGAAATGCTGGACAAGGTGGGTGGATTGCAGCTCATGCTGATTGGCTTGGGGTTGCTGACTGTGTGTGGTTATCTATGTTCGGACAGGCCTACTCCATAGAGATGATCAAGACGGAGGGTCTGCGCCTGCAACTCGAAATGGCAGCATTCGACACGAACCGGGAGCAGTTGGAAGCGAGGATAAAGGCTTCGGCGAGCAAGAAAGAGGTGCGTTGGCTACGATTAGTATTGCAGATAATGGCGCAGTAGCTGATATTGTTGTCGTTGACTAAGCAGGGCCTGCTGTTCGTGCGGGACGCCATGGCGAGCATCCAGAAGATCTTGCACAGCATCCAAGCATCTGTGGACCGCTTTGACATGAAGACTGCTCACACGTCGCAGACCACTTCAAATACAAAATAGTATGTATGCCACATCAACTTATGTATCACACACATCGGTTTTCTCCCAATTAGCGACACGAGGAAGCGCCACCGCCGAGTAGCCAGCAAGCAGGTCGTCCGTCGGCCGCAGACGTAGAGCAGAGAGAGAGCAGCAACAAGAAGACAAGCAGCCGATTCGACACAATGCAGGGAGGAGACTCGCGCAGCCTCACGGAGCCGCCATTCATCGCACGCGTGAGCGTCTCCATCAAGAGGTAGGCCACTCCATAGAGGGATCTTCACGTGGGGGGACGAGGTTGACGCTGTACATGTAATCACCCGCACAGCTCTACTCCCTCCCTGTCCTAAAGCATTGAATTAACTTTATCGCTGTGATTACGACCAGGAAATGGCAGTACTGGCTGGACAAGAGCACGATCCACGTGTATGGCCGCTGGGGTGTGGCGCTGGGTCTGTTGGCGCTCTACCTCCTTCGTGTATTCTACCTAAACGCTTTCCACATCGTGACCTACGGCCTGGGTATCTACCTGCTGAACCTGTTCATCGGGTTCCTGTCGCCGCAGGTGGACATGGAGAGCGAGGGACCTCTGCTGCCGCACAAGCAGAGTGAGGAGTTCCGACCGTTCACACGTCGCGTACCTGAGTTCCAGTTCTGGTACTCGACCTTCAAGGCCACCATCGTGTCGCTGCTCATGACGCTCAGTAGCGCCTTTGACGTGCCTGTGTTCTGGCCCATCTTGCTCATTTACTTCATCGTGCTCTTCGCGCTCACCATGAAGCGCCAGATCAAGCACATGTGGAAGCACAACTACGTCCCGTGGGACCACGGCAAGCAGGTCTACAAGGGCAAGAAGAACGCCAAATAGACGCCCGCGCAAGCGCAGCAGCAACGGCAGCAGCAAGTGAGGCACGAGGAGAGGATTAAGGAACCATTGGACCGAGCCTAACAGCAGCGAAAGCTCCAGAGGAGGCACTATTCCACCAGCAGAAATTGCAGCTAGCTAGCCGTATGACTAAAACGTGGAGGCTGGCTGCCCTGCCTGCATAGGCATAAAGTGAATCTACCATCGACAACTTTACCAACGATGACCAGGATGACGTCACACTACAATTCAGTGTGTTTTACACCAAACGTCGTGATCATTCCAATACACCACGATCGTAGCCTCTCAAATTGACTGCCGGTATGACGCCGACGGCACCGCGCTGGTTGCTGGCTGCGGCGACGTCTGGTCGTCTTCTGGGACGCTGGCGAGCGCTGCCACTGCGCGTGCAACATCTCAAGACACCAACCCATGATTACCGCGTGTTTTCAGTGCTGTTAGAGCCTCGCGAGCGGCGCTCCAAGGCAGACAAAGCTCCGTTCCGAGCGCTGGTGCTGCGTCGAGCCATGAGCACCGCGTCGTCCGACGATTCAGAGCAGCAGAAGCAACAACGGGAGTTGGAGGCCAAGACTGCAGCGCGTATCCTGAAGCTGAAGCTCAAGAAAGACATGGAGACGGCCAGGAACCTCGTAAGAACGCCTTGATTAAGGAATAGTGGGAACTTTCAGTTCAATTTTATTCCTAACGAGAGATTTGTTGTTATTATTGCAGGCGATGCACCAAGTGGTGAACGCACCAAACGTCATTACGGCGGCGCGGATCCTGGCCACTCCCTATCTGGCACATTTGATCGTCCAAGGAGACCACGTCTCAGCAATTGGCTGTACGAATGGCTGTCAAGTGTTGCAACTTCAGTTGTCCATTAAACTCAGTATTTTGTTGTTGTTGTTATTGTTGCTGCAGTGCTGGCGGTGGCGGGAGTGTCCGATTGGCTGGACGGCTTCATCGCGAGGACGTTTCATCAGGAGTCGATCGTCGGCTCGTTCCTGGACCCATTCGCAGATAAACTGCTGATCGGCACCTTGTCGCTCAGTATGATGTGGACGGGACTGTTGCCGCTGCCTCTGGCGGCGCTGATCTTGGGTCGAGACGGCATGTTAATTGGCGGCACATTCTACCACCGTCTCAAGACCAAGGACGAGTCGTCGGGATTTTTTGACACTTCGGACAGCGGGGCTTTCGAGGTGAAGCCATCGATGTTGAGCAAGGTGAACACGGCGCTGCAGCTGTCGGTCTTCGGACTTGCGCTGACCAACGCAGCTTGGCAGATCCCCCCGGACTCGGCACTCAATCTTCTTTTGTATGTCTACGGCTTTTGTACTGTTTGATTTAATTGCTTACGATATCAACATTTTCGTTGTTGTGTGTATGCAGCGGTATCGTTGGCACGACGACTTTCCTGTCCGGATCCGAGTATTTGTACGGATATACGACGAAGACCGGAGCATTTAAACCCCTCCCGAAAGCAGTGGAGGTGCCACTTTGCAAAGCGGTGGAACGCACGGAGGCAGTTATAGAACGCACCGAAGCGGTGGTTAAGCGCACTGAAGAAGTGGTGAAGGTTCCTCTTCAGAAAGCAGTCCAGCGCACGAAGGAGCGGCTGAAAAAGTAGACACAAGGATCCAATGCTGCTACTATGGAGTCAAAGAGCCAGGAAGTGTGAGTGCTACCGGTAAGCGCTTTTAGCTACAGGTTTGTCAGCTCAACTCATTTTGCTAATCTGCCTTGTGTAGGATTAAACTCGTGGCATTTATATTGGCTTGGTTTAGGTACTGGTAACGCGTACAAGTAAGTACTCAGGCCGGGATTGATTACGTTTCCCATATAATTTGTGTGAAGCTGTTTCGTGTGCTGGTCTTGGGATTATAGTGCACTGTTTGCCAGTCGGGTCACCAATGGTGTTACGCCTGACATCCTGGCGTCTTGAGCATTTCTCGCAGTATTCAGCGTAGGCCGTACCTGGTGCCACATTTTCCGTCCTTCTCCAGGTAGGGCCACTTTTGATGGTAGACGCTGGTTCGGTGAGTTGTGAAAGGAGAACATCCGGGAGTGTTGATACTTCAGTATTAAATTGCGGCATTCATTCCAGCATTTCAAGACACATCCAAGGTAACTACGGTATTCAAAATCCAAAACTCACCCCCTACTTCATTCCAGGCATGACATTTCCAGAAAGCGCACCCACCTTTCTCGTGCGACCAGCATTGCTGCTCTTAAGATAACACTGGGTGCCAGTGGGGTCGTCGTTGATGTACGTGTACGACTCGCACCCTGGTGTATTCCCACACCCCTCGCAGCACTGTCCGGGGCCAATACCCGTCACTCTCTTAATATCGTTCCCGTGGTAGTCGAAGTTAGTTTCCACGCTGCACCGAGGCCGCTTGATGCACTGATAGTAGCTCCAGTCCCATGGTTGACAATAGAAATCGTCGGTGCAAGGTCGGAATCCTGAATAATCTCCACACTTGGACCAAGGTGGGAGGTAGGGCATGACACCAGAGTGTACGCCAATTTTCTTCACCCAACCATCAACGCTGTTCTTCAGGTAACACTGAGTTCCTCGAGGGACATCGTTCACGTACGTGTAGCCGAGACACCCAATGGTTTTATCGCACTCATCGCAGCACTCGCCAGGTTTGATGCCTTGGATTCTCTTGAGGTCATTCCCGTATAAATCAACGTTCGTGTAAACCTCACATTTACTGGGCTTTTGGATGCATTGATAGTAATTCGAGTCCCAAGGTTGGCAGTAGAATCCTTGGGTGCAAAGTTTGAAGCCGCTCTTGTTGCCGCACTTGCCCCACGCTGGAATTTCACGTCCAGACAATTTCTGCCAGCGCTGCCACGGAGGTAGTCGAACACGGTTTGAGCCTTGCTAACAAGTCGACACTTGGGCTCAATGTGTCTCCAACCACCATCATCTGTGACGAAGAATCGGCAGTCAGGGTTGGCAGTGCAATTGGCGCAGCAAACTTCAGGACTTGCAGGGTGGAGCACAGTGCCCACTAAATCTCGTGTACTGCACACCGCAAGACGGATCCGCAGCATTCACGACGGCTGCAACGGATGATAGCAGCCCAACGATAGACACAGCGGACAGCATTGGATTCAGTTGGCTTTCGGCGGGTAGAAGATGAAAGTTGTTCGGGACTTGTGCACTGCGACGGAAATTCGGGAATGAACCGGAATGGGGCAATGTGCTGCAGAGTTAGCGAAACATTTGAAGAAAGCCAATGGATCCAGATCACACGTAACACCCGAAAAACGTCTTTAGCGCTTACTCAACTGATTAATTCGCACGATGGCCGAAGTTTTGCTGTTCGTGGGGAGCTCCTTTGGTGGATTCAGCGCTAGCAAGTAACTGCGTGAGTCCAGAGCTTCAGGTGCGTCTGGCAACGGCTCATTTCAACGCGTACCCATAGGGCTTTCCGTGACGACCGTTTAGTGATTATCGAGCTGGTTGCAATCGGTTCAAGAAAAATTTGCTGCTCAAGACAGCATGGTGCGAGCTCTCTCAAGTTAAGTGCAAGTTCAATTCAACCCGTTGAAAAGTAGTAGGTAGTTCGTTAGGTAGGTATTTGGTCGGCTTCCGTGGCTATTGCTTCGCACCGAAGACTTAGCTCGATAATTGATCGCATTACATGACTTAGATAAGGCTTCCTCTCGGCCCTTCATTTTCAACTCTACAAGTACTTTATAGGGTGTACATTACAGCTCGACAATCTTGCCAGAGTAAACTCCTTTTACGCCGCCTTCATCCGACGAAGGAAGTTCAAATTCACGCTCTCGGATGGGAGGGAGGCATCTCCCACGGTGCAATTGACGCTTGAATGCCCAGTTGGTGAACAACACACAGTCACCACCTACCAGCATTCCTCCCTGGAGATCTTGCGTGCAATAGTTACGCAGGACTTCCACGGATGGCTCAACGTAGTCGTCCTCCTCACTCTCCGAGTCGAAGACGTCGCTGTATATCGACTCGTCTGAACTGTCCGAGTAACTGAGAGGCTCTGCATCACCAACACTCAAGTTGGCAGTCGCCTCTGCGATGTACCTTTGCAGTTCCTCTGTGTAGCTGTGCTCTTCATTGTCGTCACTGTTCTTGTGTGGTTTTGACGGCGTCACTCGTTCGCTAGGGCCAAAGACCTTCTCAATCCAGGCATCACGACGACTGTGCACATTGACGCAGGGGGCTAAAGCAACCGGTTCTAGAGGCTTGGACGTTGCAGTAAGAGGAGGCATCGCACTTGGTCTGTTGGTGCTTGGGACTGCCGTCGAAGATTTGAAAGTGAAGTGTGGAGTGATCACGGGCCCATGTGCAGGCTGCATGGAGGTGGCATGAGAACTTAGATTGTCTCAGGACGAATCCTCCATCAACACGTTGAAGGCTGGCGAACTGTACCACACACTCTATCGCTTATATATTTTCACTTGCTGCGATGGAATTCTGTCACTGCTCAGTCTTGTACATGACAAATTCATCCTGAATGGTTTGGTCCGAGCTCAAAATGTACTTCCACACGAGCGTCGTGCGGTTTGCCTCTAGCATCGAATACCCAAAGTGTTTATAATCCGACGTTGCGTTCCACAACGCCGTGTGTGTCGGTGGTTTTGACATTCCTTCAACTTGGCCAGCACCACCGGTCAAAATGTGCACAGGGGCCTGTGGGTTGTCGTACACCTTGTAGTCTTCTGAAACGCCGTCCATTATCGCTTTGTTCTTGGCGATCGGTAGTTCTCGCTCGTAGTAGTGTTTGTGGCCTGTCAGTACGACATCCACCTTGTACTTGAGGAAAGGGGCTTCAAATGCTGCCTGAATGTACGCGGTCTGCTCGTTCGGCACGTCGTTTTCGGAATTTAGGACGCTGTAGAGTGGACGATGCATACCTACGAATATCCACGGCACTTTGGCGCGGTTAGCGTCCGCCTTCTTGAGGTCCGCTTCGATCCAACTCAATTGGTCGCCGAAGTTGCCGTTCTTGACCCACAGCGCCATTCGGTTCGTTGGAGCACCCGGATAGTCAGTCTCTGATGAGAGCGACGTGAAGTGGATCGGTCCGTGGTCGAATGAATGCCACATATTCAAAGTGCCACCGCTCTCCTCGTACGGCATCTTGAACCGTGTGTTGTACGCCGTGTAGTTACCCAGTGCGTTCCGCTTCTTGCGCGATAGCTGACATCTTGGTGAGTGACATTCAGCTTCATGGTTACCGACCAGTACCATGTACGGGACACGGCTCATCAACGGCATCATCGATTGTTGTACACTTCCTCGTAAAAGAAACCAGCGGCTTGGGTCAATTTCAAGAAATCGTCGTCTGCGTACGAGATATCGCCAAGGTGGTAGGCCAAATCAATGTCTTTCGACGTGAGTTTGTTGACGTCTGCGATTGTATCGACCGAGTTCTCGCCGTCGCCTAGATCGCCGTAGATTTACACGTTGAAAGTACTATCGTCTGAAGCTGGACGTGCCGTGATGAAAGAGCTGACATCGCTTGTGTATTTCTCGTCGCTTCGACTCCCCACCTTGTAGAAATACTTTGTTCGAGGTTTGAGACCTGTGATTTTCGCGTGATGGTGGAACAAATTGTACTCGTCGTCGCTGTAGTAACTTGCACTAGAGACCGGCGTATCGACCAGTTCCAATGTATCCTCGGTATCCCCCACCCAAACGGAGCTGTCCGTCACGTATTCGAACGTCGCCCACGATATCGTCATCGCCGTTCCTGCTTTCTTCCCTGCGAACGCCAAGTGAATCTGCTGCGGATAGAAGTTGACACCTTCCTTGACTCGGCAGGACTGGTTGAAATTGAGGTCTCCGATGTTGAAATTGAACTCGCACAGGCTCTCGGGCTCGCAGACGTCCCGCACCTTGTTCCGGTAGCAGGTGTTGTCATCCACGATGACATTCGCCCCGACGACGACCGTAGCTAGTGGCAGTCAAAGTAAGAATGACAAACTGTTTACCACGAACAATACAGTAGCAACGAAAGACGATCCCATCCCGAGAGCGCTGCAACTTCCAAGATAACAATGGGGAACTAATCTGTAACGAAACAGTGACAGTAATCTTGCTGGTTAGTAATTTACTAACAGTAAACCTCGAGAAAGCGACTGCATTTCTCTGTTTTCGGGATCAAGCAAGGGGATCGTATTTTCACAGATCGCGATCGTGTGTGTGTGTGTGTGGGGGCAACGGTTTTAAGTTCTAACGTCTGTGGAGCAACAAAGTCCGCTGATTCGTGCCTCGAGCGCTGTGACTTCACTCGAAATTCAGTCTGGTATCGAGACCAAGCAAGGGGATCGTCGATGCTGGTATGGAGAATTATTATGATCGGCAAATTTTGTATTTGACTGTGGATAGGAAGTTGGTGCGTCAATGGCATCGTATTGGCGTAGATCGTCGTGCCTCCCTAGCCACGCCAACCGACGTGAGCAGACACCTAGCTCTACTTAAACATGACGAACTCATCTGTGATGCTCTTATCCGAAGCCGATATGAACTTCCATGACAACATCGTGCGATTCGCCCCCAGCGTCGAGTAGCCAAAGTGCGTGTAGTCCACTGCAGCATTCCAAGGAGCCGTCCCAGTGGGGGCGTCAGTCAAATCCTCAATGTTGCCTGCAGCACCCGTCAAAATGTACACTGGGGCCTGAGGGTTATCGTACGTCGTGTAGTCGTCGGAGACGCCGTCCACAACAGCGACGTTGTTGGCGATGGGTAGTTGGCGCTCGTAGTAGTGCTGGTGGCCCGTTAGCACAACATCCACCTTGTACTTGACGAAAAGGGCCTCAAACGCAGACTGCACGTAAGCATTTTGGTCTGTCGGTACTCCGTTGTTGTCACAGCCAGCGATGTCGTAGAGAGGGCGGTGCATCCCAGCGATAATCCATGGCACGTTGTCGCGGTTCGCATCGGCCTTTGCAAGATCAGATTCGACCCAGCTCAATTGATCGCCAAAGCCTCCGTTCTTGTTGGTCAACGTGTACTGGTTCGTGGGCGCGTTCGGGTAGTCGGTCTCTGACGAAAGCGATGTGAAGTGGAGCGGTCCATGGTCGAACGAGTGCCACATATTAAGAGTACCGTCGCTCTCTTCGTACGGCATCTTGAATCGAGCATTGTACGCCGTGTAGTTGCCCAACATGTTCTTCTTGATCTGTGAGAGTTGACACGCCGGTGAATGGCACTCAGCCTCGTGGTTACCGACCAGGACCATGTACGGGATAACGCTCATGACTGGGGCCAACGAGTTCATCCACTTGTTGTAGACCTCTTCATAAAAGAAGCCCGACACTTGTGAAGCCACTAAATAGTCGTCATCAGCGTACGAGATGTCACCGATGTGATAAATGAGATCGATATCACTCGACGTCAAGGTGTTCGCGTAGGTTAGCGTGTCCACTGAGTTGTCGCCATCTCCGGCATCTCCATAGATCAACACGTTAAACGTGGAAGTATCTGACGCAGAGCGGGCCGTCACGAAAGAATACACATCGCTCTGGTACATCGTCTGGGCCTTACTTCCGACCTTGTAGAAGTATTTTGTGTGTGGTGACAGACCCGAGACCGTCGCGTGGTGATGATACATGTCGTACGTGTCGTCGTGGTAATAATTGACGCTTTTGACCGTAGTATCAACAAGTGACAGCGACTCTTTCGTGGCTCCGACCCATAGTGAACTGTCGGTCATTTGTTCGTATGTCGCCCAGGACACCGTCATCCCCGTTCCGGCCGTCGTACCCGCGAACGCCAAGTGGATCTGCTGTGGATAGAAGTTGACGCCGTCCCTAACTCGACAGGACTGACTAAGGGTCAGATCACCGACGTTGTAGTTGTACTTGCATAATGCCGATGGCTGGCACCCGAGTGAAGACAGCGACCAACTCCAGGCACAAATGGTGTCATCCACCAAGACGGCGGCACTTGAAGCCCCAACACCGATTGCCAGGAGAGCGAGTGAGAAAAATATCATGGAACTTGTCGAAGGCGTGAACCCGAGACGGTCGATTGAGGAATGAACAAGGGAACTCACCTCCATAATCCGTGTCAGGCACCAGGGGTAAAGGAGGTATTGGTCTCGCTATTCGTAGGTGCCCGTTGTTGCATAGGGTCCATGGATTGGTGAGGAGTGCACCGTTGTTGATGGGACTTGACCGTGGACAAAATGATGCATGAGCATGTGAGCTCGAATCTACAGGGGTTTGTCGAAGGAATTTCGGACGGTCAGTAAGCCAGCGCATAAAAGACGACACTAGTCGTACACCGTAAGCACTTTCAATCGCTCTAAGGTGGTGGGTGGTCATTCATGAGTCCATTACATGACGTTCGTGTTCGGCATGTGAATCAAGATCGAGAGTAATTGAAAAATAGTAGCTAGCTTTTGTTTTATAGTAGAACCCTTCCTCCTAGTAGTACTACTACAGTAGTTTTAAAACAGTTATGTCTCCGAAAAACCAAGTATTCTCAATCTCCGGTTCCCCGGATACAAACTGTCATGTGTCTCCGGCAGTTGAACGATGTCGTGGTACGCTGCTTGGTAGTCCACAAGTCCAAACGGACCCGACAACCAGATCAGTCAATGCACTCTTGACCATTACTATTTATTGTGCTTTGCAGCCAAAATGGCGGAAAAGAGCTTATCATCGAAGATATAATTCCCGTTTGCGACATGCCAATCGGAAATTAGCCTAATTTTACCGACGAGTTAGCTGCTCCTTTATAGGCGCTCCGGTGAATAAAGGCGAAACTACAAAAAATAGTAATCGCAAAGACGTCAGAATGGCGGGTGGTTACCCGCCAATCCACGCTCTAGCAATATAACTCGCGGCTTAACACGAGCCACTATACGGAGGTTACTAATATATGCTAAAACCTAATATTATGGGTAAAATTCGCTTTTTTCATTAAATCGTGCTTTGCTTAATCGCCAGAATTAGCTCGGCAAAATGACTGCAAAGCACAATACTCGTAAGTAGTATTTTGTCCAAGGGCTTTCGCGATGGACTCTGCTCAGGACGAATGGTAAGGCGATGCCTGAGTGCAAGCCAGATCAGCCTTGCAAGAACAACGTGGATAGGGATGTATGGGTTGCCTACATGTCAGTTCTGAAGGTGCGTCACGATCCTTCATGTGACCCGTTGTACTGCAACTTGTAGGACTTCCCATCCATTTGATGTTAGTAGCTCGCCCTTGTGTCCCCCAGTATCGTGAATCTCGGCGTGAAAGCCACAGGTTGGCAGTCTTCTTAAGGTTAACGCTCCGCTTCATTGAATTGGTTTAGTCGGTCTTCTACATAACGAACTCGTCCAGAACGGACTTGTCGGAGCTCTTGATGAACTTCCACGACAACATCGTACGGTTCGCCTCCAGTGTCGAAAAGCCGTAGTTGGTGTAGTCGTGCGCTGCATTCCAAGGTACAGTCTTCGATGGGGCGTCGCTGATACCTTCGACATTGCCAGCTGCACCAGACAAAATGTATACGGGCGCTTGAGGATTGATGTAGGTCTTGTTGTCAGTCAAGACGCCGTCAGTCACGGCAACATTGTTCGCAATGGGGAGTTGTCTCTCATAGTAGTGTTCGTGCCCCATGAGTACGACATCCACGTTGTACTTGATCAGAAGAGACTCGAATGCAGATTGAACGTAGGCGTTCTTGTCGGTAGCCACGCCGTTGTCGCTCCCTGCCACACTGTAGATCGGACGGTGTAAGCCGACAAATATCCACGGCACCTTGTCACGGTTGGCGGCTGCAGCCTTCAAGTCCGCCTCAAACCAGCTCAACTGGTCTCCGAAGTTACCGTTCTTGTTCGTCAACGTGTACGCGTCGGTAGGGGCGTTCGGGTTGTCGCTCTTCGACGAAAGCTGGGTAAAATGGATCGGGCCGTGGTCGAACGAGTGCCACATGTTCAACGCGCCGCCGCTCTCCTCATACGGCATCTTCCAGCGCGCATTGTAGGTGGAGAAGTTGCCCAGCATGTTCTTCTTGCTTGTGAGAGCTGACAAGCAGGTGAGTGACATTCAGCCTCGTGGTTACCAACGAGTACCATGTACGGGACCACACTCATCACCGGAACGAGCGAATTCATCCACTTGTTGTAAACTTCCTCGTAGAAGAACCCGGTAGCCTGTGAAGCCACTAAATAGTCGTCGTCAGCGTACGGCATATCCCCGATCTGGTAGATCAAGTCGATGTCATCGGACGTCAAAGTGTTCATGTACTTAAGCGTATCCTCCGAGTTGTCGCCATCGCCGGCGTCTCCGTAGATGATCATATTGAAGGTACTGGTGTCTGATGCTGAACGCGCCGTCACGAACGAGTAGACATCGCTCTGGTACGTTGTATTAGCCTCACTACCGACTTTGTAGTAGTACTTGGTGTGCGGCGACAGCCCGGTAACCTTGGCGTGATAGTGAAACATGGTGTAGTCATAATCGTGGTAATACTCCTGCGTCTGGACCGTCGTGTCCACCAGCACAAGAAAATCCTCGGAGCTTCCAACCCACAGTAAACTGTCGTTCACCTCCGCGTAGCTTGACCAGGATACTGTCATCCCCGTCCCAGCTGGAGTACCAGCATAGGCGAGATGGAACTGCTGCGGGTAGTAGTCGACGCCGTCCTTGACACGGCAAGATTCGCTCAGTGTGAGGTCTCCGAGTTCGTACACGTAGTTACACAGAGAGGAGGGCTGACAACCTAGTGGAGACCATTTCCAGACGCAAACACTGTCGTCCACGAGTACGGTGGTGGCCACGCATGAACTCACAGTGAGAGCAAGAAGGCCGAAGGTGAATGTCTTCATCGTTAGACTTGCGGGACGAGGTGCAAGAACCCTGTAACCGAGATGGTAGAATGAAGAATGGAAATGAACTCGATCGCGCTTCGAGAGCTGAGCCTGTGCGTCTCGAGGTGGAACCGTGATCACCGAATGACCACGAAGCGGAGATTCAATTGAGACGGGGACATCCCGATTCTCAAAACGATCTTACTTGTAGACCGAAGTTGCACACGGATGCTTGTCGCCTCGATTAGATCACGAGTGAATCTCAAATGTCCACTCGAACGAACCATGTTAAAGCGTTCGCAAGATCGAGTGTGAAAGAAGATCGAACTAACAACGTCGAGATCTGGCGGGACGTTGCGCGCGACAAACACCGGGGATCACGAGTCGTGATTCACGCCTGCATCTCGTCGGCGGTATGTGGGTCAACACTTGCATCGGTGACATCCATCTGACAAAGGTGTGACGGACAGTGCAACGTTGATGCCTCTTTGAACGGCGGGAAAGTTGTAACACCGCGCTACGACTGTCAAAATGATCGTGGAGGCATTCACATGATGGAAAAACATTACGGTGTACATGTACCAGTTATTCAAGCTTAGCGACTATCGCTGACGGTCCCTACGTCGCCACTGTTGGTGCTTGAGTCGCTTTTGTACATTACGAACTCGTCTTGCACCGACAGGTCAGAGCTCGCCAGGTACTTCCACGACAGCATCGTGCGGTTGGCTTCCAGCGTAGAGAAACCAAAGTGTAAGTAGTTGTACGCTGCATTCCACGGTGCAGTGCCGGTGGGTGCATCCCGCAGATTCTCCACGTTGCCGGCGGCTCCCGTCAAGATGTGCACAGGGGCTTGTGGATTATCATAAACCATGTAGTCGTCCGGCACGTCGTCCATAACGGCGGAGGTGTTCGCGATAAGGAGCTGGCGCTCGTAGTAGTGTCGATGGCCGACCACTACCACGTCCACTTTGTACTTGAGGAACAGCCTCTTGAAAGCCTTTTGCAGATACAAATTGCCGTCCGTCGGGACGCCGTCGTCATCGCAACCGTCCACGTCGTAGATAGGTCGGTGCATACCAACGATGACCCATGGCACGTTGTTGCGGTTCGCATTTGCCTTCTGTAGCTCCGTCTCCATCCAGCCCAGTTGATCACCGAAGTTACCGTTCTTGTTCGTCAAAGTATACGCATTTGTCGGTGCATTCGGATAATCGGTCTCCGCTGACAGTGACGTGAAGTGGATCGGTCGAATGGTCGAATGTAAGAGATATTGCAGGTGTATCATTATATTGGTACAACAGTTTAGAAAGGGTATTATTGAATAGAGGGGGTCAGCTGCCCACGTGGATTCACATGGATGGCCACCAGCAGGCCTTTGGTCGGGGTAACATCACTTCGGTTTTCACCGCCTGCCCCCAAGCACTCTTCCGCCTCCTCCTCTCCCCAGCAGGGCCAGTTTGATACACTGGTAGCACTTGTTGGTCAAGACTTGACGACCATGGCCCCTGCAACGCGCAAGAACGATCCAGACGCGCCAACAGCGGAGGGAGGACGACAAGCGGAGCTAGAAGCACAGCTCGCGCAACTTCGGGCCGAGATTGTAGCTCTCCAAGCCAACAACCAAGCGCCGCGCCCACCACCAACCGAGTCTAAGCCTCGAGTTTTGAGTGGCCTTCCCAGATTCAAGGGGAAGCGCGACGAAGATGTGCGCCAATGGCTCTTTCGAGTGGAGACGCTGTGCCGCATCAACGACCACGACGCGACAAACGACAACGACACGCTGCCCGCGATCGCTGGTACCGCCATGGAGGAGCCTGCATCGAGATGGTTCCTGTTCGGGGCCTCGAGGACGCCAGCGGAGGAGCAGACTTGGGGTCAGTTCAACCATGACGCCCTCGCGCACTTCGAAGCCTCCAACTACCAAGCGGTGCTGCGACAGAAACTTCGTAAACTCCGCCAGGTCGGTGGCATCGAAGAGTACAACGGGAAGTACTCGTCACTGATCTTCCGCGTCGAGAACATGAGCGAAGTGGACCAAGTCAGCTACTGCTGCGACGGTCTCAAGCGTGCTACTCAAGCTTATATCAAGCTTCAGAATGCGACGACGTTGAGCGAGGCGATGGACCAAGCCATCAAGTACGAGATGTCCCACTTCGGTGGTGATCGCAAGTCTGGACGAGAGAAGCCGGAGCGTGTGCAACGTTTTCGCGGGCGACCAAGATCGAACTGGTACCAGGACAAGAAGCCGTTCAGCAAGCGCTCATACAAGCCTGGGCACTACGCGCCTGCCGAGCAGACCAAGGAAGGACCTGTGCGCTATCACTGCAACAAGCCTGGTCACTTCAAGCGCGACTGCAACAAGGTGAAGAACGCACAGGGAAACGAGAAGCCACGCCAGTAGAAGAGGGACCTGACGTGGCGAGTGCTAGCGAGGAAGATTTAAGTGTAAATGAGGCTACGTTGAATCTGCTTTGCGAAGACCCCCTAGACAAGGTGCAGTGTGAGAACAAGTTTGGTGCCGAGTTCCTGTTAGACTGTGGCACTACGACCGCGTACGTGTTGCGTGAGTTCGCCAAAAAGAGTGAACTGAAGACACACCTGTACACTGACAGAACCATCAAGGTGAAACTTGGTGATAGCAAGATTGGAGAGTCCATACTGGAGTTAGTCAAAATTGAAGTCCAACTTCAAGGCGCTCCGAACTACCAGTGCGTCCCTTTTGTGTTTGACATTCCGGATGAGTTCGACTGTGTTCTTGGGATGCCATTCTTCGGGGATGTACAGCCGGATATCGACTGGAAGCGTCGATGCTTCAAGAATAAAGTCTCAGTTGGAGCCTCAGAAGCTGAAACTTCTACTCCCAGCGGGAAGTGCAGTCAGACTATAGGTTCCGGGCTTCACCGAGCTGTGGCCAGCGAAAGCTCGTCTACTATAAGCCGTGATTCCTGTGGAGCCGTCGTGCCAGAAACGCTGTTGGAGGGCGGAGCCGAAGTCGCTGAAAGACCGGCTGGTGACGTGGAGAATCTCTCGAAGCGAGAGAGAAGAATGCCAAGGTTGAGGCAATTTCCACTCTTGGAGTAGTCGACTCGGAAGGAGTCGAGACAAAGTACATCTCGAAGAAGAAGCTGCGAAAGTTTCTACTGTTACCGGCAAAGGACCAGCCCCAACACGATTTCATGATTGTGCTGACGAACGACACTATCAACGATGAACCTGACAACGTTGGTTCGGAGAAAGCCAAGCGGTTTCTACAGACAGATTGGGAGTCATTCAAGATGAATCCAGCGTATCCTGTCCTCGTCGAGTACAAAAGCAACGTGTTCAAGCCTGAACTACCCGACGGACTGCCTATGGAGCGTGACATCGAACATCGCATCGACGTGAAGGACCCTAACACCGCGATGTACCGACAGCAGTGGCGTCTCTCGCCGGAGCAGAAGGCTGAGGTCGATAAGTGCGTACGCGAAATGATTGCGAAAGGGCTCATTCGACCAAGTATCAGCCCCCATGCAGCTCCGACATTCTGCGTGCGCAAACCTGTGGGATGGCGTATCGTCCACGACTACCGGTACCTCAACAGCAGCACAATCCGCCAGAGCGTGCCGATGACGCGCAAGGAGGACGTCTTCGACAGTATGGCTGGCGCCTACTACTTCTCGTGCATGGGCCTGATGTCAGCATTTTACCAAGTGCGGGTGAAGCCGGACCACGTCAAGTACACAGCATTCCAAGCACCAAGTGGGCTGTACGAGTACCTGGTGCTACCGATGAGAGTCAGCAGCGCTCCAGCAACGATGCATCGACTGACCTCGTCACTGGTCAATGGTCTGTCACACACACGTTCATTCTACGAAGATATCTACGTGTTAACGAAGTCGGAAACCATCCACGAGCACCTGCGGGCCTTACGCGACGTGTTGGAGATTCTGAAGAAGAACAACCTGTACGTGAAGTTGTCCAAATGTGTGTTCTGCGCTGAAGAAATACCATGCCTTGGTGACTTCATTGGGCGGAACGGAGTTCGCATCGATCCGGTCAAGGTGCAGACAATTCGGGACTGGCCTGTTCCACGGACCCAAGACCAACTTCACAGCTTTCTCGGTTTGACTGGATACGTACAACGATTCTGCGAGCAGTACGCAGACCTGACGACCACACTGTTCACGCTGTTAAAGAAGAAGAACCAGCGGAACTCGAAGGTCATGTTGAATGCAGTACAACTCAAGAACTTCAAGGACTTGAGGCGTCGTTTGTCAGAGACACCAGCCCTGCATTTACGCAGCAGATGCATCTGCGGACAGACGCAAGACGGTTTGCTGTCGGTGGTGCGCTCTTCCAAGTTGTCAATGGAGTCGAACGCCCTATTGCGTATACAAGTCGGAAGATGAAGTCAGCGGAGCTGAAGTACCCTACGCAGCAGCAGGAACCACTCGCGATCGTCAATGCTTTAGCTGCGTTCCGCATATCCTGCTTGGACCGACCTGTGATGATTGAGACGGACCACAAGTCTCTCGAAGGAATATTTCAACAGAAGATGGCAATTCGACGGCTTGCTCGCTGGTACGACACTCTCGCTGAGTATCAACCCGTATTCGCGTATCTTCCTGGAGCCGAGAACGGAATCGCGGACGCGCAGTGTCGACGACCTGATCTCAAGCCGGAGACGAAGGAGTTCCACGACTTAGTCGTTTCCGGCTTCAACGAGACCAGCCACCAGCTACGTGTTGCGGAGATCAAGCCCACAAACGATCTGATCAAGGATATTATTGCTGGCTACGCGAAGGACAAGGTTATCAGTGACATCCAGCGCGCGATCAAGAAGCGCAATACGGTTTCAACAGCTCGAGGGGCATCGGAGAAGCAGTACAAGCCGTACTTCGAAGAGAAGAACCTGATCTGGTACCAAGGTTTCACAGATGACAAACCTCGGATCGTTGTCTCGGACATTGTTGCACTCAAGCATCGTATCATCGCTGAAGTGCATGATTCAAACTATGGTGGACATCTCGGTGCAGACCGCACATACCTAAAACTTCGTACTGACTGGTATTGGCCACGCATGGTACGTACGATCAAGAAGTACATCACCGACTGCGAGAATTGCCGACGAAACAAACCGCGACTGACGAAACCACCCGGACTCATGGAGCCACTTCAGATTCCGGACGGGAGATGGCGTTCTATTTCGATGGACTTCGTCACAGATCTACCAGAGACCAAGCGCGGACGCGACTCGATCTGGGTTGTTGTAGACCGACTGACCAAGCGAGCATACTTCATCGCGACAACGGACAGACGGAGCGTGCCAACCGGACACTAGAGGAGTATCTCCACTGTTTCGTGTCGCCGCATCAAGACGACTGGGATGTTCATCTCGCGAATGCCGAATTTGTGATCAACTCTGCGGTCAACTCAAGCATCAAGATGTTTGAGGCGGACATTGGCTATGTCCCACACAATCCCCTCACGGCAGTCGCTGCATCGAGTCGACGAGGATTACGTGGAGGGCGAAAACAAGGTGTCAAGTTCACCGAGCACCAAGAGGCTGTACTCCGCCAGTGTCAAGATGCTTTGGAGGATGATCAAGCGCGCATGGCAGACGTGTACGACCGCGGCCGATCAGAGCAAGTGTTCAAGGCTGGAGATCGAGTATACCTGAGTGCCAAGCACTTGGCCACAGCGCACACCGGTTTTCCCAATTCGCATAAGCTCGGGCCCAAGTGGATCGGTCCGTACTCCATCCTACGTACGGTTCACAAGCATGCGCACGAGATCAACTTGCCTCCTGGACTCAAGCTGCATCCAGTGTTCAACACGGGCTCGCTCAAGCCGTACGACTCCCCGACTCGGCTCTCGCGCCCTCAAGAGGTGATCTTACATGACGGCACCGTCGGCCAGATTGTTTAAGCGATCATCGTCAAGCCCAAGGAGCTCGGGGCCGTACAGTACCTCATTAAGTGGGTGGGTGAGGAGAAGCCTACGTGGGAGCCGCTGGAGAATCTACACCAAGTGACTGGACTGATACAAGCGTATGAAGTAGAGCAAAAACAACGCCCACGAAAACGGCGTCGCAACCAACTCAGCGGTACCAGCACAGCTCGGAAGACACGCTGTCCGTAAAGTATACAAAGTTCAAGATACAAGTTCAAGGTATACAAAGTTCAAGATAACAGTTCAAGACATACAAAGTTCAAGTGTGAGGTGCGATCGTATATTTTTGCAATTATGAACTCGCAGTCTCTCCAATCAACCCAGCGACTACTCGCGACGAAGGATCACGCGGCGCAGAAACTGGTGCCCCGCTAGCCAAGGCGAGGTGAAGTCCAGCAGCGGAGAGTGAACCGCAGTGTCATCAGACGCGAAGCGACCTTCGGAAGTCACTTTCATCATAAACGCGTGTTTTCCACGCTGCGGAAAAGGAAGGTAACTCGCACACAAGTACACCCCCGGCGCTAACAACAGGTGATCAAGGCCGATGCACGAAACAACACCAGTCACCCTGTACTGTCTCTGGTTCGCCGCGAGGGTGTCCTCAAAGAGTTCACGAGCTGCTGTCGAACGAGCAGTACGGTTGGCTTGGCAAACGAATGCCCAGATCGTTGTCCACACCACACCAGCGTCTGGAATCGGGCGTCCCAGCAGGGATCTTGCAGCGTATAAAGCATCTACAGCACCAGCAGAGAACCAACCAGAAATCCCCAGCACACCAGCAGCTCGGCGTAGAGCGTGGAACGCGCACCGACCGTCGAACGAAGCACCAATGGCAAGATCGAGTGAATCAGAACGAGTCAAGACATACTCAGCAAACGTCATAGGCCCAGCGAGAGTTTTGAAGTCATCCACAAGATCCAAGTACTCACCGAAGCCGCCCTCCTCCAGAAGCCCGCGAGGCTCCCATGATCCTTCGATTTTACCGGGACCGACGATGGAGTCGACCCAGTACCGGGTGTAACGCGTCATGTCATGGCCTTGCCTGTCGGTGATCATCCACACGTGCCAAGTCTTGGTTGTCGCAAGAGCAGTCTTGCGCTGTGCACGTGGCACGATCGAGGTTTGACGGGGCCCAGCTGAGCGCGATGCTGTTTGCCGAGTACGCGTCATATCCAGGGCCCTCGGTAAAGCGAGTCGTGGCGCAAGGGCAGCGGACGAGTACACGGCTGGTCGAAGATTTGGTTGTGGTGAGCTTCCGTACCGAGCACCAGGCCGGCGAGACCAGAATGACAAGCTGGGTGCACACAGAACCGAAGAGGTTGAAGGCGATGGTGATGTTGAAGACGTCATATATGGGATCCTATTCAATTAGGAGGGGTGAGTGTAAGAGATATTGCAGGTGTATCATTATATTGGTACAACAGTTCAGAAAGGGTATTATCAAATAGAGGGGGTCAGCTGTCCACATGGATTCACATGGATGGCCACCAGCAGGCCTTTGGTCGGGGACACCTCACTTCGGTTTTCACCGCCTGCCCCCAAGCACTCTCCCACCTCCTCCTCTCCCCAGCAGGGCCAGTTTGATACATCGAATGAGTGCCACATGTTCAACGCACCTCCGCTCTCCTTGTACGGCATCTTCCAACGCGAGTTGTACGCTGTGTAGTTGCTTAACATATCCTTCTTGGCTTGGGATAACTGGCAAGCTGGAGAATGACACTCAACCTCGTGGTTACCTACCAGAACCATGTACGAGATGGAACTCATGACGGGTGCTAACGAGTTCATCCACTTGTTGTACACTCCCTCGTAGAAGAAACCCGTGAGTTGAGCCGCCACCAAATAATCACCATCAGCGTACGACATATCTCCGATTTAGTAGATCAAGTCGATGTCGTCCGAAGTCTGCGAGTTCATGTACTTGATCGTGCCGACCGAGTTGTCGCCATCGCCAGCATCCCCGTAGATAATTACATTGAACGTAGAGGTGCCAGACGCTGAGCATGCCGTCACAAAAGAATAGACGTCAATTTGGTACGTTGTGTCGGCCTTACTCCCGACCTTGTAGAAATATTTCGTGTGCGGCTTCAGATTCACTACCGTCGCGTGGTGGTGATACATGAGATACTTGTCGTCATGATAATAGTTGATACTCTCGACGGTGGAGTCAACGATCTTCAGGGAGTCGCTGCTGTTGGCAGTACCCACCCACACTGAACTGTCGTTCACTTGTTCGTATGTCGCCCAGGACACCGTCATCCCGGTACCGGCCGTCGTACCTGCAAACGCCAAGTGAATCTGGTGTGGGCAGTAGTTGACGCCTTTTTTGACGCGGCACGACTCGCTCAGTGTCAAGTCACCGGCGTTGTAGTTGTACTCGCACAGAGCAGAAGGTTGGCAACCGAGTGAAGACAGCGAGTAGCTCCACACATAGACACTGTCATCCACGAGGACAGTCTCGGCCATGGCCGACGCAACCGCGACAGTCAGAAACCCCAACGCGCAGGTCTCCTTCAGAGACGTGAATGATGCGGAACGTTTGGTCTTGCGGTTCGATTAGAGAGTGACAAGCGCAACGGAACACTAAGGAGCCGACACCACAAAACAATGCGAGGTTCAAAGATAATCTCCCAGACGTGCAGATGGTAGAGCAGGGGCGGCGCCTCATGGTTGTAGTTCTTTCGCCAATTCATTAATCGAGTAATACGACTAAATATGGTATGAATCCGTAAGATTGGGTGCTACATCGCTGATGAGTTTGAAGTCAATGACACTAGCAATACAATAGGTATTACTCATTTCTTTATTATTGTTTCTTTGATAATGCATTTATTTAATATTGCTGTGCAAGACAATTAATACATTTCTTTATTGTGATGTCCGAGCACTGGTTAGCATCAATGTTGCTTTGGGTTCCTACGGCAACGTAAATCGGCGTGGGATTGGCTGTTCTAAAACTCTAACCGTAACTGATTGGCCAATATAAATAATTGTTTCTTCCATAAAACTGGGTAAAGATTCCATGCAGCTCAATACTTGTAACGCTTTTTTTTAAAAGAGCGACTGCTGTCCCAGACTGATCCAGAAAATGGGCTAATTTTCTGCTTTTCGCCAGTTCTGTCACGTAGCTTCTAGCGATCCTCAGGTGGACCCCATAACTGGCTTAAGGACACCAATGGAGGGGCTACCCAGCCCTCCAAACCGCACAACAATAGCATGACGGAGAGAGAAGTCTCATTCTTGTGTTTTCGAGTCGGACTTATGTACAATCAGAAACTGTTTTAGGCCCTTATTAAGGACCTTGCATCCCTTATTAAGGACCTCAAAGGACCTCCCAGTCGGGGACAGCATCATGTGCCTTGATTTAATTAAAGAAAAAAACTTCTCTAACCCCCCAACCCCCCAAGAAACCAAAGAAGCTTGAAAAGTAAGTTGTTGAGATGGCTCTTTGTTGCATATGAGTGAGTATACATGGAGTATTAGTGTAAATAAGCTTGGCAATACGGCGAACTGCCCTTTCTTCAGCATTTCTACGGCCAGCGTCTTCATCTCATTTCGGTTGGTCACAGTTTGGAGGGAAAGTGGGCATCCGTAGCTACAAAGACACCGCCATTCCGACGTTACGGAAGATGTGTCACAATGAAGCCGAATGACTTGTCAAAGCAATTCAGCATTGGGGGCTCGATTCTCGTCTTCGCCGGAAAGTGTTGATGCAGCTAGTGTATCAAGAACGAGCCAAGGTGACGACCTGGATGCTGATGGGATTGACATGATTCGCAATCGGCGATGGCTCGGCGATTGGCTCGAACGCTACCACCGCCGCGGACTTCGTCTCCATGGGTAGAGGCAGCGCGCTAAATCGATCGTCCTTAGGCGCAGCGTCCGTTGGCAACTTCGTTCATCGACCGAAGAACGCACCACACGTGAGTAAGACTACATCAGCGCTGACTCCATCAACGGTGAAAGGAGAAGCGTCCGACAAGCAATAGGCTGTAGCGCCGTCGTCAATGTTCGATGATGAGTTAGCAGGTTTCCGTAGTTTATGTAACAAACTCGCGCAAGTTCTCTGAAGGGCAAGCGACCAGCAGAAGTTTCTATTTGAAGGTGCTGTCTTGTGCTGCGATCATCATTGAGCTGGGGAGCGAGGTAACATTGAGCAGTGCCGCTCCTTGGACAATCGTCTCAAAGTTGCTGCATGGAGAACGATCGTTGGCCCCGGACATGGACTTGACGAAACGCCACTCGTTGGCTTGAGCTTCAGGAACGAGACTTTTGTTGACGTGTTGGACGAAGACGGAGATATCACGTGAAACATCATCCGGGTCCATCGACTGGACACAATTCTCATCGCCCTCGTTAGCGCCTTCCCATGCTAGTTCGCCATGACGGGCTAGCGAATCCCAGTTATCGATGGTGGTTTAGTGAATGGCGTGGTGCGTTGACCGCAGAACGATTTCGAACGCCGATCAGCGTGCTCGCTCGACTTCGCATGAGTAGCTTGGGTCAGTCTAGATTTAGCTGTCGAGAGCTCAAGATAAGAGATCGAGTAGACCTAAGCATTGGTAACAAGGAACGATTCGAAAAGCGAACGCCTTACTTGACGCTAGCTGCAACGTCGGAGCGTCGTGGCTGCTCGACAGGACTCACTTCTCAACAGGGTTATGGGCCCAACGAAGAGCACCTCGGCAGAAGTGAACAGAACCACCATAGCATAGGTGGAGACAACAAGGAGTTCCGTCTTGTGGACTGGCACGGGCAGAGCTGGCCTTACTATAAGAAGTTGATGACGCTGGCGCTAAAGGAAAAAAAAAGTACTTGGACAGCGCCGAAGGCAAAGTGCCGTTGGATGCGTCCATGACGGACGCGGAGATCGAGAAATGGGAGATGGACCAGCTCAAGTTGAGTCCGCTGATTCACTCTCAACGGAGTTGGGTTGCGGGTGATGGAGTTCAATAACGGTACCGACATGTGGAGCTACTTGTGCAGGCACTACGATGGTACCGAGAACACGACTATTCGTGCACTCACTCAGAGAACTGTATACAATTCGCTACAGTGTGCTCGGTATCGGCCGAACGCTGATATTTCGGGACACTTGACCTATATGTGGAGACTTCGGGATCAGCTCGAGGTCTCGTATGCAGAGGTTCGGAGTAATCAAAGTATTGTATTACTCAGTAATACATTGGGTATTAATATCGATTGTAGTAATCCTAATACAGCAATTTTATAGCTTTGTAATAGGATTACTTGGAGTAATCCATAGTAAATAGCTTGGTAATACAAGTGATACTTCCGTGATACTTTTGAAGAAGCTGTGGAACTTGTTTCCGTCAGAACTTACACATGAATTTCAAGAGCATAACCGAATATAGGCTATAAGCTTACGTCAAGTCCAGTTTTCACCGACCATCCCCTGGAGGATACGTCGACTCCTGGAGGGGCTATATGTACCGCGGCTCGACTCGTATTAAATACGACAGTCTTCGAGAGTGCGAACGTGCAAATGAACGATGGGGTGGACTTGGTGCATAGTTTTAAGAAACAACACCGAGTGCTTCAAGTTAAAAAGTATTTTATTGCTACTTCTACTTCAAAGCGACGGGTAACTATAAATTATAAAAACATTGGGGTAAGGGACAATAATGTTGTAATAACTACAATACATACCATTTAATACACACATCACGGATTTTTACGAATGGTGACCGGTCTTGTATTTACTAGTAGCCGCCTAGAATAGACGGGCGGTTTACTAATTGTATAGGGCTTTTATATCTTGACTGCATCGTCCAGTGGTCTTGGCTGAACAGATTATTCACTTCGTGACGACCTCTAGTAGACTCCAGAGGGCTCAATTGAGTTCGACACCGCCGACGGTGGGGGTGTTGATCTGTGGGATAGTGGTATTTTATTCGAATCCGTCTTGCATTTGAAGCGGTGTTCTATTTATATAACCTTCCCCAAAACTACAGGGCGGTCATCTAATAGTATAAGTCTTCTATTCGTAAAAGTCCGTTAATAATGCTTCCACTTTACAAAGTTCTTCGTCTCTGAGAACTTTGATAGTTGTCGTCCACATTGGAGAATGCGTCAACCTCGCGCGGACAATTTTAGTCATTTTATAGCGTTTTTTAAAATAACCTTGTTTAATTTAAAAACGACTCAAAGTATTAGGTGCCAGAGCAGAACCAAAGTAATGTATGAGATGGAGTAATCCAGACTCATGTATTAGGATTATTGATCCTAATACCAGGATTGTCCGTTACTCCGAACCTCTGCTTGTATGCACCCGTCGCTGACTCGATTATTATTGACATGGTCATGGAGTCATTACCAGAGACTTCACGATTTGACTTTCTAAAGGAGCAGGCGGAACTAGGAGGACCAGCGCTCGATACGCCAGACAAAATGCGTGTGGCGATTGAGAATATGGCGAGCAGAAACCGATTTGATCAGTCTCGGAGAAAGCAGCAAGCTAGCGAAGAGTCCAAAGCCTGGCGGTGGAAGTGGTAGCGGTGGTCCTGCTGCCGGTGGTCCGCGTAGTGACAAGAAAGGTAACTCAGGTGGTGGATATGGGCAGAGAAAATTCTCCAACCGAGATGACTTGAAGCGCGCAGCCTGCTCTAACTGCCACCAAGTTGGACACAAACACTCCGATTGCACGGAAGAGAGTAAAGGAAGTTGCGACCAGGATATCAAACCACCCGGCGGAAATCGGAAGTCTCCTGTGGTGCAAATACACGTGAACGTGTCCAACACTCAAGAAATAAGCGGATCTACCAAGATCCATGTGCCTGTGTGGGAGGCAGTACTGCTGAACGCTCGTGTCGTATTCACTGTCAATTGCCCTCAATACCACCTGTAAAGCTTGGGATCGGCTCGACATTTCAAATCTCTTTGCATATTATCCTTCATACTGGAACGACAGCGCCCGTGTCATACGCGGTGTTGGTCCGCCGTGAAAGCACTGGCTACTTGGGCATTTCTCCTCGTTCGAACAAACGGAGTTGCGGAACGTGCGCCATTTCCCGAACAACTTCATCAAAGCGTTGACATTTCAGCATTTTCGAAACCAAACCGCCTTGCCCAGCCTAAGTACATTGCATCCAAGTGGATACTGGCCAATGGTGGCACTGGTCATGTAGTTGGTGACAAGAGGTAATTCCAGTACTATCGACTTTGGACAGTGACGAACTGAAAGATTTGGGTGTGAATGGTAGGACATCTAGCTGGGCTGTTACCCCAGAAGGAATTGGAACGGTAAAGATTTGCATCAGCATAGGTAAAGCGACCGTGAAACTTAAACTCAAAGACGTGTTGTACATCCCGTCGTCGGATATCAACGTGATCTGGGTCATCAAGAATTTGCCGTGGCATATGACGATAATCGATCAATTTACACGGTCTGTAAAGGCAACGTGACGGCCTTCAAAGTTGCAGAGGACGGCATCGGTCTCTTTACTTTGAAAGCGGAGCACGAATTTCTATTGGATCACGAGTCTCCAAGCCCAGATAACACTCGTCACGGCGTGGTCGTGAACTATTCAGTTGCTGACGGAGTGGCCGATCTTCAAGTGTCGCACGGGCAGCTCGGCTTCACGAACGCACAGTATCTCAACGTGATGGTGGATCGGGGTCTGGTTGAAGTCATGATGCTCAATCAGCGTACGTTCACAGATTGTGCTGCATGTCACTTGGGAAAGCAGCGTGAACGCACACCGTGGATGGAGCTTATAACGGGGCAAGTGTTACCGTTACTAGCGTACACTATAAATTAGAGGAAGCTCACAATAGTGAACACAAGTCTTGGTTTTAGGGTAAATTCAACTTTGTTATGGATTATCCGTGGGGGACACATTTCGGACCACTTCCTTCACAAACAAATTCAAGTCAATAAGGGATAAGGGGTCACTTTTTGCGCGACCCATATCGTCGCAAATATTAGTCCTGAGACAATTTGAGCACGCCCAAAGCGAAGCGGAAGGATCCAGCTTTCGAATAAGTCGTCGCACGCCCCACCTCCGACAAATACGGCAATCACACCAAGCCGCAGAAGATCGCCAAATGACGGAGGCTCCTGTGAAGACATGGGAAGATCACAGAAGCTGCTGTTGTCGCGGTTGCTTGCAGTATGAGCGGGCGTAAGGCTGTAAAGGCACGCGTGGACCAGTTCGGCAACTTATTCAGGGCCTTGTGCCGCTCAACGCACGCCTTGGGCCGCAGCAGGTCTACATTACGGAAGGTGCTAACCAAGGTATCGTCCAGATGGTTTGTTACTTCGCATTCATGGAACGCGTAGGGAAGTGTAGGGCAGTGTAGCGTGTTCCTAAAGGCTTAAAAGTCGACGAGGACGCGCCAAGACTTCTCCCAACGACAAATCCACCCAGCTCTGGATGGCAAAACGCCCTAGACACACCGCTCACCGTTTAAAGACGAAAGTTGCAGCGTTCGATGCCCGACGTTTCATCGTGTATTGCTTTGGTAACCTATAACTCGCGTTAGAGCATTGAATAAAGATCGTCATGTCAGCCGAGAGAGCGTTTTGCTTCAGGCAAATTTTTAGAGCTCTACGAACCGCCATAATGTCTGCATCGCTGCGCTTGAATCGCCCTACGCCTAGCTAGCCGCGTCGGAACTTGTTTGCAGCAACTGAAGCAGCAGCGCGAACTCGGTAGAGCAGAAGTTTTGTGGAGATTTGGTGCCATCACTTATGTGACAAATGGTATTCCGAAGTTAAGGGGATTGGTTCGTTATGTGTCTCGACTTGTACAGGCAGCACACAAAACTCAGCATATTCAAAAAATGGTTCGACATATGTCCCCCACGGACAGGGCCAGGGCGGGGAGCCCTGACCACTCAAATACATGTCGATCCCTGATTGGTAGAAATGCGTCATCATTTCAACCAATCAGATAGTGACAGCACGGCATGCGCTACTCGCATGCTGGTGCACATACGATCTGTGTCAAGTTATGTAACTCTAACTACAAATGCATCTTGGACCGTCACATCATCCCCCTCTCTAAGTGGCGCTTACCGCACCGTAAGCGCACGCGCAGAAATCTCCGAAGAACACAACTGCCGAAGCCGCAAAACCAGCGTCGAAGCCGCTCGCAGTTCACAACCGAGCGGGCACAGACCAAGCAGCATGGCGCAAACAAAAGACGCACGCGACGGAGCCAACGATTTCCCGGCGCTGAACGCGGCACCGCGCCTCATCACGGCGCCCTACGCGATGGACCCTGAGCTCAGCCGTGGGACTTGTACAGCTTGGACGGCGCCGAGGAATCCGATTCGCTCGCGACGATGGAGCAGTTCACGCGGTTCCGGGCTACGAGGGTAAGTCGACGAACAACGCGTACACGCACGACGCTCTGCAGCGGTCGTGGTGCGCATTCATTCAGCGTTGGAACGTGGCGCGGCGCGACGGAGAGTCTTACGCGTCATGGCTCGAGGAACTGGAGGAGCGACGTGGAGACCACTCTATTGGCGAGCTGCGAACCCGCATCTACAACATGGCGACGGAGGCGTGGCGCATGTGCTACGTCCACTTGCGTGAAGGCTGCACGACGTGCGCGACGAACTACGAGCGGCCCACTCTTGCTGCGTGGGACGAAGAGGTTCAGCGGTGGCCTCTGGCCGAGACCGAACGTCGCTGGATCGGGCGCTACGAGCGGACACTCTCGGAGCTTGAACGGTCTCACCATAATCGCGGGCGTGGGCCATTCTTGGGGCATTACGAGCCACTCCCAGAGTATGCCACTTCGGAGTACTGATGGCCGTGAGAGGTATGTCGCTCTCTTGCATGATGATCTGATAGAAGCCATCTGTCAGGTCGATCAAACCGAAGATCACGCTGGCCGACATGGTGTCCCACGTGCTGCGTCCGCTCTCCGAATTCGCGCCGAGCTACTTCGATGACATCTTTGTCCATTGTCGCGCTGAGGGAGATCTTAGCGCCGTCGATGTACATCTGCGGCACTTGAGGCAAGTCGTCTTAGTGATGCGAGATAACAAGCTGTACACGAATCTGAAGAAGTGTGTCTTCTTGCGCCGGAGATCCCGGTCCGTGGGTGTTACGTGAGCAGGGACGGTGTCCGTGCTGATCCCGAGGACGTCACGTCGACCTGTTCTTGGCCAACACCCAAGAACCCAACGGAGCTGCGCCAATGGATGGGTCTCGCGAATTATCTCCACAAGTATACGAAAAATTACGCAGGCCTGATCCAACCGCTGTATTCGCTACTGAAGATAGACGCCACGTGGTTGTGGCGGCCGGAGTACCAAGTCGTTTTTGACTCTCTGAAGAAAAGCTTGGCCAGGGCTCCAACCTTGATGCTCCCGGACGACACGAAACCATTCCAGGTCGTGTGTGATGCGAGCGCCTTCGCTGTCGGCTGCGCACTAATGCAATTTGATGATGAGGGCCGCGTCGTGAGCCACCTGTCACGACAGATGAAGCTGCCGAGAAGAACTATCCCGTCCACGACAAGGAGCTCCTTGCGATGCGCTACGCTCTGATTAAATTCAGAGTGTATGTTCTGGGAGAGCAGACGTTCGCAGTCTACACGGATCACGTTTCGCTGCGAACCGTCGCGAAGAGCCCGCATCTGTTGCTACGGATGGCGCGCTGGTTGTCGTTCTTCGCCGAATATAACTTCGTCGTACACTACAAACCCGGCATGAACAACATTCTTGCCGACGCGCTGTCACGCCGTCCGGACTACGACCCGCAACGATATATCGGTCATCGGTTGGTTGATGACGAGGACGAAGAGTGCGCTTGCTGTGTCACGCTTGGCATCAACGCAACGCTTTCAGTTCCGGTGCCATCGCTGCGTCAGCAAATCGCTGAGGTGTACGACGATGATTCCTACTACGCGAATATCATCGCGCCTTCGCACCCCCGTCCTGATTCTCTTAAGAAGCTGACGCGGCCAACGCAAGATCACATATCGTGTTATCGTCTTGATGGTGGGCTGCTCATGTACACGAGGGACGGGTTTGATGCGCCGCGCGTCGTCATTCCAACAGATGGGGACCTTCGCGCTCGTTTGGTCCACGAGTACCACGTCACACCCGTCGGCGGTCATCTCGGTCACGAGAAGACGTTCGCTGCACTCTTTCGGGACGTCTTCTGGCCTCGCATGTACAAGTGGGTTCGAAAATGGGCTCGCTCCTGTGAAACCTGTCAGCGCGTGAAGCCTTCTCCTTCATTACATGCCCAACGGCACCCACTGCCCATCGCTACGGAGGCGTGGCGATCCGTCAGTATGGACTTCGTCTTCATGTTGCGCCCGAACGAGAAGGGCCGCACAGGTGTCCTGGTCATCGTCGATCGGTCCAGCAAAATAGTGCATTTTGCTCCAGTCGCAGTTGAAGTGACGGCGGAAGAAACGGCGAGCCTGTTCATCGACATGATATTCCGGCTTCACGGACATGCGGAATCCATCGTCTCGGATCGCGATCCACGCTTTACTTCAGCGTTCTGGGACCGTCTCTTCGAACTTCTCGGTACGTACCTGCTGATGTCGACGGCAGCCCATCCAGAGACGGATGTGCAAACGGAGCGCGTTAATTGTGTTCGTGAGGATGTCTTGCGCAGCTACGCCACGTCTTTCGCTTCGTGGTGCGAGTTCCTGCCGCTTGCCGAGTTTGCCATCAACAACACGGCCCACGCATTAACTGGGCTGACGCCGTTCTTCGTGAACAACGCGCGGCACCCGCGCGTTCCGACGCAGATTGCCTTGAACGCGTCACCGTGGAGCATGAGCTCCACTCTTGGTGGAGGAGGATCTGGTGAAGCACCGACACACACGGCGCTGTTGTCGAGTGAACGAGTTTGTGCCTTCTGAGGGCGTTGCCACTAGCGGCGCCGAACCGAATTCGCTACCGGTTGCTACGCCAGTACCGGTGCGTGATACCGGTACACCCGCAGACATGGATACATCGGTGAACGGCATCTCTTTGAGGACGCGCGCACAGACTGTGAGTGACGCGACGCCATCCCACGATGTACATGGCGCGACCGATGACGTCACCCTCCCCGCTGTTACCATCGCCCCAAAGTAAGCCGCGTCCCCGGTCAGTTCGGCGGCTGTGTCCGAATTTATGTTACATTGTCAAGCCATCACGCGCATCGTGAGTGACGCGCTGCAAGAAGCCTTGGACAAACAAAAGGAGAAAGCAGTCAGGCGGGGTCGGAAGAATACTGCACGCTTCCGACGAGGCGCTCAAGTACTGCTGTCGACTGATGGTATTCAGCCGACAGCCGTGACAAACTTAGGCTCAAGCAAATTGGCACCAAGATTAATTGGCCCTTTCAAGGGTACGCAAGTTCACGGAGACGCCTTCACCCTAGACACACCAACATCGATGCGACTCTACCGACGTTGTACGTCGGGCGCCTCAATCAGGACCACCCGGCGGAGATCCCTGATCTCCACCCGCGGAATCGCAGGCGGGCTCGTAATCCGAGGTCCCATGCCGACAACGCTGTCGACGGCCCGGCCCAAGTCCCAGCCGCTCGCGTGCAGACACGTTCCTCTGCGGGGCGCCGAACGTTGCAGTCTCAAGTTGACGTAGCCTCTCCACGAGCTGAGAGCACTCACGCTGCGCCTGCTGATCGATCACCGTTGCCGCCTTCGCGTCCTCGCGAGCGCCTTCCGCAAGCCGATGCGCGTCCAACTCGTCATCCCTCCCCTGCTGTGCCTCAGCCACCATCAAGTTATACTGCGCGGTCGTCCGCCGCTCCGGTAATCCACTGGCAGCGATCCACGAGGCGTCTCGACAATCTGCGAAACTGACGAAACCGGCGCCCCTCCAGAGCGTCGGCTCTGAAGGGTCGCTTCGTCACCATGGTCCAACCTTCCGCCGCGATGGCCCGCCCCCACTTCTGGACGTGTCGGGCTCTCGGTGCTGGGTTGCCGAGCGTATCGTGGATCATGATACGCGTGCACGCCGTGTGCCCGGCCCTCAGTCGAAGCATACGCGGGTGCGTGTGGCTGAGAAGCACTATCGTGTCCGCTGGCTGAGATTTTCGCAAGCGGATGATACGTGAGAGCCCCGTAGCCGCTTGGTGGAAAACATCCCCGACGTGGTGAGGGAGTACGAGGCCTCGCTCGCGCTGGCGACAACGGGCAAGGATTACTCTGCTATCCCACGAGCGTGTGCGCTCGCGGTATCGACTGTCATCGCGACGACGGCTCCGCGAACGGCCACGGTGACCTTCGCCGCGGCTCCGACTTCGACGGGTATCTGCGCTGCGATGGTCGCGTCGTTTAGCTTATTGAAAGCGCGGACGATGCGCTACCCGCCTGAGGCCTTTTTCATGAAGAACGTCGGGCTCGAATGCGGAGAGAAGCTTTCGCCCACGTGGTCAGCCTTGCGTCGACCCTCAAAGAACTCATCGATGGCCTTGGCTTGGTCCCGCGGCAGTGACCACTGCCGTGTTACGCAATACTTCGTTCCGGGAGTGAGATCAATCTCATGTCGTACACCACGTTCAGCGGGCAGCTCGGCAGGAATCTTCTCCGGGAAGACGTCGGCGTACTCGCGAGCGGTGTCGTACGCCGGATTTCCCGACTCATGGAGTGATTCCCACGATTAAGCCGCGAAGCGTTCTTCGCGCGCCGACTTCGGCTCGGCGCCCGCATGCCAAGATGACTCGTCGACTTGGCTGACCGCGTTGAGATCGTGGGACACCGACTTAGCGTCGGTGATCAAACACACCTGTTCGATGTCGTCAGCCTTAAGTCGCGCAGGAAGTTCTTCCTAGATAAGCTTGGGAGTCCCGTTATCGCAGCTGCGTCGCGAGGGGGCCTCGCGACCTCAATGATTCGGCTTCGATGGGGAGCGCCTTCGATGTATCCCAGCGCATACACGGATCCCTTCTGAGGAACTTTGTTCTCCCAGATGCGACGCGGCTTCAGGCGCCGGCTTTTCGACTTCTTCTTTCGCTTCGATCCGCTCATCGAAGCCGATGCGTCGCTTCCACTAGACGACGTATCACTATCCTCTAAGCGCAGGAGCTCATTCTCGACCGCACCGGTCTGCGGCGGGAACAGCTCCTAATCCACCCCGTCGTCGTCTTGCGGGAGCCGCCTTCGCTCGACTGCCTCGTTCACATCCTCGCGACAGCGAGAGGATACACCGTCATCAAACTATTCCCCTTCCAGCAGCACGGCACATGCCAAACTTAGACGGCCATCGCTCTCTCTCTCTCTGTGCAGGGCATGTGTCGTGGCGGATCTATCCACGACTCGGACGTGCGGCCAATCCGATGAAGCAACAAGCAGATGAGTGAACACCTCGCTCACGTCGAAGTCACTTCGACGTCGGGCCGATCGAGCTAGCTGGTCGATCTCCGGCTGGTACCGTACGAGCCACGGCATCCCCAAGATGCCGTCGAATGCGTAGTTCATCTCAATCACCAAGAGCTCATCGTTTTTTTGGAATCCATCGAACGTGTACGGCAGCGCGATATCGCGCCGCGGAAGGCGGTGTGGCTTACCGTCGGCCAACTTGATGAGAACCTTTGCCGGGACCTTCACGGATCTTGATTTCGTTGGGGAGCAGCGACAAGCACGACTCGCGGAAGAAGTTATTTGATGCTCCGTAGTCGAGGAGCGCGCGGAGTGGACGCCGCGCTCCGGCGACATGAAGACTGACGATGATCACCCTCGTGTCACCGCCGGTGGTGGTGGCATCAAACTGTGCGTGAAGCACGGGAGGGCTAGAAGATCGGGTTGCCACAAGGGGTCTGGGACCTCCGTTCCAGCCAGTAGGGCGCCCAGCTCCTACTGACCCCGATCGGTTTTTGCTTGGACGACAGGGAGTGCGTCGTCACCTCCGTGAACGACTGAGTTCGCGAGAACTGGAGTGGGTGCAGGGCACACCGCCGCGCGATGTCCTGATTGCCCGCAGCGAAAACGGACCATCGGACCGGATCCGCGCCCACAGCGGACGAACGACTACGTGAAGCCTCAATGGCGTTAATTTCCATGCGTTCCGGCGCAGACACACGCGACGCATCCGTCAGTGCTCGAAAGTACAAAGACGCCACCATGTAGTCCTCGAGGAGAGCGAGGACGAACGCCTCTTCGAGGGTCTTCGGCTAGGCGCGCGTGAGACAATAGCGCGCCATTCCTTCGCGCATCCCAAAGGCGAAGACATGGATTTGTGACGCCATGTATAACGGGCCAGGTATTTACCGTTACTAGCTTACACGTAGCGTTGTGGAAGCTCGCAATAATAAAACCAAGTTTAAGTCCAAGGCAAAGTTAACTCTATTTTTGTTTAGGGCCAGGGCGGCTACCCCTGGCCTCATGAGAACCACTCAAATGCAGGTCAGCACCTGATTGGTGGATAATGGACCAGACTTTCCATTATCAACCAATCAGGGCGTGACACTTCAACTCCCGCTAGCCGGGTGTTGACATACCTACTTTTGTAATATGAACCCACCTACTTATGTAACTGGAGGGGCCCACTACACCATGTCAATCGGACTCGTGATGATGCACGATACCAGGTGCCACGTCTTCTGGACGTAGTCGCGCATTGCCATCTTCCCTTGCTTGAGCGCGATGAAGGCGGCTCTCGAGCGCGCCCCATCTTGTGGAGGCTCGAAGGCGAGACGGAGACCACACTGGAGACTCTCCAGCGTAGGAAACGCGTCTCGATTGACGACGAGCTTGCGAGGGCCCGTTCCTTGGCCTTGCCAGCCAAGCGAGACAGAAGGAAGTCGGTCTTCGCCGTCGGCGCTTCGATCCGACTCGAAGTGATAGCGATCTCGCGGAGCCAACGGTTCAGCGGCAACCAGTCTTGACCGGTGCCAGAGTACATCGATGTCTCCATCTTCACAGCGTCGTTCCGCGATGAATGCGAGGGAGTTGTACTCGCCGTTTGACATCGACGAGCTCGTTCCATGAACGCTTGGGCAGCTTGGCGCTGTCACTGACCTCAGCAGCGACGTAACTACAGACTCGCCGGACACAGCGGCCAAATGGTGGAGCGCCTCCCACTCGATCCGCGTGAGGTGTGGGAAGCTGACACGATGGGAATCTGGAAACGTTTGTGTGGATGGGTCGACGCTGTGATTGGTTGGAGATAACGCCAGTTCTGGGACAAGAGTACGTACCTGGACGTGTGACTTGGAGTGGTTGATGGCCGGCTGAGCTTGTGCTTAGCCGTGCATGGGCATGGTATTCCTGGATGGAGATCCCCGACTGGGACCCCCAGATGCAACTATGAACCCGACGAGAAGCAATTGCCCTAGGGTGCGACAAAGAGCTTCTATAAGTAAGAGCCGCCTTCTCTTGGCGGGGATTAGAGCGCGAAGAAGCCTGACTGGTCTACCAAGAACCCAAGAACACACCAAGTGTACCAAGAATCCCGGATGGAGATCCCCCAGTGACCCTGAATCCTGAATGGAGATCCCGAAGAAAACATGAACCCTGAATGGAGACCCCCCAGAGATCCTGGATCCTGAATCGAGATACATCCAAGATCCCTGAACGTCAAGATTCAAGTATACAAGACCCAAGTGATTAACGACCGACCAAGACGACCGACGAAAGGATCTATAGAGCTGAGTGGGACTTTGAACATCAGTGATGTGCTGAAGTATCTTACACTATGCTTTTATATAAAGAGCAGATCACTACCGACGTCGACGTCGACAAGATCATAGTGAAACCAAGTCGAGACAAGAGAGCATGTGAGACCTAGCAGTAGATAGCCAGATAGAAGAGAAAGGATAACAGACAAACAGAATCCGATCTACCGACAAGCCCGCAAGCCGTTGGATAAGCCCGACAGGAAGAGACACCCGGGGCCCGACTAGAAGCTACGGTGTGAAGACCACTCAGTAGCACGACGACTGTGTGTGGGATTCCAATACTGAGTCCAAGCCAAATTGAGGTGAGTACGGGTGTGGAGCCAAGGGTTGATCCATTTCATTTCATATCCGATTGTGACCGATACCCGAGAGGGGTCTCGCATTTCATATTACCGTTTACTGCTCTACCTGGACGGAGTTGCCTCCGATTGAGTACTGATTTAAGAGCTATTTCTGGTTCGTATGTATTGAGTTGTGTTAATTATCCTCTCTACATATGAGGTGGTGCGCGATTGTAAGGCCGCCCAGGATTTACCAGTATCCTGGGGTAAGGCTAACTGACTACAGTTAGTGACTGACTCTTTCACGGTCCAAAATAATAAGGAAAAGCTGCATATTGTGTGGATTCTGTATTTGTGTGTTATCTGGTTATCAAATGCTGCTAAAGGCAAACGTCCCGAAGGTTAGGTTCTGCCTCACGCTTCAACACCGAATAGTACAAAACAACTCATCCACGGTTGGCGATTCGAGGTTCGAAGGTAAACGAACCCAAGAGGACAGCTCACAAGGACACACGCCACCCCGGACGGAGATATTTATATCACCGGCCAGGGTTGTTCTTTCCAAAGGGGCACAAAGCTATACTACCTGGGCGATAAAGGCGTTCACCCGCCTCGTGTCAAAGCTCTCGTGTTCCAGGGTCATCCCGGACCCTCCAGACATCAGGACTTGGCTCATAGTCGACTTGGTCGTTGGAAGGACTAGTAAGTGCTACCAGGTGTAACGCGGCAAGTGTTACCGTTACTAGCGTACACTATAAGTTAGAGGAAGCTCACAACAGTGAACACAAGTCTTGGTTTTCGGATAAATTCAACTCTGTTATGGATTAGGGCCAGGGGAGTCCTGACCACTCAAATACATGTCGATCACGGATTGGTTGAAATGCATCATCATTTCAACCAATCAGATAGTGACAGCACGGCGTGCACTACTCGCACGCTGGTGCACATACGGTCTGTGTCAAATTACGTAACTCTAACTACAAATGCATCTTGGATGTGACCCATGATAGTGCTGGAGAGAACATAAAGCAGAAGAACGAAGTTATCTTTGTCGACCTTTACTTTACTGAGAAGGTCGACGGCTCACGATTGACTACTGTGTTGATGGTGATGGATGGCTACACGTGACACTTGACCGCCTACCCGCTTCGGAACAAGTCGGCGCCGGAGGTGAACGCGTTCATCAAGAGGTATATACACTAGGCACAGCGAGAAATGTGTGAAAAGTTTCCAATTCGGCACGTGATCTCAGATCGGGGCAAGTTGGGCAACGAAGAACTTGAGGCCTGGTATCAGAAGAAGGCGACAATGCACACGCAGACACCGACAAAAGGATCTCACCAGAATCCTGTAGAGCGTACTCATCAGACAATCAGCGACATGCTGAAAACGATGTTAAAAATCCGCCGGATTCCCGAAGCCTTTCTGGGTCGATGCATTAGAGTACGCATTGTACATCAAGAACAGAGCGTACTCCTGCACTACTGGACACACGTCCTACGAGTTGTTCTGGGGGTACAAGCATGATTTGCATTGCTCGCGGAAGTTTGGGGCTTTGGCCTATGCGCACACCAAGGTGCAGCAAAAGCGAAGTACAAAGACAACTGCCGCATCGAATTTGTACTCGGGCTGTGCGAAAATGAAATGGGCGCAAGATTTGTTTTCCCACCGAGCATGTGGTACAATTTGCTGGTGACGTCCGCATAAATGAAATTCTTCTGTACTGAAATCGTACAAAAGCAGAATTTGCAGCTTCAGTAGACGATTGGCTCCACTCAGGACGAGATATTCGTTGCGGTGATACCGCAGGGGGCAGTGGTAATGGTGATGAGGCTGACGGCGCAGAGTCTGATAGGACCTTTGAAGAAGAAGCTGTATCTGACAGCAGCCACGATGACGACGGAACGATATCAGTCTCACAATGGAGTCTGGTCCACCTGTGGAAGATGTCTAAGGACGAGAAAGCGGCCAGGCCGACGTGGTTGATGATGCAGAAACCACTCACACCACGACAACAGTGACGAGTCAGATAGTGAAGAAAATGCAGAAACGACTTCACTATATGCTGGGGTTGAAGGCCCTTGGAAGCGACAAAAGTGACGACGAAAGTGGGGACACACAACAGGTAACGTTGCAGAATACTGGTACCGGCGATGAGCACTCTGGATGAGCATCCAGACAACCCCGAAGTTGACGATATTGATGACTCAGATGCTGACAGTAGTGACAGTACACCAGACGATTTACCAACTGACAAAAATGAGATTGTGTGTTTCGGTCCACCTGGGAAGACAGAAGATATGGAGTTATAGAGCTATGGCAATAACGTCCTCGGTCATGGAAATGAACGCGTTGGTGTACGCCGTCCCCGTGATGAAAATAATGACCCTGCAGATTTGCCGTTGCCGAAAGTCCTTAGGCGTCCCGGTTGGCGAGATAGAAAAGAGCGTCGACGTCCTAGCAAGTTCAAGGATTTTGTAGTCTATGTGAGATCTGCAACGTAAAAGCAGCCCCTCGCTGGCACGAGGAAGATATCTGGCTGCCCCGCAGCTAATAAGAAGCCATGCAGTCTCCGCAGCGTGCCGAGTGACGCGAAGGAATGAAACGCGAGATGCAAGCGATGGAGGCTACGATTAGTTGCCGAAGATGAGGTACCGGAGGGAAAAACACTACTTCTCTGTCCCACGAATTTATGATGATTTCATAAAAACAACGATTATTTTTTTTCAACCTCGAAGTATCGGTTGAATGAGGCCTCAAGTGAAAGCTTATGTTTAGGCGTATTCTGTCTAATTTTAACAGCTATAGCAAACGATAACTGTAGCCGTGAAAACACTTCTTCTGCGCTCAGTTTTCGACCTCAATAGGTTTAATTTCGTGAAACAATCCGTTAATGGCGATATTACACCAAACTTCCAGGATGTAAAATTCTTACGAATGTTATGCTGATGGACCAATCACAGCTTTTCAAAGGCTTCAGAACGCTCAGAAATACGCGTTAAAGATTGCGAGGTTTTTTCAAGTAAGGGTGTGATGATTGGTCAAAAACCAAATTGCACCGTAACCAACGTCATTCGACCAATTAGAAGCATTATGTGGTACCCAAAAACAACTAAATCATCATAAATTCGTGGGACAGAGAAGTACTCAGAACAATATGGAGGTTCCATGTGAAGACAGATCACCTTGGGTACCTGATGCGTTTCCGACCACGTTTGGTTACCTGTGGAAACCCGCAATAGCCTGGTATCGACTTTGGTTTTGACGAGATTTTCTCGCCTGTAGTGAGAATGGCGTCGTTCAGGCTACATATTGCATTGTGTGTGATCCTGGTCCTGACTCCGCGGCAATGTGACATCAACAAGGCATATTTGAACGCAGCACTGAACATTGTCCAGTAGGTTTGATGGATTGCAGGATTTCCATGCAAGAGTGGATTTGTGTATCGTGTCAACCAAGCTTTGTATGGCTTACACCAGTCTGGACGTGAATGGAATTCTGAGCTGCATAAAGGGCTGGTTGAGAAAGGATTTTCGCTATGCACGACCGAGCCATGCCTTTATTTCTACCGCAGTGATTCAACTCTGGTGCTGTTGATGATATACGTCGATGACGTTATCTGCGCTACAAACTGCGAGGACTTCAAGGTGCATTTGTTCAAAGACATGAAAGAACGGTGCGGTATCAAGGACCTGGGCCTGCTATACGAGTACCTTGGAGTCGAATCTCGATGAGCGATCGAGGCATTTTGATTCAGCAGACGAAATACTGCCAGCACATCTTGGAGCGTTTTGGAATGACAGACGCACACGGCCGCCGCAGTCCAATGGAAATCAGCACTCGCATTGATCCTGTTGAAACTGAGAGAGACGGCACGACTCAATTTGCTTATCGATCTGAAATTGGGGCTTCGATGTACTTAGCGACCACGACACGACCCGACCCGATATTGCATTTGCAGTAGGTTACCTGAGCCGATTCGTTGAGAAGCCGGCTGAAAAATTGAACATCCTGTGGGGAGTGTTGCCCGACGACCCTACAGAGTTCCGTGTTGCGATCGACAATAAAGCAGCACTTGCACTCGCAACCAACCCCACCTGCAATCCGAAAACAAGGCACATCGAGTTGCACTGACACATTTTTCGAGAAGAAGCGGCGAATGGAATTGTCCACATTGAGAAGGTGAATGTGGTGTTACTGGGTTCAAGATTTCTAGATCCTGATGGAACAGCTACCCAGAGGTTGTCACTGATCCACGTTAGTGACTTCAAGGCTGATCATGGATCAAGCTGTCCTAATTAGGACCCTTGTTAGGGGTTGGGCCTAAATGGGACTAGCAAGGCGGGATCCGGTCAAGGATGGCTTGATCTTGAAGTTTTTCCTATAGAAGCCATTCTTGAGTGTTGGCTGTTATGGCTGCAGTTCTAGATCGACTCTGCTAGAAGCAGAGTTTAAACTTTTGTCTTCAATATATTTAGGTCGCAATGGACATGTTTTAGGCGCATTGTGCTACTGCTAAGGACAACTGCTGAGATTTTGACGTTGTTTTAGCCTTCAATTTTAATACAAAATGATGCTATATTCAGATCGTACGTGTTGCCAGATGTGGGCTTGGCCCAAATGTGGCCGCATTGGGTCGCTCCTAAACCCTCAAAACATCAAATTTGGTACAACGGATTGGTAAACAAACGACCTCAAATGCACTTTTTATTTGGTTGGATTCGTCCCAGTTAACTATAATTGGCCGAAGCTCGCCAACGTGCGAAGCTTGAAGTGTAATTGGTCCGTGTTGCCTCAGAACACAAGGACGCTAAACATACCTGCCTCCAATGGCGCTTTCACGACGTTCCGTCTCGTTCCACAACTTTCCCAGTCCAAATGCAGCGACTCCTAGAAGGCCCGAGCACCCAGCTTACCCAAGCAGCCGACGTTGACCAGCAAGAAGCCCAAAGGCAGCCGAGAGCAAGAGGTCCAGGCTTTTCAGATGCTGAAACCAGTCATCTACTAGATCTACTAGAGACCCACTTGCCGCTTTCGCGTGATGAGTGGGACTACGTCGCTTCGCATCACAACGCAGCTTATGTCGGTGAGGACAGAACTACAGATTCGCTTAAACGTAAGTTTGCGAAACTGCACCGTAAACGTATTCCTACGAATATCTCGGCAACTGTGCTGCAGGCGAAGCGTGTACGGGTAGAAATGACTCGTCGGGCAGACTTGGGTGATGGAGAAGATGCCGCCACTGAGGCAGCTATTGATTTCTCTAGAACGCCACCACCTGCACATACCCGCCCGCAGCCTACGGCAGTCCGGCAAGCACCAGATATCCCGGCAACCGCTCCGCCCCAGGTCCCTCCGCCGCAGTCGACGCCCCCGACAACTCCCAGTCAGTTAGATGCTGCTCGGCCTATCGTTCACAGGCGTGACCACACATCTCGTACCGAAGATGAGACGGATGCACGTTTCTTAGTGATGATGCGGTTGTCGCTTGAGCAAGAGCGGCAGCGCGCCGATGAACATAGCATGCGTTGGGAACAAGAACGGGAAGAAGAACGAGCTCGCCGCGATGAAGAACGAGAGGTAGAACGCCGACAATGACAAGAAGATCGAGAAGAAGATCGCCGACGATATCAAGAACTGGTAAGTTTGGTGTTGCTCAGCGGTAACTGAACCATTTCCTCGGACGCAGTTGTTCCGCGCGAATAGCACAGCAGTCGGACCGGTAACCATGTTTTAACTCACGAACGATGCATTTTAGTTTGCTGAACTTTTTTGTTTTAAATGTAACGACAACACATTTATTTTTCAAATTTTCTTGAGAACGATCCTAGTCAAGAAGATGATTCGCCTCGGGTCCTAGATGTGGCATAAACGTACTCAGGATCTAGTTGATCCCTAGAAGACGAGTCCGTAAATTGAATAGGAGTACTAAGCTAGAGATGATCTTCTTCCGTTCTCAGTCTTGTTCAAACCTCATTTGGTCTTTAATCCGAGGAAACGAGCTCTGAAAAGCTCGCATCCCCCACTCCGCAGACTGTCGAATCGACGTTGCTTGTTGTAGTCGGTGTAGTTCAGCTGTAGTTGGGTTATTAGCAAGATGATCTTGGGCCTACTTGATTTGGAAAGGGTAGTCGCCTTTGGAAAAAGCTGAATCAACAACGCACCGGGCTCCTGTCTGCTCAAATACTTCCTCAAGTTTGTTGTACACACCACCCCCCTCTGCTATCAGGGAGTCATGCATGGCTCCCGGAACGTTGATGGCGCACATGATGATAACGCCGGTAGGCGTGAACACTAACACATTGCTCACGTAATGTCCATGGGTCCAGCCGTTGTAGCAAGCATTTTGCAGAATTGGATCGCTAGCTTGTTCCAAGTCAGCTTGAGTCCATCGGCAACAGCAAACACGTCTGGGAGTGAGGGATACTTTGTCGATATAACGTGTTGAAAGCTGGAGATGTCACCTTGCGATGGCACACGCACAGCAGCAAATTCGTCTGTAGCTAGTACCTTCACGAAAATTCTTCTGCTGAACCGTAAAAAGAGAGAGCATATGGTGTCAGTGATGCCGAATAGCATACACAAGACGTATTCCGACCCCCGAGTACGAGTCCATGCGAGCGCTAATGCAAGACTCATCTGAGCAGTCATGCTACGTGGTCTTCCACCGAGGCGGCCTTCGTGCGAAGTAAACGGATGCAGCCGTTACTTGAATATGGAGAGTACGACCAGTATAGTGGGGCGTAGCGCTCGAGTAGGTAGCCGAATGAAGCCTGATCAAAACCAGTGAGCGTGATAAACGACCGGTCGTTGCCTGACTGGAACAGCGCGACGAACGGAGACATCGATGGCAGGACGAGCACAGCTCGAGTAACACGACGGTCGCTGCGACGGCGGGCTTCAGCATCCAGACGACGCTGAAAAGATGTACGAGGATTGCGGCGGTTGCGACGCTGTTGCTGATGGCGATACCAATAAGCAATTAATCCTGCGTGATGCATCTCTGCGAAAGTTTGAAAGTGCCCTTGAGTGATTCGGCTGCGGCGTAAACACAAATGTTGCGGGTAGACTCCGCTTCAAGTTGAAATGATAACTCTCCCATTTTGATTCGAGCAGTTGGTTACTTAATGCAATGGTTCACTGGTACTAAACATTCAACACCCTGTCTCTGACAAATTGGGATTTTGTGTCTTGGAGGTTTCAGGGACGACCCATTGTCGTTCTCATTCGCTGCGGCCGCATGCGCCCGGTTGAGAATGAGCCTTAGAGCCAGCCCTTAGGATCACTTTTTAGGATGGGGCAGCAGGGTACAAGATAGGCATACGGTCGATCTAAGTTAGAATCGGTTTTGCTCGGAAGTACGCAATTGGTTATTAGTATTGGGATTTGTATTGGCCCATACTTTAATCAAATGTGTTGCACCTTGCATTACGTGGCAGTCTATTAGATTAGCTTGGCTGGTAACTGTCCTCTGTCCCTCAACCCTCTCGAAGATCCCGCTATAGGAAGCGACCCCAAGGCAACTACTCCGGATCCGATACACTACATCGAACCCACAGATCTACGGCCAAGAAGTCCAAGATCTACCTACCCGGACCTGATTGTAGGAATCCCCACGCGGGATCCGACTTCCCAAGTCCCCGCCAAGTACGTTCAAGAACTCACATCCACTGCGTGTCTCGTGTCATCGAGAGAAGCGAACCCGCCCGCCGACGGGTACACAAGGTGAACAATTCAGCGAACCCTACGGTTATCGGAGTACCCCTTCCGTTAGTCGGCGTCTAGGCGAAGTGTGTTGAGTCTGGGATCACTGGTAAATCCAGCCGATCCGCTCCACCACATGAATGGCAAAGAGAATCCCGCGGACCTGTTCACCAAGCCGCTCCCACAGTGTCAGATTGCAACTTTCAGCAAAATGATCGGTCTGACCTCAGCTGCTGAGCTGAGGATTTGACCGTGTGTTACTCGGAGGGGGCGTGTTAAGAGTCGCAGCGGTCACTGGCGTCAACGGACAGTGAACGTTGGGCCGCAGAAGGATTTCGAACGCTGAGGAGCCTGCTCGCTCGGCTTTGCATGAGTAGCTTGGGTCAGTCTAGATTTAGCCATCGAGAGCGCAGGATGATGATAGCACAGTTCAATTTCACTCGGTGTAGTTTATGACAAGGATCCTATCATACCCTCCGCACCGGCTTAGACTCGAGTGTTAAGCGTGCGCAACTATAATTCCGCGCGGTATCGGTGGGTGCTGTTTATAGTGTAACAATACACTTGGCAGCAATTGCGCCTGTTGAGAAGTGAGTCCTGTCGAGCAGCCACGACGCTCCGACATTGCAGCTAGCGTCAGGTAAGGCGTTCGCTTCTCGATTGTCAATTCGATTATATTTCAACATTGAAACTATTTTTTTCTGCAAGCTCTACTGAAGCGTACCAAGTCTGGCACTACATTATATGTAAATAAGCGAAAACCGAAGCTCTATTTTCGCAATAATATATGAGAAGACTTATGAAAAAAATAACGAGGTATGTAAGGCGCGTATATCATATAATGGCACCATACTGTAGTATAATTATGAACAAATCTTGAAACAATGAAATCGGTGAAAATTAAATTTATATTATTATATGTACTTGTTTTGCTTTTTTGCACCCAATACATAGATCAAAGACAAAGTCCAACAAAATGCAAATTATTCCCTAGCTACCGCAGCACTAACATACTGGTATCCTCGAAAAAAAACATGCTGGAATGTACTAGAATGTACTCTTTACGAATTGCGGATTTCCACCGGGCGTACCCGCCCGGGCTAGCAGTAGTGCAAGCACAGCAATCACATTACATGTACCGGTATCTGACACGAAGCGGCCGGGAAATCTTCTGGCCCCTTCCCATACAGGTCTTATGATTGGCCTGCCAGCTAGCTCTATGTGTGTGACGCGTGGATATTGTGGAATGGAAAGTGCTGAGCCTGAGAAGCTATGGATAGGCCTAGGTGTCCAGACGTACAGGTCCCAGACGTGAATGTCAGGATGGACACCAAGTTCCTGACGGAAGGATTGCTCACAAGGCGTACAAGTGCTCCCAACAGGTTATAAGTTGGTCGAAGCTACCTGCCTTGACATAGTACAGTACTCACACAAGTACAGGAAGTCTACAAGTCCAAGCAGTAGACACAAGAGTCCAGATGTAAAGGTCCGTTTGGATTAAGCCTAGACGGAGAAGACCAGACGGAAGATGTCCGGATGGATTACTCTGGATGGGACGATTACCCATACTGAAATCAAGATGTTTCTGACCGACCAAGATCTGTTTTTGGTGCCAAAGAACATTGAAGAACCGTTGAAGTACAGACCAAGTCCCACCATCTTCAAAGTACCATCCAAGACGATCAACCGATCAGACATGCCGACGTTGACACGACCATACTGAAAATAAGACAAAAGTGTGTATGCATATTTTACCGGCTAGAATAGATCAGAGTTTGTTTACCAAGTACCCCGCAAGTCGGCCGGGCAAGTCTGCCGCAAGACTTTGCCTGGAGGCCGGTGCAAGAGGTGAGGAAAAGGCTCGTTCGGCAAGATCGACCGTTCGAGGGGCTCTCGTAAGTATGAAGGTCGCGTTGGGTTAGGGGGATCAGACGGTGGCCATCCATCCGGAGTGAACCACCCATTTCATATCCTTGTTAAGCACAAGCTCAGCCGGCCTCCAATCACTCCAAGTCACACGTCCAGGTACGCACTCATGTCCCAGAACTGACGTTATCTCCAGCCAATCACAGCGTCGACCCATCACACAAATTTTTCAGATTCCCATCGTGTCACGTGGTGGTGGCGGTGCGCTTGGAAGGGAAGCTTGTCAGGGACTTGGCAAAAACAAAAATGAGAGATCGATTCGAGCTTATGAAGACTTGCTGTAAAGCCCCGCACTTAGCTCCCCTCAACCGAACGCGTATCCGCAGGGCACGAGGATTCCCCTCCACGAATTTGCCGTAGGATATCGAAATGATGTTGGCGCCAACAATCTTCTTGGTGCTCAAAGGCGCGAAATTTGCGCGCGCACCACCTCAACTACGACCGGTATATCAAGTTCAAATGAAGCCAACGATCTTGTCGCTCGCCTTGGTTCGTTGGCGCGGAAGTTGACAGGTCAGCATTGGACGGCTACGGCTGCTGATGTGCTAACAAAGCGATCTTGCACCCAAAAGCAATCAAGTACGTGCTCATCGTTAATACCAAAGAAAAAATCATTCACACATGCATCAATTTCCACGAAGCCCTTACCTACACGACATGCTTCCTTTGTCCGACATTCTTCTCCTCTTATCGGTCGTGGTTCTCACGGGTCCCGTTGATCTTGAATGTTACGGAGGCGACACTCCTCCATATGACAGCGACAAACGAACCACAGGTCGTCACCGTAGACCACGGTGACTTCTTCACCTCGTAAGATGTCTTGCGTCGAAACAACAACAACGGTTGTTCGCCGACCATTGGCTGCTTCGACGAACCGGACCAGGCCGCCGAGACCCTCACCATTGATGGCGATTCGAATGGGGTGACTTGGTCTCTCCGGACGCTGTCTCATCATCAAGTGGTAACGTGATGTCTCGTCAGTAACCTTCCCACCACAATATGTTTTCCCACTTCAGCCAGTTTCAACCAATCACGGAAATGCTCTTGAAAGATCACCCAATCAAACCGCACCATTCGCCGCACTTCGACTGCAACCCCCACAGGCCACACACACAGCAAGCGCAGGCGTGTGCCTGGAGGGAGGGGCACAGTGAAGTAATCGACGAAGTGCACTCACAACATGAAGCACGACCGACAGCGGTACCCCAATTGCAGCAAGTTAGTGCACATCCGCGCTGAATACTGGTTGTCTAGGCATTTGAAACCTATCCTCTTGGAGTGGGCATGATCCTTCAAATGATACGAAAATCAGACGAGTTTGAAACCCAACAGATCGTGCGATGCGCCGGCGTGTCGTTAAAACCAATCTGCTGGAAAAGCAAGTAGATCTTCTGATCGTCCATAAGTAGAGACTTTGCTGCTGCATTTTGTAATTGAATTCCACGTGATACGTCTCCAAGTAGGCAGTTATTATCGGCCATTATGTAGCACCGGAACACAAATCGCATAGGATATTGGTGTGATCAACCGTGCATGGTAAACCTTTATCGTCCACGACTTCCTGTAATCGTTGTCGTCTGCAACGCATATTCTCCAAAATAAAATCTCTGAATTGACTCAGAGCTTGCATTTCGCGCTTCTAGGTCGGTGATAATATTGTAAGATTGTTCCAGAAGCGGCTGTAGCACCTGCTGCTGTAAATAGTTATGCAGTTTGCTAGTTCTCCACCCCAACCAGCCCGACCCGTTTCTTGAGAATAATCGGTTAGGTGTGCGCTTATCCAAAGTGTGTTACCGTACCGAAATTTGGGTAATCCACGCCCTGGCCTAATCCACATATTGCAACAATGTAGGTGCATCTAGGAGATTTCCATGTTGATAAGCTTTCCTTTCGCTCGTCCACAGTCATGCTACTATGATGTTTCGCGATCCCAACACCTGTTTGTCGCTTCACATATGCAACGACTTCGTCATCCTTTTGGTCTAGTCAGCGCGAATATTATTCCTTTGCTGGGGTGCTCCATAGGACTTTTGACGATTGGCAAACACATCGTAATCATATCCTTTAAGGACGACACCTCCATGACCTCGTAACAAGTTAATGGGCGAACTGTCGGTGTCCTTACTGTTGCAAATAGAAATCCGAAACTGTCCATCAGATCACTTTCCCAGGAAGGCGGAAGTGTCACCATAAGAAGTGTCTTCTGTACCGGAATGGATGATAGCGTGTGGACAGAGGCCATACACCGTCTGTAACCTATGGACGGTTACGCCAAATAGGCTTCGTCGAAAAAAAATCTGCTGATTCTCTCTTGTTCAACAAGCGATAACAAAAATGACCGAAAATGTTGTTGTTCCAGGTAGTCGACACCAATCAAAACAAAAGCCGGAAGCGCCGTAGAAGGGCCCATACCTTCGTCGTAGGCGGAGGACTCAATGCCAAGTTGTTTAGTCTTCCGAAGGGAGTCCAACATCAACGCCACCAAAGCCACCACAACAACCACAACTCGTTTAGAATCACAAAAAACCGCTAATGGGTAGAGCAAAGGCTTTCCGAGGTTTGTAGCCAAACCTACGAGTAAATTCTCCAGTCTATAAGAATAGCATTGCTGCTATGCACGGCTCAGGTGATCGAAAGCTTGCGTTGGGGTTCCGGAATTTCTTTTTTGCAATTGCGTACTGGCAGAAGCAAAAATGCTCCGAGAGCAAGCCATTTGTAGCTTCAATGATACTCATATGAGTGTACGTTGGCTTGATCAGGATAATTAGCCGTTCGGGTTGTGGCGCGTCTTGGACTACTTGGCGACGAAATGAACTCAAATTACTTGGCGTAGTCAAAGCTGTGCATGCAGAATCCGAACATGCAACGCTGTTAGACACTCCAATTCCGAGGAACAGGTGCCACGGATGCGAACACGACTGCGATTTCGCCAAGTCATCTTGTGACATGAAGTAAGGGTCCCCAGGCGACCTACTATACAGAGTAGAACCTGTCGCAGGAGCATGGGTGGATTGAAAATCAAACATGTCTTGATCGGATCGAGTATATTTTTCCATGAAGGCAATCGCAACGTGTCGATAACTTCGAACTGAGAGTTGCGTACCACAGTCCAGAAACGAGGTATTAATGGCAGCCCGACAACGTTTTCCATTCCGTTTTCCCTGATCCAGCGTACTAAACAGGTACAAAACGATGAATTTCCTCTTTCACGGCTCTCAGCTCCTAGTCCTCCACTTCTTAGCCGCATTGCAAAGAATTCTTGGGTAGGGCGAAATAGCGCAAGGTAGACAATGTAGTCTAATGTCAGGTCTTGGGGGGGGGTAACAAATCGGGATATTAAGCGATGTTGACCTGAAATTGACAGCCCTTTGTGATAGCGCCGTACAATCCCGACTTCCCGACTTCCCGACTGAGCATATATACCGATCGCTCCCCGGACACGGTGTCCCGTAGAGTTGCGACACTTAATTCCGCTGCTCTAGGCGGGTGTCCAGAGGTTATATATATACCAGCAGGACGAGAAGCTTTGTGACTTTATCGACGTGCTTACACCAGTTCGACAAAGTAGCAAGACCAAACGTGATTTTTCCACGCACCACTTTGTGATATACGTTGAACCATGCACACAGAGCAGGTACTTCACTAAATCTATCCTCATAGCCTTCTATGGATTCCGAGCATCTTCGTGAAAGCGTTACCCGCAAGAATAATTGCTGTAGTCATCGTAAAAATGTTGCTGAGGTGAATCCAATAGATCTTAAATAGAGGAAATGTCGTACCCCAAATGCACCTTCTCCCTTAGCATTCGTCCAAAACGTGACAATAGTTGCGTTTTCAAGTCAACAAGGGTATTCACAGTAATTTGGTGACCTTCGACAAGGAGTGCTTCGTACGTCGAATTCAGCCACGCAATTTGTGGGAGTAATACTCGAGCCAAAACGCATAACCTCTTGCAGGAGATTAAAAGGAGTGCGATTTCTGGACTTCAGGTAAAACGTTAAGGCCTCAGCCCTAAATCGTGTCACCATATAGTGTTCAGCAGCCTCCACACCCCTCGACCAATGCAAATTCATTAATGCAGCTAGACGTGCCCAGCACTTCATGATAGCGACAACACGGGTCACTTGGCCAGGCTGTTTGAATTGCACATAACCTGAAGCGTCTTGTTCTGTACCAATAATGGCCGAGAAAACTACAAAACGATGTGCGAGGCAGCAGGAATCGTGCGGTGGAGGCTGAGGCGCCCGATTGACTGAGTGTTACCAGAAAGGCAGCCGCTATCAGCCGATCAGGTATGCAAGTGATGCAATTATTTGGGTATGAATGTACCTGTTCAATCAGTGCGGATAGTGGCGCAGTCATTCAAGCACGGATGTATCCATTCCGATCAGGGTGGTAATCGGGCACAATCATTTCGACACACCACCCGATCCGGTGTGCTTATCGAAGTACCATTTTTTGGTACATCGCAACCACTCTGGGCTAGGAGCTAGTGCGGCTGATTTAGGGAAGATTAGTGGACAAGGTAGAAAGTAGGCACTTTGCAATTTGCTAAAGACTAGACTAAACCTTCTTAAGGCTCAAGACTTTGGACTTCTACCTTCTAAAGACTATGTGGCGCACATTCCAGGCTGGGAACGTATATTGACCCACCTGACGACCAAGTACTCACTAGATCAAGCAAGGAGGTAAAAGAGAGAGCCTCTAGATTGATTGGCTAGTGCGCACTCGCAATCGCCCTTCAAGAGGATCCCGCTAAAGGAAGCGGCAAGCTACGGAAAGGAACAAGAAACACCCGACACCTTCGAAGCCCACCTGGAAGAGCGTCAACGCGCCCACACCAACGGGTACACAAGGTTAGAAGGAACGCAACCGCCACGGACAAGCGGAGTACCCCCTCCGTTAGTTGGTAGTCTGGGCCACCGTTGGTGAGTGCTGATCACCGTTGGTGAGTGCGCGTCACGAGTTTTCGTGATCCCCGCTGTACCACAATTGTCCGCGTGCTCGGATCTTCTGGTGACTTCGGATATCACCGTGAGCCCCAAGAAGATGTCCAAGATGTCAAGATCAAAATGGAATCGGGGACTGGTGCGTCGACGGAAGGTGGATCGCCGTCGTCGCTGCTGAAGAGCATAGGATACACCGATCGTGTGAGTGCTGGGAGGACCTCAGATGGCGTAAAAGGGGAAGGATGGGCAATGGACCTGGAAGAGAAGCCTCATCCTCCTCCCCAGGCTCCTTCGGGAGCCCCTGCGGATCGTGACGCAAGTTACGATCCGCAGGACGAAGGTCCAACGATGCGAGTCGAAGGATCTTCACCCACCACCACTTCTCCATCCTCACGTACGCTGTTGATGATCTCGAAGCCTGCGCGGATGAAACTGAAGGCGCCTGCTGCGAACGCTGAAGACGAGAATGACACGCCAAGCCTGACCGACACCGAGTTGGAGCTGGTCTTCTACCGGAAGGAGCTGAGTGCTTTCCTGATCGAAGATCCTGTGATGAAGGTCATGCGACCGAGGCTGATCGGAACTCTGCAAGGACCGTCGATTGCGCCGACAGAAACCGCCAACAAGCTGGAAACCGTCAAGGACTTGATGCATATGCTAAAGGCAGCTGGAATCGCCCCAGGCGCGTTCGAAGCGGACGAACTCTTCGACCTGGAGCTGACCGTGATCGTGGAAGCCTCGAAGTCTCTCCACAAGAATCTGGTACCTCTGGTTGGAGTCGCTGCGCCGAGAAAGGTCGCGAGGCCACCCGCGCTGCAGAGCCCAGAATACCGTACTGGGTCATCGTAGTACGCGTCGGCCACGTCGGAAGTTGGATCGGACGACAGCTCAATCGAGTTCTCACGGATGACGCTTGGGCCGCCAGGAGAAGCCATGCCCAAGAGCGTGCCGCGGCCGCAGACGGCAAGAACGCCGGTTGTGAAGTCGCTGTCGCCTGATCGCGTACGGACGCCGGCTGTGGACTCGTCATCGCCTGATCGCGTACGGACGCCGGCTGTGGACTCGCCATAGCCTGATTGCATGCAGACATTCTTCAATGCCACGATAGAACGCTTCCTCGACGAATAGCGAGCGGCTGGAGCGTCGCCTGTGGTGAACCAAGTGCCACCGGCGGTGAACCGCCCTGAACCAACTGGGAACATAGATGTTGAAAGGAGTCCGTCGGATCGCACGCGGATGAGTACGATCCTGACAACCTCAGCATCGGTGTTCCAGAACGTGCTGCCGTAGCGAAAGCGCTAGCACCGACAGGAGGTGCCGCGTCCACCTCTCGGATCAGAGTGTCGGCGATCTCGGAGTTGAAGGAATACTCCGCAAGGACAACGAGATCGCGCGATAATTTGGCTGAGCAAACTGAAGCCCGCCTACGTGCCTGATCAAGCTCCAGAAGACGAGAAGTGTTAGGTCTTCGGCGATCTGCGCAAGGGACCGGCGCGAAACGGGTTCCGGCTGCTAAGTCGATCGACACGCAGCAACTGGCAAGACCTCCTTCGCGAGTTCCAGACGCAGTACTGCGGGAGTGGAGTATCTGTCGCGAGACAGTACTACCACGCCAAGAAGCGATCAGACGAGTCGCCGCTGGAATACCATCATCGCCGGAATGTCGCCGGTATGAGAGCCATGTTGCTGATCGAGGATGGCTCCCGATCAGCTCGCCGCCAACATGTCGAACACTTCATCGCGACGCTCGATAATCGCGAGTTGGCCGATCAGCTGGATGGCTTTGTTGCGTCTGACGGATGCTGACGATAGGAAGGAAACCCTGCGTGCACGCCAACGTGCCAAGGCTCGCAAGAGCAGGGCCGTGGGTGGATCGGGTAAGTATCGCCAGAAGGCCCCACAGATCCCACAACCCACTCCGTCAAGCCCGCACGAGCTGTGCGAGCGATTCGGAGTCACAAGACGGATGCCGCCAAGTCTATGTCGCCACTATCGCTGATCAGAACGAACGACGTCACTCACGACCGCCGCGTCAGGAGCCGTACACCGGATCAATCAACCACGTTGATCGGGATGTGCCGCCGAAGCGGTGCTCGCACTGCGGATCCTCGAAGTACGACGACTTGTGCTGCTGGAAGAGGCTGACTTGGCAGACGTGTGGCAGGAAGGGACATCCGTCTGATCACTGCCTGTTCGTCTGCCTTGCCTGCAGCGAGATTCACGATGCTCGCAAGCGCCCTATAGAAGAGTTCTACAACTTGATCCGCCAGTGGTACGTTCCGAACAAGCAAGCTGGAATGTTGCCTGCCGACGCGGAGAAGATGTTAATCTAGAACGCTTGCCAGGTTGGAAACTGGTACGGGCCGAGCGTTCTGAGCTGTGCATCTTTGGATACGTCGAGAAGCGTGCAGACCGGAAGGTTAGTAAGCCGATCGACAATACAATTGAGTTGCATGGAAGACATATCTCTGAGGTTGCAGGCCTGCGAGTGTATGAGTATGCCCGATCTGGTGTAGTGATGGAACTGGATCTGCTGCCTGGAGAATCTTGTGATTACTGGAAGCATCACGAACCCCGCAAGTGGTTCAAGCAAGCCAAGGCCATGGCCAAGATCAACAACGAGAAGGCTATGTTGCTTTTCGACTCCGGCGCCGAAGTCTCAATCGTGGACTCCACCATTGCTCGTAACGTTGGATGTATCCGAGACGAAAGTCAGAGACAAGATTGCGTTGGAATAGAGAGAGCGCATACATGACAGGAGGGCGTACCAAGATCAAGATCACGCTGTCTGGATCGCTGGTATACTGCTTCGACGCTTGGGTCGGAGCGCTGTCAGGACAGGAAGCTATTGTCGGAATGGACTTCTAGGTTCCGGCGGGTGTTGGCCTGGGCCTGTCGCATGGATCGCCGTGTCTCCCTGGCGTAACAATGATCATACCGTCTTGGCGTGTACTTTCGCTCAGCCCCAGCGCGTAAAGTAGATAGAGGCTCAATACATGCATCAAGCAATCCACTTGATCTTCGTTGCCGAAGAGATCCGCTATATTGCTCGCGCTGTCTGTCGTGTCGCTTACTGTAAAGCGTGTGAACGCATCGCTGTCTATCTACCGCATACCTGTTCAGAATTTCCTGTTTAACCCTTCTAGCACCGCGTCTTATGCTGTATTATACAGCATACGGAATAAGCTTGAGTAAAGTATACTCGAGTACCTATCCACAATTTATCTGTTTGTAGCCCTCTTCCAGCAATAGAGCCGGACACTCGTGGTGACGTCAGTCTATTCTGAGGTCATGATTGGCTAGATCATTGGATACAGGCGCTACATAGGTGCGAGAAATGACTGGCTTATTTGCTACCCTTTCAAAAACGTTAGACTTGCCAGCGCCGTCCGCGCCAAAACCATTGGCGCGAGGAGCTTGGGCGCCTGCATCGCGCGCGAACTCAGTTTTGTGCGGAGGAAACTTTTGCCCATTTGTCAATCAAAGATTGTGCAACAACAAATGGGCAAACGTTTACTCCGTAGGATCAAGGTACGCCTGCGTCTACAGCTTACTACACCCTCATCTAACGCCTCAAACCGCTAATATTATGTGTCATGTCTAAAAGGATTCTATAACGGTTCTGCAATGCAATAGGGCTGCAGCGGTGGAACGTAACAGTGTTTCTGCTGTGTGCATGGGGCTCATGTTACGGAGGTCACTTGGCTTGCCAAAGGTGCGTTTGCGTTCTTCAAAGAAGAACGTGTGAACACCGCGTATGTACTTGCTGATGTGTTATGTCTCTATGGTTAGTGTTAGTGCTGCGCCGCATCTCCGTATGAATCTCGTTATGTGGTAGGCATGAATCACTCTCAACTACTGCTGCTTTCTCCCCACTTCGATGGCTGTAATCTCTGTCGGGTGTTATTGTGCTTTTTGACTTCTGCTATAGATACTGCGATTCGAGCCTAGCCACATGCGACCTCTGCTGTATGGTGCCGTATAGTTTTAAGGAGTGGGGGAGGAGGCGTATGCTGTAGTTGCCTCGTTAGCTGTCGATGACGGAGAGATTTCTGCTGTAGAAGGCTCGGTACGTGGTTGGGTGGAGTGAGGTTCTGCCGGAACGTACATAATGTATGTAGCATCAAATCCCTATCTCGATCATGACCACAACTGGGGTTTGTGCTACCACAGACACCAGAAGACATTGCCCACTTCGAGCAGTCAAACCAGCTTCCTGTGCGTTTGCAGACTACCGGAGTCACCATTAGACGCTGTTTCGGTAGATACAAGCACTACAGTGCAACCAATATGTGTATCAGTGTAGCGATCTACATAGCTAGCAAATATATTTTTCCATGGCCCATATCAAGGAATATAATGAAGTGTGATCATGCGCAACGTATTAGCAGGGTAGTCGACTCTACGTCGTCCTGATCACCTTCACTGCATACGATTTGCATGTAGCTCGCCAGTTTGATCGTTCTCGTAGACATTTATTTATACTGGATCCTAGTTCATGGCTGTTGTCAGGCAGGAACAGGATACTCCGAACGACAACAACCTCTATTCATCTAATACCGCCGAAGACAGAGCTCACCTACTTCAAACAGGATGTAGACATGCGACTCATCAGCAATCCTTACGATTTGCATTGACAGCATAAAAAAAATTAGTATGCAGATGTTTTTGGTGTTTCGTTAGTCCCTGCATATTACAACCTGCAATAATCCTTCTGCTGTATTATACAGCATACGGTGCTAGAAGGGTCAAAAGGTTGGAAAAAGTTATGAAATTGTTAGGAGTTTATCAGAAAAATTATGTGGGAAAAAATGCATGGAAATTCAAAGTATGAAGGAGGAATGTGTGGATGAGAGTAGGATTAATGACTGAGATGTAGTAATATTTGTTTAAAAATGAAGAAAAATGTGGGGAAAAATTAAGGAAAATTGAATGTATATTGGAATAAAGAGTGTATGAATTTGGATGAGGTAGTGTGAAGAAGTGGGAGTGTGTTGATGAAGTAGTATGTTGGTGTAGTAGAGTGTTGGTGTAGTAATATGGGGTTGTTAAAGTGAGAGTGGGAGTATATGAAATTTGTAATGTGGGTAAGTAGTAGTGTGTGGAAGGCGTAGTGTGCGTAAAAAGTAGAGAAACGGGTTTAAATAAACGTGTGTAATGGTGTTAGTGGTTCGTAGAAGTAGTAGTATGGGTGTCAGGAAGAATAATCTTGTTGAAGAAAAATAATAAATTTAGAAAGTAGTTATGTGGAAGTAGGAAGTTTGTTGGAGGAGGTTTTGTGGCAGAAATATATTGGTGGGGTAAAGTAAGAGGTTTAAAATTGTTTTATGGGAATATAAAGTATGAAGTAAAGATATATGAGTAAGAGTAGGAAGAATGTTAAATTAATGAGAGAAGGGTAATGCAGATAATTTAGAAGTAAGGAAAATGGGGGATACAGAAATAAAAAAAAATGGGAGTATGTTAGAAATAGAGAATAAGGTAAGAAATATGTGGGAGTAGTAGTGAAAGGAAGAAGGAGTGTGATGGTGTAGTAGTGTACAAAGGAATAAATGTGCGATGTAGGATTTTGTGAAAATAATGTGAAAGGGTGTAGATTGTGTGTATATAATATTGTTTGGTTGTAGGAGTATGTGGTTGTAGAGATACGTGTTTATAAAAGAGGTTGTAAATAATGTATGTGTATTAGCGGAAGAGTGATGTTGGAAAGTATAATGGAAAAAAAGGTGGGAATATGTTATAAAAAAAGAAAAAGGGTAAGAAAAGTGTAGGAGTAGTATTGGGAGGAGGTAGAAGTAGGTTGGTGTAGTGTGTTTGTAGTAGTATGCGGTTGTAAAATATGTGTAATCAATAATGTGAATGTGATGAGTATTGAATGTAGATGAGAATGTTGTGTGAGGAAGTAGCAGTATGAGTGTAGAAGGAAGGAGATTGTATAATAATATATTATACTTAAATAGTTCGAGAGAATATGAATTCAGGAGGGATTGTTTATGTAGTCGTTTGAGTGCAAAAGAAGAGGATTATTGAAGTAAGGTTGGATGTTGTAAAATGATTAATATAGGATTATATTATGTGTATATTGTGTTATTTATAGGTGTTAGTATATACACATAGGTGGATATATAGAAGTATGGTAAGGAAATATATTAGATAGGTGATTGTAAGAATTTAAAAATAGAGTTGATGGAAGTTGTAGTATATGATGGATGGAGTTTGTGGAAGAGCAGCCATGAAAAGAAGGATGTGGAAGTGGGTATGTATGGTAATAGATGTTAGTGATTTGTAATTGAGTGGTTATAGAAATGAGTGATAGTAGGAGTTTAGAAGCACCAAATGCGCTATAGTAGATGTTTATAAGGAAGCAAGTTTATAGAAGCAGGAGGACGTGTATAGCAGGGGTGTACAGGCAAAGAAGTTTGTAGGAAATAAGGTGTTTAGGAAAAGTGAAATGTTGAAAAAATAAGTTAGAAATAAAGTGAATATGAAACGAATTTAAAATAACTATGCTGAATAGAAAACCAAGATAAGAAGAACGGAATCAGGAGAAAATTTAAAAGGGATAAAAGGAAGCAGGTAGAAAAAGGAAGTCAGATAGAGGAAAACAGAAAACAAGAAAACTGAACGTAAGGCAACATAAAGCAGAAACAGGGTTTAGGGCCCAGGGTCAGCGTTTAGCGCAGCGTTTAACGCCCAGCGCCCAGCGCCCAGCGCCCAGCGCCCAGCGCCCAGCGCCCAGCGCCCAGCGCCCAGCGCCCAGCGCCCAGCGCCCAGCGCCCAGCGCCCAGCGCCCAGCGCCCAGCGCCCAGCGCCCAGCGCCCAGCGCCCAGCGCCCAGCGCCCAGCGCCCAGCGCCCAGCGCCCAGCGCCCAGCGCCCAGCGCCCAGCGCCCAGCGCCCAGCGCCCAGCGCCCAGCGCCCAGCGCCCAGCGCCCAGCGCCCAGCGCCCAGCGCCCAGCGCCCAGCGCCCAGCGCCCAGCGCCCAGCGCCCAGCGCCCAGCGCCCAGCGCCCAGCGCCCAGTGCCCAGCGCCCAGCGCCCAGCGCCCAGGGCCCAGCGCCCAGGCCCAGCGCCCAGGGCCCAGGCCCAGCCCAGGGCCCAGGGCCCAGGGCCCAGGGCCCAGGGCCCAGGGCCCAGGGCCCAGGGCCCAGGGCCCAGGGCCCAGGGCCCAGGGCCCAGGGCCCAGGGCCCAGGGCCCAGGGCCCAGGGCCCAGGGCCCAGGGCCCAGGGCCCAGGGCCTAGGGCCCAGGGCCCAGGGTTTAGGGCCCAGGGTTTAGGGCCCAGGGCCCAGGGTTTAGGGTTTAGGGTTTAGGGTTTAGGGTTTAGGGTTTAGGGTTTAGGGTTTAGGGTTTAGGGTTTAGGGTTTAGGGTTT